>JAFJYI010000220.1:0-684906 GCA_019022655.1 Acacia acuminata | reverse complement strand
TTCATTTATCCGTATTAATTATATACATTAATATCTACAATGAACAGTGTAGTTGAAGATGAAAAATAGTAAACGAGGAAGATAAAGAAAATTAAACAATGCCATAAATTTAGAAATATATGCTCTTCATCTCCTAGCTAGTTGGAAATTGAGAAAAATAATATATTTAGAATAAATCACTTAATATTACACAAACTCTTATAAAGTGACTTATTTTAGGCTCACAAAATTCTTCTAAAAGGTGACTTAGTAGTTGTTTGGCCTAACTTATTTTTTACTTAAAACCCACTTATAAGTATAAGCTAAGGTAAACAAGATTTTATATTTTATAATTATAAGAGCTCTTTTATAATTATAAAAAGCTTTTAAAAATTTATAATGAATTTTTTTTTTTTTTTTTTTAAAAAAGAATGAAAAGAAAACTCGTAATTACTCGATCGACCACTATTGTCGCGCCACCACCACCGCCGCCACCACCACCACCGCCCCCCTCACCACCACCACGCCCACCACCACCACCACCACCACCACCACCACCACCACCCCCCCGCCCCACCACCACCACCACCACCACCGCCTCGCCCCCCCCGCCCACCACCACCACCCTCGCCGCCCCCCATTGCGTAATATACCTTTTATGATAATTTTTATTAGAAAAAGTGCTTATGACAAAAAATTTTGTCAAACAAATTTTTATTTTTAATTTCAAATTTTTAAGTAACTTTTAAGCTAAAACATTTATATAATCACCAAATGTTTTTAGCTTTTTTCCAAAAGCTCTTTTTTTAGCTTATACTTATAAGTGACTTTTAAGTAAAAAATATGGACAAAATGGAATACATCAGAATTATCCTTATTGATTACTATATTCATTAATGTCTAAAATAAACATGGTAGTTTGAGGAAAAATAGTACTCTTTTTGTCATATTTTATAAGTCATTTCTAACATGTTTAATTAGAATTAGGAAAAACTTTGAACCTCATTAACTATGCTTTAAAAGCTCACAACTTTCCAACATTACCCCTGTTTAAAATACACTATATATCCTTTGAGAATGAAATCTACACAATAATAGATGAAAGGTAAAATTATATATTCATATTAAAAATTTAATGATGTGATTTTATAATTAAGACCAAAAAAAAAAAAAAAAAAAAAAAAAAAAAAAAAACTTCTATGTCTACTTTACAAATAAGAGTATGAGACTAGAGGAGCAATACTCCCTTTAGTCCTTATTGTAGGGTATATTTTAGAAACAATTTTTGGTTCCAAATATAAGTTACCAACCGTCTCATTAATAACTCTTTTCTCATTTTACCCTTGTTATTAATTGATATTCAAAGTTACAAAAATTAAATCAAGTCATTTAAAGAAGTGTAAACATGAAAAAAAAAAATATCAATTTATGACAAGTTTAATTACTTAATTGCTATGTGAAAATTAGTTGAAAGTACCCTATAAAATTATAATATGAATGGGAGGGAGTCAACAACAAAAATAAATGAAATGAAGATTTTTAAATCTAAAATTAAAATAAACTTTAAAACTAAGAAAGGGTAAGTAGTGTGAAAGGAATTGGCAAGCACAAAAAAAAGTCGCTATCGAAGAGAAGAGTGAGGCATGAAACAACAACAAACAATAGTGAGATTAATGTTGTCACCACCTTCTTTCAAGAAAAAACGTGAGTGAGAGGGATTCAATCAATGTGGAACCTAACAAAAGCAGATAGCCTAACTCTTTTTCTTGTTTTTCTTTTTTCTTTTTTTTGTCCCTTTTAATTTAATATAAATATTAAATTCCAACAAATCAACAAAATGAGAATCACTTTTTCTTTTTCATACGCACAAAACATGACAAGCCCCAATTACACGCTGCCTACAGTTGGATGCACCTCCGTACGTCACCTCCTTTTAAGAAAAAAGGAAAAAAAGAAAATCTTTAATTGAATTTAATAATTTTTATTTGAATAATGGTCCAATTCCCATTTAAGCATGTTATCTCCAACCTAACATAATTACGCACGTTACATCACATGAACAAACTGAGTCTGACTCACCTACACCCTTCCACCATTATATTGCTTTTTTTTTTTTTTTTTGTTTTTCAATCCACTACTCGTTTCTTCCTTCTCCGCCTCATTGTTGTCGGTGTGTTTTACTCGTTTCCTGCCTTAATTATAAGATTTAAATTGATTTTTTTAGATAAATTAAGGAAACAAATTAAATTTTTAAGTATTTTTTTTTTTCCTTCAAACTAATTAGTTTAATTAATAAACTAATATATAATCTAAAACTACAAAACATATAAAATGATTAGATAACTTATTTAGCTTCATTAATCTCTCCAAAGAAAGTCAACTAGGTCTTATAATTAGGACCAAAGGTAATATTCTCTTTTACGGGCACAACTGCACAAGTATCCTCACCCCATCCGGTTCCTTGAAGCATAGATGATTTAATGTAATGGAATCCCTCTTCTGCTAAATATAAGATATATTTACTTAATTTGATTAGATTAAGGATATTAATTAAATTAGTTAATATGTCATATATTTTCTAAAATATCCTAATTATTTTTTTAATTCCTTCTCTTTTTTGATTATTATTGAAGAAACATCAATACGATAAATTAAGAGAAGATTGATAAATATAAAACTATGTTTTATATTTAAGACCAAGAACAACTCTAAAAAAAATTTATATTAAAGACTGAAGGGAGTAATACTTATTAGATTCTTAATGTAAGACCCATATATTTAATTTAATTATCTTAAAGAAGTTAATATATATATATATATATATATATATATATCTAAAACTCCTTTTCTATCTTCTTTAATTCCCTCTATTTCTTTTGGTTATTATTGAGAGAGTATCATTAGGGATAAATTAAAAAAAATGATAAATATAAAAAATAGGTCTCACATTTAGAACTAAGATTAACTCTCTAATTAGATCCTACATTAATAACAGGAGTATATTTGTGTAGATTTGTTTGGTTAATAGGACAATAAATTTTATATTAGTTCTAATAATCATAAAAATAAAATGACTAAAATATACTCCTCGCGGTTTTTCCCTACTCTTCCCCCTCCTCCCTTCTCGCCATAATAAATGTCCATAAACATAAACAAAGTCAACATCGGAAACAAAAAAGTGGAATCATGAAATCATCAGATAGAAGATGGTAAAGACAAAAGTGGAATAATCAAATATGTGAAGCAAGTGGAACCATGGAGGTGAAGGAAGTAGAGGTGGGTGGTTGTGGCTGTGTAGGGAGTTTGATGGCAGTGGCGATTCGATGGGTTGGGAGGAGTTCCTATGATGACTGTGGAGGAGGACGGAGGATTTCATGGTGTCTTTTTACATGCTGCGATTCCCATTCATAAGGTTCAAACTAGGTGATCTGATCATGCCTATTTAAATTTTAAACTAGCAGTGTAATTTACGAGGTAAGTGTGTGAGTGTAGTTTTGTTTTAACTTACGTAAACGTAGTTTCCTAACTTGTGTAACTTGTGAGTATAGTATTTTAAAAGAATAGGCTGGTTAAGTTGAAATCACTTTTCATCACAAAAGCCTAACCAGAGTTCTAAATGGCCACTTGTATTAGAATTACATGCATTAGCATTCGTATGATCAAGTTTTAATTGTTGAGATTTATTATATTTACTATTATATATTTCTATTATATTTAATTTTATAGTAATATTTTTATATAATATTAAATATTAACCATAAAAACTTAATCTAATACATTACATGAAGAGGATAGAAAGAGTTTTTTTTTTTTTTTTTTGGTAAAGATAAAGAGAGAGTTCTTTTTTGTTTTGGGTTAAAATAAAGAGAGTTCAATAGAGACATTTCTCTCCCAAGAGCAAGACAGAGCAAGAGATGATTAAAGTCCAGCAATGGTCAAGGCCTCAAGGGGCATGAAGATCCTGGGTCGGCTTGTAGTAATGGGCTTATTTTAGTAATCTGATGATTTTTTGCTCAAATAGTAATCTGAATTGAACTAATAAAATAAAAATGAAAAGTTTGGGTCAAGTTTTGGGTCGGCTTGTAGTAATGGACTTATCTTAGTGAGCTAAATTTACTCCTGCATATGGGGTTTGGGTCAAGCCCTATATTATTTCCATTTTGTTTAGGCTTTATAAAAAATTTATATCCTAAGTTATTATCCATCTAGTCCTGAATATAAAAATTACTTAACTAATTTAAATAATTATTTAATTATAAAAAGTGTGACCTTATAATCCCAAAATACCCTTAAATAATATTAGATTATATATAAGTTTATATAAATTACTTTAAAAAAAATGCTAAATATCAGAGATAAAATAGTTTAGAACCTTATATGTAGGACAAGACCAACCCCCAGGCAAACTCATATAATTTTCAATCTCAAATTCTTTTACTCATGTATGATGATTTTTGTAAAAGATCTTTTACCCAAGCATATTGTTATACATTTCCGCTTCATACTTTTCACTCATGAGACTTAACACTACCATAAATTTGAGTATATATAATTCTTAATAAATAATGATTATAATGAATAAACATTATGTATATCGAGGTAGAGGTAGCGCAAGGATATAACGCTAAAATTTAATGGTTAAATATGCGCATTATCATGTATTGTGAGGCAAAATTCACAAAAATGCAAAAATAACGGTTATAGTTAATAACCATAATTTATTTAGTGACATAAGTGATAGTTCATTTGAAATCACAATTATGTAACACTTACAGACAAATTGTCTTCCAACGTTACATCGGCGAAAACATAAACATAATGGTTATATCTATTAACTGTAAAGTATGAAAAATAAAAATGACATTTCATAATGAACAACTGTCATGTAATGAACAAATCTAACAAGCAACTTTTCAAAACCTCGTTCTGTCCAACACTAAGTATTAGTTCTCCTAAGTTAAATATACTTTAGAGTAAAGTATTCAACTTTATTTATACTGACATATTCCTTTTGTTCTTAGAACTTTTCTAAAAAGCACATTTTCATAATATCGTCCTTCTCTCCCTCATCATGGTTAGATGCCAAAGAGCTCTTTCCATTCTGCCTCTTCCTCCTCCTCCTCGCGATCCTCACCCTCCTCCCCACAAGCCCCTCTTCTTCCACCACCGCCCCTCCACTACCACAACCGCCACTTTCACAAGATCATCCCCTCCTCCTCCTCTACCACCTCTTTTGCATCCTCTTCAAATGGAGGCTCTGCTACAGACGTTGGCTAGCCTTGACTACTCCACAAGGAGTCTCACTAGACACGCCTACAGTCTGAACATGAAGTTCGACCTCATCCTTTATCACAATCAGGTTCTATATGATTACTTCCAATCAGACCTATCATTTCCTTCCTCGACATGGATGATGTGTTGAGCGAGGGGGAAGGACAAAAGGAGGGGGACAACAATAGTGGTGATGAATTAAAACTACTACTATTTTTTTTTAATATTATAAATAATTAATCGTTAGGGTAGCCAAAAAAATATGTTTTTAAAACAAACAATTATCTCTTCACGATTATTAGTAAACAACCGTTACTAAAGGGATGCATGTAGTTATTAGTAAACAACTATTACTTATGTTAACCGTTGCAATTTATATTAATACATTTGGCTCTATAATGTAACCTTTTTCATTCCAAAGGACATGATTTGCTGGATAGTCCGTGAAACTCATTTAGCCATCCGCTTCTATTTCAAGAGAGCATTCAAGGTTCACTCCAAATGTGTCTTCCCTCACTCTTTACTAGAACAATTACCTTAAAATTGTTAATATAAGGGATGTGAATCCACATCCTAATAACTATTGAAAATTTTTACCATACACAAGCAAATCATATGTGATTTAAAATAAAGAACTGATTACATATATTTGCATATACTATAATCGTCATAGAAAACAATTACAAATTTAATCATCATTATGTTCATCTATATTTTCATCACAACATGTAATTTACAATTATGCAATATGCAACATCTCTTATATCACTATTCATTCTTATTTGGTCGAGTGGAGCTATAGACTAACACATAGTCTGATAGAAACTCATCCATTTGACTGAATTTTCCCATTTCACTAGTTCTTAAGATACACCCGGTCAAATGTGTAGAGTTTAAGACTGGATTATGGCTTACCTCCTTAAAAGAACAAAACCAAGGAGGTGTCACATGTCCCACAGCTCCAATGCAATCCTGCCCAAAGGAAAACATGGAAGAAGGAACCATGACAAATGCCATCCATTGTGCATCGAGTTGTGGCATACCCATGATAAAAGATTTCACCATACAAATTCCTCCTTACTTCAAGCCATCACAAATGCGACTGCCATTACAACTATATTCATTGAAAGTCAAGGTACAATAAATCATGTTTCCATTCATATCAAATATCACCACATATTTAAAGATGCCTAAAAGGAAATAGTAATCCAACAATACATTAATTATAATTAAATTATTAACTATGTGAATAAAGTAAGTTATAAAGAAACTTACTTGTAACATTACTTACTTGAGAATTTACAACACACACACACACAAAATTTAGTCCATTTTTTTAATAAAAAATAGTCACTCGCACTACAAAAAACTTTGGATAAGGGACGGAATTATCGACAGAAAAAATTTCGTTGGAAACTACCCACAATTTCATGGATAATTTTGTTGGTAATGTCTTCCGCCATGGTTTTTTTTTTTTTGATAGATGTTTTCTATCGAAAATCCAATTATCGACAGAATTCCGTGGGTAATTTTCATCGGTAATCCAACATTTTTTTGTAGTGAGCTTAGAATCATACACAATTCAAAAGTATATGAAAGAATATTCAGATTTACCTGTTACTTTCTAGCTTACAAATAATCACATAAAAGTCACTTCAAAACTCTCAGTAGAGTCTACAAAGTCAAAAACATAAATATCTATTAATATGTTACTCAAAACTAATCTAGAATTACCCTAACACTACACTAAAGCTTCAAGTTAACACCTTGGAATTAATATTATATATACTCACACTTATTATCCACCATATTTTAAGATTCTAATATTAGTTGCAAATAAAGTTGTATATGTGGTGAAAGATTTAACCATGATACTACCTCCGGTTTTCAATATAAGACAAGTATAATTTGCATTACAAACTTTATCCTATATTTAAGACTGAAGGGAATAGCATACTATGGGTGTGCATAGGAACAAGGGGATGTTTTGTATTTACACATACCCTCATAAAAAGGACAAAAGTTGTGCCCAAGGTTGAGAGTATTTTCACTATTTTGACCCTCATCCGAGTCGTCATAGACTTGGCAGAAACAACAAACCCCAAAAACTAATATGAAATAAAGGGAAGCAAGAACCAAAAAGCGTTCACAATCAAGGTCTTAAAGAACACACACACACACACCACACGAGGTCTTGAAGAGAGAGACAAAAAAGAAGAAGAAGAATATATATACATGTACACAAGAACACGGAAAGGCAAGTGGGGTTTGACAGAATGACAGCTTATATATATATTAACCCTCACGTACATAAAGATGAGTGTGACATGGGTTTATGTGGAAGAGTGGATCATTATATATATACACCACACAAATAACGAGAAATTTTTTTTATTAAAAAAAATCCAAAAGAATCTGCAACCAATGGACTTCTCTGTTTATTTATGCATGTACGCATGCATGCGCAAGAAAGGAAGAAGGAATTTTAAGGGATGTGGCCTATTAGGGAATGAACTTTAAAACTTATATAAATACAAAAGATTGAAGTATGCTTCTCGTGTGCTTGGTGGTGGAAAACGTGGTGAGAAAGTGTTCAAAGGACAAGATAAGACGCACTACAGAGTAAAATAGTAAAGAAATGAAGGAAATAGATGAGAAATATGAATATACTCACAAAGACTTCGTGCAATGAAAAGAACCATAATAGGGGCGACCAGTAAGAAAAAATGGAACAAGAGGAAGAGCACATGAGTCTGGGGAAGCTGCGCGCTGGAGTGTAAGCAAAATGAGGAGAAAAGGGGATTTTACAGGAGTAGGTTAGAGTTTGAACTTTGAAACTCTTACTATAATAATATTTTTTAAGAATATAAATTAATAATAACACCAATAATCATACTAAAAGCCCTTCATTTTTTTTTAAAACTTTAATTATCTAATAATAAGATACACACACACATAGGTATTTCTACGCACATGCCTATATATTCAAAATAATTATTTTTAAGGAGGTATTTCATTTGTATTCATTTCTTTTTACAAATTTTTAGAACTTGCTACTTCTTTTAAGTTATTAATTTATTTTCCAATCCTTGACTAAATAAAATCTAAACTACAGCTAATGCTTTAAAATAACGGATGTTACAAACGGAAGAAGAAAAAATAGGTGGCTGCTTCAATGGAGAATGAGTGAAAATGAAGATGAAGGCGTGGGACATAATAAGTGCTTGAGGTATGATGCTCTGCGTTTTTGTAGTTGTGGCCAAATAACTAACATACAATATGACTAATGTGTTGTCTAAAACCTAGACTCAATCTAACCTATGCATCTCATGTGGCCCCTCTTCTCATTTGTGAATTGTTCAAAACTAGAAATAAGGTTAGATATTTTGGTACACGTCAAATTCGATCTTTACCCTTGGATTAGTCAACAGATAGCGGCACTTGTCCTCGCTTGTCCAATTGGCACACGTTGCGTCGCATCATCACCTTCATATTCAAATTAAGACTGACAAAAGGTGTCCGTGACCTAGGGAACCGTCAGCACCTCCAAAAAAATCAACCTGTTTTGAGACGGGTTCACATGCACATATGTGTTTGTACCTCTATTAGAGGGATGAGCACATTTTTTTAATTTTTTTTAAATTTTTTTATAGATTATATTTATTTAGATTTAAATTATATGATATTTTTTGGAATTTTTTTGGACCCAATATCTCAAATTAATTAATTTCCAATTCGTATTCAAAATTTTCTCCGTAATACCAGTGTCATGAAAATTAATTAATTTGAGATACTAGGTCAAAAAAATTCCGAAAATATCATATAATTTAAATCTAAATAAATATAATATATAAAAAATTTAAAAAAAAATTAAAAAAATGTGCTCATCCCTCTATTAGAGGGATGAGCATGTAAGAAGCACATAAGGTGAGAAGCACCTTATGTGCTCCGTTTTGAGACCACCCAATAAATCTATAATAGAATCGGTTAAAACCCACCCATTTAAGAATTAAACAGATAGGTTATAAGTATATATTAAGATTGCCTGTACCTATCCATAGTATCAATTTTTTTTATGAACTATTTTGATGCTCACTCCTTCACTCACTCAATATTTTCTAATATGCCTGAAGAATTTAACATCATTTTTTATTATTTTAACTTTTTTATTCCTTATGACTTATTTCATTCCATGCCTAGTTGGGTGCTTTAATATTTTTTGAAGATATTGTCTTTCTCTTTTTCCTATAAGCCATAATGTTTACTGTTCAAGTCTTCAACCTTCAAATGCCACCAATTTCTCTTTTACATTTTTTTTATATTGAAATCTCAACCACCTGTTTATATGTCTAAAATAAAAATAAAAATATAGTTTATTTTCTTTTGAGAAATTTGTGCCATGTTCACATCAATATTTTCACTGGAGGCCTGGCCTACACGAAAAATGAAGAAGTGACAATTCAATATTTTAACCAATGGATATTAGTACAATTCCCTTATGCTTTTGGTTTGGGATGGAGGGAAGGAGTTGATTTCTAGTGTGAAAAGTTAAATATGATCGTAATATGACATATACTTTTTGAAGTTAATGTATAGAAAATGATGTAAAAAAGCTATATAATTTTTAAAATTTCTTATAGCCAATTTGGTCAAAATTTTATCTCCCCTCCCAACCAAACAAAACCTTAAAATATCTTCCTTTTCTACTCTCTTCCCTAGTTTGGTGTCTCCTTCTCATACTTCAAATAGCAAAGGACACTTACAACTAATGTTATTCAAATCGAGTTTCTACGTAGATACGAAGGGGTTGTAGAAACGTAAATTGTAAAAACGACACGAGATGTAAAATTTCTAATTCCTACTACTTAGGGTTAGAGCTCAAAATTTTATATATATATATATATATATATGCATGAAAAAAATCATAAATCACTACTCAAAATTTAACAAACAGCTTCATATTTAAAATATATAAGCCATTTAACTATATAAAACATATATATAAAAAACTTATGTTAAAAAAACTTACGTTTATAATTATAGAAAATACTATTAAAAAACTATATATAACTATCCAAAATAGGGTTTCCATTTTTCATCTTTTTTTTTTTTTTTTTTTTTTTTGTTAAAGTAAAAACGGTAAAAACGTAAGTTTTTATATGTTTGAGTGGAGTTTCTACCAGTTTCTGCTCATAAGAGTTTTTACTTATGTTTCAGTATGTATGACCCTAATAAAAACATAAGTTTTTACACTAGTTTTTATAAGAATGCTTACAACCATCTATTCATTTCTATTTTGAGGAGTTTAATCCCAGCATCTTCATTCTCATATCATATCGTTGGGTTGGGTTTTTTATTATTATTTTTTTCATTTATGTGTTTTTATATATAGAAAAAAGGTTAAGATCTAAATAGATTCCTTATAACCTATTTTAACCCACCCATTATGTTCCAACTCATTTAACACGGGCTAAATGAGTTGAGGCACAAATATGGATATCTTCATTCTCACATGGTTGGGCTTAACGGGTTCTCCATAACCCATTTTTACCCACCAATTTATGACTCAACCCATTTAACACCTGAACTGGCATGGGTATAAGTGAATCCATACCTGTGTAGTATTAAATGAGCAGGTTATAGGTTAGGGCAGGGGTGCCCAACCCATCTATTGCTCAGCGTTAATTCAAATAAAAAAAGGTATAGTAGAAGAATCATTTGTCCTAATGAATAGGAAATATTCAATATGTACAAATATTAAGAAAATATAGCATTTCAACCCATTTTATTCCTAGATACTCTTGTGATCAAATATGAACTTCAACACTTAATTATGCCCTAGTTAATCAATTTAAGGCCATAGGAAGATGACACTTAAATCTAAGATGGAATTAGGTAGGCCGGGATTTAATAGTGTAGGTAATTGTTACTTTGATCAAATTTGACCTTGCATTAGTTAACTGGCTCTTTTCTTTTTATGCATTCTTTCAAAAATATTCTGAGGTGCAATCATTATTGTAATAAGTTAGGCAGCAGCTGGTCTTTTTGTGCAATATATGATGTAGAAATGTAATCTTAAAGTGTAACACAAGGCAGAGAAAAAATTAAGCTGCCCCACTCTTCAAGTTGACAACTTAACCCAAAAAATGAACGTTGATCTCATCTCAGCTATTCTCTTCCACAAAGTATGCGACTTGAAAAAGCTTCATGACAATGACGACAGTGGAATATGTTAAAGTCACTAAAGGTACCTGTGACCATAATTGCCTACCATGCGCTCCATGTTAAATTATTTTCTTAAAATATTTGCCTGATAACTCTCAATATTATTATTTTTTTTTTTAAAAATACATATATAAGAAGCACAAAAATAAAGATGGTGCCAAAATTTTTATGTATGTGCACAATTTGGTTTTTATTTTTCATGTTGACCTTCTAATTAATGTTACAATATTAATGTTGAAAATAAGTATTAATCATAACTAGATATATGTATCATGACTTTTATTTGAATATAAAAGGCAAATGAAAATTAAGACTTGGTCATACTTAGAGACAAATTGAAATATTTATTTTTCCTTACATGTACAATCATTTAAAAATATTTCCACAGAAAATTAAAATTAAATCACAATTGCTTTTATATATGGGAGGTCTTTAATCTTACAAAAATTAGACTCAAGTCCAAAATAAAATAATTTGAGGATATTCTAGATTCACAAAAAATAAAAAGGCCTCTAAAATCTCAAGTTTTAATTTATGTACTCCCTCTCATCTTCATCCTCAAATGTAAAATTTATTTACTTAAATTAATTAAATTAATAAAATTAGTTAAGACAGTTAATAAAATATTTTTTTTAAAAACACCTTAATCATCATCTGCCTTAATTCTCCGCGTCCATCTTTTTCTTAACTACAGTTGAGAGAATGTTAATAGGAATAAATTTAAAAAAAATTAATAAATATAAAAATATTACTTAACATGAACTCCGAATTAGCTCCAACGTTAACCAGAGGGAGTAATTTATTAGCAATAGACAATTTCTAGGCATGATGAATTCTCAAATGAATTAGATTGTTCGTTATTGTGGCTTTATATGTATATGTGTGTGTATTATGTAAGAGATGCTGATGAATCAGTGAAAAATTGATGGATGAATCTCAAGCATTTGAACTTGTGTAACTTGGAAGTGAAGAATGAAGAAGAAGAAGAAGAACTTGATAATATAGAAGGCAGACATGAACAAAATAAAAAGAACGAAAGGCAGACATGAACAAAATAAAAAGAACGAAAGGCAGACATGAACAAAATAGAAAGAACAAAATAAAAAAAATAGAACGAAAGGCAGACATGAATATCATAATTATTATTACAAAATAAAAAAGCAATTATTGCTTGCTTTAACAAGAACGAAAAAAGGATCAAATAAAGTTGGTAGTTGGTGCCTTATAATAAGGACCAGAGGGAGTATTTGTGATGGTCAAGCTGGAGGAAGATGATGCTTGAAGGTGGGTTTAGAATTGAGATCTAAGCCGGAGTTAGCGTCAGGCAGGTCCTGGAAATCTTGGGGCTCAAACGTGGGCTTCCAGACAGCAGAGGTAGTGGCGGTGGCAGACGAGGAGGACACAGGCTTGTGGAAATATTGGAGTGCCACGTGGAGCCTCCTCAGAATGGCAAAGAACTCCTCGATCTCCTTCTCTTGTTCTTCCTCGTCGTCCTTATGGGTTCTGCGGTGGCGCTTGGTGTCATTTCTCATTTCCGGCGTCGCATCTTCATCGGTTGGCCTCTTCTTCGTGGTTGTCGTCGAAGAGGGCTCCATAGAGGAAACAGCGTCGTTACAGGTGAGGAAGAAGAAGCACAAGAAGAGGTATGACTCTGGGGAGGGAGGGAGGGTTGGGGGAATTTGTAAATGGGAACCGGAAGATTGTCAAAGTAGAGAGAGACAATGATGTGAGGGTGAACCGAGGTGATGACGTAGAAGGCCTGACGTCTGATTCCTTACGCCTCTTCCACTAACTTGCAAGTCACGCTGACCGCCAGCTAGCCTTCAATTGGTTTCCCATGTTAGATTTCTCTTAGCTACCCGTTTGGGCTTGTTTGGATCATTGGTGTCAAAACTAATGTATTAGGGTTATACATGTTGAAATGTAAGTAAAAATTGTCTTGAATAGAAACTGTACGTTTAAACACGTAAAAGTTGTAAAAACTGTTTTTACTTTAACAAAAAAATAAAGGATGAATTTTTTTTGGCTAAAAAAAAAAGGATGAAAAATTGAAAACTCTATTTCCATGCTACATCTTAGACTCAGGATGATTGGAGAGTGAAGACTGGATAGTTATATATGGTTTTTAACGTATTTCCATAGTTATAAACGTAATATGTGACTTATATATTTTTAATTATAAAGTTGTTTATTGAATTGTGAGTAGTAATTTATGATTTTTTTCCATACACACACACACACATATATATATATATATAAAATTTTGAGCTCTGACTTTAAATAATAGAAAGTAGAAATTTTACGTTTCGTGTCATTTCTACGATTTATATTTCCATCACTCCCTTTTACGTCTACGTAGAAACTCGATTTTAATAATATTGGTTTGGATTGGGTCCGTTGGAAGATAAAACTACTCTTACTCCTGATTTTAAATATAAGATTTAGTTTCCGAAGAGTAGTTACTACTGATTAGATAAAAAATGATAGCCTTTTCGATAAAATATAATGATGTTATGTGATTTATGTAAACCTGATGAAATAAGACTTCATCATTTATTTGTTTCACTGTTTTGTATGGTTTTAGGGCAACAATTTTAGACCTTAGGGACAAAGTAACTTTTTCCCCCCTTCTAGCTTATGAGTTTTCTATATATTTGTCTTTGAATATTAATGTCAATAATTATCTAAACAAGTTGTAAGAGTGTATCCACATATAAAACAAATTACATCAACTGATTTTTACCTTGACTTCATATTGCAAAAATTAATTAAGATTAAATTCAATTTTGCCAATATTAATCCAAAGAAGCCTTCCTTTTTCTGGTTGTCATGTATATAATCCACTCCGAAAAAAAAAGAATGTAAGTACTCGTCAAACTCTAATCAATGATGTATAAAAAAAAATGAGTAATCAAAGTTTCTGTGTATTTTGGCTGAATTATTGGCTTTCCTTTAATGTATGTATGTATGAGAACATATATTTTATTAGTAATAAATAATGCTAATTTCGCACAAACTAATGTTAAAACAAACTAATGTTACTATTGCAACTAATTATTATAAAATATGATGCGACTTATTCTAAACCCGTGTGCTAAGTAAGGCGATGGCCTGCTAGTTCTTTTTCAGTGTTTTGCCCCCTATCATCTCTCTCAAAGCCCTGCTTATTGAGGGCTGTACAATTTTTTTTTTTTTTTTTTTTAAACAATAAATTTTAAAACAATCGAAAATGTATCAAACCCACTAAATTTTTGAATTAATTGGTTGTGTGTTGTTTTAACTAAATGAGTAGTGTCATGCATTGTTGTCAAACTTCGCGAGTTGACTCTCCGAGTTTATCGTTTTACGCTTCTAGCTTACAAAAACGAGTTGAGTTAGTGGTAAACTTGTACTAGTTGTAAACTCGGTTAAACTCACGAGTTTGTGGAACGAATTTACCATTTTTACGTTTTTAGCTTACAAAACCGTATTAATTTACTCTTAAACTCGTGTTAAATTTTTTGATTTGATCATGCTCGTGGCTTTATATATAAATTTTATAGAAATTTCTTTATTAAATATGATAAATAATGAATGTTGATGGATTTAATTTCAATTATTTGGATTTAAAATATATTTAAATCAAATTGTTGTCATTTTTATATTTTAATTATTTAATTATACACTAATAATACCTATTTAATAATAAAAGTAAGCTCTTACGAGTTTACGATTTAACTTCATAATATGAGTTTATGTCACGTCACGACTTTATTTAAATTCGTGAGTTTGACGATCTTGGCCTCATGTTCAAACCCTTAGTATGCAGGAAATCTTATATATAATATATGATTTTTGAAGTACTCATTATTATATTTTTAATTACAAGATACGCTTTAAAATGTCTAAACTTTTAACCAATTTTGTTCATTTTATCCTCTCGTTTTTGCCATTTTTATCTTCATTAATTATATGTTATGTTTGTGTATTACTTATTATATTTACTATATTTAATTAATTTAAATAAACTTTCTAATTAATTTATTTTTTATATATAGCTATGGAAGGAATATTATTCCACCAAGAAGGAATCTAAAAAAGCCAGATAAGACGCACGTCAGATTCCCTTTCTCCAGTTGACAATTTGCCTAATTTACTCCGTCGGTACGTAGACTCCAAAAGTAATAATCGGTGCCCATAAAAATCTGTGTTTCGTTAATTTCAACCGATCAACCATCCGGGTTTGAATTTTCTACACTTGCGTAGTTGCTTAATCTACTCGCTGACTTGACCTGGCATTCCTTAGCTTCGATTTTTAAAATTATAGGGTTCATAATTTCATATAATGTTTGGTAGAATTGATATACCCCCATCTTGATTTTGGACTCTCAAGTGATAAAATGGTCAAGACCTTATTAAAATATAAAGACTAATATTTAGGAAAGGGAAAAAAATTGAGCCACTAAAACCTATAGTTTAAAAGTAGGGAAAATTTTATTATAGGATTACATGACCAAATTTACTTCAGTCAAAGACCAAAACATTCTGAATTTTTGATGCAGCAGTAAGGACCAAAATGAAAAAAGTTTTATAAGTAAAAAAATCAATAATACCCTTTATTTTATTTTTTAAAAAAGATTTGATTAGCACCGGAGCTTCGATGGCTAGTCGGAGCGACCATCGCTAGCTGACCTACCAAAGCTCTGACCACCGAAAATTAATGTATTGTTCGTATAAAGATTCCATTTGTTCATAAACAGTTGCAGATTTGTTCATGAAGAGTAGAATCAATAACAAGTGTATAACTCTTCATAAACAAGTGAAATCCTCTTATAAACAATACATTAATTTCTAGTGGTTAGAACTCCTACGATGGTTATAGGGGCTTTGATGGTCGGCAATTAGGGATGTGAATCAAGGTCGACCTTGCAATCTTGAAAGCCATTTTTCTAAATTTTAATTTTTTTTTTTTTTCAAAAAAAATATAATTAGTAAATTACAACAATTAAAATTGTAATGTAAAAAATAAATGTTATCAACATTAAAGTCTAAACAACATGCATTATGCAATAAACAAATACAGTCATTAAGTCATAATCAAAAGTAAACTATTGTTCACATACTACAATTTCAAATAACTAATGAGAAGACTTAACAAAATTAAAAATACTACTTATAAATATATCTTAAAAAGTGTAAGTAGTTTAAAAAATAAATAACACAAGATATGAACAAAATAATCATTACAAAAAAAAAAAAATACAAAACTAGTAAAAATACTTATGAAATTAATAAGAAATATCTTTTACAACTTTTTAGTTTTTAGGATTTGCAATACAAGATGTTCTTAAGAAATTGAATTCTAAAAAAGCTATAAGAACTAAATATTTACTATATCATTGACAAAATATAAAAATTGAATAATATTATTATCTTATAAATAATTAAAAAAAAAAAAAAAACATAGGGGCCTAAAAGGGCTAGTGCTTTTAGGCCCTCGGCCTTACGGGACTAGCCCTTTTTGACTTGCTTTTACTTTTGAGGCAAAAATCTTAAGTCTCACCTTGTAAATTCAAGGTCTAAACGGATCGGCCCGATGGGCTTAACATGATTTCCCAACTCTATTGGCGATGATCAAACTTTTTTTTTTTTTTTAAAAGAAAGTAAAACATGGGTATTATTATTATTTTTACTTGTAAAACTTATTTTCATTTTGATCTTTGGTTCTAAAGTGAAATTAAGAATATTTTGATCATTGACTGAAATAAATTTGGTCCTTTAATAAAATTCTCCTATAAAATTATAGGAACTAAAACTAAATTAAACAACAATAACAACAAGGCACTATTCCATTATAACGGGTTGATTACATAGATCACACGACGCTATTATGCTCAATCAATACCAAGTTTCTTAATAAATTGTTAACACTTTTAAAACCTTCATTGAATGTTTTCTGTTCGATTTTCCTTTATTCCCTTTTACTAGACTCCAAATAAATTGAGAAACTCTCTTTATTGGTGCATCCAATGACCTAAAACTAAAATGATTGCTACTACAAAACAGGATACATAATCCTATTTTTTGTACTTTTGACGTCCTTTTACGAGGGGATGTATATCTGGGGGGCGCCGTAGGGAAAACTTAAGGAGTTATATTTTAAAATTAGACGCCTAACATAAGGCGTCTAAGTTATGGAATTAGACTCCTTAAATCATCACTTTAGGAGTCTAATTCCGAAAATTAGACTCCTTAAGTGTTCTTTTTTTTTTTTTAAAAAAAAAAAAATTGCTCCGTATATTCACTATCCCACAATTTCTTACACAAAACATCCTTACATAAACAATAACCAGAATGTGATAATTGCATACAACACCTAGCTATGTGCTAAAAGGTTAGCTCAGCTAACCTTATACAGAATACATGCACCTTTTATATAACAAAAAGAACAGAATACATGTCTGGGCCTGCTTGACAAAAACTTTATTTGCCTCATCCATTTCTCTCTTCTCGTCTCCCCAACTTAAAACGGCCTCTTCTCGTATGATATCTGTCATACATAATACTCAAAATCTGTAAAAAGAATAAATAAAAAGTGAGATCTCGTCACAGAGGAGAACATCATATAGGAACAAATAGTATGGTGAGAGCATGTCAAACAACCAACTTCAATCATATAAAATGTAAGCTGCCAATGAAATCCCGTGTTGGTTCGTCGCAAACAAACCCCAAGCAAGAAAATATGAAATTCCAGTAACCTCTCCGTAAGTACTAAAATCCATCCCATCACATTCTTAACACAACAGGAAGTACAAACGATAGCAGTGCAAAAGTTTTATACCAAATGACTCTTTTAATAATAGCTTTTATAAATTACAATTCATGAAACCCAAGTAAATTAAAAGCATATACACGTCACTAATAAAGTTGAGAGTACCATTATTTTCTTTTCTGACGTGCATCCAAACAAAGACACGAATATAATCAAAACTTAAGAAGGATAACCATACCTTTGTGAACAATGGAGCATACTCTTTAGCAGATTCTAGGCACATTTCTTCAAACTTCAGTATCACTTCAATTTGAAGCAAATAACAAATAAGTCAATGACAGACCATGGGGACACCTGACACGTAACTGTAACATACCAAACAACAGACGCTATTTACATCAAACAGGGGTTGATGGAGAAATATTGGAACAAAAGAAAAGGCTGCCACATGGTTTTTATTCACCTAGAAAAAACTCATGAACAGGTGCCGGAAATATCTCTGGGATATTCAGCATCATCAATATCTGATTCATTATAATCAGACTTTAGCTCTTCAGAAGATGGAAGAATACTGCCATCATAAGCCAAATCCAGATCATCTTCCAAAATTTCCATTGCCTCAGCAATTTTATCAGCAGGAATAGGAGCCACTGAATGCCTCCATTCTTCTTCATTGCCTCCATCACATTTTGACCAAACATAACCAGCCCCACCAACACCTAACTGGTCAGCAAAAGAGCACGTCGATAATAAACATCAAATCCAAATCAAAACTTCAACCACATAGCTGCAGGATTCAGTGGCTATAAATTGCAGATGGTACTGATTTACAGAAGTGGAAAGAGTGGAATCAATTTCTAAATAAGATTTTCCAATTCACTATTAAAACTAATTTGATGACAAAATTAGTTATTAGGAAAGTACTAAGCACTAATGTGTTGAAAATACAGATTAAGACAAGATAATTAATTCTCAAGCACATCCTTAGACCTAATTTGTCAAATAACACATCAATATAACTGCATTCATCTAAGCTAAATCTTCACCACCAGCCAAAAATGTCAAGGCATGCCTAACACAATCGATGGGTGAAGTATATGAAAAAAACAATCATAAAGAACCAACCTCTGATGCAGAAGAGGATTGTGTCTCCAATACTTGAGATGCAGCCTCTGCACCATCCTTATCCATTAAGCTATTCATTGTTGCATACAAATAACTAATGCTGAAGTAAAAATGCAAAATTAGAAAACAGAGTATTCTGATTAAGATTTCCCAATAACTTTTTGAGATGAAAAGGCTTAATTGTTCAACCCCAAAAGAAATATAGAAATCAATGTTTCTTGAAAAATCACTATTGCAATGATGACCATGCTTTATGAAGAATAAAGATTTTCTGTTAAAAAAGATCATTATACCAATTTGACAGTGGTATCAATTATCAAAACCAGAAGGTTGAAACAAAAATGGAATTTTCAGGAAAGAAATTATATATCTCTATGACATTGCCTTCAACTAAAAAACTTTCCCGCTAGTTTGTTGTCATTCCGGGAAAAGTTTCATCACCAAAGAATTCCAGGAAGGAGAAAGAAAGACGAAGAATAGAAGCAAAACGATAGTCACTAAATTTTCAATTCACATTTTCATATCGCATCTCAGATCCAAATCGCCGCGAGCACTGAGGCGCCGGGAGCTGAGCTTTGGGCGGCGAGGAGGAAGACGAAGACCTAAGTGTTCTCCAGTGCTTATTATCCCTGCGCTTGGTTTGAAGGAACGAACGGAATCAATAATGAAGGAACCCTAGATTAGGAGATCTGGAAGAGAAGAGAGTACCTTTTGCCGATTTGACTGTTGAGAATTGGAAAACCGAAATGAATACGCTGGAGAGACGGAGATCAGAGGATCTACGGTGGAGAGGGGGACGACGGAGCAACGGAGAAGTGAGGGCAGGCGGACCAGGGTTGAGAATGAGAGAATGAGAATGATCGATGGCTCCAAGAGAATGAGAATCGATGGCCCGCGGGAATGGGTCTTTTTGGGATGGCCTAAGGAGTTTAATTCTAAAAATTAGACTCCAAATTCTAACCTAGGGAGTCTAATTAATAGACTTAGACTCCAAATGGTTTGCTTTTTTCGACCTAGGGAGTCTAATTCTTAGACTTAGACTCCTTTTAAGCTTGCTTTTTGGCGCCGAGCTACACTTTTGGCGTTTAAGAAATAAAATTAGACTCCAAAAGTCACCGCTAATTACAAAAATGCCACCGCATTTTCTTTTACTTCCTTTTTTTAATAATAGGACACCAATCATGGACGTTAAAACCAATTTCTGTAGTAGTGGATGGAAAATTATAATCCAACATTGTATCAACCATGTGGTTTGAAAGTGGTGTATTTATACAGATTCAAGGGTGATATGAAAATAAAAAACGGTTTTTGTTTCTGTTTTTTTTTTGTCGCAGAAATGGGTTTTCAATATGTTTTACTCCATCCCGTCCTTATGATGACTCCATATATTTTAATATATTTTGAGAGTTATTGATGCTAAATTAGAGGGATCTGAGTTAGATTTTGATAAGATATAAATTTGGAGCATGATTTGGGGATTTCATTTTAAATATTAAAGCTTAGGATAAAAATAATGCTAATAATTAAAATAATAATTTAAAATCCTAAAAAATAATAAGAAAAGAAAAGAAATTTCAGTTTTATCATCATCATCCATCTATTTATTTTTTAAGAAAATTCATTTGCAAGTCCTCATAGACCTTAATGTTTAACCAGTTATCACTATTGGTCCTTCTGTGAATCAAATTGCAAATGCCGTTAATTGAATTTTACAGGAAGTGAGGTGGCGATAAACAGACATGGCAAGCACGTGACAAATTAATCAAACGCTTCTTTTTCAAAGTCTTCTCCGCCATAATCAAAGTCCTTGTTTCAGTTTCTCACTTTTAGATCCCACATGAGATATGAGGCCGAGTCTTGCCCAAGGGAACCATTCACATTAATTTATTATAAAAATCTTTGTAGATGATCTCATCTAGCCTTAGGAAGGTCGAGCGAGAAACGAACTCGGCTCAGTTGTTACTGTAATCATATTCGGTGTTCTCGCCGCGTCATATGGGTGGTCAAAGGGTGTCGGCTGGTTCGGGTTCAAGAAGCGGATCATCGATTCCGTCTTCACAATTCATTCTTCGAGAGAGTAAGCTTACGTGTTCAATTGATGGTTTGTTAACATAATAGAGATATAATTATTAACTTAGTATTGTCATGTTAAACACTAGTATAAAAAATGAATCTTACTTCCTTAAAAAACGTCTAATTTCTAAAAGGGAAGTAAAAGATAAAAATGGTGGCATTTTTGTAACTGTGTGAAGGAATCTAGACATATTGGGCATCCCTTTAGCAAAACCAGACGCCAAAAGTATACTTTTGGCATTCTATTTAGACAAGGGATGCCAAAAGAAGGGGATTTACGCATCCATTTTTTTTAAAAGGCCAAAAGTATACTTTTAGCGTCACAAGTTAGAAAATGGACGTCAAAAGTAAGGGATTTTTTAGACTTTTGGTGTATTTTTTAGAATTGGGACGTCAAAAATGGTCTAAAATCCACTTTAGAGGTCCTAATTATAAATTGAGACACCTAAAATATCACAA
The DNA here is from genome assembly GCA_019022655.1 of Acacia acuminata. Taxonomy (NCBI): domain Eukaryota; kingdom Viridiplantae; phylum Streptophyta; class Magnoliopsida; order Fabales; family Fabaceae; genus Acacia; species Acacia acuminata. The sequence continues at coordinate 663,023 of JAFJYI010000220.1, read as the reverse complement.
ATATCTTCCCCCAAAATTCATTTGCTTCTTTCTTCACCTGTGGCTCTTGATGATCTCACTCATTATCATGAATTGTCTCTCATTCATTCCAAACCATTCCGTCGGATTCGGGGCATCAACCATGCCCGCCTCCAAAGAAACAACACGTTTAGAGCTTGAGAAGCAGAGGCTCCTCAAACATCACATCAAGAAGCACTTCACTGTTGGCGAGATCGTCCGTGACATCATCATCAGCGTTTCTGACGGCCTCACTGTTCCTTTCACACTCGTCGCTAGCCTTTCCGGTGCCAATGCTTCCTCCTCTATCGTCCTCATCTCCAGCATTGTTGAAGTCACCACTGACACCATCTCTATAGGCCTCGACAGGTACTTTACTCCATCCTCTTTTTCTCTTCTCAAATCTCTGATTCGCTTTCAAAATTTGACCGGTTTCATATTGATAATGAAATGAAGAATCACATGCTGCGAATGAGACGCGAATAAGACTCCAATGTTCCATGTCTGTTAGAGACTCGGCTTTTTGAGATAGTAAAGTTAGAGAGGGTTTTGTGAGTCGGTTATGCAAGTTGAGGGACCTAGATTTTTGAAAATTTTCTTGGCAACCAAACAAGTTACAAAGGGTTCTCTATTTAGTAGATGAAATTAGTGATGGATTATGTAGTTATGTTGCCGAAAAGAGTGAAGCTTATCATTATGCAAGAGAATTAAGGAGGGAGCAAGAAGAAATCATCACTATGCCTGATATTGGTAATTTGCCCCCCTTAATTTTCAGAAACTTGTAGGAATAGAAAATTGTTGAGAAATTGAATTTATTAACTTTTTTTTGTTGGCATTATCTTTTTTTTTTAAAAAATACTTTTTGGGGGAATTTAGTGTTTGTTCTCAGTTTATAAGTTTTGATGATAACAAACTTGGAAAAGAAAAGATGACTTGATGATTCAAGTTACTCGAGTGAGCAACTATTATTTAAAACCAAAACTTGAAATTAAAAACAGTTGAAGTGTTCTAACATGAACACACTTGAGTGTTACCATGAACACTTATGCGTTAGCTTGAAACTTGCAACAAGTTTTCCTGACACTCGCTTTATTTGTGAATGAAATATGTTGAAAACTCGAGTGCTTAAGTGTACACTAGCGTTCTAGTTGAATACTCTCCTTGAAAATACCTGACATTCGCTTCTATCTTGAAAGTATTGTGTTGGAAACTCTAGTATGTTAATGAACACTCAAGTGTTGATTCAACATTTGCAAGAACAATGCCTAACATTCTCACTCATTCTGGAAATATCAAGATAAACACTCGAGTGGCAAGGTAAATACTCTTAAGGGCAATACATAACACTCGATGATGAGATAAGAGTGTTGTCTCTTAGTGAGGCACACTTGAAGTGACACTTAGTGACAATGAGTGTTTGGTAGAGATTAACGTATATTTTCTAAAATCCATTCTTTGAACAGTCTTTTATCAAGCACAAATTTCATCAACACTTGAATGTGGAAAACTAACAGTTGAGTGTGACACTCGAGTATGACTAAAATGACACTTGAGTGTCTAGAAGAAACTATATCTTTTCAACTAAACTTCTTTTTGAACAATTTTCTTTTAGAGAGTAAAATCATCAACACTCGAGTATTGAAAAATAACACTCGAGTGTAAGTAGAATGATACTGGGCGTCACCTACTTTTGCATTGAACCTTCGTCTTCAAGAATCAAATTTACTGATTATCATCTTGTAACTTCTGATTACTACTCATTATTATTCTTAATGTTTCTAAACATATTTATTAATGAGTTTCAAATGATTAATTGAAGGATTACGTGTAAATCCTCAAAAATCAAGATTTGTGTTAGAACATTAATTACAATTTCAAAAAACAGAGCATACATGGAAGCTAATTCAAAATAGGTCAAATGATAATATTCTAAGATACTCATTTCGGCGAAAGTGAAAGGAACCTAACCTTAAGTAACCCCATAGCAGACCAAAATGATATCGTGTTGCAGAAAAGCGAAAACGACAAAACCTAGATTTTTGCCAACAACTCCGATATGTGTCTAACAGAAAGCTTGATAAGTCTAAAAAACAGTATGAATTCACAACGGAAAGTTAAAGCTTCATAGTGATCATTTATGAAGTTCAACTATAAATATGAGAGCATTCAATTCGTAGCCAACTAACTACGAACAATCAAATTTATTGCTCACTTATTACTCATTAATACTCTGTGAAATTTCTTTTGATATTTTTTTCATTAGTGTTTATTCATCTAAACTGTTAAAAAGTTTTACAATAAATTTGATTACCGTAAAATCTCAAGGTAGTGGGACCTTGAGTGGTTGTTAGTTTACAACTTGAAAGGGGGAATAAGTCCTGATAAGGATTGCTCTTATTATGGCACCAAGAACCTGGTTGATCTTGGAACAATAGTGAAAATCTCAGAGACGCTCTAGGGACTAGACGTGGGTCAAGGAATTAAAGCCAAACAAGTATAAACAATTGTGCATACTTTGGTGATATCTCTCTAACTCCTTCTGTTTGTTTTATTAGTTTAACGCTTTCGATTTAAAATTTTTAAATAACCCAATTCACGCCCTTCTTGGGAAAAATGTTTGCACTAACATTTAGAAGCGGTTAAGGTAGCGAAAATACATGCACAATATGGAATAGAACCATATGAATATGCACCTTTGAATGTTTTTATTTCTTCGATCTTCTTGTTAGTTCTCTAAGTGTTTTGATGATAACTGACAATTGTAAACACAAAGAAGTTTGTCTTTGGTAAGTTGAAAAACTTATTGTCAAAGGCAAACTCGAGCTTTTGCTAGAAAACTCGAGTTTGGATTTGACAGAGAGTAGCTCAATTTTTATGAACTAAGGAAAACTCCAGTTTGCGTAGGCAAACTTGAGTTTATGAGATACAAAGAGCACTCTAAGTTTTTTACATTAAGACAAACTCGAGTTTAGGTTTAAAAACTCGAGTTTGCACCATACAAAGACTCTTCAATATTTTCTAAAGTAAACAAAACTCCAGTTTGCAAGAGTAAACTTGAGTTTTGGTCATACAAAGAGCTTCCATTGTTTTGAACTTAAGCAAACTCCAGTTTTGATATGAAAATCCAGTTTGCACTTGTTGGCCAAGAGTTTTCTAAGTTTTCCAAATTTGAGGAAACTCGAGTTTATATTTGTATACTTGAGTTTGTAATTAACGAGAGTTTTCATGTTTTATCCACTTTGAGAAAACTCCGGTTTTCATTTGGCAAAGATTTTTCAATTTTAATGAAAACTCGAGTTTGTGCCAAGCAGAGAACTTTTATCTATTTCAGTAATTTTGAAAACTCCAGTTAAGAGTTGGAAACTCCAGTTTTGAGCTTTTGGACTTAAACATGTTTACACTATAAAAGTCCAAAACTCGAGTTAGTCATTAATGAACTCGAGTTTTGCTCTATATATGTTCAAAATGTGCTTCTAAACTCAAAACGCAACATTCTTCTCTGGAAGAAGGAAACTGGAGTTAGGATTTGAAAACTTGAGTTTGTCTTCTGAGAAAAGTTACAAACTCCAGTTTGGATAAACAAACTCGAGTTTGTGTCGCTAAGTTTGAAAATCAAATTTCTCGAATTTTTGAAATCTTCATGTTTGATCTTAATATATCATATTATCACTCATTACTATTCCTAACTATGTTTAATCAGTTTGTTAGTAAGTTTCAGATAGTTTAGAGGACATTAAATGAAGTTTTGAACAAAAGCAAAAGGTGATGTCAGCACATTAAATGCAATGTCAAAAAAACTTGCATCCTTTTGGATAATCATTCTACACACGTTGCAAAGGGATTAATGTTTCGTTTCCACATCCAGTAGCTGCTCTTCCAACGGATTAAAATTCAAGAAGTCAACCATAAACTTCTGTATAACTGGATTAACCAAAGAGTAGAGAGAGAAGAAGACCAAAGCTCAATCTAATCCTTCCTTAATGCTGGCAACGGTCACATTGAAGATTACAACGGTCATTCAATCCTCTCTTCATATAAATAGAGCTGCATTCAATTCTTCTCAAGAACAAATCTGCAGAAAACGAAAATCATTCAAGTTTCCAACTACTCTTTGAGTTTTCTTATGTAAAGTATCTTTTGATACATTTGTACTTCAGTGCTTATCTTTATCCACTCTTAGAGAGAGTTTCATTTATTGAAAAACATTCATTATAAGAATCTCAAGTCGTGAGACTTGAAGATTGAGTTATTTGATTATAATTTGTAAGGTGGAGTAAGTTCTAGTGAGAGAATTACTTTAAGAGGTACAGAGTGTGTAATCATTTGAGTTAGTGAAATCCTAGAGTGTCTGGGGACTGGATGTAGGTCAAGAGGTTAGATCGAACCAATATAAATTCCTTGTGTTTTGCTCTTTCTTCCATTGCTCTGTTCTACTCTGTTTTAATATTAAAAAATAGAGTGCTTTGAAAACAATTTTAAAATCCCCAATTCACCCCCTCTTGGTGATTTGCTTCACTTTCACTTCTTCCCCCACATCTTCGAATGATTTGGCCGAAGTTCAAACCTAAAAGCCATGAGAGGTTGTGAGCTTTGCTTCTACTTTATTCTATTTTTCCGAGTTATGATTTTTTTACGGGTCTTCCTTCGTAGCTCAAGATTGACAACCTGTTGTGGTTGCAGATCGTCACCGAGCACAGATTGCAAATCGTTACTGAGCCTTTATAGGTCAAGATCAATGACCTTGCGTAGTTACAGATCGTTCGCGGCCTATCCTCCTCACTATCTTTGTTCGCCTTTCTTAAGCTTCTTCAGATTCAGATCTAGAAGTGGAGGTGGGTCAGTAGAGCAGGCCTGATTTCCTGAGATGAAGATGAATTTGTTTTTTTTTTTTAAAAAAAACTAACCTTACGGCGTTTGTTTTTAAAAGGGACGCCGTAAGTCCCTTAAATGTCCCTTTTTTATGGGCGTTAAACCTAGGTTTTACTACGTCGCTCACATAGGCGTTCCTTATAAAGGGACGTAAAAAGGGTCTAAACACAAACGTTAAAATGTGTTTTTGTAGTAGTGAAAGTTGTTGTCTAAAGATAATTCTTATTAATTGATGCGAAAGATTGATCGGTTTATTAGGATAAATATTTGCTTTTGACTCGAGAGAGTGCAATTGATCGAATGTCTTTGAATCTTTGATACACACATCTTTGTTTGACCACTTATTGAGGGTACAGATAAGCATGAACTGGATTAGATCAGGTTGGACACCAATCCGAGGTATAGTTTGGAGAGGATCACAGGCTATGCACTACACAAGGCAACTTGTGGTTTAGACTGGTCCAACACCAACCCGAGGCCTAGTTATACTAGAGCAAGTTTGGTGGACTACCGGGACTAGTCCATTTAATCCATGACCTAAATTTAATTGTTTTAATTTAATTTTTTCCTCTTTGAAATGAAATTTTTTAACATATTAACCACAATTAGGACCATAAAAATACTTATATTATTAAAAAACATGTCACATAAAATTATAACATCATAAATCTATAAGAATATCCAACAACAACGAAAAAAATATTTTGGAAAAAAGATTTAAACATGATAAACACAACTAAGATAATAAAGATACCTATAATCATATAAAAATAAAATTTAATTATTAATCCTTAAAAAAATTCCAACAATATAAAAAATAAAAAGTAACATCTAAATTACAAAAATATTCTTAAAAAAATTGACTCGACTAGACCGGACCAATCCAAGTGGTCTGGTACATGGTCCAGAACTCGGTCCAACTCGACCAATCATTCTGGTATAATTCATTATGTTTCTTATTTAGACTGGATCAAACTAGATCGGACCATTTTGGGTTGGACCAAACTGGATTGGACTACCGGGTTTTTGCCTACCCTTAATTTAGGGTGAATTAATTGAGTTCACAAAAAAAGGGAATAGATAATCCTATACTCATGAAGTTAAGTCCACTTTGTTTTCTATTATAATTTCTTTGAATCATTAAAACTAAACAAAATTTGAATTTACTCAACCTAATTAAGAATATAATTGTTATCACTAGCTCATTTTTGCCTTAATCCTCCTAAGACAATATTATTATACTCCTTTTGACAACACATACGCTTGTGGTTAAACTAGATGGCTAACAAGCATGCGCTGTCATAAGTAGTATAATAATATTATCCCATGAGGACTAAGGCAAAAATGAGCTAGTTATTGCAATTATATTTTTAATAAAGCTGAATAGATTCAATATTTTTCAGTTTCAGGAATTTAAAGGAAATAATGGGAAGCAATGCGGACTAATTAAGTTCACCATTATTAGAGACCTAAGATTACCTATTCCCTTTTTATTTTGTGAACTTAGTTAATTCACCATCAATAAGCGATCAAACTAAGATGTGCGTTTGTCTAAGATTCAAAGATATTTGATATTGCGATGTCAAGTCAAAACCAAATATTTATCCTAATAAACCAATCAATCTCTTGTATCAATTAATAAGGACTAACTTTAGATGCCAATCTTAATCTGACGATGCTATGTTAAATAACTATATCTTTATGTGTTGGTTGAATTCCCTTATGGCAAGTGAACCAGTCGAATATAGAGTGAGTAGAGTATCGTCCCACAGAGATTGTGATACCGCAGATGAATTCAATTTCTAACGGGAGCTCTGCAGAAGTAATGTGGATTTTGGCTGTTTTGCTATCACTAATAATAAGAAAATAAACAAGTGATCGGGAATCAAAGGAAGGTATCAGTTTAATAGTAGGCTGAGCTTAGATTTCATCCTAAGTCGTGTCATTACCCCAGTTCGCCTACAACACATTGCTATAGCAATTATGCTGCACAGTTTCCGCAATGTTATAACATAACCACCTTTTACAACTTTATCCAACTAACCCACCACTACCCTATACAGAAGCTTTCGTAATCCTGTAAATACAGTCCTCGCTATACTCTCCCATATTCCTATGGTGATTTCAAGTTTAGTCTATCTGATTAGCTCTAGGTGTTTTGGTTATGAGCGATAAATCCATTCCCGGCATCTAAATTCAGGTCGAGCCGTACGCCAGCTCGCCCAGCAAGCACTGCTTAACAGAGGTTTAACCCTGACTCCCTTCCGGGCAGCCAAGACCATTGAGATAACCCTTAGTGTCTGCTTATCAGCTATGGACTAAAACACTGTTAAAAAAACTAGATTTATTAAAGGGTTAAGTATCAATTTGCCCTTGAAGTACACGCCTAGGAGCAATTTTACCCCTGAAGTTTTCTATGTAGCAATGTTGCCCCTGAAGTTTAAAAACGTAGCAATGTTACCCTTCCGTTAACTGTTCTAAAGGTCAACTAACGGTTAACGTTAGGGTTTTTAATGGAGGGGCAACATTGTAATGTTTTTAGACTTCAGGGGCAACATTGCTCCAAAACAAGTAGCAATGTTGCCCTTGAAATTTTAAAAACGTAGCAATGTTGCTCCTCCATTAACAACCCTAACGGTCAATTAATGGTCAACATTAGTTGACCGTTATGGTTGTTAATGGAGGGGCAACATTGCTACATTTTTTAACTTCAGGGGCAACATTGCTACGCTGAAAACTTCAGGGGAAAAATTGCTCTGGACGCATACTTTAGGGGCAAAATTGATACTTAACCCTTTATTAAATGAAGAACTAACAAACTGGGTTCATTCTACAATTTAGAAATCCATCCTTACTCAGCCAGAGGGAATTTAGTTCATGACTGATGAGAGAAACATAACGCAGAGTATTGTAGAACATCCCATAAAAGAATTATGAAAATAGAAATAACAAAGAAAACAAGAATCTCGTCGAAAGGTTGATGGTGTAAGAGGCGTCCTATCACGCGACATCTCCATGTCATCTACGATCCGTCTTGCTCCAAAGAAGAACCCAGTCTGGTCTACTATCCTCGTGGTCTGTCTTCTCTCTTTTTCCTTCAGTGTGAGTTCTAGTCGGATAGGAATTGGTTGACTGCTTCCTCCCGCGGCTATCGACCCCCTTAGGTTTTTGTCGTGCTTTCCTCTTATAGCGAGGTTTCCTCGACTGCACGTCTAGTGAGTTGGGCCTTCCAAATCTGTCAGGTCCAAGATCCTAGATTTGGTTGATTGATCTTTCTTTAATATGACGGGATTCTTCAGATCTTTTTTTCGATTCTCTGCATCTTATGGATTCGGCTTGACTTAGTCATCGTCTTTACGTGCACTTGGATGACTTGTCTTAATTTCCTGAAATTTCGTGAGGAAAGGTTAGCATAACTTAGTGCATAATTTTGCATCATTTATGATGCTACAACACAGCGGTCGCTTTGTGTTGATGGCGCAGATGTGAGCATTCACTATGCTATAGCTCAGCTTCATTACGTGCTCTCATTACAAAACCATAAAGTGGTCATTTTCTTATGCACATGCGCAGGATAATGTCATGAATGCAACAATTTATAGGATCCATCCCCTATTTCTCTATGTGTATGAATTCTCAAGTATTCTATCAAAGAGAAAACAATGAAGCTTAGATTCAATGCTCAAAACAGTCAAAACACATAGGAAAAATATGGCATAAATATCACCCATCACTATGATACTAACAAACCATTTATTCAAGAGTTAAACTAAATTATCTTTCTCAAGCATACTTTAAATGAACAATGCCAATTAAATGGTGATTGAGCACTTAAGACATTAAGGGCAAGACAAAATCAACACATATACTTCATTCAATAAAAAAAAAAGTTAACACAAAGTTCAATCCGTAAATAAAATTGAACGAGGAATGAAGAACGAAGTAGTGTCCTCTTGTTCTATCGTTGGCGTGTCCCATCTACAACTCCTGGTCTCGCTCCTCAGATCTGCATCTCTTTCCTCCAATTTTTGTGCATTGGTGAGGACAGTTCCTTCTTCCTCCACCTCTTTCTCTCTCTAGCATGCTATAGGTGAATTCCTCATTCAAAAAGTGTCGCACATTGATTCTCTCTGCCGTTAGTAAACCATGCTTTTTTGTGATCATGTTTGGAGTCCTTAAAAGTGTTTATTCACATAAATATAGACAAAAATCCTTTCACATAGTTACCTTGTATATCGTAAATCATAATTGAAAAACTACTTTTGAAGACTTCAATCTCGTTGTTCCAAACAAGCACAAACAAAAGAAAAGATAAAAAGTAATAAAGTAGGTGGCGTCGACATGAATAAGAAAAAGAAGAAAGTGAAATATCTTTTTCCTTTTTAATTCATAAATTATTAATTTTATTATTAATATCATTATTTTTATTCTAAACTATATTTTATTTATTTATTTTAAAGAGCTAAGGTGTAAAACTAACCACCAAATTTTAACTTTTTTAAAAGTGCACTAAACTAAAATCTGTCGGATATGCTTAGTTTTGATGAGGTCTTATATAGATGCCGTTATTAAGAGCAAAAAGCTTGTATGATATATTTATCTCCTACATTGACTAACTACTATATTTATTGTAGATTAGTCTAAATTGAATTGTTGAGAATGATCAAGAGAAGAGAAGAAAGAATGAGTTGAGTTATGGGTAACAATAAGAAGGAGATCAGAGATTTTAGAAAGAAGAACTTGCAGAGAATGTCAAAGAAGTAAGAAGTTGTCAAAGGATTTTTGGGAATAATCAAGAAGAAGACAGAAGAAGGAAGAACTTGTTGAATGAAATGAAGATATCTTTATTCAAGTTCTTAGATTGATACTAGAAGTCTCCATGATCAAACAGAAGTTAGAATGGCTCAATTCGGAGTTAAAATAAGCAACAATGAGCTTTAGATGAGATAACTCGAGTCATGATCTCACAACTCGAGTTTACCACTTTGTTACAGTGATTTGGTCCTCTAAAACGAGTTAACTCGAGTTGGCTACTAACTGACTCGAGTTAGTACTGTTTTCTACACTAATTTTCTCATCTGGTACGAGTTGACTTGAGTCAAGACATAGTTGACTCGAGTTAGAGTGCTTTCCAGCCACTCTGTTCACCTCTATTTCACATTCAGCATGCGTGAGGTCTGGTAATTTGATGATATCTCCTAAACCAGAGATCGGATTGAGGTGAAACCAATTTTGTATAAAACTAGACTCCTAATGCGTTATTGTGATATAAAATTCAATCCAAAAAGAGTTCAAATCAAGGAGCTATAAATTATGGAAGTTGACAGTGAAATTCACGCCACACAGCAGACCAAGCTTCGATGTTTTGAGCGTAACTCCAAAACTACACACCCAAATGAGCTCAAACTAGTGGCATTTGAAAGAAGATATAAATATCCTTCTGGGGATAGGTCATTTGCTATCTTTGGAGTTATATTTGAAGAGATATGGTTTTTGTAATTCTACCAATGTTCTGAAAGAAGATAGAATGCAACAATATCAAGGTAGACACTCTGGAACAAACAAAAAGGTAACGACTCGAGTTAAGTGATGATGACTCGAGTTATGACAAACTACTTCGTTCGAGTCATCACTTAATGACTCGAGTTAAGCTTTGTGTTAAATCATTTTCGAAACTCATCTCGACAATATTTATGAAAATGATTGTCACTCGAGTTAGAAGAGAATGACTCGAGTCGAGTTGATACAGAGACGTATTCTCTATTTGTGAAAATGATGTTGACTCGAGTTAGAATATGACTCGAGTTATGTTGTTACAGAAACATCCAAAGATGAAGCTGTGAGTCGAGTTAGCATAGTATGACTCGAGTTAGCCTCTATAGTTTTGAAATCACCGTGTTTGTAATCCTCAAATCAGTGATTGTGATTTAATATCTTCTTATCATCACTTGTTATTATACTCAATGCTACTAAACATGTTTGTTGATGAGTTTCAGATGATTATATGAAAGATTAATTGCAGATTATCAAAAAACAGATGATTACGTCAGTAGCTTCAATGGGTATATTTCTTCCAACAGTCATATTCTAAACTGGAGGAATTGCTCAACAGTCATAAATTGCAACTAACTATTGAAAGTGGAGCTAAATCACCAAGAGGGGGGTGAATTGGGGATTTTAAAATCTTTTCGAAATCCTCTGTTTTGAACAGGAAAAATAGAGATGAACAGAGTAGAGAGGAGAAGAACAAGACACATGAATTTATACTGGTTCGGTCCAATCCTTGACCTACTTCCAGTCCCTAGACACTTTGGGTTTTTCACTATCTCAATTGATTACACACTCTGTACTCAGGAGTAATTCTTTCACTAGAACTTACTCTCCCTTACAAGTTACAATCAATGAACCCAATCACCAAGTCCCGAGACTTGTGATTCTTTACAATAAATGATTTACAAGTAGAAACTCTCTCTAAGAGTAGATAGAGATAAACACTAAGCTTTGTGTATCAAAAGATACAATAGAGGTGAAAACTGAAGAAAATAAATGTAGACTTTAATGCAATTCGTTTTTAGCAGATGTGTTGGTAGAGAAGACTTGAATGCTATTCTATTTATATTAAGAGAGCATTAAATGACCGTTGTAATCTTGATTATAACCGTTGCCTTTATTAGACAAAGTTCTGGTTAAGCTTTGGTCTTCTTCTCTCTCTAATCTTCACTTAATCCAGCTGTGCAGAAGTTAAGAGTTGACTCTCTGCAAATTAATCCGTTGGAGTAGCAGCTGCTGGATGTGGAAATCATTCTTTAATTCTTTGTAAGCGTGTGCAGATGGATTACCCAAAAGTGTGCAACTTTCTGGGTTTTGCATTTAATGTGCTGACATCACTTTTTGCTTTTGCTTTAAACCTTCAATAACCATTCTCTAACTTATCTGAAACTCACTAACAAAGTGGTTAAATATGTCTAGGAACATTAGAGAATAAAGATAGGAAGTATTGAGATCTAACAAGAAGGTTTTACAAATTCGTAGAATTTGAAATTCGAATCGCGATGTAAACTCGAGTTTGGTTTATCTAAACTCGAGTTTAGGACTTTGGCATGTAAAAACGATTTAAGTCCAAAACATCTAAACTCGAGGTTTTCTTCCAAAACCAGAGGTTTTCAACTCATTAAAAACTACAATGCTCTCGGGTTGGGTTAAACTCGAGTTTCCAAATCAGGAACTCGAGTTTCCTCCATCTAGAGAGGAAAGTCGTGATTCTGAGTTTTGGAACACATTTTGAGTGAAATGTAAACTCGAGTGTATTAGTGAGTAGCCTCGAGTTTGTCACTTGTTCATGTCAAAAATCAGTTTAACTCTCAAAACACATACTAGAGGTTTCAAAGCAAACTCTAGAGTTTTCTTATGTTAAAATCACATTGCTCTCTGTAAGGCGCAAACTCGAGTTTAGAAACTTAAACTCGAAGTTTTCTCAACTCATAAGAACTTTTGGAAAACTCTTGACTAGATGCAAACTGGAGCCTAAACATATAGTCTTGAGTTTGCTTAAGTTATAAAACATTGAAAGTTCTCGGCCAAGTGTAAACTCTTGAGGATTTTCAAAGTGATGGAAAATTTTACTTAAATAGAAATAGTGTAGAGTTTATGAAAAACTCTCAATTTGAAAATTCTTCCCACCAAAGGCAAACTCGAGTTTGTCTCCATAAACTCGAGTTTACAGTTTTTGTAAACTCTCTAAAGTTTTTCTCTGGAGGTACAAACTTGAGGTTTAGAACTAATAGGCTTGGGTTTAAAAGTGTTTTCAAATCAGAGTGCTCTCGGCCTCTCGCAAACTCGAGTTTCCAAAATGCAAACTCGAGTTTACTCAAAATATGAGAAAACTTTGGAAAGACTCTCAAGTTTATTTTCAAAGTCCAGTCTTGAGTTTAAAGAGCTAACTGGCGAGTTTTGCTTCCTGTCAGTGGAAAACTCAAGTTTCCCAATCTAGGCTTGAGTTTGGCGCGAGAATGTTTTTGGGTGAAGAACAACAATGATCATTTAGCTTATCCAAAAACATCCATACATGTTTACAATTGTCAGTTATAATCAAAACACATAGAGAACTAACAACTATAAAAGGACAAGCATTCCAAGATAGAAGAGTTTTGGAGAAGAGCTTGCACTGTTGTAATGCCAAATTTCTGAATCCAACGTCTATCTCATACACACTTTGTTCTTAATGCTTATATATAGTTCATCATAGAGAGTGAAATGATTCGTGCTTCAGTGTTTATTCATTCACTTTTGAGAGAGAAGATTCATTATAATCATTTTATCTATTTATCTGAGAGTTACTAAAGATTGGGTGATCTTGAGAGAGAAACATATTGTAACCTTATAGTGTGTAAGGGGGAGTATCTCGGTGAGAGATTCGGCTTCACAAGTGCCTAGGTGTACTTGTGGGATTGTAAAGGCTTCTCTTGTGCCCAGATTAAACAAGAGGATAGTGGATTGAAAATCTCAAGTGGAGCTTGAGGACTGAACGTAGGTCAAGGATTGGGCCGAACCAGTATAAATCTCAGTTTGCATATTCTCTTCCCTTATCTCTTATATTCCCAACATATATGTTTAAATGACTGTTTATTGTTTTATAAATCATTACTGTCATACAAACTACTTTCAATAAGTTGTGAAAAGATTTTCAAAGTTCCAAAGTTTTTATCAGACACCCAATTCACCCCCTATTGGGTGATAGCCTGGTCTAACAAACTCTCGTTTGAGTACAAAATAACCATGAGTTTAAAAGGACAAAAGTGACATTATCATCAAAATCATATAAAATCTGTTATAATTCTTTGGGCCCTATGATGTTAAAAATAAAATAAAAATGCCTAGTTTTTTAAAATCCCATTACTACCCTTTCCTCTTACCGCTTTCATTCATCTCTCACTAGACGCACTCCTCCTTTTGACCTTTTCTTCTCAAATCCGCCAGCAGCGGTAGCAATAATCTTTGTCAATGATGGCGGAGAATCAAGCATAGCAAATGTTTGACTTCCTCTTCCTCATCTTCACAATCCTACCCCGTTGTCGTCGCAACTTGGTGAGAGAAGAATGGCAACATCGTCTTCATCGAAGGCCACAAGATCGACCGCATGGTGGCGAGAAGAGAAGGCGATGACCTCCCCCTCTAATTTCTCTCTTATTTTTGATCTCTTCATTTTTCTACTCTCCTCTCTAAACTCAAGCGATGGGAAGAATAATTGAGGTCTCGGTGCTTCGTGTTTGAAGGTTCTGTTTTTGATTTTTTGTTTTTTCAATGACCTTGGGATGTTTGTGTACATCTAGTATGATTGATTGTTTCTGGTTTAATTTGTGACTAACTTTGATAATGAATTTCAATGACTTGTTGATATTTGTTGTTGTTGTTGTTGATGAAGCCAAAGATGAAAAGAGAAGTTCATAAGGAGAGATTATTTTTTGTGTTAGTTAAGATTGATTTTTTTCTGTTTCATATGTGGTGAAGTATGATTATGAATGTCAATGATGTAAGAACCGGCTGAACCCAAGAAGGGTGAATTAGGTGAAGTGTAAAAGTTTAGGAACTTTGAAAATCTTTTTGTAACTCAGTAAAACTAGTTTGTATGACAGTAAAGAGTTATAAAGCAATAGATAGTCATTGAAACATATATGCTGGAAACATAAGAGATAAGGGAAGAGAATATGCAAACTGAGATTTATCCTGGTTCGGTCCAATCCTTGACCTACGTCCAGTCCTCAAGCTCCACTTGAGATTTTCAATCCACTATCTTCTTTCAACTTGATTACACGTTCTGTATTTGGAGTAATCCTCTCACTAGGATTCACTCCCCTTTACAAACTGTAATCAGTGCACTGCTTGATTACACACTCTGTACTTGAAGTAATCCTCTCACTAGGATCCACTCCCCTTACAAGCTATAATCAACACAATGTGTTTCCCACTCAAGATCACCCAATCTTGAGTAACTCTCAGAAGGATAGAATGATTACAATAAATCTTCTCTCTTAGAAGTGAATGAATAAATACTGAAGAGCAATACAAATCACTTCACTCTCTAAGCTGTCTAAACATGAAAAACAGAGAGTAAATGATGTGAAAAACAGAGTATTAGCATGTTGAAGATGTAAGCTTGTGTCTCTTTATTTTTCTGCTTGAATCTATCCTCTTTTGTAGGTAGAGATCAATATATGATTGTTGTAATCTTCAATATAACCGTTGCCTTCATTAGACAAGGTTTTGGTTAAGCTTTGGTCCTCTTCTCTCTCTAATCTTCACTTAATCTAGCTGTGCAGAAGTTCAGAGTTGACTTCTTGAAAATAAATCCATTGGAATAGCAGCTACTGGATATGGAAAGCAATCTTTAATCCTTTGTTAAACGTGTGCAGAAGGATTACCCAAAAGAATGCAACTTTCTGGGTTTGGATTTAATGTGCTGACATCACTTTTGCTTTTGCTTTAAACCTTCAATGTACAATCTCTAATCTTTTTGAAACTCACCAATAAAGTGGATAAACATATTTAGGAACATTAGAGATTAATCATAGGAAGTATTAAGATCAAACAAGAAGGTATTGCAAATTCGTCAGATTTGAAATTCTGAAGTCGCGAAGAAACCTGGAGGTTTTCTAAACCAGAGAAAATTTTTCTGCTCTCTGTTTGCCCAAACCTCGAGGTTTCTATCAAAACCTGGAGGTTTCTGTCAAAAGTGGAAATTCTGAGTTTTTGTGCCAAACAGAAACCTGGAGGTTTTCTGGAAATCTGGAGGTTTTCAAAAAACCAGAGAAAAGTCATTTGCTCTGGATGGCAGAAACCTGGAGGTTTTGAAAACTTAGAAAAATGGAGAACCTCTCTGCATTGACAAACCTCGAGGTTTCTCATAATTTTGAGAAACTTGAGAAAACACCCTTTGAGCTCAAACCTGGAGGTTTCCCATAAACCTGGAGGTTTTGCTTTGTTCGAGAGAACTTGGAAAATTCTTGGCCAATTTCAAACTCAAATTTACATGTCCAAGCTTGATGTAAGAATCCAATGCAAGAACAATCAGCTCCAAATTTATTGTATTATGTCCGTTATGATCCAATGAATGAAGGTCGTTCTTGACCAGCGTTTTTGTAACGTCCTGAACTAATGTCAACTTTTAAAGGCCATATCTCCCTGGTTTGAACTCTGTTTTGATCCATTCAACCTTGATGGAAAGCTATGTGAGTCTAATTTCATATGCCACTGATTTCAGCTCAATCCGATTTGTAATCTGTGAGATACACTTAAAACATTGAAGCTTGGTTTGCTGTGTGGCGTGGATTTCACTGTCAACTTCCACAAGTCATAGCTTCTTGATCTAAGATCCTTTGGCCTTTAATTTTATATCAAAATGACGCATTGGAAGTCTATTTTCATATACCACTGGTTTCACCTCAATCGGATCTCTGGTTTGGGAGATATCATCAAATTACCAGACCTCGCCCGAGCTGAACGTAAAACAGAGTTGCTGAAGACCACTGAAACCTCGAGGTTTCTCTTCAATCCTCGAGTTTTCACTTGCAACCTCGAGTTTTCACTTGAAACCTCAAGGTTTGCTAGTCCAGAGACACCAGAGATGCTGAAGACACTCAAACCTCGAGGTTTTTACTCAAACCTCGAGTTTTCTCGTCCTAAACCTTATATTTGCTTGTTTTAACTCTGAATTGAACCATTCAAACTTCCATATGATCTTGGAGCCTTCTAGAATCAATATAAGAACTTGAATAATTATATTCTCATTCCATTCAACAAGTTCTTCCTTCTTTAATCTCCCATCTTGATTATTCTTCATAATCCAACTCTTTCTTTCTTCTCTTCTCTTGATCATTCTTTGTTATTCAACTTGGATTCTTCATTCTTAGCAAGTTATACCTTCTTCAATATTTCCTCTTCTTCTTGATTAACCTCCAAAATCTATTGATAACATCTTACTTCCTTGACAACCTCTCGCAAGTTCTTCTTTCCATTAATCCCTTATCTCCTTCTTGATTATTCTGCATGATTCAACTTGGACTAATCTACATTAAACATAGTAGTTAGTCAATGTAGGAGATAACTATATTACTCAACCTTTTTGCTTTCAATAATGGCATCCATATAGGACATCATCAAAACTAATCATAACCAACAAATGACTTGGGGATTTGTTGTTGATGATTGTTGGTGATGGAGAAGTAGAAGATGAATCTAAGGTTCAAAAATGCTTCTTTGATAGCACACTGAACTGGGCAACAATGAATCTAGGTTTAGGAGGAGTTTTTTTTTTCTTTTTCTACCAGGATATTTTGGTACTTTCACAGTACAGTTAACGTCAAGTTAGTTTTCCTAGTCGTGTCACTGTTTCCTCTTTTAAAAATTTATGGTTACTTTTACATTAAAAAAAAAGTTTATGATGTTGGGTGCACTTTTTAAAAAAGTTGGTGGGTATTTTTACATCTACAACCTATTTTAAATTATGATATTTGCAACAATATTAGTATCTTATCAAAATGTCAATCAAATTGATTTGATTTAATATAGATAGCTCCACAAATATATTAAAATATATCTCAAATTTATTTAAAAATAGGGAGTCGTCACCTTAATATAAAACATATAACCTAATTAATTTGATTAGGTTAAAAAAATTAGTTAAGTTAGTTAATATGATATGTACTTCCTAAAACACTCTAGATATCTTCTTTAAGTCTTGCATTCCTTTCCTATTTGATTATTCTGAGAGAATATTAATAGGGATAAATTATAAATTGATTGACAAATATAAATAATATCTTTTATATTTATGAGTAAGATTAACTCTCAAAATATATTTTATATTAAGGCCATGAGAGAATAAGAAACATTCCTTCAAATAAAATCTTGCCGACACTAGTTTAATTAACACATGTCAATATACATTATATATTGAGAGAGATTCAAATATGAGATATACATATTAAAAATAATTGTGCTTTTTCCTTAAACCAACAAAATTTTGATTTCTTCTTGTATGGCCAATCGTGTTTAAAATTTAATTTCAACCTATCTTTATCCCGTCCATCAATTCGTGTTTCACACGTTTCCAACATGTCTGCTCGTTGATCTGACCAGGCCATCCTTAAATTTAATTAGTCAACAAAGTTTAGGCTATATTGATATATAAAAGTTTAAGGAAAATTTCATTTAAGTACTATTTAAATTTTAAAAACCCCATAAGGTCAGATAAGAAATTGAAAGGACATAGAGGGGATTGAAAGGAGTATGATATTTTGAAATTTAAGTGTTTTTACTACAATGCCTCTAATATGACATAAACCTCACTCCTCTTTCTCTCTCTCTCTCTCTCTCTCTCTCTCTTCATCTCTTCCTCTTCATGTGTCAGCTCCGTACTTCGGATCTCGCCACGTCCAACCCCTCCTTCTCTGCCGCTGATGAAGCCTACAACACCTATCACGACCAAAAGCCCCTTACTAGCCCACTTGCGCCAACGCTTGTTACATAGGGGTCACTGGTATAGCCACGCACAACCTTGTAGAGTGCGAGCACCAGTAGATCGATGAGCCTGTAGGGGCAGCAACAACACACCATGGTGTGCTCCGTCAAGGTACCTCCCGCAACCTCGTTTGGGAGGTCGATTTTCGAATGGAAGGGAGGAGAGAGCTAACATCGACCACTCATGACCACTGATCTCATGCCGTCGCTTCCTAAACCATAACTCATTGTTGTTGCTTCACTTTCCCAGTGTGCCTATACTTAAGTTGTCAACAACACTTAATATGGGTAGTTGTTAATTGCCTTACCCAAGTTGTCATTGTTTATACTGAAGTTGCTAACTACTATCAGGCATCGCTGACAAATTTAGTATAGGCAATGACAACTTAAGATTATAAATTAGCAACTTGGATATACATTGACAACTCGGGTAGCTTAAGTTGTCAACCTCTATATTAAAGTAATTAATCGCATTACTGAAGTTGTCACCGGACCAGACATAGGTGTTGAAGCTTTGACGACAAACATGCCAGTAGGGTGGGATTGGTGCCGAGCTCGCGGCCACGGTGGCGGTGGTCTTTGGTGAGGTGCCCTTTTCTCTATTTTTTTAAAAAATTGAGTGGCATTATAGTAAAATCACCAACTCTTTTATATCTTAATTTGATCCCTTGTTACTTCTCTGTCATTTACAAGTATTAATAGATTTTTAAGGGTTTTAGTAATTGAAGTAGTTTTATATATCTTTTTTTTTTTCCAAAGTTTGATTACAAATATACCCATAAAGTATTTTTCTCTACGCAGTTGATGCCATAAAATTTTTATGGGCACATCAGTACCCATTAACATTCTTAAATGAAGCAAAAATATCATTTTCATTAAGTTTTGTTGTTTTTTCTTTCCCTTTCATGAACAGTCAACTTTGCAAGACTTTGTTAGAAGTATTACAAATTGGAGTATTTATATACATACTATCTTCGTTTCTTAACATAAGAACAAATTAATTAGTTTGGGAAGATTAAGAAATCTAAATAAATTATTTAATTATAGCAAATGTCATATGATTTCTCTGAAAATACTTAAACCTATCATTAAATTATATATCGGTTTATAAATCGATAAATTAGTTTGAACAAAAAAGATAAATATAACAAATAAAATAAAAACAGTTTTATATTTAGAATTAAAATTATGAGTAAATACCCTTTCATTCATTGACAAAAAAACACGATCCCCAATTTGGTCCCTTAAAAAAAAAAGGTCATTTTTAGTCCATAAAAAGGACGAATAAGGGTCTATTGGTTGACATTTTGATCCCTTACAAATTTCCAAAAGGTTTTTTTTAGTCCCTTAAAAGGACGAATAAGGGTCGATTTTTTTGTAAAGGACCAAAATGGGGTCCGTGTTTTTTGTCAGGGACCAAAAATGATATTTACTCTAAAATTTATTTCTCAATTAGTATATTTTAAATTTCTCGATGTATTGCCAAAAAGTCATAAGGAGGGATCACGATGCCCCCTGGCTTCCTGGCAACCTCATTAAGGCATTTGTCTCATTCTTTTACTTGAATCACGCCATCTCGTGGTACCAAGCACCAACCATCAATTTCGTTGCCTCCTAAATGTTTTGTTCAAAATTCAATTTATTAGGGCTAACATTTTGTCTTCCATTTTCTTTTGCCTTTTCAATTTCAACTTTGTTTTACAGGCAATTATCCTCCTTGAATGATAACCTATAAATTTTTCCTCCCCTTCCTAAGAAAGAAGAACCCTAGTTTGAAATTGAATCCAATTAAGAATATAATTTTACAAATAATTTGGGGGCAATACAGTAAAATAAACAAACTGCCGTTTTTCAAAGAAAAGCTCAGATATACAGCTTTATATATATATATATATATATATATATATATATATTAGAATATAATAACAAGTTCTTGGTTTTTTCCCCCTTAAAGTAATGAGAATGATTAGCCACTTTCAGACGTAGGATTCCTTATACAATTTTGATCTTATTTATGAGTCTTTTTTTTAAGAGAATGAAAGTAGACTTATAAATAGAATCATAATGATAATATTTTAGTATCTTCTCTCTGACTTTCTGCGTATCTCTGCAGTAAACTCAAATATGCCTAAAACTTTTTTTTTTTAGTTTCCTTCTCATTTCATGGACATGCCCCAATCTCCTTTCTCAAGGTGGCTATGGAATATTATCGTAAAACAAACGAAAAATTTCAATTCATGCCCTATTTGATTATTTTCACATTGAATTGATGTGTGAAATAAGTAATATCTTGATATTGATAAGAAACGTTTAACCGAATCTCGCGGTTCGAAATTGCTGTTAAGAACAATAAGTGTGTCAAAATTATAACCTTTTTTTTAACAAACATACCCTTATTTATGAAGAGATAAGGAATAAGAGAGAGAATAAGACAAATAAAAAAGAGGGATATGTGGAAGAGAGAATGTGAGATGGGGAGAGAGTGTGAGTAATGAGTAAAAATGAGAAATCAACAAAAAAAGAGAGAGAGTTATTTTCTAAATGTCTCTTATAAATAGGAATAAGTTATAGATGATACTTGTTTCTTATAATAAAGAATGGGGGAGATATAAAACCCCAAGTTAAAAATCGTCATAATGGGAGAAAATTGCAAGTAGCAAAGAATTAAAGGAAGAATAATAGTTAGGTTAAATACTCTCCTGGTCCTTATTATAAGACACCAACTAACAATTGTATTTGGTCCTTTTTATAAGGTACTTGGTTGTTGCCAAAGCACATTAATTTTTTTTTTCCATGTATGCCTATAATTAATAAGGGTAGTGGATATAAGTAATAATTAATATAATATTAAGTTTAGTGCAATTAATAAAGATAGTATTGGAAGTTAATTAAATTGTAGGACAACTTTATTGACTTTAACTATTTTTATTGGTTTGTGAGAATTGTTAGTTAATACTTTATAATAAAAATCAGAGGAAATAGTTAATAACAACTAATGCGCGTGCCCGATTATATAAGCGGGTACAGTTAGTCATGGGAGGGGCCTATGGCCCATATTACGATGGAAAAACTCCTATGTTTTGTGTCCTATTTGAGTAGGCCCAAAAAGACTAAATTTTACCGGCTTGCAGCAAGTTGATCGTGTTGCAGGGCCCTCGATGTAATGGAGTCATCAGCAACAAAGCATTGATGGGCAATCTTAGCTTCCTTTTTTGCAATCATAATTTTATCTCTTTATTTAATTAGAATCATCACAAAAGTGTATTGAATTCCATTAATCATTGTTAATAGTGTTATTGACTCATATATTGGGCCTAACGGATACGTGGCCCAGTGGGAGTATTTGCTACAGAATCCTCCTTATTCAGGTAATATGTGAGTCACCTTCTCACCATCATTGTGAATCCTCCTTATCATGCTCATGATCTAGGACCGTACAGGTAGTGGAGCAGGCATTTGTAGTACATGAGAGGCGCATCCTGCCTAAATAACAGATTCACAGTGATGGGGAGCAAAACCCTAGGTAATCCCTATAAAATAGGAGGTTACCCACCAGGTGCACTCCCTACATTCTCTATTCCATTATTTAGGATTCAGCCTCACTATGCACACACCCTACCCTTTTGGTGAAACACCGTTCCTGTGTAGCGCAGTGATCTGAGAACGCTTTATGATATCTCCTCCATAGATATCACTGAGCACTCATCTTCTCTTAGGTGTTTAATCCATATGAACCTCTGAGGAGTTATTTGATCCTATACTAATATATCCTAGCCCATTAAGGCTAGACACTTGTGTTCTACTCCAGAACGTTGACATCGACCGTGGGGATCCATAAACTTTGATTCCTAGACCACAAAAAACCACAAACGACTATTGCGAATGGCCGTGAGCACTAGGAGTCGCAGTCAAGTACATTGGCAGGATTGGGTGTCGGGAGGATAGCCACAGTAGCTGCGCCAGGAACCGACGATCCAATATTCAGACTTTGTTGCTCCAGAACATCATCACATTGTTGGAGGAGCTGAGGGTGAGACAGAGGACACATCGAATTCACCTCATCCAAGCTGAGGTATTCAGCAAGGACCACAAACAGGCCAATAAGATCTTCTTCCCCCTTCTCTTGAGTTTCAGCTCGAGCATCCCGATGCAAGATTACTGCACAAGACATTGGACTCATTGGTTCAGCGAATGGGGAACACGGAAACTCGTCAACGACTCCAAAGAGATGAGGATGTCCAACTTATTCGGGAAGACCTGGAACGCCAAAATGCCATTTGGCGGCAAGAAGAGCAGAAACGGATAAGGCGGGCAGTGGAAGAGCGTCCTGGACAAAAGGAGAAACAAACTCGGGTTCCAGATGGGATGGTGCTGGCACAAGTCGGGCAATGAACTTGGCTTCAGTGCACACCGACATTGAAGAACCCAGTGAAAGTCATGAGGAAGAAGAAATGGCCGTCAACGACCGAAGTAAGATGCTGGATGGCGAAGCAAGAAAAATTTCGCTCCTCGAAGAACGTATCAAGATGTTGGAAAAGCTGGTTCATATCATTAACCGGGATGCTGATAAACCTAACCGGGATAGTGGAACGACCACCACAGAAGTCAACACCGACATTCCCCGAGGGATTGATGCCGGCCTATTCTGAGGTAAGGGGAAACAACCGATTGAAAACGTGCGATTGACCAAGAATAAGACGACACCCCCGTTTAGCATGCCCAAGACAGGAGCTGAAGGGCATGGTGCAGAGAATATTCTAAGCCAGTTCTCGGATGAAATTATGGCTGCCACGTATCCCAAGGGTTTGGACTCTAGAGAGCTACCAAAGTACGATGGAAGCTAGGACCCACTAAACCACGTGAATAACTTCAAGATGGAGATCAGGGTGAAAGGGATTGTCAGGCATGTCATTCCTCGTCTATTTGCAGGGACCTTGAGAGGGGCTGCTTAGACTTGGTTTCATTCTCTTCCGCTGCATTCTATTCATGACATGAAAACCCTGGAATATAAATTTTTGCTTAACTTCGCAACAAGCAGAAAACAGTCAAAGACCTAGTTCCAACTGGATCAGGTAAAACAGTTGCCGGGGGAGACCTTACAAAAATATTTAGAGCGTTTTAAAGACACGGCTCTTCAAGTGCCCAGTTTGAAGGAGGATGTACACCTACATTGTGTTATATCCGGCCTAGATAGTTCTTCACGACTAAAAAAGTCTTTGCTAAAACACCGTCCTGAGACTTTGGTGGAGTTCAGAGATAGGTAAAAAACGTACCTAGAACTTGAGCAAATGGAAATGCTGAGTTAAGTGCCAAAAGAGAAAGGCCAGAGTCCGCCTCCTAGAAGCAAAGAGCAGTATGGCGGTCGACGACCGGACTCCCGTGGACGCATTGGCGACAGTAGGCCAAAAGGAGGCAAGTTAGGAGGAAGGTTTGACAGATACACTCTATTGAAGGTATCACAGGCACAAATTTGGAAAGAGGTATCGACAACCGAGATGAAGAAAGTTGAGCGACCTCGATCGTTGTGAAGAGGGGCTACTTTGGATAAATCCCGGTACTGTGAATTCCAAGACCAACACGGTCATACAACGGATAGTTGTTGGGACCTGAGGGATGCAGTGGAAAAGTTTATCTGTGAGGGGAAACTCCATCGTTACGTTGTCCAGACACAAGGACGGCAGAACCATAAGCGACAAGGGGCACACAGCAAGACCCCGCGCCGGAGAAAAAGAGACGAGATCAGAGCAAGAAAGTTGGTGTCAACGATGACGAGTTCCATGACTTTAAGTATGATTGCAATGTTATTAGTGGAGGTTTCGGAGGGGGTGGAGATTCGGTGAGCTGGCGTAAAAAATATTTGAGGGAGGTCCTTTCCATTAGGAACGACCCAGAGTTCAAGAGGGATGCCTCAATACTGGAACCCCCAGTGCTCAGTTTTAGTAGGCAAGACTTGGAAGATGTACCACCCGGCCATCATGATGGACTTGTGATCACGGGAACCGTAGTAAATTGCTGTGTGAAAAAGATTTTTGTTGATAATGGTAGTGCGGTGGACATTATTCTTTGGGACGCGTTCAAGCGCATGAGGTTTGACCCTCAGGATCTGAAGCCGTGCAAAACAACCTTGACGGGCTTCAATGGACAAGATACCCGACCGAGGGGGTATATAGATCTTAACTGACTTTGGGAACAAAGGAAGCATTTAAGACAGAGCGTGTCGTGTTCATCATAGCCGACTTCCCGTCCTCATATAATATCATTTTGGGCCGACCCACCATACATGATTGGGACATGTTGGTGTCATCAAAGCACCAGAAGTTGAAGTTCATAAACAAGAGGAATCAGGTCGTCATCGTAAAGGGCGATCAAAAGGAATCTTGGCAATATTATTACAAGACAGTCAAAGAAAGTACTAATGACTCGATTTTGACATCCCAGAAAGGCAAGAGCAAGGCGTCTAAAGCCGAGGTAGAGGATGACTCGGTCAACCTATTTGAGCTGGACTTACGCGAGGCAGAGAAGATGCAAAAAAGGGAACCAAATGGCGAGTTAGAGGACCTCGTTTTGGGCTTAGAACCGGGACAGGCAACAAGATTGGTAAAGCATTGGACTGGGAGGTTCGGGCAGAGCTCGAAAGGTTTTTAAAAGATAATAAGGACGTGTTTGCATGGCAACCATCCGAGATCCTCGGGGTGGACCCGGATTTTTGCTACCATAGGTTGGCAATCTGTCCAGGATCTATTCAGGTTGCCCAGAAGAAAAGGAAGATTGGTGATGATAGAGGAAAAGCTTTGGAAGCGCACGTGAATGAACTGCTGGAGGCCGAATTTATCCGTGAGGTGCAGTATACAACATGGCTGTCTAACGTCGTCATGGTCGAGAAACCAAACGGCAAATGGCGGGTATGCACAGATTACAAGGATGTGAACAAGGTGTGTCCAAAGGACTCTTTCCCAATGCCAAACATAGACCAATTGGTCGATAACTCCTCGGGGTTTAAGTTGCTTTCTTTCATGGACGCCTACTCCGATTATAACCAAATTGCCATGCACCCAGATGATCAAGAAAAAACCGCATCCATCATTGAGAAGGCCAACTATTGTTATAATGTCATGCCATTCAGTCTGAAGAACACAGGGGCCACTTACCAAAGAATGACGAACCAGGTATTTGAAGATCAGCTCGGGAAGAACGTAGAAGTTTACATAGATGACATGATCATCAAGTCGTTGCAGGTAGTAGACCATGTCCAAGATCTACGGCAGACGTTCAAGAAGATCAGGAAATATCAGATCCGTCTTAACTCGGAAAAATGTGCTTTTGGTGTGCCGGTGGGAAAATTCTTAGGTTTCATGCTCACCCATAGAGGAATAGAGGTCAATCCGGACAAATGCCAGGTTGTGTTGGACATGAATGCACTGAGGTGTAAGAAGGAGGTCCAACAACTGACCGGGAGGGTGGCAGCATTGACTCGATTTCTCCCAAAGTCGGCAGAAAATTTGCTTCCTTTCTTCATTTATTAAAGAAAAAAGCTTTAATTGGTTGGAATTCCGATTGTGAAGAGGCTTTCGCGAAGATTAAGCAGCGTTTATCCTCTCCGTCGGTTTTATCTCGGCTCGAGCCCGGAGAGAGCTTGGTTTTGTATCTGTCGGTTGGTGAGGAGGCTGTCAGCGCTGCCTTAATGAGGGATACTGAAGACGGTCAAGAGCTGATTTATTTTGTAAGTTGGGCTTTGCAGGGATCGGAAATAAGGTATCAAAAGCTCAAGAAGATGGATTTTGCTCTGCTTGTCGCTGCTAGATGACTCTGGCCTTACTTTCAGAGTCATCAGAATGTCGTCCGAACTAGCCAGCCAATACGACAGATACTTCATAAACCAGATCTGGCGGGGCGGATGGTCAGCTGGGCCATTGAGTTATCCGAGTTTGATATAATCTATGAGGCTCGACATGCCATCAAGTTGCAAGCATTGGCGGACTTCGTAATGGAGCTAACTCCATTGAAGGCCGGGAACGCGGAAGGTAGCACAACGTGGAAGCTTTTCGTGGATGGATCGTCGAACAAAAAGGGGAGTGGGGCCGGGATTATCATAGAAAGCTTAGAAGGAGTTGCGCTCGAACACTCCCTGCGTTTCAATTTTACAACTTCCAACAATCAGGCCGAGTACGAGGCCCTTATTGCGGGCTTGTTGCAAGCTAAGGATAATGGAGCCAAGAAAGTGCATGTTTCAACTGATTCCCAGTTAGTAGCATCCCAGATTGAAGGAACCTATCAGGCTAAAGGTTCCTTAATGGTCAAGTATTTGGGGAAGGTTCAACAAATCATGGCTGAGTTTGATGAAGTTACCGTGGTTCACATCCCAGAGGTGAGAATGTTAGGGCAGATATTTTATCTAAACTTGCAAGTATGAAGAGTCCTGGGAATCACCATACGATCATTCAGCAGAGTTTGTTGCAACCAAGTTGTGTGCTGGTAATTTCAAAAGTCGACGATTGGAGAAAACCCATTGCCGACTATCTTGAAAGAGGGATACTTCCTGACGATTCAGTAGAAGCAAGGAGGTTGATAAGAACAGCGGCCTCATATGCAATGATAGGGGATGGATTATACCGAAAGGGTTTTCATTCCCCAATGATGAAGTGCCTTGCTTTAGCTGAAGCTGAGTATGTGCTATCCGAGATTCACGAGGGAATTAATGGACACCACATGGGTGCAAAAGCATTAGCATAGAAAGCGGTCCGAGCCGGTTACTTCTAGCCCACGATGGCAGCGGATTCCAAAGATCACATGGGCAAATGTGACAGTTGCCAGAAGCACACCAATGAAATACAAACTCCTTCATCAGAACTCACTACTATTTCGGCTCTATGGCCGTTTCATGAATGTCAAGGGTGGTCGATGCTTTGTCAGATCGAAACTAAAAACGTCAGGGGCAATTAATGCTTTTTCGATCGAAAAACGTAAGCACCGGAGATGATCAATTCTTATTTAATTTGGAAGTAAATCTTTTACGAAAAAGTGCAATGATGACTGGATCAATGAGACGCTGGCATTAAATGCGCGCAAATATCGATGACCCAAGACGCTTCCACACTCTAAAAAGGGTAGATGAGCAGTCTCTACTGTCCCTGGAAAGCACACCTATTCAGATGATAGTAGGCTCTCATGATAACCTCGAATTGGGAGCAACGTGTGGCTGGGGCTCATGACCGGTTATGACCGAGTTCATAACGGTGATTATAGCCGAAATCTAGTTGTCTACGTAAATCTCGGTTGTCATGAACGCTGAATAAGAAAGGGAAGGAAGCGAGCTTGCCGCCCAAGACAGGGTAAAAGAAGTCAAAGTTAAAGGAGTCATACTAAATAACTCGGTCACGAAGTCCGGGTTAGACAATTTACTAATCTCGACACGACAGAGACCTGAAGTACCGAGCTTGGGGGCAACTGTTATGGACCCATATATTGGGCCTAACGGATACGTGGCCCAGTGGGAGTATTTGCTACAGAATCCTACTTATCCAGGTAATATGTGAGTCACCTTCTCATCGTGCTCATGATCCAGGACCGTACAGGTAGTGGAGCAGGCATTTGCAGAACGTGGGAGGCGCATCCTGCCTGAATAACGGATTCACAATGATGGGGAGCAAAACTCTAGGTAATCCCTATAAATAGGAGGTTACCCACCAGGTGCACTCCCTACATTCTCTATTCCATTATTTAGGATTCAGCCTCACTGTGCACACACCCTACCCCTTTGGTGAAACGCCGTTCCTGTGTAGCGCAGTGATCTGAGAATGCTTTATGATATCTCCTCCATAGATATCATTGAGCACTCATCTTCTCTTAGGTGTTTAATCCATATGCACATCTGAGGAGTTATTTGATCCTATACTAATATATCCTAACCCATTAAGGCTAGACACTTGTGTTCTACTCCAGAACAAATAGTTTATAGTTCTTAATCACGCACAAGGCCAAGTCCCTTTTTCATATAAGATGATATGTCTGAATGCCCATGTCACAGATGATCTCCTGCTCAATTTTTTGTTGGAACTCATTCTTCCCCTTCCAGCCATCACAAACTGCATGTCGGTCATATTGTTTTGTTGTATTCTCTCTAGCTAGAAGCTTTCCAAGAAATAATATGAATGTTTTTCCATGAAATTATTGATACTACACACGCACACATCCTCGGCAATTAAAGTCATACACAACAATAGAATGTGTTTCTTCCTGGAACCTCTGACACGTCACTTTCACATCTCAAATAAACTAGATGATCGTGTTGAAGATTAATTTGCCACAAGTCAAATTCAGGTATAATATATAGGATTTTGGAAGTCGATGCTTTATATCCGTTCTTGGTCATAATTACTAGGATTCAATTAAATTATACTACTCCAGTTTTTAATATAAAACATTATATTATTCATAGTGTAAACATGTAGTTCTTAACATTGCATTATGAATAAGATTTTATATTAATGACTGGAGGTAGTTTATGTATTGAAGTATGTTAGCATTTTTTTTTTTTTAGATTGGAACTTGAACTCGATTGATCTAGATGGTTATTGATTGGGTTTTTATATGCAAGGTGGATTTTTTATATCTCTCGATGGCTTAAATGCACATGAATTAAGAAAATTTTCAGATAAAGACCATTGTAAGAGATTAATTTTCATTAAATTTCAAAGAAATTTGAAATTTCACTGCAGTCCAGTAGATATGCAGTGAATTTAATTTGTAAAATAAAAAGGAAAAAATAACTTTTTAAAAAAATAAAGGAGAAATAACATGATTGGCAAGTGACAAACACATAAAGAATAAGTATAATAGTTCTATAAACAAGTGAAATTAATTTCTTAACAAGAACAAATTGGAGAATGATCTAGTCAAATTTCATTTATAAGTAGTGAACATATCATGAATGAGTGGAATAGTTTCATGAACAATTTAAGGATGATATTTGTGAATAAGTAGAATTCTACTTGTTTCTGATGCATTCGCTATTTACAAATGAAATTGACTTGATCATGCTCCAATGTGCTATTGTTAAAAAATTAATTTCACTTATTCATAGGACTATTCTATTTATTCATGATGTGCTCGCCATTGTCAAATTAGGTTGTTTCTCTTTTGATTTTGAAAGGGTTATTTTTGTCTTTTACTTCCCAAATTAGATTCACAGCAACCTTGCTGGACTAGAGCGAGATTTTGTATTTCTTTCCCTACTAATGATTTATCTATATTTAACAGTTATTTCATGCTCTAATATGCTCTTGTTAAAAAATTAAATTCACTCATTCATATAACTATTTTACTTATTTAACAGTTATTTTTACCTATACTTAACGGTATCTGAGTCCTAAATATTAATATTTTAGGATTATTAAATATTAATATTTTAGGATTATTAAACATTAATATTCTACATAATATTTAACGATTCTTCGTAAATAACCGGTAAATATTTTGCAGAATATTTTGCGTCGTATGAATATAAATACAAATTTAGATAAATAAACCATACAAAACTAATAATTTTGCAACTAACAAACTATTATTGATTAAAAAAATTACAATCACTATCATGAATTCCATTTAATCTCCAATTCACAAAATATAAATATTTTAAATCTTAAAACAAATACCTAATATAGTCAGAATCAGAATACAACTCTAACTTTCTAAGCATATTATTAGGCTTTACACTAAAGCAAAAGCATTGATCTTTGACTTCTTTAAATTGTAACTATTCTCTCCTCAGAAGTCTTTTCTTCAATGGCAATGAAATCATCAATAACTAAATTACTTTGTGCAAATGTCGTGGTTGTAAGCAACTTCCCCAATTCTCTCTTGTACCTTTCATAGAATCCCAAACCTGTGTGGCAATGAACGATGTTGGCAACATTTGATAAGCACAGAATCTTCGCAGCTTGGAACAGGGCATATATGACAAAAAAATATGCTGCAATCACAAGAAGGCTTTCCTAAACTAAAATTCCGTCAAGAGAGATGGAGAAAACTGTTGATCACATTGAAATGTAAACTAACCTTTTGTCTGAAGACTTCTTTTTGCATGCATTCCTTGTAGCAGCAGTAGAAGAAGAACCAGTGGCTGCATAACAATTCAACAGCACAGATAATCAAATTTAACAGCATGCAATATATGAAATTTTAAGAGGAAGAACATTAATCCAAGAATTTACATCTCCTCATGTTTCGTCTTTTGTTTCGGCTGCTGTTTTTTACTTCATAGCTAGCTCTAGGGGATCGTTGTGCTGCTGTTTCCTCTACTTCCTTTAGTCAATCAACACAAGTAGCATGTAAACAAACATGAGGTACACCAATAATCATTCCTAGTTTTAATTTGGGAGATGATTAAGTGAGGGTTTTAGTCTGGGCACCTGAGACAATGGTATAATATTTTCATCTCACGTCTCCACTTTACCCTGCTAAGATGATTTACTAGGAAAACAATTATTACTACAAAAAATAAATTTAATGCCCCAATTAACGTCCATTTTATAAAAGTAAAGGTTAAAAAAGAGGCAGTGATATCTTTAAAATATCGTCTTAACATTCCACGACTATTTCAATAAAAGCAGTCGTTAGAACACACTTTCAACGAATGTTCTTGAAAATAGTCGTCGTAATTTAAGCCTAAATTTTCTTTTAGTTACAATGATTGGTTTTTAAAACCAATCATTGAAAGTTCTCATTCAACGACTGGTTTTATAATCCTAGTCATTGAAACTCAATGCCTTTTTATTTATTTATTTATTTTGGGATATGATGATTGGTTAATAAAAACTAGTTGTTGAACATTTCAACAAGTTGATGTGTGAGCCTTTTGCCAAGTATTTTTAAGGTCGAGAGTTCAAGCCTCCTTGACCTCGAATCATTTTTTTTTTCCTTTTCAATTACAACGACTATCTTAGAAAAAGAACTAGTCGTTGAAACTTGAAAGTATATAACTAGTTTTTTCAAACCAATCGTGTAAATCCAGATTTTTCTAGACTCGTGCCTTCCAAGTTGTTCTCCAATCCTTTCGCAACTTACCTCTTATTATATTCACGCCATTTAATTTCCATCATGACGGACTTTACTCATACATTGATACTTGCAAGACTTTGTATAGACTTGGAGATAAGTGTTGAAGTTTCTTGCCAACTGTTTCAAATTCATCCAGAAATCATGTTGCCATGTGGTTATTTATTTCACATTGTTTAAGAGTTCATCCTTACATTATTGGCCATTCCCTGGTAAGAAATTCGATTTATAGGCTCATTTTTTAAAATAAAAAAATGATTATTTAAATCTCCTATGTAATGTAATGAAATAGGGGATATCATGTTACGTATATTTTTTTTATACTTGCTAGAAATATAGTACAAATAATTTTGTAAGCTGGTGATTAGAGATAATTCCATATGTGATTTTACTTCCACACTTATTTGAACTTTAAATTTAAAATTTTTATCTTTTTTATTTAAAAAATTGGAATATAGAAAATCATTTTAACTATGAGTTAAAAGGAAAGACACAATACAAAACAAAATAAAATTAGATATTTTAACAAGTTGGTGTTTTAGCGCAATTGGTGTGATTCTTTGCCAAATATTCCTGAGGTCTAGGGTTTGAGCCTCCTGACCTTGCATCCTTTTTTTTTCCCCTTCTTTTTCAATTACAAGGAGCCTTTGCCAAGTTTTCCCGAGGTCAAGAGTTCGAACCGATTTCACGTGCTTTATATATATATATATATATATATATACACACTAATTTGATACAACAACTAGTTTTAGAAAAACATTAGTTATGTATGGCATTTAGTTTTTTTTTTCTTCTGATTTTAAGTTACAATGATTCATTTTGCAAAACCAATCATTGAAAGTTGACTTTCAGCCACTAGTTTTGAAAAACCAGTTGCTATAACTCCAAATTTTTCAGATATTTCAACTAGCCCTACTCTCGTGGCTTCGACACATTGTTGATTGTTGTGATTTTTGAACCTCATTCTCTTTCTGTCATGCCTCAAACCCCCTCCTTCTCCAATCTTTAAACCATTGAGACCAAGTTCATGCAAGTAACTTCTTCCGTCCCCCTTTTTGACCCTAATTCAAACTTTGACCTTCGTCGCCTCTCTGCCAGAGCTCTCGTCTTCTCTCATCGTCTCTCGTGACTCCAACTTCTCATCGAACAGAGTTGTCTTAAAAAGGTAAGAACTTTACACGCACGAGTAATTGTAGTATGATTTTTGCATTCTTGCTTTCATGTTTGAAATCTGACTTGTATTTCCCTTTTGAGCATGTTGTCATGGCTGTAAGTTCACTTGATTTTTTATTATTAAATTAAACTAAATCTTGGTCTAGCTGAATGATAACCCATTTTTGAAATTTGAGAACTAGACATAATGTAGAGGATTTTGTGTTTCTTGTTGTAATCAAAACACATTGTTGGTGACACCCTGATAGGCCTATCATTATGATATACTAGAAATAATATTGGAACAAAAGGTATGTCTATGACATTGATCCATGAAAGTGATGCAGCAGTGCCAGAGTGGTTTTTAATTGAGAAAGTTGTAGTATGGTAGCTTCTTAAGCTGTGATGTTACATGATGAAGTTCTTTGCAGGCTTCTCCTAACCTTAGTCTTATGTTTCTGGCTTTTGAGGGGTTCTCTCCGCAATCAAATGAGTTTATTTTTTATTTTTAACTTTAATTAATGTAGTGATTTTTATGATTTTGTATTCCCTAAGTCATTTCTCATTTTAATTGTATGGTAAATGCTTCCACAAAATATGTGTCAAACATCAGATAGACACAAACAAGGGATTCTTATGTCTTGGGCATGTGGCAACTAGTGGGAATACTATGGCAGAGAGGATGAGCTATGTAGGGTATGCACTATGAGAGACTCAGTTGATATGTTATCCATAGACGGACATAGGGGGGCCTAGGGGTGGCCCCCACCCCCCTAAAATTATATATATATATATATATATAAAAGTAAAGAGTTAAATGTAGGTGGTTATGAAAAATTGTTTTTTCAATCTATTTTGTTCTTAATATCTAGCTGGGCTTTAATTATTCTCTCGGGAGGCTATTGCTAAAATTGGCGAGCTTTAATTATTCTCTCTAGAGTCTCAAGATATTTCAAATGCTTTACATCTAGTTTCAACTACAAAAAAGTTACTTCAAAAATTAAGAGAGATGGGTTGAGATGCTTTTTAGTTCATGTTCAAGAATTTTGCATAAAACACGATATTGACATTCTAGATATGAGTGCAAAATATATTGGAAGGAGAGGTCATGCTCGAAATAAACAAGGTGATTTTTCTATTGAAAAATTTTATAAGGTAAATATCTTTTGTGCTACTATTGATTATCAATTGTAAGAATTAAATAGCAGGTTCAACGATAATACTATTGAATTACTTGCTTTGAGCATGACTTTAGATCCAAAAAATAGGTACAAGTCATTTAATAGTGATAATATTTGCAAACTTATTGATAAATCTTATTTTAGAGATTTCAAAGAACAGGAAAACTTGCATTTGAAGATAGAGTTACAACATTTTGAGCTTGACATTCTTAAGCATCCAGATTTCATTAATTTATTAACTACATCTAAATTATGTCAAGGACTTGCAAGAACTGGAAAGTTCACCATTTACCCTCTTATTGATAGAATAATTAGACTTGTACTCACTCTTTCGTATCTACACCAACTACTGAAAGATCTTTCTCTACTATGAAGGTACTCAATAATAGACTTTGAAATAGAATGAAAGATCAATTTCTTGATGATTCTTTGATTACATACATTGGAAAAAAAAGTTTTGAGTTTTAGCATGGATTTAATTATAAATGAGTTTAACAATATGAAAACACGTAGAGTAAGAGTCAAGTGAAATAAACTTAATTTCTGTAATATATTTCTTTCAATTTTTTATATATTAGGTCTTTATCGTATTTTAAGTACTTTTATTTATGATGTAACATTTTTTATTTTCGCCCCCGTAAGTAAAATTCCTGGGTCCGTCCTTGGTGTTATCACTTATCTGGCACCAATTGTTGACAGACAAGTAATTTTCTTTTACCTATTTAAGACATACTCAATTTGTTAAGTGTAAAGTATTATGTTAGCTAACATCATTTTAATTTATATATGTTATTATAGTTATCATTAGAGTCTATATTTTGCTTGCCCCTCGGCCAACCACATCTATTTGTTTGATTCCTTGGATCGAGCTTTGAACAAAGAGATCAAAACCATTTTCAATACGTAAGCTAAGTTGTGTGTAAATCATTGATTTTTTACTTAAACAAATTGTTTTATTATCTTTTGGTTTCATTCTAATGATAGCGTGATGAAGACGTATTCTCACCTTGGTGGGGAGTGCAAAGGTAAAGTTACTAACATGAAGTGGTACCGGCTCAAAATAAGTTGTTTAAATTTAAATTCTTTAATTGACAATCACTCTATAATTGGCTTAGTTCATTTTGACAATTTTCTTCTGATGTATAGTGTCCTTGCCAACCAGGGAAAATTGAGCGGGGGTACTACTTTACATTAAATATGTATGACATTATCATTAGTGAAGTTACTTCAGAGTTTGAACATGTGATCATTTCTTCATTTTTAAATGATTTTCATTTTTGTTTTTATAAGTGAATTGTTAGTTATTTCATTAAATTGATTGATTTGTGTTAGTTTGTTCTTCAATTTGCTCGCAGATTCTTGATCAAGAGGAACTCTACACTATAGAAGACATTAATGTGCTAAGAGGCATTTTGACTGGACATTTTCTACGACATAAAGAATATACGTAGATGTCGATAAAATGTTTTGTTTTTACATAGTGTATAACATGTGATAGTTGAACTTGTGAACATAGTGTAGTGGTTTTTTTCAGCCATTGTGTATTAACTTGTGAACTCATGCACATTCTGGTATTAAACATGTTTAGAGAACTTTTATATTAAACTAAGTTTTATTATTATTATTATCTATTCTAGGAATTGACTGTTTATATTATTACTCAGTTTTTATATCTCTGTCCTAGTTGTCTATTACAAAATGGCTGTGGACACAAAATAATAATAAAGTTAAAAAAAAAAATGACGGTTTTTCAGAGAACAATCGTTATAAGTGACACACACACATATTTAAAAAAGGATATACACGACTATGTTTGAAGAAATCAATTATTACAAGTCTCACTTAAAACGTCTTTTTTAGTAAAAAATGTGAAAGGGCGCAATAGAAGAGAGTGAAATGGTGGCGGAGTAGCCGGAATGGAGTCATTGGCGGTGTAGAAATGAGCTCTCGGTCAGTTTTAAATGTCCAAACCAAAATATATATGAAAGAATTTTTTTTTAAAAAGAGTGTCCTTAAGAATTGTTATTAAAGAACTGTTAAATATATTTTCTGTCAAATAAAAGATGCCCTTTTTAAAAAAAAAAAAAAAAAAAAAAAACCTAAACTAATACTAAAAAAACTGTTATGTGTCATTCTCACCTCTTTATGTTTAAGGTTTCATTGAGACCGTTATAGACAAATCTGTAGTAGTATTTCTGGTAATGGAAATTAATGTGCTATGTGCTTCTTACATGATATTTCCCTATTAATTATGATATTGCCATGGAGTGGGGATATTGATTTCAGTTGGCAGAGTTTGGCAGGGAGGAGCTTTCTTCTCCAAGAAAAAGGGTTGAATTTTGCATCCTCATTAAAACGATCGTTTCATCCACCAGTAGCCTAAATGCAACCCAACAAGACTCAAATAATCACCTAAGCGAAACCAGATTTTTTTAAACCTAAACTGGTAACTAATTCGAAAGTAAAACGAGATAAAAAAGGCAAAACTGCAATGTTCTCCTATCAAGAAATTAAAATATGGATCTTTATTTGGGACACAAGAAGAGAATAATAAAGGATCCTAAATTCTATTCTTAATCTTAATAAAAAGATGGAAAAGAAGCCTGGGGGCAGAGATCCGAGAACAAAGTCTCATTCTGGGCTGGGTATCAAATTGAGATCTATGGTATCCTCTTTAATGCTATTTACTTGCTGTTTGATCTCTTCCTCCAGCGACTCTCTCCACCCACGATGCGACGCCGCCGCGGTGCCGTTATTACGATCACTGCCGCTCTTAAAGTACTGAGCTGCCGTGTTAATCCGGCGGAGGATCGTGTAAAATTCTTCCACCTCATCATCGTTCACCAGGCCATCCCGCACCTTCTTCTGGTTCTGGCGGCCGTCGTCGGCGTGAAGCTTCCTTTTCTCTCCTGCAGACATCATGAGTGAGGGACAGAGGTGGAGAGGTCAGGAAGGGGACAACCAGTGCAGTGCATCGTACAGTAAATAATGATAATGGTGTGTTGGGTATGCCGCCGTAACTTCATGAACATGCTATGCTTTGCTTGCTCATTGGCTATTTAAGAAATAAAAAGAAGAATGATACGGCACCGTTTCACACTTCATAGTGATGGGTCCACTCTCACGAAAGCCCATTGGTCATCTGACGCGTGTGTGGTTATTCGGGAGCCATGGATGAGTTTTATTAGAGCGGTTTTAACAAAAAAGTAAACCGCCTCTAAAATATATTTAAAGGCGGTTCAAACGGCGGAAATACTAACCGCCGCAATATTATCATAAATTAGAGGCGGTTTTGTTAATCCGCCTCCAAATTAATAATATAAAGGCGGTTGGTGAGGCGGTTTAATAAACCGCCTCAAATATTAACATAAATTAGAGGCGATTTATCCGCCTCCAAATTAATAATATCGCGGCGGTTTTTGAGGCGTTTTCATGAACCGCCTCCAATGTGTATTTAGAGGCAGTTCTGGCGGCGGTCTTGGATAATTTTTATTTTTTAATATTTAATATTCATGTTTAAATTGTAATTATATATCCATATCATATTTTTACCATGTTTTTCTCTTTTCAAATTTAAATAATTGATAATTGTTATAGCCCAATTATTTTGTGTTATTAAATCATAATTTTAGTTCCTTTGATGATAGAGTTATTATTATTTAATTTATAAAATCAATTTAGAGAAGTTATGTTCATTACAATTTAAATCAATGGTCAATTGTTGCAGGACAAAGTTGGTTAGCAATCAGCTTGATGGCCGCTTTTTCTAAGGAGGTATTTCTAATGGGGCGTGAATTCGAGACTTAAAAATATTTAACAGGGTTTTATATTGCTAAATGAATTATATGTTGATATTTTGTTAATATTTATAGTTATATTAGATAATTGATGCTCTCTCATATATATCTTAAACATAGAATAAATTTTATAATGTAAATTGAAATATAAACTTTATCCTATATTTAAGATATAAGATAATATATATTTGATAGACATAAAAAGTAAAACTTAATTTAGAATCATTCAGAGAACTAAAATAAAAAGAAACACTTATGATCAAGTCCCTTAGAAAATTACCTTATTGAATAAAAGAATAAAGAAAATTAATTAAAACCTTTTAATGCCGTTTCTTAAACTTTTTTTTTTTTTTTTAAAAAAAAAAAAAAAGCCAACCCAAACAAAAACCCTCGGGGCGGGGGTTACATTCATATTTTACAGCTTTAGCAGATATTGAGGAGTCATCCCTTGCTTTGAAATCTCATTATTCTCGTTGAATTATAATCTATTCACGATGTAGGGATTTTTATATACCGGAAACTTGGATGAGATAACGGAATTCAATTTTCAGACGCTAAAGACTATTACTAGTGAGATGAGATAATGCAGCAAGGCGCCATAAAACTTGAATTAAAATCTCCCTCGTCAAATTCTATATCTGTCATTTTTTTAATATTAAATTAGACTAATGCAAATTTTATAGGAATATATTACCTCATATCCTAAATCATATCCTAAATTTAAATTTAGGATTTAGTTTATACTACAATTTCAATGATAAAGATTTCACATCTAGAATAAGTAAGAGTTTATACGAAGAGTAATATATAAACTTAACAGTGGATTAATTTTTTTTTAATGATAAAGATTTAATCTAGAATTTTTTTTTTTTAATTTTTTTTTTTTCCAACACAGAATTTCATTCGAGGCGTATCATTTAAGATTTACGATCAATATAAAAGTGGCATCCTTTTTTGCCCCAAAAACATTCCAACGTTTATTTTTCAACACTTTTGATGGCCCCCTAAATTTGATGCTTAATTTATGTGCTTTTTTTTTTTTTTTTTTTTTTTTTTTTTAATCTCTAGTGACAAAAACTTGACGTTGTAGTTTTTTGTAATTCATTCAGTTATTTCAAAGCATAGTATATAAAGTAAATTACTTTGATGTCTATAAAATTTCATACGTTATTCATAAGATATAAACAATGTAAATTTTTTCCTACAATTTATTTTTCCCATGAACATATGACACATTAAGTTTTATGAATTAATCTCTTTATTATATCATCATTGTTTTTATTTTATTTTTTCTCTTTATTTTTTATTATTTGAATTTAAATTTTGAATTTTCCATATAAAATTCTGATCTGAAACTTTAAACGCATTTTTCTCTGAAAATATTTTTAGGGAACCACCTATGCATACTTTTAGGAAATTTATAAAAATTGTAGCATATTATCTTTCAAAATTGATATTATACTTGTTATTTTTTTATTTGTAACTTGTAAATCTGTCAATAAATTTTTTCCTACAATTTATTTTTCCCGTGAACATATGATACATTAAGTTTTATGAATTAATCTCTTTATTATATCATCATTGTTTTTATTTTATTTTTTCTCTTTATTTTTTATTATTTGAATTTAAATTTTGAATTTTCCATATAAAATTCTGATCTGAAACTT
Source organism: Acacia acuminata (assembly GCA_019022655.1). Lineage (NCBI taxonomy): Eukaryota > Viridiplantae > Streptophyta > Magnoliopsida > Fabales > Fabaceae > Acacia > Acacia acuminata. The sequence continues at coordinate 623,792 of JAFJYI010000220.1, read as the reverse complement.
TAAAACGCATTTTTCTCTGAAAATATTTTTAGGGAACCACCTATGCATACTTTTAGGAAATTTATAAAAATTGTAGCATATTATCTTTCAAAATTGATATTATACTTGTTATTTTTTTATTTGTAACTTGTAAATCTTTCAATAAATTTTTTCCTACAATTTATTTTTCCCGTGAACATATGACACATTAAGTTTTATGAATTAATCTCTTTATTATATCATCATTGTTTTTATTTTATTTTTTCTCTTTATTTTTTATTATTTGAATTTAAATTTTGAATTTTCCATATAAAATTCTGATCTTGAAACTTTAAGCGCATTTTTCTCTGAAAATATTTTTAGGGAACCACCTATGCATACTTTTAGGAAATTTATAAAAATTGTAGCATATTATCTTTCAAAATTGATATTATACTTGTTATTTTTTTATTTGTAACTTGTAAATCTGTCAATAAATTTTTTCCTACAATTTATTTTTCCCGTGAACATATGACACATTAAGTTTTATGAATTAATCTCTTTATTATATCATCATTGTTTTTATTTTATTTTTTCTCTTTATTTTTTATTTTTTGAATTTAAATTTTGAATTTTCCATATAAAATTCGATCCGGAAACTGAAAACGCATTTTTCTCTGAAAATATTTTTAGGGAACCACCTATGCATACTTTTAGGAAATAAGAAAAAAATTATAGCATATTATCTTTTTTTTATTTTTTTTTTTATTTTTTATTTTATTAAAAACTGAAAATGCATTATCTTTTTACCCTTTATTTATTTATTTATTTATTTATTTTTGTTTTTGTTCCCCCTCACCAGCCTACTCCTTCCCAGCCCTACGAAACGCGATCCGACTCCAAATTCCAATCGCAGCGTAGAGTGCTTTGAAGCGAAACCCCCAAACTCAAACCCTAACACACCGGCCTGAGCACCGTCGCACGCTAGCACGCAGTCGCCGCACGAAACGTCTGCCGCCGCTAGTCCGCCACGTCTTCCTCTCCCTCTCCCTCTCCCTCTCACCGTCGACGTCTACCTTTTGTAAGTATTGAGTCTTGAATCTTGCTAAATTTCAAATGCCATCTCGATGCCTATTTTTTCTTGAATCTTGCTTCCTCTCAGTATATCTATATGTTCTTGTCTGTACGTTCCTCTCCCTCTCCCTCTCCCTCTCCCTCTCCCTCTCACCATCGACTTCTTACTCTCCCTCTCACACTGTATTGAACTGTCATTATGGGAAAGCTTGTAGGCTGTATATATAGAAATTGATTGTGAGATTCTCCTTCACATCCCACTCTCGGCCCCACTACACTTGTATGTCCTTGTCCGGGCCGTCTCGTAACTCGTATAAATAATTGTGTGTGTGAATCAAAGGGCATTTTCGGCCCCACCATCTCTCAACCTTGTCTCCCGCAATTTTTTTATTTCTCTCGCACCGAATAGTGGACTAATTTAATTACTTAAAGTATATTAATTTAAAGTGAATCAAAGTGCATTCATTGTTTCTTGTATTTGTCTCTTGCAATGCAAAATCACTTAAAGTATGCTAATTTAATTACTCACGAGTTAATTAGGATAAGCTTTCTTGATAGGGTATATTTATTTTACTCTCTAACTTAATATATTATTTGAGAAATATTGAATTTCTTAGCACTCGCTTTAACCATCTTGATAAATATGTCATCATTGCATGTTCTTATGAATTCATCCCTCCCGATCTTTTGTTTACATTATATCTTTTATCAAAAATTCTCCATGACTTTTGTTTAGCTCAATGAAGAAGCTTTTGTTTACATAAATACTTAAAGTCATGGAGAAAAGGAGTTTTATGCGATTGTAATGTCATCATTGCTTGTTCTTATGAATTCATCCCTCCCATCTTTTGTTTACATTATATCTTTTAAATTCTCCATGACTTTAGCTCGCTACTCCATTTTTTTTTTACTATCAAAGTGAACGAGTTTCTCTCCGGTTGATAAGGTTAGTTCTTTCCTTCCATGTTTAAATAAAATAATTAGAAAAATTGTTATAAATTAAACTTACATGTATGAAGGATGAGAGTACTTCACACTTAACATAAAGGTACTTCAAAGATTTGTATTTGCTCTATCGAGGTTCGATATTTGAATTTGAAACGTGCTCCCGATATTTTCTCTAATTTTATTTTAATTCTTTATTTTAGCAAATAAATACCCACTTTGCTCATTCTATTTTGCCACTTGATCTACGCCAAAAGAAGACCAGGGCTATTTGCAAAAGGCTTACCAAGCATCAGGTAATACCCTAGCCAAAACCCCAAAAACTTGAACTTGTGTATCTATTTCATGTGTTGACCGTATTAGTTGAACTTCGTCTGTAATACTTGGATATTATTTGGACTGATTTCTATGTTGTAAATCTAATAATCCGATCAAATCGTGAACCACATTAGATTAAACTTGAGGAATTGTTTAGTTAAATAGGGATATAGGTTGTTGACTTATGGATGCTTTGGAATCCTTCCCGATGGTTTGTCTTGAATTATCAAATGTGATCGATTTCTTAAAATGGGCTTATAATCAATACATATGTCAAATGTTGTTGACACATATGTTGATTAGCCTTTTATAATCAATACAATTCATCTCTCTCTCTTTGCTCTTAAAACAAGAAATTGACTTAAGTGGATTTAGCCTATAAATTGTTATCATAGTTACCTTATGATTTACGTTTATGAAGGTTGTGCCAAGGCTATTTGAACTTCTTGGAATTGAGGTTTGCCTTTTAAACTGTTGTATTTTGTTAAGGAAAATTCCCTCCACCCCTTTCTATTTATTTTATAGTGATTGGATAATAACCTATGGTTGACAATGATATGTTAATAAACTTAGTAGATAACTTGGTACTTTGATATCTTTGTAAACTTTTAGCCTGCTTTGACATTTAAAATAAATAAAAATTCTATAATTTGATGATTCAACGCTAATTAATCTTCTGTTTTCTAATAAGGTGAATGATTGAGGCAAACAATTTTAGAGAAGGTAGCAATTCTTGATTCATGCTAAAATCAGTGAGGATGAAAAGGAAAAAAAGTATCAAAGATGCAATTCTTGATTTTGGATATGTGGATGTTGTTAGTTCTCCATATTAATGTTTTGGTTTTTCACTTTCTTGTTTGATGAAATAGTGGTCATTCTACATCTTATTATCTTTAAAAGCTAACTTGCATAAACAAACTAAAACAGATTAAGATAAAAATGGGAACTACATTCTCTTTCCCCCTAACCCTAACATAGAACCCTAACGGTTTATAAATAGTGGTATTAAATATCTTACATTCATAATATTGTATTATTGTCCTATGTTGATAACTTGGACAATAAAATATTGGCACATTTTTGTCGAAAAAATAGTTTGACAAGAATGCTTCATCTATTTTCAGAGTGAATGGACAAGTCTTGGATTATAAAACCGCGAAATTCAATTGAGTATGATGAAGGAGTTAGGAGATTCATTGATTTTGCTTTTCAACATAGTTCAATTGAAGGCAAAATACTATGCCCTTGCTCACCTTGTGGTTTTATAAAGTGGCTGTCAAAAGAAATAGTGTATGATCATTTATTGTGCAAGAAATTCCCGAAGGATACACATTTTGGTTCTATCATGGAGAGTCAAAGTTTGTGTCAAGTAGTAATGTTGCTGGTGGATTCATGTCACATGGTGTACGAGACCACAATGTTGATGTAGATCCAATGTTCAACATGATCAATGATGCATTTGGCATAAATAGGCAATGTGACAATGAAGCACAATTTCAGTCAAAGGAAAACATTGCCCAAGATGAGGGAACAAATTGTTTTGCAAATGAAGAAGTTAATGCAGATAAAGAATTTTATGAATTAGTCAAAGATGGGGAACAACCATTGTATGGAGGGTGTCAAAAATATTCAAAGCTTTCGTTTATTGTGAAGTTGTATCATATTAAGTGCTTATGTGGGATGACTGACAAGTCCATGAATATGATATTAGAGCTATTGTGCGATGCGTTTGAACATGCAAAGATTCCATCTTCATTCTATGAGGCAAAGAAGACCATTACCAAGTTAGGATTGGACTACCAGAAGATACATGCTTGTCCAAATAATTGTATGTTGTATTGGGGAGTGGAAGATGAAAACAGACAAAGTTGCAAGGTTTGTAATGTATCTAGATGGAAGCCACTTGTTAAAGAAGGTGATCATACATCTTCTCAACAAGGAAGAAAGAAGCGTAATGTGGCTGCAAAAGTTGTTCGATACTTTCCCCTTAAACCACGCTTGCAAAGACTATTTTTATCAACAAAGACTGCTGAAGATATGAGATGGCATGCTATGCATGATAAAAATGATGGCTTGATGAGACATCCTAGAGACTCTCAAGCATGGAAGAAGTTTGATGAGCTGCACACATCATTTGCTTCAGACCCACGAAATGTACGACTCGGTTTAGCAACTGATGGTTTTAATCCTTTTGGTAATATGAGTGCTAGTTACAGTATTTGGCCAATCATTCTAATTCCGTACAACACCCCTCCATGGTTGTGCATGAAGTCGACATCTTTTATCATTTCAACCATCATACCTGGTAAAAGAATGCCAGGTAATGACATTGATGTGTTTTTACAACCTTTGATCAAAGAGTTGAAAGAATTATGGCAAGATGGTGTAGATACTTATGATGCTTTTGCACGAGAGATGTTCAAGTTACATGCAGCATTGATGTGGACGATTAGTGATTTTCCTGGCTTGGGAAATCTATCTGGGTTGAACACATACACAGGCTTAGCTTGCCCTTCATGCAACTTTGATTTTGAACCTTGTCGTCTTTATCATAGTAAAAAATGGTGTTTTATGGGTCATCGACGCTTTCTTGACCAAAGACATAGATTTAGATTGAACAAGGTTCGGTTTAATGGGCAGCAAGATCTACGTAATCCTCCAAGGTTGTTGTCTGGTTGTGAAATACTTGAACAAGTTAAAAATATTAATGTTAAATTCGGTCGAACACCCGAAGTTAGTGGAAGAAGAAAAAGAGGACGTGCTAGTGATCGTGATGCAGATGGCAACACCCAACAATGGAAAAAGAAGAGCATATTTTTTGAACTTCCATATTGGAGGCATAATTTATTGCGTCACAATCTTGACTTGATGCATATTGAGAAAAATGTGTGCGATAATATAATTTTCACATTACTTAATGATGCCTCTAAGTCAAAAGATCATATGAATGCTCGAAAAGATCTTAAAAGAATGGGTTGTAAGCATGACCTTTGGCCGATGAGAATGGAAAATATCCTTTAGCAATCTATACAATGACTAATAAAGGCAAGAAGATGTTTCGACAACATTGAGGAATATTAGAGTACCGATGGTTATGCAAGCAATATTTCTAGGTGCATTGATGTTGATTCTACGCGGTTGAATGGAATGTTGAAAAGTCATGATTGTCATATATTGATTGAGCAATTACTACCATTGGCTACACGAGTAGCAATGCCTCGATAATGTTTCAAGCATTTTAATTGAGTTGTGTTCATTCTTCAAACAATTGTGCGATAATGTGTTGAATGTTGCAAATTTGGATATACTACAACGTGGAGTTGTGCTCTTGCTATGCCACATGGAAATGTTATTTCCTCCGTCGTTCTTCACAAATCATGGTTCATTTGATCATCCATCTTGTTGAAGAAGCTAAGCTTGGAGGTCCTGTGCACTATCGATGGATGTATCCTATTGAGAGATACTTGGGGCAATTGAAATCATATGTACGTAATAGAGCTCGACCAGGAAGGGTCTATAGCACAAGGTTACATAATGCAAGAAATTCTAACATTTTGTTCAAGGTACATAGATGATATTGAGACTCGATGGAATCGATCTCGGGCGGGTCGATGATGTACCTAATGATGCACAAGCCAAATCACGGGTGGATGAATTGTTTCCTCGGGTGGGAAAGCCAATCGGTGCATCATCATATTTCAATCTTACATCAATGGAGAGGTTACGGGCTCATAGACATGTCTTGCCGACGAATTGTCCACTTGTTGATTGCTACATCCAGTAAGTAAACCTGAATATTTTTTTAGGCAAGTTATTATTACTCATGTTCTAATTTTAATAATTTATTTAGGGAGTTCCGAAGAGATGTGAAAAGGAAACTAAGAAGGACTACTCGGAGTCAAGCTGAGATAGATAAACGGGTTCATAGGGAGTTCGTTGATTGGTTCTCTAAGCGTGTGGGTATTTTATTGCACAACGAGGATCAAGATTATTTTTCCTTTTTGAGTTAAATTGCATGGTGCTAACATTATTTCTTTTGTGTTGTAGATTCCTTTAGATATTGAGAATGTTAGAGAATCAGATAAAAATATTATGTTTTCCCTTGCTAAAGGTCCTATTTATGAAGCAAGAAGGTTCAGTGCATATAATGTGAACGGCTTCAAATTTCGAACATTGGATCGAGACAACAACCTGAAAACACAAAATAATGGGGTCTTTGGAACATTTGACACAAGAAGTTATTCAAGTAGTAGAGATGGCCAAATGATATGTGGAGGAGTTCCTTACTATGGAAAATTGGTTGACATTATTGAGATTAACTACAATGGCTTGTTCACTGTGCCTTTGTTTAAATGTCAATGGGCTGATACTACCACTCATAGAGGGCATAAGAAGGATAAATTGGGTTTTACCCAAATTAACTTTTCAAAACTGATACATACTGGTGAAAAAGAGGATGATGAGCCATACATTAAAGCTTCAAGGTCAAATGGTTTTTTATGTTGATGACGAAAAGAAAAGGGTTGGAGCATACCCGTCCATGTAAAGCCTCGAGACTTATATGATATGGGCGAAGATATAATGACAACCACGACCTATTTCCATCACAAAACTTGGACCACATTTTAGTTGATGACACAAAGTAGCTCTACAATTATCAAGACCTGCCATAGATGATGACATTCCAAATTTGATAGCTAATCACAATGAGGATGAAGATTTAGACATATAATTTTTTGTTTAAGGCTTAGGTTATGTGTACTTACATGGGGTTCAATTATCATGTGTTTTGCTTGTATGTAATTGTTGTTGAAGACTTAATATTTACAATTCAATTTCTTAATGCTCATATACTATAATCTTTTTCCAATATATATTGGAATTGTATGATTTTGTAAATACTTAAATATATGTTGCCATGTTATATTTAATGTCAATGGATTAGGTGGAATGGGGCGTACAAGGAGATTCCCCGCAAGAAAAGCTTCAACAAGCTCTACAACACCTACCCTCCAAACACAAAATGTACAACCCAAAGAGAACCTAGAAAATGATATTCAAAGGGTGGAATCACAGCCACCTGAAATGGAAGGCCAAGAAGATCAAGTTTCTAATCAATCCCAACAACAAAATGAAAGACCACATCCCTACAAACCCAAGAGGGTGTGCAACAAATATTGGGTGGTTGATGTTAAAGGTATACCATTTAACACCTATGTTACATTAGTAAAAAAAAAAAAAAAATTTATGTATGCCTATGTCATGTATTATTGCTCCACTAACAAAAATCACATGAATATTATATGTTATAGATGATCAAGGAAGGATTGCTTGAGGAAAGATTGCGCATTAGGGATGTTTTGGTACTAGAGACTCACAAGCAAGTAGTGGTGCCATGGAGTCAAGAGAATCAGCCTGTTGGTGACGGTTCACTCTTGCATGGCTTTTTAGGACATCTTGCATGTAATACTAATGTATTCCCAATATGTTATGATAGGTGGCCTAAGGTACCTCGCTCGTATAAGGATAATGCTTGGGAGATGACCATTCGGGTATAAATGCTCTTTCAATTTCATTTACTAAGCTTAAATGCTTGTGAATTGATTTTTATATTTTCCCTATTGCAGAAAAAAAAAAAAAAATGTCTCCATACCGATGAACAATATGAATATTGTTTGGCAAATATGGGAAAAAAATGGAAGGATAATAGGTGGAGGTTGTGCAATTATTATTATGATAAAAATGCAAGTTTTGAGCAAAACCTTGAAAACTATCCCGAAGGTATGACTCGAGAACAATGGGTCAGGCTTTTTGGCATATAAGTTAAGCGAGAAAGCTAAGGTAATGACATAAGCTTGCATATATTTGTTTAATTTGGTTTACTTAACTTAATTTGAAGTATTTTTTTGGACAATGTAGAAATACAGTGAGATAAATACCAGAAATAGAGCAAAACAAACAATTATGCATACCCTTGGATCCAAAAGCATTGCATGTTTAAAATATGACCTGGTATGTACATCAATTATATTCTTTTTTTTTTATCTATCTTTGATGTTTTGTGAATTTAACTAACCTTTTGTATACTTACATTGCTTTAGGAACAAAAATATCAACGCAAATTTAGTAGGGGGGAGATGTACGCCATTTCGCACAAAAAAAGGATGGCGCTTTTCTCGTGAGGAAGCTAGAGAAAAGAATGTATGTATTTTCATTGAGAATGAGGAAGCTGTACATGCTATTTGATTACATGTTTGATGTTGTATTGTAGGACCAATTACTAGCTGAGATGGAGGAAACGTCTTCTGAAGAAGATGCTTATGAACAAGTCTTTGGGAAAGAGCACCCTGGACGCGTTAGAGGAATGGGGTTTGGGGTGGTTCCATCTCAAATGCGTAAGCGCTATAGCTGTTCTGCATCATCTTCTAGTGCTGGTCCTTCTCAAGCAGAGTATGATTCCCTCAAAGAAGAACTTGACACCTTAAAAGGGAAAATGGGAGAACTTGAGACCTTGAAAGCACAAATGGCTACTATTTTGCAACATATTGGTGCTCAACAACCTTCTCATTTTCCCTTCAATGAGGTAAATCTTGTGTCATAATTAAATATATACTTTGGAATTAAATCGTAGGTTCAATGTTTGTTGGCTATGTTGGACATCATTTAATTTTTCTGCATTATGGATTATTTGCATATATCTTTATTCCATATGATTACTTTGGAGTGGTGACTACTTCTGTTGATGATAAAGTAGTGTCCACTGATTTCTTTATCCTGTTACGGTTCAGCCTTGGTTGTATAAATGCATGAACACCTCTGTTTTGGATTGAAAGTAAATTAGAACTCACAAGTTTGATTTCATGTGTAACCTCAAATTAATGTATGTCTCTCTAAAACAACAACTTGTGGTATGAATTCTAGGAATCTAATGTTAGAGAGGTTTATTATTTTTTTGATAAAATGTTAGAGTAATTAAATGAAGAAAAGAAATGTCTAGTATCTACAATTTTAAGTATATGTATGTATATACTAATGTCATCAATAAATAAATAAGTAAATCTGCTTAGCATGGAAGTTAATGAGGACTTTAGCCAACATTTGTAGTCTTTGAACTTGAACCGCTTAACTCATCGTTGTTGGTTTTAATTAATCCAAAGATTACAATTTTATATTTCAAACTTTACCATTAATATTATTTCCATTCGTTATGGTTTGCTTAAATAAGTAAAGTCTTGTCTATTTGTCTATCTTATTGTTGATAAAAAGGTACCTAATTCAGTTTATTGAAATGAAAGCAAAAGTACCCAACAAGTACTCTACAAGTACGAGGTTGTGATTTACGGTTGGTGTCGATATGTTTATGAAATATGTGTTGTTTACATAACACATGCGGCAATTTATTTAACTTTTTTTCAAAAAAAATATTAGTTAAAAGAAGTATATAAAATGCATGAACACCTTGTTTTGGATTGAAAGTAAATTAGAACTCACAAGTTTGATTTCATGTAACCTCAAATTAATGTATGTCCCTCTAATTACGGTTCACCTTGACTTAGAATTCCTAGAGCATGTATGCAAAGTCTCGTTGGAAATCAAATTTAATTAAATATAATTAGTTAGCCGATTAGGTGCTTATCTCGAATTTAAGTTGTTAGAGATTTTAGGGATTAAGTTAGATTTTATCCTTTTGAATTTAAATCGATTGTAATCCCGAAATAGTAGGAGTTATCTAGGTTAATGTTTTGTGGTAGATTTTGTTTTTAGCAGTTGTTGTTATAATTTCAGTGAATGAATAAAGATATTGCATTTTGGACTCTTTCAAAACTCAACGTCGGCCTTCATATGTTTATCTTCGATTTAATCTCTAGCTTGAAATGTTTTTTAGAATTTTCTTCCTTGGTCATTACTAATGAAAGTACCATCAATGTTTTTATGCGAGATAAGTACTTTTACTTTACCGTTCTTTTTTTTTGGTGCAGCCTTTATTTTGTTGGAGTAGATTTACATGGATTCCCTCTCCACTCTTTCAAAATTATGTAGAATTTTTTCTAGAGAAAAATTCCCAGTCCCCCCCCTAATGAATGTCAATTGTGATAAGGCCTGGTGGCACCGAGTTCTAAGGTTTTGGGGTTTATGACTAGGGCAATTAGAAATAATTTGTTTGCTCACATCATAATTTGGTGGTATGTAAATTTGTTTAAATGACATATTGCATTTAGAAGGCCGTGATCAATAAAAGAGTTTTGTTACAATTTTCTTTGTACTTGATATTTTGTTTCAATGTATCGGGATGCAAATTTGGGGTCTCCATCATTAAAAATCAAGGGTTCTCAAAAGATCTTCTCATGCTAGTCATGACCCGAAAAAATGGCTGAACAAGACATTGTGATTTGATGTTTGTTTTCAATTTTGTTTCAATGGATTCCTCACCTCATATTCCACCTCCATCACCACAACCACAACCTTAAATATTTTATTTAGATATTGATTTTGGATAGTATTGTTGCCATTATCCAATGTTTAGCAGTTGAGACTTTGTTTATGGTTGTTAAAGATATTTTGTTCTATGATTTTAGATAATGTATGCAAAAATACACTTTAATCTTGTGGTGAATTTATATATCTTATGCTTTTAATTAAGGGTTTTTAACATTGTATGGATATGTATGCTTTGAAATGTCTTCCAAATTTTTTTTTTTTGATACATCAAATGCAACCCGTTATTATTTCATTATTAGAAAAAAAAATTATTAAATTAAAACCTTTCGTAAAAAATCACCTATTAAAAAGTAAAAAAAAATTATTTATATATATATTGGACATTAAATAATCATTTGCAAACCGCCTCGAATGATATGTTGAGGCACATAAAGAACCGCCTCGGAATGATATTTTTGGCGGGCACAATAACCGCCCTCAAAAACCGCCTCTATATCTCATTCGGGCGGTTGATAAGAAACCGCCTCAAAATCTCATTCGGAGGCGGTTGATAAGAAACCGCCTCAAAATCTCATTCGAGGCGGTTAAACCCGGGAACCGCCTTGATACGAATAATATTCGAGGCGGTTTAGGAAACCGCCTCTATATTACATTCAGAGGCGGTTAAAACAACCGCCTCCAAATATCATTCAGAGGCGGTTAAAGGAACCGCCTCTAAATAATATTTAGAGGCGGTTCTTCCAAATGACCAATTTAAACCGCCTCGCTTTGACTCTCGACGGTGGTAACTTCGACGGTTTTCCAACCGCTGCGGTGGAAAATAGAGGCGGTTTGAACCGCCTCTAAATGCTCATATAACCGCCTCTAAATGCCGCTTTTCTTGTAGTGATTTTTAATACCTTTAAAATATTTTGTGCCTGGTGCTCCTAGCATAACACTTAGTTAGCTAATCTGCACCTTAACCCTATTTATAATTGAATCAGGTTATTACATCTATCACACAAATGAGTTATAGGGTGTGCATGGCAACCATTCTATTGCCCAAAGATGTTTCGAGAGGAAACAGTTTTTTCGATTCTTGCTTTGGAAGAGTTCGAGAATCGAATTACGTTTTTTAACCCATTTTATTTTTACTCCGAGAATCGAATTACGTTTGGTAACACATTTTTCCTCCCCTTATTTGGGAGTTAAAAAATAGGAAGATAGAGGATTAATGAGTTATTTTTACCATTTTATCCTTTTCTTTAATAAGTAATATAATTATTATACTTTACAAATAAACTTAAATTTAAATTTCCTAAAAAAATTATTTATGTAATTTTTATATTCAAAAAATTATTTATGTGGCGGTGACAATGGCGATGGTGGTGGTGGTAGTGGTGGTGGGGGCGGTGCTAGCGGCGGCTACGGTGGTGGCGGTGTTGGGGTGGTGGTGGCGGTGGCGGTGGTGGTGGTGGTGAGGTGGTGGCGGTGGTGGTGGGGTGGCGGTGGTGGTGGGGTGGCGGTGGTGGCGAGGTGGTGGCGGTGGTGGTGGGGCGGCGGTGGCGGTGGGGTGGTGGCGGTGGTGGTGGCGGTGGTGGGGTGGTGGTGGTGGTGGCGGTGGTGGTGAAGGAGAGTAAATTTACGCCGAAGAGGAAGGAGTCTTTTTTTTTTTTAGAAAAATAAATTCTCATTTTGTGCCTTGGTAGAGAGAAGCAGAAATTTTTAGCTTCTTTTTTTACTCCCAAGCACAAAAAATAAACCGGTTCATCCCGGGAGCCAAAAAAAAAACCGGATTTACCAAATACAATTCCCATTCATTTTTGTTTCGGGGCACGTAAATTAAGAAAAAGTCATTCGGAAGCGTTACCATGCACACCCATAGAAACTAAGGATTAAGTAGCAAATATATTCTGAAAGTATATGTTCAGGAGTAATGATGCCCTGTAAGTTTTTTTGGTCTCAGTCGTCCTGAAAGTCCTAAAATATAGTAATGTTGCCCATCTTTTAACCATAATTTATGTTGACCATTAATTTCATCTAAAATTGCTTACTAGACAGCCATATGTGCTCTCATTTTCCAACTCATCATCACATATCATCTTCTCTGCCTCCTCTGTCCCTTCCTCCATTCATCCCTCTCCCTCCCTCCCTCCTTCGTCCCTTCCTTCCTTCATTCATCTCTCTCTCCCCCCTCCTCTATCCCTTCCTTCCTCCGTCCGTCTCTCTCTCTCCCCTTCTTCTGTCCCTTCCTTCCACCTTCCTGCCATCAATGAATCAGAAATCCATTTCCCAAAACTACATTAGAAAACACTAACTCATGATTTTTAAGAAGTACAAGAAGTAGCTCCAGATCAGGTAACTGCTAATTTTGAAACCAAACGAACTATGATCACTTCAAAACTTTATGCTTGAAATGGAAGTTAACTTTCTCATCGTGACCTTACCAAAGCCATATGCATAGGCAATGGAGCAAGGGATGAAGAATGCGGGAACATAGAAAGAACCAATTCTTTCGTAAAAAAAGATAAAAAGCCTAAAAGAGATAAGCCATTGCATGAGCTTTGAGAATCCGAATTTTCTCTGGATCATAGAGGAGGGGTAGCGAAGGAGGCGAAGCAAGGCGGCGTGAGAATCAATTAGAGAAGAGAAGGTGCCATTGACATCGAAGAGAGGAATAGTGAGTAGAGCGTGAACGAGACCGAGATTGAGAGAATAGACCATAAGGATACAAGGGCAGTGTAAAGCTCACAAAGAAGGATGGAGCAGAGGATGGCCTAAAGAATGGAGCGCAATAATTCTGGAGGAGCTTGGCGTCGCCGCATAGCTAGGATGGCGAGGGACAAGGCGAGTCCAGCATGAGCCATGGCTATGTATATTGCCATGCGGATTTGAGGATCAGTGTCCAACAACAATTTTCTCTTAAGGCGATGGCGATTTCGGCGGGGATTGATTTGATGAGCATGCTCCTCAGCGATTGGATTCGAGGCGGTTTCCAACAAAGGAGGATGTTCCTGCTGCCCAGTGTTGTTAGGTTTTCTGTACCAGCTGGAGAATCTTGATAGCCGGTATAAATGTTTCTGTGGAGCACTAGCGGTGTCAGACATGTTGCCGAGGAATATGGTGGCAGCGTGAATAGGCCATGCTTGGAGCTTTTGGGGCAGTACCACGCGATTTTCGATTCTTTGGTGGCAGGAAGGAGGAAGGAAGGGACGAAGGAGGGGGAGGCAGAGAGAGATGGATGGAGGAAGGAAGGGAAGGAGGAGGGAGAGAGAGATGATGATGTGTGATGATGAATTGAAAAATGAGAGTAAATATGGCTGCCTCGTAAGTAATTCCAGTCAAAATTAACCGTCAATATAAACAGTGGTTAAAAGAAGGTTGACGTTGTTACCTTTTCGAACTTCTGGCTCAACATTGAGACCAAAAAACTTCAACGGCAACATTGCTCCTAGATGTATACTCCAAAGGCGGATTTTCTACTTAATCCTAGAAACTAATAGCCTGTTTGGTTCGATTTGATGGGAGAGGATTTCATGTAATCCTATTGCAACATATCGACTACAACATTTGGTTGGACTTATGTAATATAAAGAAGATTACATTCTGTAATCCTAATTACATCCTTTGATGTAATCAAAGATTACACGGTTAGAAGTAATAAATAGGGATGCGAGACATCATGTAATTAAGTGAAAAAGACATTATTACTATTATAGTATTTTTAATTTGACCAAAGTGTCTTCCCATAAATGTTGTTAAATATTAAATAATTACCACCATTAAATATTAAAAAATAAATAATTATACAAAAAATATATTTAAAAAAATTCCCTAGTAAAAAAATAAAAAATTATATTCCACCATTAAAAATATTAAAATATCCCATTAAATAATATTTTCATCATTAAATATTAAAAAATTATTATGAATCCAACCGCATAATATTTCCATCATTTGACATTAAAAAGTTATTATGAGCCCAATTTTAAATTGCACAAATTGAAAAAATCACTTTGAACCCAACGTATACATTATACATATATATGTGTAGATAGAGGTAATTTTATCTCTTGCTATATTATTTACATATATTCTCATTTTCAATATAATCCAACTAAATATGTTTATACAAATGTATCATTTTTATTTATCAGCGAACCAACTAAATTCACGTAATCATCCTTACGTTGCATTACAACTCCCGTGTGTTGTGTTTGCTGCCGTCACTCCATCAACACTCTATGCTTTGCTTGCATATTGGCTATTTAAGAAATACAAAGAAGAATGATAGGCACCGTTTCATGCGGCATTGTGATGGTCCACTCTCACGATAACCCATTGGTCATCTGACACGTGTGTGGTTATTTGGGAGCCATGTATGAGCACAATAATGATTTGTTAAGGACTGGAATAAGGGATTTGAAAGGAAATGGTGTAAACGTCTTAGGAGAATGACTTGACAACTCAACTCTGCCAGTGTGATTGATAATATATTTATAATTGAAGACCAGTGATTAAATCTAGGGGTGAGCAAATATGAACCGAAACCGAAAACCGAATCGAACCGATTGGTTTTCGGTTTTTTCGGTTCGGTCTATTCGGTTTTCGGTTTTCGGTTTCGGTCTGTTTTAAAAAGTGAGTTATTTCGGTTTTCGGTTCGGTTTTTCTAATTTTAGTTCGGTTATAACCGAAAACCGAAATTGTTGGCCCATTGAAGCAAATACCTTGAACCCTCGGCCCACTCACATCTCCAAGTACCCAACCCAACACCCAAAAACCCAACCCAACCCAATTCACTTTCACAATTCCCGTATCCAAAAAAAATCACGATTCCTCCTCTCCTCTCCAGTCGGCACTCGCACCCTCGGCAGTCTCCACTCTCCACCACTGAAAGAAAACCCTAAGCGCTAACCCGTTGTGATCCTCGACTCTTCAGTTCGCCACTCAGCCCCGATTCGGTGATTCCCGTCGTGCCGTCGTGGTCCTTGGCTCCTCGCACAGTCATCCACTCATCTTGCTTCGACTTCTCCACTTCCGGTTGAGTCTCATAGCCCCGATCGTGCATTCATGCCAGACTCTGCAGATCTGCCTCTTCATCAGTTTTCTGGCGTCGTCTCTCACTTTGGTGAGTTCCCTCTTCATCACTCTGCAGATTTGCAGATCTGCCTTAGCGCCTTACCCTAACTGATCTGATTCATGTATGATATAACGGAGTGAATTTGTTTGGTTTAGCGCCTTACCTTGACTGATCTGATTCAATATTGGGTGCAAAGCACCAAAAACCAAACCGAAATATTTCGATTTTTTCGGTTCGGTTTTTCGGTTTCGGTTTGGTTGTGTGAATATGTATATTTCGGTTTTTACAGAAAAACCGAACCGACACCGAATGCTCAGCCCTAATTACATCTGTTACACAAGTGAGTTACAAAAACTAAGGCGTTTGATTGATTGTATGGGAGAAAATTATATTCCTCCGCTATTAATTGTAAGATCTAATTATCTTTTTTTAGAGAGATTAAGGAAGTTAATTAAAATATTTTAAAATATTTTTTTTTTATTCAAACTAATTAATTTAACTAATAAACTAATATATAATTTAAGAATACATAACATATGAAATGATTAAATAACTTATTTAGCTTCCTTAATCTCTTCAAAGAAAGTCGACTAGGTCTTATAATTAGGACCGAAGGTAGTATATAATTCTATTGTAACATACAGATTACAATGTTTGTTGGGCTTATGTAATATAAAGCATTTTATAATTTTGGTTTCATCATTTGATATAATCAAGATTACAATGTTATGATTGATGAATGTGGATGCAGACATCCTATAATCAAGTGAAAAAGAACTATTGCCATTATAATTTTCTTAATTTAACCAAAGTGCCCACTCATAAATACTTGTTAAATATTAAATAATTACCACAATTAAATATTTAAAAATAAAAAAATATAAAAAAAATATCCCCAAGTAACAAAAAAAAAAAAATCTACAATTAAAAATATTAAAAGATCACATTAAATAATATTTCCACCATTAAATATTAAAAATTTACCATGAATCTAACTTGTATATTGTGTAATATTTCCATAATTTTATATTAAACAATTATGATGAACCCAAGTGTACACCGAACAAATTAAAAAAATTACCTTGAACCCCGTATATATGCATATATGTGTAGATTGGGTTAATTTTGTCTCATAGTATATTATTCTTATATATTCTCATATTAATAAACTAACTAAATTCATCTTATCATCATTACGCTGCATTACATTACCTCTTACCTCTTATTCTATGAACGAAAAGGGCACTAAAAGTCTAACAAGATGCACATGCTATGCAACACTTTACAGTTTCTTGACATGTGTATTACTTCCAAAGAGAAGGAAAATATTTATAACTTGAATTTTTTAAAATTATTTTTTCTTACTCTTTTATTTACATTTATCTTTATTAAAAATTTATAATCACACTTCTCCAAATATTTTTAAATTAAAAAAAAAATTCTTTTCCTCCATTTCACACCTGCCAAACAGACCCTCAGGTGGTTCGAGATTTCTATAAACATTAAAATATGTACTATCTAAAATTAATTTGGATGGTTCAAATGGTCCAAACTAATTTTTTTCTCACTTTTTAAATTATTTTTTATAAATTATTTAATATATAAAAAATAAAAATAATCTCTTAATTATGTTTCTATTTAAAATGTTTAGTTAAAATTTTTAAAACCAAACCATTAAATTGTATCTAAATAATAAAATTTTACTGCAACATGAGCACGATGGTTGTCACTACTCATGATTGTGTCGAGCACCAAATTAAAATACTAGATGGTACTAGTTTTTTACGATAGTTTAATGTCACACTAACACTCGTAGTAGTTTATTAGTTTTATCAATGAGTTCTCAAGGAAGAGAATAAATATAAAAAAAGTTTTAACCTCAAATCCCCTATTAAAAAAGTTCGTAGGGACTTTTTTGATAATTACAGAATTTTAATATAAAAAAAAGTCTCATTATCAAAATAGTTTTTCATATTGTTAAAATTTCCTATAAAAATATTGTTATCAAAATGGTTTTTCCTGTTGTCAAAATTTTTTTTTTTGAGCTTTTCTTGGGCGTATAGAAATTTAGAAACCTAGAAAATTTTTGGCAAAAAAAAAGGCATTTTGATTACAATATTTTCATAGGGAAATTTTAACAACATGAAAAAGTCATTTTGATAACGAGACTTTTTTGATTTTGGAATTCCGTAATTAATATTAAAAAAGTCCCTAGAAGCTTTTTTGATAAGGGATTTAAGATCAGAACTTTTTTTTTTTTATTCTTTCTCTCTTTCTTGAGACCTCACTGATATTTTCCCTTTTTTTCTTTGACCCTTGAAACGATAGAGCCTTTTAGAACTTCATGTGTATTGAAAATAATAAATTCTTGGGATGAATTGGAGATGATTTTTTTATTTGGATCCCGTTTATAACCTTTTCCTCCTTTCCTTTCTGATCGCTTTCTACTTATTGGATTAAAAAATAAACATTTGATATTTAATATCTTATAAAATTATAATTATAATATTTTATAAAACTGAATAAATTAAAATTATTAAAATTTAATACGGGCACCTCAGAACTATAGTAGGTAGACTACCGGAAAATATAAAAAAATTATAAATATAAACTATTCATTTTATTCATTCAATAGTAGCACTACAAAAAAAAAAAAAAAAAAAAAAAAAAAAAGACTTTTCAGTGACGATATGAGGCGACGACTTTTGGTGGCGACCTATCATATCGTCGCTGAAAGTATAGCTTTTGGTAGCAAAAATAGTGTCGCTTTCTGAAAATATTCTCATTCAAAATGACATAATATGTCATTGCCAAAAGTAATACAACCAAAAGTCTAGTTTAAAATTTTACCTTCTTTTTTTTTTTTTTAAAAAAATGATAGTTGTACAAAAAATAAGTTAATTGATTTAATTTTTGATGAATAAATAAAGTAATTCGTCATAATATTATTGTAAGATAAAGAGATTTTTAGAGATAGCTAGCGTGTGTTGTGTGTGAGAGAGTGAGGGAGGGATTGGGAAGGGAGTGGTATGATGGGTATGAGAGAGATATTATAATTATGTTTGTACTAGTATATATGTGAGATGTAGAATTAAAGATACAATGTTTGTGTGAGGGTGGGAGTGCAAGGAAGGGAGAGGGGAAAGTTTGTAAGATAGGAAGAGGTAGGGAGTAAGAGATAGAGTGTGTGAGAGGGAGAAAGGGATAAGGCAATTGAGAGGGAGTATATAATACAATTAAGTGTTTAAGATAATATAATTATATTACAATTAAATTTATGTAAGTTTACTTTTTTTTTTTTTTTTTTTAAGTGGTCTACTTAAATGATTTGATAATATTATATAATGAATTTTTGTATTAGAGGGAGTGAAGAATAACATTTTTTTTTTTTTTGCCAACTTTGAAAAATAATATAAATGGAGGCAATAGAAATTAGTTAAGTTATGTGGGAAAGATATAATTAAATTAAGTTTACTTATATGGTTACAATTAATTAAAATTTACATTATTATCAATGTTTTATATTTATTTTAGTTGTTGTTGAGACCAATTAATTAGAAACTCTAGGCAATTTGGTGTGGTATCTTCAGTCCACAGATCCCTGCTCACTATCACTTTGGTGAGCTTTTTTTTTTTTTTTTTTTTTTTTTTTTGATGCTAATTGTTAAAATTATATATATATATATATATATATATATAAAAAACCAAGTTTCACAACATATGGGTTCAAATTGGCGGAGCCAGGATTTAAAGTTTATGGGTGTACAATTAATAGTGGGATTCGGGGGCAGTGCCCCTGAATTTTTTTTTAAAGAAGGATAAAAGGCAACCCACTCCTTTGTAAAATTTAGGACCAGAAATGGGGTTTAATTGAAAAATATTTCCAAGGAAATCAATTTAAACAAACCATATACTCTAATCTCATGGCATACAGATACCCAGATGTTACACAATCAAATAAAATAATAAAAAAGTTGAAACAAAAATAAACAAGGCAACAAGGCACATTCTATTTGTATACCTCACTAGGAACACATTCAACATTCAACAGATGACAACATAGGCATAAGCACATATATGTATAAATAAAAGGGAAAATTACACACAGGTCCCAAGGAACACACATATTTACATTTAGGTCCCTTCAATTCATGAAATTACACGAAGTCCCAAGGGACTTATTTTTCATTGTCAAATTACCCTTTTGGACATAGTGAATAAAATATAACAAATAGTACAGCCTCTCCTCCTTCTTATTCCGGTCGAGCGCATAGAGCAGAGAGAGGGAGGGTTTTCTCTCAACCCATTTGATCTCCTTCCTTGATCAGTGTTTGCCGACGGTGTGCCTTCTCATCATCGGCGCCGTTGATCCCTCTAATCACCGCGCCTAGCTGAAATCTGTTGTTGTGGGTACAAAGATCCCTTGGATCTCCCTTTTCCTTCTTTGTCGGTGCGTTTTGGGGGCTTGGTGGAGGGCTGAGTTTCACCTTGAATTTGTGATTTCTAAACAACACAAAATGTAAATTAACAACACAGAATGCATAAATTAACCACAACTTCGAAAACCTTAAATTTGTGATTTACGAGTTCCGCGATTAACAACACAAAATGCATAAATTAACAACACAGAATGCATAAATTAACCACAACTTCGAAAACCTTGAATTTGTGATTTCGAGTTCCGTAGGCGATTAACAACACAAAATGCATAAATTAACAACACAGAATGCATAAATTAACCTTGTAAGGATGGTATGTGATACATATGGAATTCCTGTTAGTTTTCTATGTGTTTTGATGATAACTGACAATTGTAAATCCAAAAGATTGTTATTGATTCAAGTCAAAGGTTTTTTAATTTGAAAGTTAACTTGGTTCAATAACAATGAAACTCTCTATGCTGATATGACTCAAGTCAGAGTTGTATAACTCGAGTCATACCTGTTTGTGACAAAAGCAAGAGATCTTTGAACTTTGTGACTCGCATCAGATTCTTATAACTCGAGTTATGGTGACTGGAGTCAAGGTTATATGACTCGAGTCATATGTTTCAGTCCTTTAAAAATAAATTCAATGTTCAAAGATGACTCGAGTCATGGCATGTATTTCAGTTTTCTCCAAAACCAACCCCAATAGCAGCTTTTTGAGTAACTGATATGACTCGAGTCAGATAAGATAAAAATCGAGTCAAGTGAGTTACAGAGAGCTCCAAATAAGTTTTTGAAAGAATTGACTCGAGTTAAGTCAGTGTGACTCGAGTCAAGGTTTTGCCAAAACTCTTCTCTAATTTGAAATCGATGTTGTGACTTGAGTCAAATATGCATGACTTAAGTCGACATTGGATGACTGGAGTAAGCTATATTAGCTTTTGATATCCTCTTTCTCGTAATTTGTAAATCCTTGATTATACTTTGGGTACTTCATTTTATTGGTTATTATTATTCCTAACAAAGTTTAATCAGTTTGCTAATGAGTTTCAGATGTGTTTAACATTGTTTAAACATCAAATTATCATAAAGCAAATCTATGTCAAATGCATTAAATACGTAGCAGAGATAAAGCACGAAAATGGAAATTGATCTTCTGAGCAACCATAAAGCGTTCTGGCCATTTCCAATCAACATTCTAACTAAGTCTCAACGACAAATGGAATGAAGAATGTCAACGGAGAATAACGACTAATATTGGAAGAAAGCGAAGAGACAGAGTAACATTCGACTTCAACGGAAATATTCATTACACTCAACATCTCATTAATCTCTTAATCTTCAACGGTCATTAATGCCATCATCTATAAAAGCCAGAAGCATTCAATTCTTCACCTACCGAAACTGTATGCATTCAATTAGTGATATAAGTATTTACTGTTTCTACTCAATTAGATAATATCTTTGGATATTTAAATCTTCAGTGTTTATACAACTGCTCTTTTGGAGAGTTCTTTATTGATTATCAATCTTTGTAAAAATCTCAAAGTATTGGGACTTTGGGATTGAGACATTTGATTATAACTTGTATGAGTGAGTAAGTTCTAGTGAGAGAATTGCTTCGAGAATTATAGAGCGTGTAATCATTTGAGTTAGTGAAATCTCAGAGAGTCTGGGGATTGGATGTAGGTCAAGGATTTTGACTGACTAGTATAAATCTTGTGTGTCTAATCTTTCTCTATCCCTCTTTGTTATACTCTGTTTTTAGTATTCAGTTTCAAAGGTTTTTCGAAGAAAATTTTAGATCACCCAATTCACCCCTTTGGTGATATTCCATCTTTCAATTCCTTGTTTGGATGATGTGAATATTGGATTAAATGAGAGTGAAGGGCCTAATGCCCATGCGAGATGGTTCTTTGACTTGTTAAAGGATGCATAAAAAGATCTTTATCCAGGTTGCAACAAGATATCAAAATTGCCTTTCATTGTAAAATTTCTTCTATTGAAGCGCCTTAATCATTGGACCAATAAATCCATGGATTCACTATTGGATTTATTGAAATTTGTTCTCCTTGATGGGGCTTTTGTGCCAAACTCATTCTATGAAGCTAAGAAGATAATTCGTGATTTGGTTTTAGATTACAAGAAATTGATGCTTGGGGGAATGATTGCATATTGTATTGGGGAGAGCATGCAAATGCAAAATCATGTCCTAGGTGTAAGATGCCTAGATGGAAGAGAGATCACTCTCAATCCAATGATAATTTAGTTGTGAAGAATGTGGGTGCCCAATTGCATGAGGAGTTTGATAAAAAAAAAAAAAAAATCAGGAGGAGCGTGCAAAGATGGAAGCAAATCTTGCAGAAGAACGCGTAAAGATTGAAGCAGAGTGTGCACAATTTGAGCACAAGAAGGAATAAATGGAGTAGAGAATACATGTTCAACTTGTTGTCTTGATTCAAATAGGGGTAATTTGCAGTTCCTACTTCATTTACTCCCAGTCTTGTTGTTCCACGAGCAAGTCCTTCTTCATAGTTTCCATGTTCGATCTTTCCAATGGACAATATTTAGACATTATTTAGAAAATTTAAATACTTGATGTTAATTTTGAAGAATGTTAGTATCCTTGCTAATTAGAATGTTGTTAGTTTAAAATTACTTTTGATCTTTACCAATACTGTACAATTTTTAATTTTAACAATTTACATTAAATAATAAAAAATAAACTCTGTAACTTTCAGTGGTGACAATTGTCCCTGCTAATTCATCTTTTTGTGTTAACACAATTGTCGTTACTGATAGATGTTTTAGTGGCAACACAATTGTCGCCACTAATACATGTTTCTGTAGTGACAATTGTCGCCGCCTATACCCTACTTTCAAAGGTGACATTAATTTTGGCGCCTTCCAATGTACTTTCAGTAATGACAAAATGTCTTTGTTGATTGTCTACTTTCGGGGCGACATAGAAATATCACCGCCAGAAGTATTAGTGATAGTTGTATCTGCAACGATTGATGGTCGTTGCTGAAAACCCTTTGGCGACAACTTATAAACTGCAAAGTCGCCACTGAAAGCCTTTTTTTTTTTTTTTTTTTTAGTGTAGGGATGAGATGAAGAAAAGAAAATGAGAAAAATGATGAGGAGATATCCAAATCCAATGTTTTCTTATAACAACAACTAAGTGATGTAAATATCATGTGTGAGTGTTTCAAAAGGAAAAAAAAAATCTCATATAACTTAATATTGGAAATTTCATAGTTTACAATTAATTATGAGCTTGAATTAGTAAAAAGACTGATAAGAAGAATTTTTGCACTTACCGTTAGAGATGACTAATGGAGTTTTAATTGATTGGTTTTAATGACATTTAAAAGGTTTTATTACATTAAATTGTCATTAACACTTATTTTGTAACTATTATTTTAATTGTCATTAAATCATCTTTAATAGTCATTATTGCTACTGTCACATGATTTTTGCCTATAATAGGCTGTGTATGAAAAAAGGTCATATGAATGAATTTCTGCAATAGAACTAGTAACACCATCTTGTTTGGAAACGCTATATGCATTAAGGTAAGTCACTTCTTTGCCATATAATTATTCACTTTATCAACAACAGATAATGTTGCTGTTAGTATCACACAACCCCTAAAATAAGACTTATAACCCAAATGGTCAATAAAATTTGGATAAGTCTTGACAATACAATCCAATGTATCTCTTGAAGGAAATAATAAAAATCTCTAGGAATGGCAATGACATATTCTGTGTCAGCCTCTATGTCAACATTTCCATCCCCAACATAAATGATCCAGTTTGCAAATTTTGTTGTTGCTTTAGTATTACATGCGGAAGTAATACCGTACCCCTGGATAATCTCATGCTTTTAGTGAGTGTGAAGAGTTTGCATTCTTTCCACAAATATGATGCATTAATAGTAGCAAATACAATATCTGAAGGTGGAGCTAAATCACCAAGAGCGGGGTGAATTGGGGATTTTGAAACTTTTTTGATTTGCTCTATTTTTGTACAACAGAAACAGAGGTGAGCAGATGATGTAGAGAAGAATAGCTAGACACAAAGATTTATACTGGTTCGGTCTAACTCCTTGACCTACGTCCAGTCCCGACACTCTGGGATTTCCACTATGTCAATTGATTACACACTCGTACTCAAGAGAAATTCTCTCTCTAGAACTTACTCCCCTTACAAGCTGTAATAAATAAACCCAATCACCAAATCCCCTTGACTTGTGATTCTTTACAATAAATGATTTGCAGATAAAAACTCTCTCTAAGAGTGAGTGATGATAAACACTGAAGCTTATAATGTCAAAAGACATAATACAAGTGAAAACAGAAAGGTAGTTGAGAAACTTGAATACTTGTGCGTTTTCAGATGTTCTAGTTGTTGAAAAGACTTGAATGCAGTCCTATTTATACTCAGAGATCATTAAATGACCGTTGCTATCCCAATAAATCCGTTGGAGAAGTTCATCCAAGATTAGCAGATGGTTTAGGCATCTTCTCTCTCCAATCTTTACTTAACCCAGCTGGCTTGATGATCAGAGTTGACTCTCTACGAATTTGTCCGTTGGAATAGCAGTTGCTTGTTGTAGAAATTATTCTTTAATACTTTGCAACCGTGTGCAGGTGGATTAAGCAAAAGTATGCAAGTTTCTGGGTTCAGCATTTAATGTTCGACATCACCTTTTGCTTTTGCTTTTAACCTTCAATAATCATTCTTTAAGCGATCAAACTCACTAAACAGATGGTTAAATATAGCAAGGAATAGTAGAGAATAATCCTGGAAGATATTATGATCAAAGATTAAGGATTCACAAATTCGTCTGATTTGATTTTCAAACTTAGCGTTCAATACTCGAGTGTGTTCATCAATACTCGAGTGTGTTCATCAATACTCGAGTGTGTCACTGTGCACTTAAGTCAATACTTGAGTATTCATTCTGATACTTGAGTATTCTTCTTCCAGAGAGGAATCATCGAGTTTTGACTTTGGACATTATCATTGAAATAAGTCCAATACTTGAGTATCCAAATCAATACTCGAGTTTTGAACTTTTGATATGAAAATGAGTTTAAGTTCAAAACCTCAATACTTGAGTATTGACTTCAAAACTTGAGTGTTCAAATCATTGGTAAAGAGCAAAGCTCTCTATATGTCCAATACTCGAGTTTCCAACTCAATACTCGAGTATTCATTCATTTTGAAAAACTTTGTGAAGTCTTTCCCAAGTCAATACTTGAGTATTGAAGTGAATACTTGTGTATTCAATATATGTATAAAACTTGTAGTCTTTCTCGGTCCAATCAATACTGTGGATACCAATACTCGAGTATTCTAGGTGCTTGAAAACTTTGATAAATTGATGACAATACAATACTTGAGTTTTCAAAAGAATACTTGAGTATTCATAAACACATGTTAAATATGAAAGCTTTGTGAAAGTCCAATACTCGAGTGTGCGAACCAAAACTCGAGTGTCCATAAGATTAACAACTTGATCTCTCTCTCGTATGGCCAATACTTGAGTATTCAATGGAATACTTGAGTATTG
Organism: Acacia acuminata; assembly: GCA_019022655.1. Lineage (NCBI taxonomy): Eukaryota > Viridiplantae > Streptophyta > Magnoliopsida > Fabales > Fabaceae > Acacia > Acacia acuminata. The sequence continues at coordinate 597,989 of JAFJYI010000220.1, read as the reverse complement.
AAAGCTAAAGTCATCATTGAAATAGTCTCTGTGTGTTCAAGTATGCATATCAATACTCGAGTATGCATATCAATACTCGAGTTTGGCTCAGGGTTGAAAAACTTGGAGTGCTCTCTGTAAGTCCAATACTCGAGTGTTTTATCCAACACTTGAGTATTGCTTTGTGTAATGGTTTTTGAGCAACTCTCTGTCAAGTCAATACTCGAGTTTCACAACCGATACTCGAGTGTGGCTTTGACAGTAAGTTTTCCAACTTGCCAAAGACCAACTTCAATGAATGTTTACAATTGTTAATTATCATCAAAACACATAGAGAACTAACAATATCTTCACGAGTACCTCTTGGTATATATGACAGGCGGGATCAAATATATACTACCAAACCTCCTAGCCTCTTTGTTATTGGTCCACTTGTAACTGACACATTTCCATTTCCCCATCATTCATTGGTCCTTAGTTGGAATCCAATTTGGTGCACACATGGTAATTCTCCATCGATAATTTTCTTAATCGTTTATCGGTATTATTTCATTGGCTTCACTAATTAGCATGAGTAAGTAAATGTGGGAAAACATTTGCGATATTGGAATTTCATTCGGCTCAATTGTATCATTTAAAGCTCGAGTTTTCCCAAAAGTGTATGTGTTTTTCCTATGCATTTGCAGTCTAACCGTCGTCGTCATTTAATCACCATTATTCAACCATTGGTTTAATTAATCGGCCACATTTAATTGTTGTTTCTATAATATACATTTTCAACTACTTACCTTTTCGTCAAAATCAAAAGAAGATGAGTGGTCGGATTGTTAAAATGGTACTCATATTAAAAAGTTGTAATTAAGAGTGGTTTTGAAAAAAGCTAATTAACGCTCTGTTTTTTGTATGCAAAGTTGTTAATATGTAAGACCGTCAATTTATTCTCTAAAAAATTACTAATATATACTCTCTCTGGTTCTTATTATAAGACACCACCTGTCATTTCTCTTAAACCAAAGAAGAGCAGTTTAGTCATTAAAATAGTGTTCAGTTGATAAATATTTTCATATTTGCCCTTACTTTAATGATGCAGATTTAAAAATATTAGAAGCACTAATTGTTCGATTTACCATGTGTTTGGATTTATCTCACTACTCCTTTCTCTCTCCCATTCCTTTTTGAGCAATGTCTACACAACTGTTAGTCCAAAAGATGGCGACAATAATAGTTATCGTACTAATGCCGCTTAGTAGTATGCTTCTTATGTTTTATATGAGTTATTTGTGAACATAGTTTGCTTTTGATTATGAATTAGTGACTGTGCTTATTTGTTGAATGATTTGTGTTGTTTTGAGATTAATGTTAACAACATTTATTTGATAAATTAGAATTTTAATTATTGTAATTTACTAATTATATTTCTTTAAAAAATGGAGGAAAAATAGTTAAAACTTGGAATAGTAACTTCCGGGCTATGGAGGGCCAGCCCTGGCCTTGATGCTCTCGAGTTGAGCTTTGAAAAATAGATGTTTTTTTTACCCCAGGCTTTGGAATAGTTATGTTCTTGAATGGCTTTAGTATTAATGAATGTGACAAATTTGTCTATATTTGAAATATTGAAAACGGGTTTGCCATAGTCTGTCTTTATGTAGATGACATGTTAATAATAGGAAGTAATAATCAAAGGATTAAAGCTACTACACAGTTGCTTACTTGTAAGTTCGACATGAAAGATATGGGTCTAGCAGATGTTATTTTGTGAATTAAAATCCATAGAAAATCCTATGGGTTGACTTTGTCACAAGCATACTATATTGCTAAAATTCTTGATAAATTCAAGAGTTTGAACATAGCTTATGTGACGAACCCTATAAATTCTAGTCTTCAACTGTCGAGAAATACTGGCGAAGATGAAAAATAAAAGGAGTATGCTCGAGTGCTAGGTAGTCTTATGCAGTCACTTTACAAGTAGTCCATTTCATTAGAAAGCTATGATAAGAGTTTTGGGTTACTTGAAGCATATTCAAAACTTTGCTTTGCATTATAAGAAATACCCTACAGTACTAGAAGGGTATTGTGATGCAAATTGGATCACCAGCTCTAACGATATAAGATCCACAAGTGGATATGTGTTCATTCTTGGTGGGCATGCTATGTCTTAGAAGTTATCTAGGAAGACTTGCATTACAAGATCAACTATGGAAGCAGAATTTATTACTTTAGATAAATCTGGTGAGAAAATTGAGTAGCTTTGAAATTTTCATGAGGACATTCCTAGTTGGCCAAAGCCAGTATTGGCAGTGTGTATACACTGTGATAGTCAAGCAGCTATTAGTAGGGCCAAGAATGTCATGTACAATGGCAAGTCTAGACATATACGTCATAGACATGATACTCTTAGCAACTATTCTTGAATAGAATCATCTCAATTGATTGTGTGAAATCAAAAGAGAACATAGCGGATCCATTGACTAAAGAAATTCCTAGAGAGTTTGTTAGAAATTTGTAGAAAATAATGGGTTTAAGGCCGATCAATTGTTACTTATTGTGGTGACTCTACCTAGAAGAGTAGAGACCCATAAACTAGGTTCAAAGAGACAATTAAGTGATGATCGATTGTAAATACTGTCGAGTTTTAAACTCATACTCATTCCTATGACAAGACAATGCATATATATAAGAGTAAGCATTTGGGCTTTTAATGGTTTCTTAATATGATGTGTTTAGATGATGTATGTTGAATTACATCATAAGGAATCACCTATGTGAGTATAAAGTGGGGGCCATTCTATGAGAATTTAAAATGGCTGATTCTCTAGAACACTTGCTGAACCAGGCAAGTGTCCAGGGCCAAAATGGACACAGCATGAGGAGCAACCATGCAAGAGGAATAACTATGTGACTCCTATTGTCTTTGTATACACTAAAGGTCAATGGTTCAAGACAACACATCCACCGATTGACCGAGTATATCCAATATGTTTTTACTAGAGAAGGTTCAAAGGTGACCCCTACCTATCTCGATGCAGTTGCTTCTCGTAGATGAACCACACTTTGCATAGATATTCATTTGAATTTGTTCACGATGAATTGACTTCTTATCCATGTGGGGGGATTGTTGGATTTTGTGCCTAAATCCCATGGATTATGAATAAAAAAATCGCGTCGGTTCACCACTACCGGTCGCGTCGGTTCACCAACGGGACTCCATTTGATAATTTCATCATCTATAAATAGATGTGCGTGTGACAGAAAAATTATCTCATTTTTCCGACACTTCGCTCTTATATATATATATATATATATATATATATATAATTTTGCATTCTGCATTCTGCATATCTCATATACTATGGGATTCTAAAAGCATTTTGTTATGTTTGTTCGGGCTCATGATTGATAGTGCCATCATTCTAGAGACACAATCCATTCTATCTTGAGAGACAATTGTTCATGATCCTTGGGCATATGTATAGAAGGAACAAATCATTTTAAGGAGACAACGTATGTTGAGCTCGAATTTCATCGATTTCATTATCATTATTTTCGGCAGTCTTATGAGTTTTTACTGTGTTTTCTCTTGTATAGAATTGTTATATATTCATAGATAGTCTCATCTTTATAACATAGATTATTATTTATTTTTTTTGATAAACAAAAGCACCCATACATTAACTACGTTTTATCCATATCCAGTATCCTTTGAAGCGCCAAATCTACATGTAACATGACATGGAGCCTTGGCAGGGATGAGAGGCTCGATTTAGCCAGATGATCTGCTTCAACATTCGCCCAGCGACTGATGTGCTAGATCTCCACGTCCCAATTACGTGCTACCATGGCTTTAATCTCCTCAACTAGCCGACTATCCTCATGCGATCCATTCAGCGGGCTTCTTATCAGCTCCACGGCCTCTGCAGAATTCGTCTCAAGAGTAACAACTCGGTACTCCATATCCCACGTGATTTTAAGTCCATGAAGACAACCCCACAATTCAGCAGATAAACTGTCCCCCAACCTACCTTTAAACATGAAACCCATGAGGAAATTACTTTGCTCATCACGTACCAGTCCTCCGCTCACAAACCCGGGAACTCATAATAACATAGATTCTAACCCTTGTAGAAATTCCAATTCTAAAATATTTTCAACAAGAAGTTCATCGTATTGCGGGCTACTTGCTCAACCCTAAATCAGTAGGAAACTGATCAGAAACGCGGAAGCGTATCGTACCACGCGATGTAGGAAAAGATGAAACCTTTCATCGCTTTGCTTACTGGATATTGAAGAGCTATCCGAAAGATTCTCCACGAGCAAACCTTGTCTACGAACAAATCCTCGTATACGAACAGTCCTCGTGCGATCTATGATTGATCTTCCGACTATCTCTCGAGGGGGATGAGATGGTTGTGTGGGCAACCGTTCGGATGATGAACGTCTGCCTTTAGGTTTTTTGTTTCGATGAGAGCCTCCTAACTATTTGTGCGGCCGTATCTTTTCAAGCGATCGAAAGTTAGTTTATATGCTACTACACCCAAGGCCTAACCCTAATCCACACGGGCCTTAGAGTTCTTGGATTGTAGTCTCAATTAAGCCTTATTGGGCTTAAGTGACCAAAGAGTACATTAACCCAACAATCTCCCACTTGCTCTTTAAGATACTAACTTGAGTTCGTAAACCCAAGACCATATAGCCCATAAGCCATCATCATCCGATAACATACCCCATCCCTTGTCTCAAGCTAGCCTGGGACCCACCATTTGTCATTCATCAAGGCTCATGATAATCTACGTAAGATTATCTAGTTCGGTGCTACTCCACTAAAAGCCCGAACGTGATCTCCAAGAACAATGACACTTATAACAAGAATATGCACTACCCCTTTATAGAATGTCTATAATTTGATTGACTAGTTTTCTGTAACCCAATCAATTATTTATTCCCTTGACTTTGACAGCTTCTCTAATGGATTACATGCACTGGCGGTGTCTTCAATATCCAGTACCGAAACATATCAAGGGGACATTTCCTATAAATTCCATGTTGTTTATCTCATAAACACCGATAACCAAATAGTCTCAATCCCAAAATACCGAGTTGTTGGCCGTCATATAGATCAAACCTCACCCGTTGGTAAATCAAAGAATGAAAACTATTCGACTACCCGTTAAAATAAACTCGATTAAGAGCAACTACATAACTATAGTTATCCGGAGATTTGATTCCTTATGACGAAAAGAACAAGCTTAATCAAATCTCTCCTTGATCCATTCAATGTGAGCATTAACTCATACCAATGTTTTATAATGATTCGGACAAAACCATTTCATAAAACATTGCAGCCTAAATAAAGTGCCCAACTTAATTTAATAGTCATGAATCATTTCATCAATTGTGAGAACCTATGACCATGTCCTCTATGAAAGTATTCATATGATCATATACTCCACAATTGATCCGGACCTTAGAGTTTGTAAATAGTGTGCAAAATAAATGAAAAAGAATACTCCATTTATTAACATTCGTAAAAGAAATGCAATGTCATAATGTCATGCTCAAAAGCACAAAATAACAAAGTAAAATAACAACCGCCTAAAGCTATAGCAAATCTGAATCCTCCTAAGACCCATAGATGAAACATGCCTCTCGAACACATGCTCGGCAAACTCTTAGTAAAAGGGTCACGAGATTCTCGTCGATGCTATCTTTGCTACCACCGTATCTCCTCTTTTAATTATTTCTCGGATCAAGTGGTATTTCCTCTCTATGTGTTTCTCTCTTATGACACCTTGGTTCCTTGGATCGCTACCGCCCCCACCGTTGTCACAAGAGAGTGTGATAGGACAATTTACACTGGTATCACCCGAAGGTCCGATAGGAACTTCTTTAACCATGCGGCTTCCTTTGCAGCCTCGAAGCGCTACATACTCGGCCTACCGTGGCGTAGTCGCCACACATGTTTGTTTTACACTTCTCCAACAAATGGCACCGCCATTAAGGGTGTACACATATCCCGAGGTGGATTTTCTTGAGTCAATATCTCCTTGGAAATCTCGAGTCCGTATAACCAATGGTTTCAAGACTCCCACTTGAGTAGACCAACATATAATCTCTCGTTCTCCGTAGGTACTTGAGTATATGTTTAACCGCTACCCAAAGTGTTGCTCTCCATGGTCCGATTGGTACCGGCTTACTACTCCCACCGCATAGCGTATATCTCGTCAGGGTACATAGCATAGCATACATGAGACTACCTACCGCTGAAGCATAAGGTATCCTACTCATGCGTTCTCTCTCGCTCGGAGTTTGAGGAGATTGCTTCTCGAGAGAGATGAATCCCATGCCCGAAGGGTATAATTCCCCTATTTGAATTCTCCATGATAAACCCGGCAAGTATTTTGTCAATGTATTGAGCCTGGGATAATGCCAAAACCCTGTTCTTCCTGGGCTCGCAAGAGTTTAATACCAACAACATAATTGGCTTCCCCAGGTCCTTCATATCAAAATGTTTGCTCACCAGGTTTTTATGCCCAACAATACCTCTCAGTATCATTTCCGATAAGGAGTATATCATCCACATAAAGTACCGAAAAGATACCGCATTACCTTGGATCCTTTTATACACACACGCTCATCGTGGGCTTTTCTCAAAACCATAAGACTCAATGGCTTGATCAAATCGATGTTCCATGATCTGGATGCTTGCTTAAGTCCATAAATGGACCTCTCGCAACTTGCATACCATTTCTTCTTGCCCTTTGGTCAGTAAACCCTTTTGGTTGCTGCATATAGATTTCCTCTTCCAAATTTCCATTTAGAAAAGCAGTTTTTGACATCCATCTCGCCAAATCTCATAATCAAGATTGGTCGCAATGACCTAAGAGAATCCGAATAGACTTGAGCATGGCAACCGCGAAAAGGTTTCATCATAATCCACTCCTTCTCTTTGGGAGTACCCTTTCGCCACCAATCTAGCTTTGAAGGTTTCAACCTTCCCGTCCGATCTTCTCTTTCTCTTGTAAATCCACTTACACCCAATGGGTCTTACCCCTTTAGGTGCATCTACAAGAGACCAAACCGAGTTGGAATACATAGAATCCATTTCACGATTCATAGCCTCGAGCCATTCCCGAGCATCAACATCTCCTAGTGCTTCGTCATAACTCGTGGGATCACCATCTTCTCGCGATGATGTCATCCCGATTTGACTCACCCAACAAGAGATATCTTGCAGGTTTACGAATCAATCTCCCACTACGACTTTGTCGCACTTGATGTCGTGCATCTACAAGGGGTCCACATTTAAGGGTTGACAACTTCTAGATGAGGACCCTCATTAAGTGGATCAACTAATTCATGATTTTGTTCTTCATTTAGTTGAACATCATGCTGAACTTCCGGTTCTCGTCTCCGTTCCCGTGTATGTTCGATACATTTTCCCCTCTTTGAACAACCACGAACAAAAGCCGGAGCCCCTTGAGGTTGAGGTGAAACTTGATCTCGAGACTAGCTCATCAAGAATAACCTTACTTCTTGGCTTATAGTTTGTCATATAGTCCTCCTCTAAGAAAGTCGCGTGAGTGCTCACTATGACCTTCTTTTCTTTTGGACTATAAAACAACCAACCTCTCGGTTCCTTTAGGATAGCCTACAAACATGCATACTTCAAGACGCGAGTCCATCTTGTCCGGTTTCTGTTTCAAGACATGTGCCGGAGCACCCCAAATTCGAATATGATTCATGGTGGGCTTACACCCTTTCCACAATTCTATTGGTGTCTTTGAAACCGACTTGACGGAGCTAAGTTCAATAGATACATAGCAAGTTTCTAAGGCATATCCCCGAATGAATCGAGAAAGTGATGAATAACGAGCATAGATCTTGTCATTTCTAAAAGGGTTCTATTTCTCCTTTCAAAGAACTCCATTCTCCGGGGTGTCCCCGGAGAAGATAATTGCGAAACTATCCCCTCCTTGGTCGCAAAGACCCGAACTCTCCGATAGGTATTCACCCCCTCGATCGGATCGAAGAGTCTTGATTTGAACACCTAGATGCTTTTCTCGCCTCACCTTGAACTCTTGGAATTTTCCAAAAACTTCGGACTTGTGACGATCGTGTACACATGTCCAAATCTTGAGTAATCATCGGTAAATGTGATGAAATATCGATACCCGCCTCGGCATGGACATTTATTGGTCCACATACATCGCATGTACCAATTCCAAAAGTGTGTGACACGTTTTCCTTTGGCCTTGAAAGATCTCTTGGTCATTTTACCCTCTAAACAGATTCACACACCGGTATCGGCTCAAAGTTTAGGGATTTTAAAATCCCACTTTTGACCAAACCTTGGATCCCGTTAGAGTTAATATGACCCAATCTCAAATGCCAAAGATAAGTTTCATTGGAAACTTTTCTTTTCTTTGACGAATTGATATGCTCAACATTTTTTAATTCAACATGATTAACTTCACAGGAATAGGACTAAGGAAATAAAGGCCATTAAACTTTACACTGAACAAATAAAAGAAGATGAACTTCTTATTGAAACCGAGGAATCAAACTGAACTCAAAACCACGTTTATCTAAACAACTAACAGAAATTAAATTCCTCTTAAAATCTGGAATAAATAAACAGTCTTCTAAAACCAAAGTTCTATAATTATTAAAAGATAAAACAACTTGTCCCACTCGCTAGTGCGCATACAAGCCGCCCGTTCCAAGCTTCAAATCTCGTTGTCCTTTACTCACCGGCAAGCTTTGTTTGAACCACCGCAAAGAGTAGCAAACATGGTTAGTGGCTCCTGAATCAACGATCCATTTGTCATCGTGATTCTCCACTAAACAAGCCTCAATCACATTTAAATCACCCATACCTGGTTTTTTCATTTGTGGGCAATCTTTCTTCCAATGCCCCTTTTGTCCGCACTTGAAGCACTTGCCTTTTGCCGCTTCATTGCAACTCGTTTAACCGGAGTACCTGATTTCTTCTTTTTCTTGTTCTTGTTCTTTCCCTTGGGTTTCCCCTTAGGTTTCACAGAACTTTCACTAACAAAAAATGCACTTCCTTGCTTGACTAGAGTCCGCTCGACTCTCAAGCTCGTGCATTAGTTGAGTGAGGTCAAGATTCATTTTGTTCATATTATAATTCATCTTGAATTGGTTGAAGTATTCGGTAGTGATTGTAAGAGAAGGTCAACTTTTACTTCTTGTTCAAACTTGATACCATGGTCATCAGCCTTCTTGAAGTTTGCTATCATTGTTAGACAATGATCCCGACACTTCCTCCGCATATGACCGTCTTGGTGACCGAATTCGCGCATTTTGCCTAGCAGAATCGCTAGGTGTAGCAAACATGGCATCAAGAGTCCGGAGCATTGTTGCTCCACTCGAATTATGTTCATTTGCTCCCGAAGGTGACCGCGAGATCGGCCAAAATGTAGCAATGAACCGACACATTCGCCTTCTCCCATCTTTCCTTCTCCCGCTGAAAACGAGTCCGAATTGCATCGACGATCCGCAGCAGCAGCCGGCGGCATAGGGGTAGTGAGAACAAAGTTGAGCTTTTCATATTGAAGAACAATATCTAAATTGGTTCTCCATTGTTTGTAGTTTGTACCATCCATAGGTTTTTGGCTCAAGATTGTAGCTAAAGGATTGAATGAAGACATTTTTCTGAAATTAAGGAAAAAGCACACTAATTACAAACTTTAATTAACAACAAACAGATATAGCGCTAGTAGATTTTAATAACTACTATTCGTTTATTGTTTAACAATCCATTAGTTATCTTTACAAGGCTTACGATGGGCAAGATTCTTGTAAAACTAATATTGTTAATTTGGGCCTTCGTTCCCATTGCCGAGCCTCGATGGGAGGGTTAACAATTTTACCAAAGTTGAATGTATTTAACCATAGTTTACTTTCAAAATTATCTTTAGTGTCTAAGTGTTGCCGACGATGGGCCGTACAAAAACTTTACTAAAATTTTGAAAATATTAAGGTTTAATCTAGCGAAATCCGATTATCCTTATCCGATGGGGCTTCGATAACCATTTCAATAATAAAGCCACAATTGGGGCCCGTAGGTTTTAAAATTAAAAGCTTAATTTAAAACCTTCACCCATTCAATATTTTAAGTTTAGAATTTTTAATTTCCAAGAATTTGTTCAATTTAGAGTAAATTATTAGGTATCTAAAATCTAGTCATGATTAGCGAGTGTGCGTCACATGACCATTTTAAATAACCCACAAATTACTCTAAAAGGTACAATTCTCTTAGGAAATTTCCTAGATTATTTGTCTAGACCTTAATTCCACAATTATTATTCTATATTTTAATTTAAAATCATAATAATTGATAATTAATGTCTAGATTTTAATTCCACAATTAATTAATCTAATTATTATTCTAAATTTCAAAATCATAATAAATGATAATTAATGTAGAGTTTTTAATTCCACAATTAATTAATCCAATTATTATTCAAGATTTCAAAATCATAATAAATGATAATTAATGTAGTGGACAATCTAAATAATCCCTCATAATAACTATCATACTAGTCGATTGAAAACATAATAGTTATTATACTATTATGACATGTGATTATGCAACAATATGGCATCTTCCTATTCTATATGGCATGTTATTATACACATCATGGTAATCGTAAATATAATTCATACAATTCAATAAAAGCTTTAAATAATAAAACAAATAACTTTAATCCATGGTTTTCCTAAAAAAAAAATTTTAAAAATTTTACAACTTTGGAATTTCTCTTTTGTCCCGCCCATAGGATTTATCTGAAGCCCCTTCAGGGTATCTATGAGCCCAAAAGCCCAAAAACCCAATCCTTGGCTAGACGCCCTAGGACACAAAAAGAGGAACCCTAGCCTTCGCCTCGCCACGCAAGCGTAGAAGTCATCTTAGCACGAAACTCCAGGGGGAAGCACCGGCACGGAGAGACGATCAAACGGCCGCCGGAAACACCCCAAAGGGTGGCCCACGCGGCCGGCGCGTGACTCCCACGCGCAGCCACTTGTGGAGGCGCGTGGCGGCGCGTGGGTTGTCCTTTGGTGGTGTTCCGACCGCCAAATTGTTCGTCTTTCCGTCCTCTTTCCATCCATATATGGTTTGTCCAAATCCGAGATCCAAGTCCACGAAAAGTGTCGTATGCTGTTGTTTGCTCATATTCTTCGCGTTTCTTGATCTCCAACTTTTACAGAATTCGAAAAATACATAGAAATTCGAAAGGAAATCATAAAAACAACAAGGAGGAAACCTAATCATATGGGATTAGCCTCCTTGTTACAAATCAAGAATTACACGAGAGAATCTAACCATGGATTAAAGTATTCATATGATTTATAAACGATAACTACTATGATTCAAATAACAAATATAGAAACAGATGCCATCCTTTCAAAAATTATTTTCGAAGATAATCACATGAAATTTCAAAACTAGGTTCTTTTCCTCATCGCTATTGGCTCTGATGCCAATTGTAGGAAACTGATCAGAAACGCGGAAGCGTATCGTACCACGCGATGTAGGAAAAGATGAAACCTTTCATCGTTTTGCTTACCTGGATATTGAAGAGCTATCTAAAAGATTCTCCACGAGCAAACCTTGTCTACGAACAAATCCTCGTATACGAACAAATCCTCATGCGATCTATGATTGATCTTCCGGACTATCTCTCGAGGGGGATGAGATGGTTGTGTGGGCAACCGTTCGATGATGAACGTCCGCCTCTAGGTTTTTTGTTTCGATGAGAGCCTCCTAACTATTTGTGCGGCCGTATCTTTTCAAGCGATCGAAAGTTAGTTTATATGCTACTACACCCAAGGCCTAACCCTAATCCACATGGGCCTTAGAGTTCTTGGGTTGTAGTCTCAATTAACCCTTATTGGGCTTAAGTGACCAAAGAGTACATTAACCCAACAAAATCAATCTATAGAGTATCGAGAAACATACTAAACAAGCTATCGGGAACTCCTCTACCCCGATAAATATAGTCATCAATAACAAATCATTGATGAGAAATCTTAGCTTCCTCTTTCTGGAATCATCATTTTATCTCTTTATTTAATTAGAATCATCACAAAAATGTATTGAATTCCATTAATCATTGTTAATAGATTATAGTTCTTAATCACACAAGGCCAAGTCCCTTTTTCATATAATATGATATGTATGAACACCCATGTTACAGATGATCTTTTGCTCAATTTTTTGTTGGAACCATTCATTCTTTCCCTTCCAGCCATCATAGTTGCATGTCGGCCATATTGGTTTGTAGTATTCTCTCTAGCTAGAAGCTTTCAAAGAAATAATATGAATATTTTCCATGAAATTACTGACTATATTAGTTATTATTCCTTACACATCATCGGCAATTAAAATTATACACAACAATACAATGATGTTCTTCCTGGAACCTCTGACACGTCACTTTCAAATCTCAAATAAACTAGATGATCGATTTGAAGGTTAATTTGCCACAAGTCAAATTCAGGTAAGATATATAGGATTTTGAAAGTCGATGCTTTATATGCGTTCTTGGTCATAATTACAAGGATTCAATTAAATTATACGACATTTTTAATTTAAGACATTCACTACAAATATATATATATATATATATATATCACCGATAGAATTCCATCTTTTGTCGGTAATAAATTTCCGACAGACCAAAGTTTGTGGCAAATAGCTTTTTCAACGGAATTTTAATCTCTCGCTAATTATCAACAGAATTTTTGATGCAAAGATTCCGTCATAAATTAGGGAAGAAAAGTAGCAACGGAAGAGTGCGTAGTAAATTTGTGACAGATTCCGTAGAAAAAATACCACAGAATTTCAAACAGAATTCCGTGGGTAATTTCTCTTACAATTTTTGAACGGAATTCTATGGGTAATTTTTCACCCGGAAAAAAAAAAAAAAAAAAACTATGAGAAAAGGAAGACTTCTAAAGAGGTTTCTATAATTATTACATTGTAAGAGTACCAATCTTATTCAATATAGACCAAAAAAAGATTTTTTTTTTTTTTTGATCCCATCCATAATAATGATGGATTTTACTCAGATGCAGATGAGATTCTTTTCCTCCAAGTGTTTGGATTACAGCTCCTAAAAGTTTGATGTCTTTATCACACTTTGATTTCTTCTTGCTTTGCACGCAGCTCTTCCATGTGCAGCCCAAAAACCCCAGTGATCAAAAGTTATTAGAAGTATTAGTTCTGCTTGTTATACATTTGAACTATCCCACATTTTGCTTAGACAGAAGCAGACTGATGAGCTGCTTTTGTCGCTAAAGCAGTCAATTAAAGTAGGTCCTAATTAATTATGTAATATAGAGTCAACCTAGGTCATTCTCCCAAGAAGCAATCTGTGGGTTTTTCTTTAGGTTGAATTTAAGTGATGAAAAATGCAATGAAATGAAACTAAACTAACAAATGCAAGATAAAAACCTATATGAGAATGAAACTAATCTAGACGCGGATGCAAATTTGGGGGTTTTTGTTATGAGAGAATATTAAAATCCTAAGAAAAGAAATTAACAAAGATTTAATTCAATTATGATGATAAATGGACAACTTAGGAATTGCATGGATTTAACTTTCTTAGCCCAAACCAATTAATTAAACCAAAAGGAGATTAATAATTTAATTACCCAATTGAACATGGGAAACCCTCTAACTCAATAACATATATTCCATTAGAAAATTCATAATGAAATAAGCGGTGGCTAATCAAACCCATTAAAACCAATCACAAAATAATCTTGGAAATCTTGTTTACAATTATCTAATTAAACAACTAGATAATTTATCAACCCAATTAAACAATTAAGATGATAAACCAAATTAACAATTAAATTAATAACGAAAACTCAATTACTAATTTAATCGACAATCCAAAGGTTGCAAACAAGAATCCAGTAATAAGCATAAAAACTTCAAATTATCAGTTTAATCCAAAAGAAATAAGTTTACAATATAAAACTAGATTGTTCTCAGTTAATACAATTCGAAATTCTTTAAAACTAAATAATCTCAAGTTTGAATTAAAAAGATAAAAAGAAAGGCACTCCCTTGTGGTCTTCAAGTGTAAATCCCTAGACTCTAGCTTCCTCCATGCTCTTCCCAAGTTGCCTCCCAAAAGAGCTTAAACTTCCATAAATTTTCCTTCTTCGCGTGTTGAAAAAGTCACAACCATCAAATGAATTTGTGAAGGATTGTTTAATCCAATTCCTCAGTCCTTGCGCACCAACCCACTGGAGAGATGTTGACGTAATTGAATCTTAATTCAATTGATGCAATAGGAAAAGGCGTGGGTCCCGTGAATGGATTCAATGAATGAAGGATATTGAATCAAATTCTCCTGTGCGTCCTTGCTTCAGCGTGAGTCTCCTTCAACTTGAATGAACTTGCGGCTCTCCAAGAGAGCGTATCCTCATAATAGGGGCAGCTAGGTTAATTAAAGGGGTGGAAGAGAGAGTTTTGGATACCAACTTGGGCCTATTAAAATATAAGAAGCCTAATAAAATTCCACCATTGGATTCCTTTTAGCTTTCCTAAAAAATTCTGTACCATAGGATCCTCTAATATGATAAAATCGTAATCTATCATATCTTAAGAAATATTATTTAATTACAAGATAACAATTAGGATATTAATAAATTAAGCACAATAATTTCATAATTAATTCAGATTTATATTATTTCCTAAAATTGGCAAACAATTTAAATATTATCTAATATATCCAAATTAGCCTAAAATAATTCTCAAAAGAAATGGATAAGATGAGATAAAATATATTAAAATTGGGATTTATCACAGACTAAGTATGAATGCATCCCCTGACCTTTCTCTCCATCCCAGAGAGAATTTGAAATTGGTATAATAAAAGTTGAAATTCGCATGAACAATGAAATGAACAAGTTTTTAAAATAAAGATGATTATATTTTAGCCCGGAGAGAATATGAGAATTCATGAATTCCTCCTTCGGACTGCATATGTCCATAACCCAATAACTTTTAGCCCTTACACATAGAAGCTACATCCATATATTAAGAAACAGAATCACCTACCTTAACAGAGAAGTATGCCCATACATTTGACTTACTTTTAAAGCTCAGCTCCTGCACAAAATATTGCAGCCCACTATAAGAAATGAGATGGGAAGCATGCATACAGAAACATGGAATTTCTGCTCGACTCAGTAACTAACTAGCACTTTCCCACTTCTAGGCTTAAACCCATCATCAGGTCCTTACTTGTCACCCGTACACCCACACAATGGCCTTTTGGCCTTGTAGATTCAGCTTTGTCAAAACCAAAAGGAGCGGCTAAAGCTGTTGTTTTCCTCGAAGAATCATAACCCCTACCATGTTCCACCAGTGAGAAAATAGAGAGCAAATAGTAATGGAGCAGAAGCACTAAACGTAGTGCTCAGCATATCTGATATATATAACTAACAGTGGATCCTTCTAGAGGAGAATATTACAGCAGGGAATAGTACAACGCATATACAAGAATGAATAATAGAATGCTAATGGATCCTATAGCAGCTGTATGCATGTCCACTATAGATCTCACAGAATCATATACAATGACAAATACTAATCATACACTAATCATATTATAATCTAACATTCCCCCTCAAACGAGAGGGAGCCACCAGCAAGCCGAGTTTGTCTCTAAAAAACTTGAATTGAGACTGTGACAAAGGTTTAGTGGAGCAATCTGCAATCTGCAAAGAAGAAGGAACATAACGAATGTCAATTAAACCAGTCATGACCAAATCTCTGATAAAATGAACATCAACCTCTATGTGTTTGCTTCTGGTATGTTGCACTGGGTTAGCTGCCAATGCTTTAGCACTTAAATTATCACACCAAATAACAGTAGCCCTCTTAATGAAAACACCCATTTCAGATAATAATGAACACAACCATTTAATTTCCGATGAACCATCAGATAAGGCCTGATACTCAGATTCAGTACTTGACCTAGATACCACCTTTTGCTTTCTAGATGACCAAGACACAAAGTTATTACCAAGAAATATACACATTCCAGCCATTGACTGCGATCATCTAGATCACATGCCCAATCTACATCCGTATAAGCAACAAGTTGAGGACTAGTGCAAGGTCTAATATGCAAGCCTAAATTATAGGTGCCTCTGAGGTAGCGAAAAACCCTCTTGACTGCTTGAAAATGACCAGTCCTAGGTTGGGATAAAAACTAACTGTGTTTGTTGACAGCAAAAGAAATATTACGGCGAGTAGTCGTGAGATATTGCAAGGAGCCTATGGCTTGCTTTACTCAGTGGGACTTGTCAGAAGTTCACCACCACTAGAAGAAATTAAATGACCAGTTACCATTGGAGTTGGAGCTGGAGCACAATCTGACATATTGAATTTCCTCAGCAAATCAACAACATACTTTGCTTGATTCAAGTAGATACCCAGTTTGTCCTTGTATACTTCTATACCAAGAAAATAGTACAGTGGCCCTAAGTCTTTCAGGGAGAAAAACAAATTCAGTTGCCTCACAAATTTCTCAACACACTTTGAATCATTACTAGTGACTAAGATGTCATCTACGTATATGAGTATGAAAATAGTCAGTTTACGGTTTTGCAACATAAAAATCGAAATGTCACTCTTCAAGTTTCGAAATCCCCAATCAAACAGAGTAAAACGCAGATGATTGAACCAAGCTCTTGGAGCTTGTCGCAGGCCATATATAGCTTTAATCAACTTACAGATGTGATTGAGTTTCTTCTGATCGACGAACCCCTCGAGCTAAGCCATGTACACCTATTCTTGGAGCTAGCCATTGAGGAACGTGTTGTTAACATCTAGCTGGCGAATCTCCCAATTGTAAGTTGCCGCGATTGACAGAATCACTCTGATTGTGATTGATTTCACCACTGGATTGAAGGTTTCGGTGAAGTCAACTCCAGGAGTCTATTGGAAGCCCTTCGCAATCAGCTGTGCCTTGTGCTTTAGAATAGAGCCGTCAGCATGAAATTTCATCTTGAATACCCATCGGTTGTCGATTAATTTTTTATTAGAGTAGGGCACCAGCACCTGGGTGCAATTTCGCAACAGGGCATCGAACTCCTCTGTCATAGCGCTAAGCCACACCGAAGACAACAAAGCTAATTGAGTGGATGTAGGTTCTGAGCTTTCTCGGGTTACAAGACCAATAAAAGGATACTTGGGCTTCATTATTCCCATTTTAGCCCGATTAGCCATGGTATGTTGTTTAATGGGCCTGGTTACTACTGGACACAAGTTGGTTCTGGTTCATGATTGTCTGAGGCCTCAACATCAGCCCCAATTTGACCTTCGGAGGACGACAATGACGAGCTCTGTTCAGATGAGAATTGATCACCAAGTTCATCGTCGCTGGGTCTCATGACTCCAACATCTTGATTGACATCAATAATCAAAGGGGCGAATTTTCGACAGGTATAGACTACTTCATAAAACCTGCGTGGAATGGAAACAAATTTGAATCAAACTCAAACACAACGTGTCTGGAGATAAAAAATTTCCCAAATTCACTTATGCTACACCCAAATACACACAATTTTGACTTCTGAATTGAAATTTGTGGACATTATACGGCTTAAGATAGGGATAATAGGCGCACCCAAAAGGCTAGAGAAGATTATACTATGGTTCTGTTTCCATAAACTTAAACAGAGGTGTTTGATTTTGCAAGACTAGAGAAGGTAAATGATTGATTAAAAATGCAGCGTGTTGAAAAGCATCAATCCAATACTTCAGTGGCATTCTAGCATATGCAAGGAGCGTTAAGCCCATTTCAACAACATGTCGGTGTTTCCTTTCTGCACGTCCATTCTGGGCAGATGTGTAAGGGCATGTGAGTCGAACGTTTATTCCTGCGTCTTTAGCTATGGGCATGAAAGGTTTATACTCACTACCATTATCACACTGGATGGCTTTTATTTTCAAATCAAAATGATTTTCAACAAAGGTTTAAAGTGTTTAAATGCTTGAACAGCTTCGCCTTTGTGCTTGAAAGGATAAAGCCATGTATATCGGCTATAATCATCAATGAAGTTTATATAGTATCTGTGTCCACCATGAGATTGTAATTCGAGTGAAAAATGAGACTGTGAAATAGAGTTTGCAAAAGGTAACAATTTTGATTTCTCTAATTGACAGGCTTCACATACAGGTCACCACGAACACTTGAGAATAACAATTTTTTATTACATTTAGTCAAAACATGTTTCAGAATTCTAGAACTAGGATGCCCTAGTGTATGATGCCATTTTCCAGCTGAAGTTGTAAATCATCACGGGCTGCCACACACACTCTGGGTTGGATCTCAAGCCTTTTTCCCATCATTGGGTACATTCCTTCCTTTGGGATTCCCTGCATCAGTAGCTTTTTGGTCACTTGATCCTTCACATCACAAATGTGATTAGTAAAATGCACATGGACAGGATTATCACGTAATAATCGATTAACACTTAACAGATTCTTACTAGTAGATGGAACATAGAGAACATCTCTAAGTTTCAGGTTAGACAATTGTAAACTGGGTATAGTTGTGAACCCAATGCCCATGATGGGACTTTTCTCACCAGTATAGGTGATGAGATGAGACTTACCAGAGGTGTTGAGTTCGTCAAATTGGTCCACGTTAGGTGCAACATGGTAATTCGCCCCATTGTCCATGTACCAGGTGGGATCAGCGACTGAATATGGATTAGCATAGAAGGCTTGAGGAGGAGGAGCAAAGTAGTTGGTGTCGTTATAACCTTCATGATCACGATAATAATAGGTTGCTAAGGTGCGGCCTGGTTACTGGCAATGAATACAGAAGGGTTGGCTACCACCAACATGACGACCATCACCACGAAAACGTCCTCCTCGGCCTCGTTGATTTCTGGAACTATTCCTCCAGCCTCGACCACCACTTCTAGAGTTAGTCTGATTATGACGAGAAGCATCACTATATTGAGCCACGTTAATCGAAGGTTGGAGGCTGAGACTAGAAAAGTGAGTCAGCTGGGTGAGCCTCGACTCAAAGGACAATAAGCAGATTGAACTTTGATCCAGTTGATATCTGGTTTTTCTGGGAGAGTGACTACGATAGCATTGTAATCCGCATCGAGCCTATTCAGAGTATGAAGAAGCAGGTCGTCCATGGTGACCGTAGCACCGGCAAGTGCGAGCTCATCATCCAGGGTTTTCATTTTCTCAGATATTCAGACATTGTCAGAGAATTCTTTCTAGTGTTGTGTAAATCACTCTTCAACACCATCACGCGTGCCTTTGTAGATGCACAGGTGAGAGACCGAGCGTTGTTCCATAAATCCTCGGCACTTTTGCAATGGAGCAATTGAGCTCCAACTTCAAGAGTCATAGTGTTTCGCAGCCATCCAACAAGCATGCGATCCACGAAAAACCATTCAGCATACGTTGGGTTGGAGACAGGTCCTGTGGCGCCAGGAATGAACTTAGATGGTGCATAGGTGGTTCCGTCAACGTGATTCTTGAGACAGTTGCCTTCAGTTAGAGGCAAGACAATAGACTCCTAAACAAGAAAGTTTGTGTGATGCAGCTTGATCGCAGCTGTCTGGCTAGAGGAAAAAAATAAGGCATAGGTTTTTGAAACAAGGGATGAGACGACGGTGGTTGTAGCGGAAGACGCAGAACTTATTGTGATAGTTTTAGCTCTGATACCAAGTGAGAAAATAGAGAGCAAATAGTAATGGAGTAGAAGCACTAAACGTAGTGCTTAGCATATCTGATATATATAACCAACAGTGGATCCTTCTAGAGGAGAATATTACAGTAGGGAATAGTACAATGCATATACAGGAATGAATAACAGAATGCTAACGGATCCTATAGCAGCTATACACGTGTCCACTATAGATCTCATAGAACCATATACAATGACAAATACTAATCATACAGTAATCATATTATAATCTAACACCACCCCATAAAAACTCCTTATCTTTTTTTAGGAAGAGAAATATAAGGTAATGTAGTACATCAAGTCAATGGGCAAACAACAATAAAGCAATGAACTAATTAATTTTATCAGTCATTATAACATGAATTCGCCAGAGAGGGATGCCCATCCCAACAAAGAACTTGTGCTAATTTTGCGCATTTATCTCTCATTGTCCACTCAATAACAGGATGTTCAACCTATGAAGAAATCAATTGAAGAATCAGTAAAAATGATGAAAATATAGTTAAAAGAAAGGAAAAATAGAAACAAAAAACAATATAGTTATTAAAAAATCAGAAAATCTTGGACTAGACCAAAGAAGTTGATTTATGCTTCTCATAGTTAGAATAAGACGAAGATGATGAGGAATTGTGGTCATGATTCTTGTCAGATCGAACCTAGAAAAGGGCCTAGGGTTTTCGGATGAGCCGTCAAGCACTGGACCTTGGATCGTAGAAGGGTGAATGTAAAATGAAATTTCAAATTTCAAAGAAAATTAAATCCCTAAAACTTTTACCGTGTCAACATCGCTATCGGTACTGTCAGTCTCTGTCGAGCTAGCCACTGACTCCAGCGGTTAGCTCATAGCTAATGAAGAGACCCCGTACGAGTAAAACTCATAGGGGGATTCTGACAGGAAGCCAAAAGAAGCATCTAAGTCAGCGTTGATGCCATTGTTGTCGTTCTCCTTGTCACCGAGGATGTCAGCGTCAGTGAGGATTTGCAAGCCAAGCCATAACTCGGCATACCCATAGCCATGCTTTGTTACAGAGATAGCGTGGAGGAAGTTGTAGATTCACTAGGGACCCAACTGAGTTTGCTAGATTTAGCAAGCCCGATATGAGGAAAATAGGCTAAAGAAGAAAAGAGTAAAAAAATACAAGTTCAAAATCGGATCGGTCACTGAATCGGTGGAGGTACTGGGTTAATGATCAATGGATTAGATCGGAGTCGACCGGTATTATTAAAAAAAAAAATTTAATTAAAATAGATTAAAATATTTATTTTTTTATAATAAAAATATTTTATGATCAAAATATTAAATATGTGAAGATATGATGGGATGTACATGAGAACATATATAATATTATATTGATTTTTTTGAAAAAAAAAAAAAAAGGAGATCACACAGGAAAAGAGATATTGCGTTAGCTCTCACATCTTAAATGTGATGTGTATAGCAGGGCAAGTTTAGACTAGAGGGTAAGGTATAGCCGTATAGGCTTTTTGACTTTTTATCAACCATACTTCTTTGTTTTTCTTTTCACCATCACCATGTTCGCGCATTGAGCTCTCTTTCTCTCACTCTTTCGACTCTTTAGATTATTCAGATCTCTCTTTTTCTCCCAATCCCTGGGTCGCTACTCCTTCTCATTTTCAGTCACAAAGATCTCTCTTTCTCCTTCAACTCTTTAAATTCAGATGTCTCTCTCTCTCAGTTTCTCCTCCTTCTCGTTTTGTCTCGACAATAAGAAGCTTGGAGGTGCCGCAAAACTTCTGGTTGTGAACGGTAAGAGTAAAAATATGGTTCCATTATTTCGACCAAAGAAGCTCCAACCTTCGACGAATCGAGATTGCAATCTCCGCCAGCCACCACCACACTCTCCCTTCCTTCTCATTCGCCTTCAGTCAAATTGATTTTTTTGACTTTGACTCGGCCAACTCGGCTGGTTCGGGCCGAGTTGACCGAGTTAACTCCGGATCAACTCGGAAATCCGGTTTTAGCCCTAACTCGGACCGGTTTCCAGGCTGGTTCGCCAGTTTTCGGTCCAAATGGGTTTCATAACCTTGAAAAAATAAGACGAATCAGAAAGAGAGGGAAAGAGAAGAGGAGGGAAATTTTTCGTAAGTTTTGTAGGTAACCTAAATTTACCTATGGAATTACCCACGTAATTCTGTCGCTAATGTTTTATAATTTTTTTACAAAAACATTAACATTAATTCCGTTGATAATTTTGGACGACATTCCATCAACATGATCGTCAGAAAATGCTCGTAGGAGTTTTTCCACACAAATTCCGTTGCTATTCTATCAGAAATTTCTGTCGTAAATGCAATTTTGTCAACGGAATTTCTGATAGAATTTCAACGGATATTTGTTTGAAATTCCGTTGATAATATTGGTTCACAATCTCTCCGCTCAGCTCCAGATAATTCGATAATTTTACTGCTAAAATATTCATTAAAGGAAAAACATGTTTCTCTTCAATTTTGATACTATAACTGAAGAAGTATGATAAATTGAATTTGCATCCAACTGTACCAATGTACCCAGCTCGCGAAGATGTGGACATATTTTTTCGGCAAATTACTACAAGAGAAAAACAAAATCTAAAGAGTAAATGATCAAAGGATACTTTCTTTACGCTAGGAGTTGCAATAGCGTTATTCTTTACTGCACTAGAAATTCATGGGGATAAAAAGAATGAGGAAAAAAAACAGACAGTACCTTTAGCAATTGCTCGATGCAATCCTTGTTCGCAGCGAAATTCTCAGGCAAATTTTCTTCAATACTAGGCAGTTTAGGTTGGGCCTGCAATTGGTAATATCAGAGAGCTTCTTGCGCATAAGACTTCCTATGGGTTGAGGGATTTGGAGTTGCAGAATATGCAGACAGGGGAAAGGTTAGCTGTAGGATGCGAACATCCCCGTCCCCCAAACGAAAACCTAGACCCACTTGTAGGAACACCCACCAGAAAAAATTCTAGAACCCATGGAACTCACGAACCCATGAACCCACGAAACCATGAACGACAAAGGAGAGCTACGACAGAGGAGAAGGGAACAAAACTACCAATCAGGTGAGCGACAGAGGAGAGCTAAATGAAATGGTGGTGGAGTGGTTGGAGTAGATCTCGAGTAAGTTTCAAATGTCATACGAAAATAGGCTTAAAAGATGTATTGTTAAATATATTATAATATTAGACCGTTGTTCAAAAACCTCAAATAAAATATACCATTTTTTATTTTATTTTTTAAAAAAACATCAAAACTAATACTACCTCCGGTCCTAATTATAGAAATATTTTTATAATATAATTTGCACTATAAAAATGTTCTTATAATTAGGACCGAAGAGAGCAATATATAACGGTTTGAATATAAATATTTTCTGGCATTCTTAGTAGCTGTTCTAAACATATGTTATGTATGTCATTCTTGCCTCTTCATGTTGGGATATTGATTTCAGTTGGTAGAGTTTGGTTGGTTGGAGGGATTCGTTTCTCTCCTTATCTCTCATTAGCTTTAAACCTTGGCCATCCATTTGATATCTAATTGCTTAGCCATTTGATATCTGATTGCTTAGAAAAAACTATATCACCTAAGGTATTCACCTATTTTTTTTTAAGTACCGCTTAGTATCCCGAAATATTTTTTCAGGATCATACAGTATTTTTTCAATACCAGTCAATATCTTGAAATATATTTTTAGTCAGTATCCTAAAGTATTTATCTTTTTAGTACCAGTCAGTATCTTGAAGTATTTTTTTAGTACTATTCAATATCCTGAAATATTTTTTTCAAGATCACGAAGTATTTTTACAGTATCAATCAGTATCCTGAAATATTTTTTTAGTACCATTCAGTACCCTAAAATAGTTTTTGAAGATCCTAAAATAATTTTTCAAGATCATAAAGTATTTTTGCAAGTACTAGTTAGTACCTGAAGTACCTTTTTAGTACTAATCAATATCTTAAACTGCTTTTTAGGTACCGTGAAATATTTTTTCAAAATCTTAAAATAATTTTAGGATTTTGAAAAATAATTTTAGAATCTTGAAAAATATTTCAGAGTACTAACTAATATTAAAAAAAGTACTGTAAGAACTGGCTGAGCCCAAGAGGTGGGTGAATTGGGTGAAGTATAAAAAATTTAGAAACTTTGAAAATCTTTTTGCAACTCAGTAAAACAAGTTTGTATGACATTAAACGAGTTATAAAGCAATAGATAGTCATTCAAACATATATGCTGGAAATATAAGAGATAAGGGAAGAGAATATGCAAACTGAGATTTATCCTGGTTCGATCCTATCCTTGACCTACGTCCAATCCTCAAGCTCCACTTGAGATTTTCAATCCACTATCCTCTTGTTTAATTCGGGCACAAGAGAAGCCTTTACAATCCCACAAGTTCACCCAGGCACTTGTGAAGCCAAATCTCTCACCGAGATACTCCCCCTTACACAATGCAAGGTTACAATCTGTTTCCCTCTCAAGATTACCCAATCTTGAGTAACTCTCAAATAAACAGATAGAATGTTTATAATGAATCTTCTCTCTCAGAAGTGAATAAGATAAACACTGAAGTGCAATACAAATTATCTCACTCTTTATGATAAAATATGTAAACATTGAAAAATAGAGTGTGAGTAGTAAGAAAATCAGAGTATAAGCATTTTGAAGATGTAGGCTTGTGTCTCTCATTTTTCTGCTTGAATTGTCCTCTTTTATAGGTAGAGAACAATATATGATCGTTGTAATCTTCAATATAACCGTTGCCCTTATTAGACAAGGTTTTGGTTAAGTTTTGATCTTCTTCTCTCTCTAATCTTCACTTAATCCAAATTGTGCGAAGTTCGAGTTGACTTCTTGAAAATAAATCCGTTGGAATAGCAAACTGGATGTGGAAAGCAATCTTTAATCCTTTGTTAAACGTGTGCAGAAAGATTACCCAAAAGAATGCAACTTTTTGGGTTTGCAATTAATGTGCTGACATCACTTTTGCTTTTGCTTTAAACCTTCAATAAACATCCTCTAATTTATCTCGAAACTCACCAATAAAGTGGTTAAACATATCTAAAAACATTAGAGATTAATCATAGGAAGTATTAAGATCAAACAAAAAGGTATTGCAAATTCGTCAAATTTGAAATTCTCAAGACGCGTAAAACCTCGAGGTTTGTTCTTCAAACCTGGAGGTTTTTTAAGATTGCGAAAAGCATTAGTCTCTCTCGCCGACAAAACCTCGAGATTTATCGAAATCTCGAGGTTTCACTTTGAATGTGAAACCTTGCAAAATCGCGACAAAGCAAACCTAGAGGTTTTCAAAAGTCGGTGAAAAGTCGTTTGCTCTCTCGGATCCAGAAAACTTGAGGTTTTCACCAAAACTCGAGGTTTTATCTTAAACGTTGAAATTCTGAGTTTTGGGCCAAAACAGAAACCTAGAGGTTTAAGGAAAAACTGGAGGTTTTGAAAAGTTGGAAAAACACAAAACCTCTCTGCCTAGGGAAACCTCGAGGTTTGTCAGAAACCTCGAGGTTTCTCATAATTTTGAGAAACTTGAGAAAATACTATTTGAGCTCAAACCTGGAGGTTTCCCATAAACCTGGAGGTTCTGGAAACTGGGAAAGTATAGATGCTCTCTGTCTAGACAAAAACTCGAGGTTTTGGTCCCAAACCTCGAGGTTTGAAGATACTCAGAAGTTCGTTGCTCTCTGTCTGATGAAAACTCGAGGTTTCCATTGAAAACTTGAGGTTTTGACTTTGTTCAGCTTTCTTGAAATAACTGTCACATTTCAAAGACTATATCTCCCTGGTCTGAACTCCGTTTTGGTCCATTCAACTCTTGTTGGAAAGCTCTGTGAGTCTACTTTCATATGCCACTGATTTCAGCTCAATTGGATTTATATTGTGTGAGATACACTCAAAACATTGAAGCTTGGTTTGCTGTGTGGCGTGGATATTTCTGTCAACTTCCACAATTCATAGCTCCTTGATCTGAACTCCTTTGGACTTGAATTTTATATCAAATGACGCATTGGAAGTCTAGTTTCATATGCCACTGATTTCACTTCAATCTAATTTCTGGTTTAAGAGATATCATCGAATTACCATACGTTGCCCGTGCTAAACGTGAAACACTGTGGAGCTGAAGAGCTGATGATAGCTGGAACCTCAAGGTTTTGACTGAAACCTCGAGGTTTGCTAGTTCAGAAATGCTAGAGACGCTGAAGACACTTGAAAACTCAAGGTTTGATGGCTGCCTCGAGGTTTCTCAGTTCAGTTCTTCTAAACTCGAGGTTTGAGTTCCAAACCTCGAGGTTTTAGTTCCAAACTCGAGTTTGTGTCCTAAACTCGAGGTTTCTTCTCCCGAACCTCATATTTGCTTGTTTTAACTCTGAATTGAGCCATTCCAACTTCCATATGATCTTGGAGACTTCTAGCATCAATATAAGAACTTGAATAATGATATCTTCATTCCATTCAGCAAGTTATTCTTTCTTTCATCTCCCAATTTGATCATTCTTCATCATTTAACTTGGGCTCATCATTCTTTACAGCTTCTACCTTCTTCAATATCCATAAAGTGATGAAGCTTCATTCCAACTTCTGGTTATCATAGAGACTTCCAAGATCACAAGAACTTGAATGTTGATATTCCTATTATATTGTGCAAATTCTTTTGATAACATCTTTCACTAGTCTCTTCTCTTCTTCTTGGTTATCCTCCAAAATCTATTGATAACATCTTGCTTCCTTAACAACCTCTACAAGTTCTTCTTTCTTTAATACCTTATCTCCTTCTTGATTATTCTCCATAATTTAACTTGAAATAATCTACATTAAATATAGCAGTTAGTTAATGTAGGAGATAACTATATTACTCAATATACTACTCAATCTTTTTGCTTTTAATAATGACATCTATATAAGGCATCATCAAAACTAATCATAACTAATAAGTACTTCAGAATAGGACAATCAAGATTAATTCAAATCAATGGTCTAGATTGGATGAGGAGAGATATTGGGCCTGTGTTTGGAAAACGGTGATAGAAGTGACTTTTGTTTCTGCTGGACTTTTCCTGATGGGCTTTTTTTTTGCTGGACTTTTCTTGATGTGATTTGTGTTTATGATAGCAATGATAGAAGTGACTTTTTTGCTAATGTGCACTTATTTAGCATAGCTTTTGAAAAGATATTTGAAATGAAAAATTACATGATAATTTGAGATAAAAAAATTAAATATAAATATAAATTTGCTAAATAAAATAGTAAAATTACCATTAAAAAAATTACAACACAATGAAATGCTTAAATAAACCTATCCCCTACAAGTTGGTTTTTGATTTGATCACCACTACAAAAAAATCAGTTTTAGCGACGGAAAAAATCCGTCGCTAAAAAGGACTTTTCCGTCGCTAAATGAGTTAGTGACGAAATTTGCGACATTTCCTCCGTCGCAAAAAACCTCGTCGCAATTGCGACGACGAAAACTCTAAATCCGTCGCAAATTTGAATTTTGCGACGGATTTAATTTCCGTCGCTAATTAGCGACGGAAAAATATCCGTCGCTAACCCCATGGATTAGCGACGGAAAAATATCCGTCGCTAATCCCATGGGATTAGCGACGAATTAAAATCCGTCGCTAATCCCATGGGGTTAGCGACGGATTTTTTTTCCGTCGCTAAATTCGAATATTTTTTTAAATTAAAAAATTATTATTTTTCTAATTTTTTTAAATTTATATAAATTTTGATTTTTAAAAAAAAAAAAAATTGAAATTTTTTTAAATTTTTTATTCTTATCACAAATATTGATTTAATCAATCATCTCGGTCAAAATAATATGTTGTTCAAAAGCGAGATAAACAAAACAAATCTTTGGCGACCGATAAGGTATAGCTACAAATAGAATCCGGTGAAAATG
This sequence comes from Acacia acuminata, assembly GCA_019022655.1. Lineage (NCBI taxonomy): Eukaryota > Viridiplantae > Streptophyta > Magnoliopsida > Fabales > Fabaceae > Acacia > Acacia acuminata. The sequence continues at coordinate 570,331 of JAFJYI010000220.1, read as the reverse complement.
GATTACTCTCTCCACTTCTTATTATAAGGATCTCCTTCCCCGAAAGAATGATAAACAAAACATAATTACACAAGGAGAGATAAGTATTGACAACATAGGGTAAGAAATTAAACTATAAATTAAAAAAAAAAAAAAAAAAAAAAAAAACCAAACAAACAACATGCACAAGGACGACACACACATAAAGAGGGAGGTTGATATTTCCTTCAATTCTTTCATCCACACACATCCATACATATATATACATACACACACACACATAGTCGCTAGATACCAAGATAGAATTTAGAAGAATAAGAGAATTGGGGAACAATGCATAGGAACAAGAAGAATTAGACATCTTTGAATAAATTTGATCAAATAATCGAGATAATAAAATAGGAACAAGAAGAAAAATAAAAATGAATTTAGTAAATAATCAAAAATATATGAAAAAACTGAAAGAAAAAAAGTAATCAAACTTACCCGGCAAAACCGTGACGCGAAGACCGGAAGGGGTGGCGACAGAGACGAGGGGCTACACGGGACAGAGGTGGAGGACGGAGAGTGAAGAGGAAAACGAAGAGCCGGAGGGAAAACGAAGAGCCTAAGACGCGAGAAATCGTGAAAGTGATGAAGGAAGAGAGGGTGGGGAAATTATAAATGATTTTGCGACGGAATTGATTTCCGTCGCAAACCCCAACTCCGGGTTTTGCGACGGAAATGTAATTTCGTCGCAAAATCATTTTTTCAAAAAAAAATTTTAAATTTAGCGACGGAATTTTAATTCCGTCGCAAAAACCCTAAAGGGATTAGCGACGGAATTCGTTTCCGTCGCAAATCCCCTAAGGGGATTAGCGACGGAATCCAAATCCTCGCTAATCCCTTGATTAGCGACGGAATATAAATCCGTCGCAAATCCCATAAGGGATTAGTGACGGAATCCAAATCCGTCGCTAATCCCCTTATAGGATTAGCGACGGAATATAAATCCGTCATAATCCCTTAAGGGATTAGCGACGGAATCCAAATCCGTCGCTAATCCCCTTATAGGATTAGCGACGGAATATAAATCCGTCGCAAATCCCTTAAGGGATTAGCGACGGAATCCAAATCCGTCGCTAATCCCTTATAGGATTAGCGACGGAATATAAATCCGTCGCAAATCCCTTAAGGATTAGCGACGGAATCCAAATCCGTCGCTAATCCCCTTATGGGATTTGCGACGGAATCCAAATCCGTCGCAAATCCCTAAGGATTTGCGACGGAACCCAAATCCGTCGCAAATCCCCTTAGGATTAGCGACGGATTTGGATTCCGTCGCTAATCCTTAGAAGCCAATTTGCGACGGATTTATTTTCCGTCGCAAACCGGCCTTTTTTGCGACGGATTTTTAAAATCCGTCGCAAAAATTTTAAATTTGCGACAGAATTGTAAATCCGTCGCAAATATCTTAAAATTTGCGACGGAAAATTTTCCGTCGTAAATTCCGTCGCTATTCACGTTTTTTCTAGTAGTGCACGAACACGATTGATTTGTGTTTAAGATAATAATAAAGATATTTCACCAAGTGGATCATTGTTATCTTCATCATCCATATTTCGTTCTTCGGCTTGACCAAATTTCATATCATTTTAGGAATATCACCAGATATTATGTATCCTCATTGTTGTGCAAACTACACGGACTTATGTTTCAAAGCCATATGAGTGCATTTTTTTACAATTGTGCATTTGCAATAAATTTACCATGGATCATTAGAGACAATTTACAACTTACATATATATCGAAAAATATATGATCTATCGTGGATCATTAGGGACAATTTTAATTATAAGGGATAAATATATAATAATATTTACATACATGATACTGTGGGTGCAGCAAAATAAAAATATACATTGGTACTCTGGGGGCAACAAAATCAGATCATATACATGAGAAAAATAATATTTATATACATGATATAATCATTGTGAACACAACAAAATTAAATCGATGCTACTACAATAATAATTGTGAACACAACAAAATCATACAAGACACATCAAGAGAGAAATTCATAACAAGATGCTATTAGCGTGGCTCATCACAAAAAACAACCAGAGAATAAATGCAACCTGAAGATCTTAATGATGGGGGGCAACATAGGAAGTGACTGTAAAGCCATCAGAAGCTACAACAATGAACTTCAACTAAAAGGCCACATCAACCTAAAAACCCATAAAAAAGGCCATCAAATAGTGATGTTATCCCAAACACCAAATTATTAAGTTGTTATATCAATGGACTTTCTTCCCCATCAGATGCCATCTCAAACTGACCATTAATGGTCTAAATTGGATAAGGAGAGATGATGAGAAAGTTGAATAATGACCGTTGGGAGGAGCTTTCTTCTCCATTAAAAAGGGTTGAATTTTGCTTCCCCATTAAAACAATCGTTTTCATCCACCTGTAGCCAAAATGCAACCCAAATCACCTATGCGAAACCAGATTTTTTTTTTTTCTTATTGCCTAAAATGGTAACCAATTCGAACATAAAAATGAGATCAAAAAAGGCAAAACTGCAATGTCCTCCTATCAAGAAATTAAAATATGGATATCTTTATTTGGCACACAAGAAGAGAATAATAAAGGATCCTAAATTCTATTCTTAATCTTAATAAAAACATGGAAAAGAAGCATGTGGTCAGAGTTCTAAACACAGTCTCATTCGGGGCCGGGGCTCAAATTGAGATCTATAGTTTCCTCTTTACCGCTATTTACTTGCTGTTTGATCTCTTCCTCCAGCGACTCTCTCCACCCATGCACGGTGCGACGCCGCCGCGGTGCCGTTATTCTGATCACTGCCGATCTTAAACTACTGAGCTGCCTTGTTGATCCGGCGAAGGATCGTGTAAAATTCTTCCACCTCATCATATGTCACCAGACCATCCCGCACCTTCTTCTGGTTGTTGCGGCCGTCGTCGGCGTGAAGCTTCCTTTTCTCTCCTTCAGACTTCATGAGTGAGGGACAGAGGTGGAGTGGTCAGGAAGGGGACAACCACTGGGTCGTATAGTAAATAATGATACTGTTGTGTTTGCTGCAGTCACTCCATCAACACTCAATACTTCGCCTCTACAATCTAATCATAGTTTTACCAATAAAATTTGGTCTTATTTATAAGTTCAGTTTCATGTAATAAATAAGATTGTGATAATTATATCCATATTAATTATACCTATAAAAATAGAGGGAAAGAAGAAACAGTTAAAAAAGCCTAATCATAAATTAAGACAAAGTTAAAAATTTACCCCATAATCATTATGTCAACCACATCTCTTTGATATTTGAGATTTAGTTAAAATAGACTTATAAATAGAATCAAGATAGTATTTAACAAATAAAAAAGAAGAATGATAGGCACCGTTTCACAGCATGGTGATGGTCCGCTCGCACGAAAGCCCATTGGTCATCTGACACGTGTGTGGTTATTCGGGAGCCATGTATAAGTGCAATTATGATTCATTAAGGATTGTTTCGTACAACTTGGGAGGGGAGGGGTAGCTGCAGACTTCTTTTTGCATGTATTTTGTAGCAGCAGTAAAAGAACCAGTGGCTGCATAACAATTCAACAGCACAGATAATCAAATTTCACAGCATACAATATAAGAACTTTTACGAGGACGAAGATTAGTCAAAGAATTTACATCTCCTCATGTTTCGTCTTTTGTTTCGGCTGCTGTTTGGTTCTTCATAGCTAGCTCTGGGGGATCGTTGTGCTGCTGTTTCCTCTACTTCCTTTAGTCAATCAACTCAAGTAGCATGTAAACAAACATGTGATGTACCAATCATCAATGCTAGTTTTAATTTAGGAAATTATTATGTGAGGGTTTTAGTCTGGGCACCGGAGACAATGGTATAATATTTTCATCTCCCGTCTCCACTTTACCCTGGTATGATGATTTATTAGGAAAACAATATTAACAAGATGAATGCTGCAAAATGTTACAATCATTTACCAAACTCAATCACTTATTACAACTAGAATGAACTTAATCATTCTTCAAGACCCTTTATCTATGTCATGATATGAATTTTCTGCATAACATCTCTCCAATGACATATTCTTATAAACAAGACAGCAACAATAGCTTGTATATTTCAGGAAGGTCGGAGAAATTGACCCACCCTTTCCCCTCCTAAATTAAGCTCCTGCAAAATCAGTTAGACTTGGTTAATATCACCGTGAAACTAACAATCCATGTATATTTACATTCGAGTCACAATGCAACTTGTAGACTAACCGCTAGGATTTGGCTGTTTGACTAAGCAAGATTCCAATTTTGCAGCTGCAGTTTGTGAATATTGGTTCGCAATCTCTGCAGCTCAGCTCCAGATAATTCGATAATTTTACTGTTCAAAAATTCATTAAAGAAAAAACATGTTTGTCTCCAATTTTGACACTAACTGAAGAAGTATGATAAATTGAATTTGCATCCAACTGTACCAATGTACCCAGATCGCAAAGATGTTAACATATTATTTTGTCGGCAAATTACAACAAGAGAAAAACAAAAACTAAAGAGTAAATGATCAAAGAATACTTTCTTTCCGCCAGGAGTTGCAATATCGCCACTCTTTCCTGCACCAGAAATTCATGGGGATAAAAAGAATATACAAAAAGAAGACAGGGACCGCATGGAAACTAAGAGAACCAACCAAAAAAAAAAAAAAACTGTACCTTTAGCAATTGCTCGATGCAATCCTTGTTGGCGGCGAAATTCTCAGGCAAATTTTGTTCAATACTGGGCAGTCTAGGTTGGGCCTGCGAATTGGAAATATCAGACAGCTTCTTTCGCATAAGACTTCCTATGGGTTGAGGGATTTGGAGTCGCAGAATATGCAGACAGGGGAAAGGTTATCAGTAGGATGCGAACATCCTCGTCCACCAAACCCAAACCCAGACCCACTTGTAGAAGCACCGACGAACCCAGAAAAACTTTAGAACCCACGAAACGGTGAATGAACAAACAAGAGCTACGGCGGAGGAGAAGGATCCAAAACTATGAAGGGAGCGACAGAGGAGAGCAAAATGGTGGAGTAGCCGGAATGGAGTCGATGGAGTTGTAGATCCAAATGGGGAGAAGATTGTCTCATTGGCAAAATTCTCATTGTCTCTCACAGGCACATCCTGACCGTCCATTACATCTAATCCTCACCATCCATTTTACAATTTTAAAACCCATTTCTTTTTTGCTCAGAAAACCCATTTCAAACCCATCTCAAATGCTTCTTCGACCATTTGCCTCAAACCGGGAGAGAAGCCTCCAACCCAACTCCGAGCACCGATCTGCCTCAAACCGGGAGAGAAGCTCTTTCAGACGTTGTTCGGCTTATGCGCCGACGCTGGCGTCGTCGGGGTCGTCAGAGTTGTTGGCGTCGATGGCATCGACTCTGTCTCAAATCGGGAGAGAAGCCTCCAACGTTCCCACCCCGAGTACCGATCTGCCTCAAACCGGAAAAGAAGCTCTTCCAGACATTGTCTGGCTTACGTGCCGACACTGGTGTCGTTGCGGTCATCAGAGTTGTTGGCGTCAACGGCATCGACAACGTCCTCTAGTACTTTCGTCCTTCTCCTTCCTGTGAAAAAAATAGACCGTATTTAATCACAACGATTTTGAGTCTATGCCCTGCAACGATTTTGAGTTTGATCAATGATTCTCGGCGTATGCCCTACAACGATTGAGTTTGTTCCAACGATTTTTGGTGCATTCCCTCTTGGTTGCTTGCCGATAGACTTCTATAAATTTGGGGAATAGGTTTAATTTCCCCCTTTATGAATTAATTGGAAGAGAAATGATGAATTCGATTTGTTGTTCTTTGGCATCTTGATAGTTGAAATTTGAAAATGCAGTGGGTGTTTTTATTAGTTTTTCTACATGATTCACTTCGCTAAGCTATTTTTTTCTTGGGCATTTTTCTGCGTTAGGATCTTAGCAAATTGAATGTTATATTAACTTGTTCTGATTCCAGACAGATAGATTGCTCTGCCTCCAGACTTAACTTGTTGTGTTTCCTTCTGAACTATAGTCGATTATGAATAATAGTAGAATTATGAATAATAGTAGAGGCAGATAGATTGTTAGTTTATGAATATGCGTGACCTTTCTAGCTTCCTTCAGTGAGCAAACCCTTCCTTTCCATGCTTAGTGATGATTATTTTTTTCATGCAGGTTAATGCCAGTGGACAATTCTCTGATGTTGCAGAGATGGTAGGCCCAATTGACTTAAATCAGGATATGGACTGTTGTAGGTTTGCTGAACCTGTCTGGGTCTGATCTCAAGTTTTGTTTTACCCGTGTGGAGTTTGTTTCAATATTTTACATACTTCATGTTGCTATTTGGCATCCATTTGATGAAGGATTATTACCTATGACTGGAGTAGTGTTTTGAAATCTTCAAGTGCTTCAAAATTCTATCAGTAAACTTACGGCTGTTTGTCATATTTGATTGTGTTCAACTTGAAGGTTGATATATTTTGATTCAGCAGTTGTTCATATTATGGAAAGAAGACAACCCAAAAAATGTTCTATAATTCATTCCTAATTTGGGTGCAATTTCTATGACTCTTGACATCTTTTTTTCTCGCTTGTTCCATGCTTTTGTGTTAAGTTGTACCATGGTTTTATTTGAACTTGATATGCATAGGAGATTTTTATATGTTCTACCATGTTATTTGTCATTACTTTGAGTAAAAGATGTGTTTGTTTAGTAAAAGATGTGTTTGTTTATGTGCAAATAATGTACAAAAAAGGTTTGGAAATGCTGAAGATATTCAAAAATCATAATTTTAAGACACCTTTGCTTGATGACTTTATGTATTATGAAAATTGTCAGAAGATCATGCAGGAAGAGAAAATTCTTATATCATGTACACGTTATGGTTATTCTTGTAATATCAAATATGTAGCCCATTGTACAATGAAGGATTACCTTAACTAGCTGCATTTGGAGAACTTGTAGAATAGGAATTATGGATGCAATTTTTTTTTTTTTTTTTTTTTTTGCTGGATGGTTTGTAAGTTAAATCCTATAGGTTATTTGTGTATATCCTTGCTTTTATAAGCTTCAACTTCATACAATCAGTACAAATTGAAAGTTGCAGAGTTTTCTGCATAACTTCAACAGTGGAACTTTTCTGCTAATTTGTACACTAATAATATGGAAATTCTACATGTATCTTTGGAATTCCATATAGTTGTCATCTTTACAATGGTAGAAGTTTCTGTCAAGCTATCAAAATAAAAAAAGCAACTGATTGCTGCCATATTAAACAAAATGACTGCTGGCTGATTTATCTGCTGATTAATGGTAGAAGTTGTCAATGATCAAGCTATATTGAATTGTCCTTTTAGGTATCAGCTGATTTATCCTTCATGCTAGCAAGTGAAGCTATAGAAGATGAACCTTCGCCTACTTGGAATTGATTGGACATTGTTGAAGCTGTTACAAGAGATGGACCTTCACCTAATAAGAAGAAAGAAGATAGAAGAGTAGTGTTAATGCTAGTATAGGGTCATAAAAAAAATCCCGTGTAATATATATATATATATATATACATATAATAGAGAGTTTATTAGATAATGATTGTTGTATTTAGCATCATGATGTAATATACACATTGATTTGAATAAAGATGGCATTCTCTCTTAACTTGTGCTTATGTCTATCTTTGTTTTCTATACCTGACAACAGAAACTCTTTTCCCATTACTTCCAATGATGGCGTTGAACAATCTAAGGCCTATAAATCATTACAAATAAAGAAAAAGTATGAATATTATTAACATGAAAAGCAATTATAAAAAAATTTGTTTAATTGATACCCCATTAACAGAATAAGACACAAAGGACATATAACTTTTTTGGGGACTCACCATCAACATACTAGTAAATGACGCACTTGAGGTAATGCTTGCAATCTTGTAGGTGCGTAACATGAAATTGGAGCCTTTGATTCCACACTTTTTATCTTAGACCTACTTATATTTGTCGACGCTCTTGCCAACCCTTAAATCTTTTTTCTTCCTCTTTATATATATATATATATACATATAATAGAGAGTTTATTAGATAATGATTGTTGTATTTAGCATCATGATGTAATATACACATTGATTTGAATAAAGATGGCATTCTCTCTTAACTTGTGCTTATGTCTATCTTTGTTTTCTATACACGACAAATGAAACTCTTTTCCCATTACTTCCAATGATGGCGTTGAACAATCTAAGGCCTATAAATCATTACAAATAAAGAAAAAGTATGAATATTATTAACATGAAAAGCAATTATAAAAAAATTTGTTTAATTGATACCTCACTAACAGAATAAGACACAAAGGATATATAACTTTTTTTGGGGACTCACCATCAACATACTAGTAAATGACTGCACTTGAGGTAATGCTTGCAATGTTGTAGGTGCAGAACATGAAATTGGAGCCTTTGATTCCACACTTTTTATCTTAGACCTACTTATATTTGTCAGACGCTCTTGCCAACCCTTAAATCTTTTTTTCTTCCTCTTAGTTCCATATCTCTTTTTAATGCCCTTGGGTTGTTCATTTGTTTTTTGTCTCTTAGTTCCACCTTCTCCCTTTTTGTCTTCATCTTTTGAATTTCTTAGTGATGAACGGAAGTCTCTTACTTCTTTATGAAGTTGTATTATAGAGTTGCGGACAAAGGTATAAGTCTCTAGACAATTAGACATTTCAGCTGCTAATGTTATCATCAACTGACATAATTGTCGGTATGATTGAGTGCTCTGAAGCTTAGGATCCACTTGTATTTCATTTTCTCTAATATCATGTATCACACCATTTCTAGCATCTTTAGTCCATCTTTTCAAAATACCTCATATATTTTTAAAGCATGACAACATAATATCCCAATAGATTCAAAACGCTTGCAACTGCACAATACAGAATCATCCTTCAAATCAAATGTCAAAGTCCACTTTTTGTCTTCATGGACCATAGTTCCGATATAAGTGAACAATGGACCTTTTTCATCTCGAGAGGAAATACATGTGGCGAAAAAGAGATCCAATTGCTCTTGGAACAATTCTAACACTGAAGAGGTGTAAATCTCAAAAACTTGTTGTAGTATAGGTGAACTTTAGACTATCAATCATGGTTTTTTCTCCCTTGCTCCATACTCACATTTCATCTCATTATACCTCTTATCTGCAACAATCCGCTCAAGCCTTTTGAAGAATTCATCAATATTAATACTTGGGTTTGTAATACTCTTAATATCTGCATTAACACTTTCAATTATTTGTGTACTACGCAGACCAAGAGTAGTAGAGTACTTCATATAACACCATGCCCATTTCTCTTTGATTTCATATATGGACTTCAACCATGAGTTGTCCTCCAAATTGAATGATGATATTAGAGACGCCCATGCTTCTTCAAATTGTGATTTGTCTTCAATAGCAAACATACACTTGTTGAAATCACGCAAAAAATGTGAACCACCCTTCATCTTGTTCCCTAGATGTTTGATTCCATTTTGCTCAATATGTCATGTGCATAATCCATGCTTCACTTCCGGCATAACCTCACGCGAAGGCTCTTGCCATTGCTTGATCTTGGTCGATAAAATTGTTCTTTGGTCTCTTTTGCTTGTTTGCTTTCAAAAAAGTTTCTAACAACCACTTGAATGATTCTATGGTTTCATCATATAACAAAGATGCACCAAAACTTACAATTCCTCTATGATGATTGAGTCCTAAGAATATGGCAAGAGGCCTATGATTACTGTTTGTGCAGTATGTGGTGTCCAGTGAAACTACATCCCCAAAATAAGCATAATCTACAAGCATATGAGCATCGGCCCAAAAAATATTTGTAATTTGATTTTCCATATCAAGTTGATATGAATGATAAAATGAAGGGTTCTGAGTAATTTATTCTTCAACATAATTCAACAACCATCCAACTTCGCCATTCTTCATGCTTCTTCTTCGTTTAGCTTTCAAATAATTTTTCATATCAACTTGAGTGAAGCCAAGATTAGCTCGTCCACCTGCTTGCTTACTCATAAGGTCAAAAGTTGCCTTCTGTTTTAGTCCAGCATCCCTAGCCAAATCAATTTCATCTACTTGTGCATCACATATTTTCCGTTGAGACCTCATCATATGCACTGTTTCTTAGAGATGCAATGGGTGGTTATGCTTTTCTACAAAATTGCTGATCTTGAAGTTGCCTTCCACTAAATTAACTGTCATTCCAACTTTACATTCAGTCCTAGTCTCAGGACGATGGTTGGTGGCCAGTGTGTATCTTTTATCCGGTCTTTCTTTGCCCTCTTTTGAACACACATATTTATAGAAAATAATTGTCTCTTTATCTTTCTTACTCTTTGTCACCCCATTTTTCCTTGCACTAAAACCTACTTTACAAGCATATCCATTCCAGAACCTCCATGCTTCCTCTAGATTATCAAATTCTTTTCTCAATCTAGGAGTCAAATCAACTTCCAAACATTGATACCTACAAAACAATGCCATGCAACACACAAAACATAAAATTATGTGAAAAATATGAATTAAGGAAGTATACTTAAAATTATCATCAAAACAAAAAATATATTTCTACATATATTGATACTTTTTTTATACAACTCTATATATATTGATCCTATTCCCCGATTATTTACTATTAAATTTTAACTCAGCTCATTTTTTAGTAATATATAAACCTATGCCATGTATTGCTCATTTTTTAGTAATATATAAACCTATGCCATGTATTGATATATATGGGATATTGTGGTGGAAGGCATGGTGTGATAAAAACAATTTCACTCACTCTCCGAGAATGGAAGCCTAACAATCAAATATTAAGTGACAAATCCTCACTCCAAAAGTGTAATGTGGCAAGAATGTCCAGTTGGCAAGTATCACATGTAAACAAAAAATGGAAACACCACTCATGCCAAAGAATTCACCGTCTGTCATCTTCTTCTCCTTCGATGAGCACTCCCCCACCATCTGCCATTGTTGTTTTCTTCTTTGACAAAAAGGCAACTTCTTCAATCAACTAATGATTTATTATAGAAGAACTTCCCCTTTATAATAGTAATATTAAAAAATATGTTGTCACAGAGCCTGGGATTTGCTGGTCAAAGTACATTTCTCTCATCTGTTATGTCCCCCAAGTTCGAATCGGTGACTTTGAGTTCTGCCGGATTAAAATCTAGAAAATAAAAAACAAACCCGATCCAATACGAGATACAAAACCTAAAAACAAATAGCTTATGAATTTTCAAAAAGCTTATGAATTTTGTTCCTTCAAAGGCGAAGCTCCCCCCCCCCCAAGTTCGAATCGGTGGCTTTTATGAGTTATGATCATATCCATAAAAAAAAAAAAAAAAAATGTTGTTGCGATTTAATTAATTATATATTCGGCCAACGTTTATTTAGTTTAGTATTGATCAAAACTTGGTTTCTTTTGACAACTAGATTCATTCAGCAAAATAACACTGTAAATATATAGCATTCAGTTGCCAGTGGTTCTTGTCTCAAATCTCAACTTTTTTGCCCATGATTTTGCTTCCAATTCCAGCATTGGCTATGAAATCATCTCAAAGATGTAATCTTTTTATGGGAAAAAGTTATTTGGATCTCACCTTTGCTCCTCAACTTTCCCGCCAAATTGCCGAAGAACGTCTTTGCGGGAGTTTCAGAGTGAGAAGCATTTTTTAGGGAGTTTTAAATGGGTTTTAAGTACAAAAAATAGATGGTCAAGATTAGACTAAATGAATGGTCAAGATTGGACTGTGAGAGACAATGAGAAATGGGCCAATGAGACAATCCGGATCCGTAAAAAGGAGCTCTCCCTGGGTATGAGGGCAGTTCTTAAAAGAGAATACTTAACGATTATTATTAAACACCTGTTAAATATAATGACTGTTGTTTAAAAACAAACTGTCAAATAAAAGATGACATTTTTTTCTTACAAAAAACCTAAAGTAAAACCTAAAAAAATGTTACGTATGTCTAACGGTTTCATTAAAATCGTTCTAGATAAATCTGTAGAAGTATATGTGATAATAGAAATTAATGTGCTATGTGGTTCTTACATGATATTTCCCTATTAATTATGATCTTGATATGGAGTTGGGATATGATTTCAGTTGGCAGATCGAGTTTGGTAGGGAGGAGCTTTCTTCTCCATTAAAAAGGGTTGAATTTTGCATCCTCATTAACAAAAAAAAAACGATCGTTTCATCGACCTATAGCCAAAACGCAAACCATCAAGACCCATCTAATCTCGTATGCGAATCCAGATTTTTTTCTTGCCTAAAATGGTAACTAATTCGAACATAAAAATGAGATCAAAAAAGGAAAAACTGCACCGTCATCATCAAGAAATTAAAATATGGATCTTTATTTGGGACACAAGAAGAGAATAATAAAGGATCCTAAATTCTATTCTTAATCTTAATAATAAGATGGAAAAGAAGCCTGGGGGCAGAGATCTAAGAACAAAGTCTCATTCTGGGCCGGGGCTCAAATTGAGATCTATGGTATCCTCTTTAATGCTATTTACTTGCCGTTTGATCTCTTCCTCCAGCGACTCTCTCCACCCACGATGCGACGCCGCCGCGGTGCCCTTATTCCGATCACTGCCGCTCTTAAAGTAATGAGCTGCCGTGTTAATCCGGCGGAGGATCGTGTAAAATTCTTCCACCTCATCATCGTTCACCAGGCCATCCCGCACCTTCTTCTGGTTGTGGCGGCCTTCGTCGGCGTGAAGCTTTCTTTTCTCTCCTGCAGACATCATGAGTGAGGGAAGAGGTGGAGAGGTCAGGAAGGGGACAACCAGTGCAGTGGGTCGTATGGTAGATAATGATAATGGTTTTCTTATGCTGCCGGCCCGTCACTCCAAGAACGCTCAATGCTTGGCTTGCTCATTGGCTATTTAAGAAATAAAAAGCAGAATGATACGGCACCGTTTCGCAGTGCATTGTGATGGTCCACTCTCACGAAAGCCCATTGGTCATCTGACACGTGTGTGGTTATTCGGGAGCCATGTATGAGTGCAATTATCATTCATTAGACACGGTTGGGTATAAGGTATTTGGAAGGAATCCGGCTATGGTCCACTGTAGTGGACAGAGGATCATCCACTACCCAATTTTACTTATAATTTTTATCGCATGCGGTAAATAATTATGAGGCAAAAGAAGGAAGTGGACGGTCCACTAGAGTGGACTGTAGCCGCTCCCATTTAGAAGGGAGGGCTATAGAAGTTTTATAGATTTTAGGAGAATGACTTGACATCGCAACTCTGTGAGTGGGATTGATAATACCCAGTGATTACATATGTTACACAAGTCAAGTGAGTTACAAAAACTAATAGTTCATTGGGTTTCCTTGGAAAAAGATTACATGTAATCCTACTGCATCATATACCAACTACAGTATTTGGTTGGGTTGTTATAATATAAAGAGAATTACATTTTAAATCTTGATTACGTCATTTGACGTAATCAATATTTCACTGTTAGGACTTATGGATGTGAACGCAGACATTCTTTAATCAATTGAAAAGAAAACATTATTGTCATTATAATTTTTTTATTTGACCAAATTGCCCATCTATAAATGCTGTTAAATATTAAATAATTACTATCATTAAATATTAAAAAATAATTATTATATAGAAATATTAAAAAAATCCCCCAGTAACAAAATAAAATACTATATTCCATTATTAAAAATATTAAAATATCCCATTAAATAATATTTTCATCATTACAAATTTAAAAATTACCATGAACACAATATGTATACTACATAATATTTTCATCATTTGAATTTTAAAAATTTGTTATGAACCCAGCTGTATACTGCACAAATTGAAAAAACACTATTATACATATATTGTAGATAGGGATATTTTTGTCTCTTATTATATTATTTTCATATATTCTCATTTTCAATGTAATCCAATTAAACGTTTTTATACAAATACAACATTTTTCTTAAAGACAAACAAACCAAATTCACGTCATCCTCATTACATTGCATTACATTGCTTCTGATTTCGTGCCTAACGAGATGCACTTGCTGTACAGTGCATGCAACGCTTTACAATCTGTTGACACATGTATTACTTCCTAATAGAGAGAAAAAAATTTCGGACTTGGATTTGAAAAAAGCAGGGAAATTGCGTTGAAATGTTTTAATTAATTTTCCTTACTATTTTACTTCACATTTTATTTTTATTAAAACTTTATAATTAAAATCCTTCATTTTTTTTTTAAATCCAACTCAATTTTTTTTTCTTCTCCTCCATTTCCCTCCTGCCAAACAGACCCTCAATTTCTGTGTTTTGAGATTTCTATAAATATTAAAATATGTACCATCTAAAATTAATTTGGATGGTTCAAATGGTCCAAATTTATGTTATACTTTTTAAATTATTTTAATAAATATAAAATAAAGATAATCTTTTAACTAAGTCTTTTTAAAAAAAAAATGTTTTTCCTATTGAAAATGATTAGTTTAAAATTTTAAATCTAAACCATTAAATTGTATCTGAATAATATAAATTTTACTGCAACATGAGCACCATGGTTCTCATTACTCATTATTGTGTTGAGCACCAAATTATAATACTAGATGGTACTAGTTTTTTACGCTAGTTTATGTCACACTAACACTCTTAGTAGTTGTTTTTTTTTTTTATTTTTTATTTTTATTTTATTTTTACTTCGGCCCTTGAAACGATAGAGCCTTTTAAAACTTCATGAGTATTGAAAATGATAAATGCTTGGGATGAATTGGGGGTGATTTTGGATTTGGACCCCGTTTATAACCTTTTCATCCTTTTCTTTCTCCTCGCGTGCTACTTATTGGATTAAAAAAAATAAACATTTGATATTTAATATTTTATAAAATTGTATTTATAATATTATATAATATAAATAAATTAAAATTATTAAAATTTAATACTGGCACTTCACAACTATAGTGTGAAGACTACCGGAAAATAGAAACAAATTATAAAATAGTGAATCTAAACTATTCATTTTATTCATTCAATAGTAGGGATGAGATGAAGAAAAGAAAATGAGAAAAATGACCGTGGAGATACCCAAATCCAATGTTTTCTTATAACAAGAACTAAGTGATGTAAATATCGTGTGAGTGTGTCAAAGAAAAAAATCTTGTATAACTAGACTACAATGGTCATAGTATATAATTAAATATAAGCTTGAATTAGTACAAAGACTGATAAGAAGAGATTTCGAATAGAGATAACTATTGAAGTTTTAATTAATCAATTTTAATGACATTTAAAAGATTTTATTACATTAAATTGTCATTAACATTTGTTTCATAACTATCATTTTAATTGTCATTAAATCATCTTTAATATTACCTTGAATTAGTCCTAAATATAGAACAAAATTTAATTTTAATGACATTTAAAAGATTTTATTACATTAAATTGTCATTAACATTAATTTATACTACAAGCTTTATCTTATATTTAAAACCGTGTAATTTACACTACAAGTAATAGTAATTATTGCTACAATCTCACGATTTCTGCCTTTTGGTTTTGATAGAATTGATAGAACTTAAAGATAGTAAGAGAGAAAAATTAATCTAGAGCTGGGCATCTGTAAACTCAAGCTAATACACAATAATTTCAGATAATATTCTTCAATCTTTCATAAAATATATTACGTATATTTATAGACTTCAATATTGATAACTTCCTATAATAATTGTTACTTAAAGAGATAAGAGAATAACAACTTCTCTAAACTGTCATCAACTGACTAGAACCACTTCCTAACATCTAAACATGTGTTTAGGACACCTGGATCCCTAACAATACCCTCCTCTTAAAAATTAGCCTTGTCATCAAGGCGGGAAGAAGAAGGAAATTTCGGCTAAATTTGCGCTGACAAGTTATTCATCTTTCAATATTTCAATATTTCAGGCATCTTTCTTGTATCTTCGATAACCTCCATTACTTGCAAAGTCGATGATTTGCAACGATCTCAACATCTGAAACACAATACTTTTTCCCTTCGATATTGTCGTTCTGGATCAGTAGTTGCCAAGAATTGCGTGATCGGATGATGATTTTGATTATCCGTGGATGACGGTCTATTAAAATAAGCACCCGAGTGATTATTGTTGGCGGAAGATTCCCAGGGCTGATGTGGCGCAACCTATTTAATATCTCCCAATTATTCGAATTATTTGTACCCCGTAAAAATTGATCCAAGACTTGTGGAAACTAAATTTGCTGAACGGATCTAGTAGGCGGCTGATATTGGTCTTTTGCTTCAAACTCTAAGGCCAAACTTACGGCTTTATATACGGTCCAAGGTTTTTGTATTTCTACGTCCGCTTGTAACTCCTCCTTTAAACCATTGATGAAGACGCCCAAAAGACAATGCTCGGGTCATCCCTGAACTTGAGATTGTCGACAAACAAATTCTTGCATATATTCACCCACAGTACTAGTCTGCTTAATTCCACAAAGATGAACATCTGGGTTCTGAAATTCTATAGGACCAAATTGTTCTTGGAAAACTTGCATCAATTCTTCCAAATATCTTATAGTTCCTCCCGAAGAAACCCACATAAAAGTGTCTAAGGCATCACCTTCCAATTTCATTACTGCTACATCAACTTTCAAATCCTCAGGTGTCTGGTAGTATCGAATATATTTTTTTGCTTTTAAAACCTATTCTTGAGGATAATCTCCTTTATATTTTGGAAAATCAACCTTCGAATAAGGGCATTTAGAAGGACTTTTTCTCCTCCAGGGATATTCCATATCGGCCTCATCTTGTTCAGCATAAGTCTCCCTGTGGTTATAACTTGTTTCTCCACGATCCATTAGCACCTTCTGCTTCTTCAAAGGATTAATTTATGAGTTCATCATATTTAATTGCACAAGAATGGTAGCCAGTTGTTGTTGATTGGACTCTGGATGCGTTAGTGGTGGGTGTTGCACCATAATTATTGCAGGGTCATTTTGCGGATTGGGATGGGGTGGATTTTCTGGATTATGGGTTGGTTGTAATGGGTAATTATTTTCATAAAGTTCGTGTGTTCACCATGGTGTCTAACAGGTCCTAAGATCACTACTCTAATACCAAATTGATAGAACTTAAAGAAAGTAAAAGAGAAAAAATAATCTAGAGCCAAGATCTATAAACTCTAGCTAATACACAATACATAATAATTCAGATAATATTCTTCACAATCTTTCATAAAATATTACACATATTTATAGATTTCAATACTAGTAACTTCCTATAATAACTATTACTTAAAGAGATAAGATAATAACAACTTCTCTAAACTGTCATAAACTGACCAGAACCGCTTCCTAACATCTAAACATGTGTCTAGGACACCTGGATCCCTAACAGATGTACGGAGGGAGGTAATCTGAATAAATTTCTGCAATAGAACTAGTAGCACCGTCTTGTTTGGAAATGTTGTAGGCACTAAGGTAATGTAACTGTTAGTATCGCACAATCCCTAAAATAAGACTAATCACCCAAATGGTCAAGAAAATCTAGATATGTCTTGACAATAAAATCCAATGGATTTCTCACTATTACCGAAAATATCTTTAAAATCTACTTTCTTTTTTTTCCTTTATTTCTTTTTTATCTTTTTACAACCATTTTTTGAAGGACGTAATGTGAGTCACGTTATAAGTTTATATATTTACATCAGTTTTTTTTTTTGGGTAAAATTTATTTACATTTGAGGGCCAAATGTATACTTATTATCTAATTAAGAAATATTTGAGGGGGGCTAAATGTAAAAATTTTGGGGTAAATGTATAAATTTTTAGGTCAAATATATTTAAAAAATCCAATTTACATCAAAAATTTGGGAAAGATGTTTTTTGGCCCCTCATTGTCTCTATGAAGGTCTGCCATTAAGGACAACTCTTGCAATGATGTGTGGATGTTATCCTTACTTTTAATCAATTGAGAATAGCATTGGTCTCAATAGTTTCTTAAGTGTTTGATTAAACAACCAAACTAGCATTAAGCTAAGGCTAATTACTCCATCAACCGGTTAAGTTATTAAACATTAGATTAGCCCTCATATTTTTCTAGTGTACAATTTGGATTAATTAAGACATTATTTTCACTCGAACCACAACCAAACAACCACAAGTCCATTTATTTAATCACTTGAAAATCATTAGAGGCATTTTAACAAACACGTACCATGCATTAAACTACAACCTTCAAGCAATCTAGAGTGGAATGAAATATTAACACAATTTCTCGATGTATATATATATCTCAATCAAACAAAGAACTAAAATATGAAGAAATGGGTGAGGATAGGTGGCTGCTTCAATGGAGAATGAGTGAAAATGAAGATGAAGCGGGGGACATATTGTATTATTAGTTTTGCCCAAATACAATATGACCAATGTGTAGTCCAAAACATAGACCTAATTTAACCTAATACATGTCATGTGGGCCCGCTTCTCGGGTGTGACTTGTTCCAAACTTGAAATTAGGATAGACAGCCAAAAGCTAGCAAGTCCAATCCTACTTCCTACACCTGTCAGCTTGCCATCCCAATTAAAAAGAAAAAAAGTCAGATAATTTTGTACATATCAAATTCCATCTTTACCCTTGATAGCAGCACTTGTCGTAATTTGTCCAACTGATAAATGTTGCATCATATCCTCATCTACATATTCAAATCGATAAAGGTAGAAGTAAAACCATTTGTCCAAATAAATAGAAATGTTTAATATTAAAAAAATATAAATATAATATAACATTTTAACCCATTATATTACTAGATATTCTTGTGATCAAATATGCACTTTAACACTTAATTATGCCCAAATTAATCAATTTAAGGCCATAAAAGCCTTAGAGTAACAACTAAAATACATGAGTAATTTGCTTTATCAAGGTAGAATTATGTTTCCCCTTGTAAGCTAGGACGATGATACTCATTCGTCCTAATTATAAGACAAAATTTATAGTACAATTAGGATCGAAAGTAGCACTTAAATTTGAGATGCAAGTTACCTAGGCCGGCATTGAATAGTGTAGATAATTGTTACTTTGATCAAATTACACCTTACATTAGTTAACTGACTCATCTTTTTTACACATTCATTCAAAAAAAAAATTTTGAGGCGGAATAATTATTGTAATAATTAAGTTAGGTAGCAACTTATTTCTTTTGTGCATTATATGATATAGAAATGTAGTCTTAAAGTATGACAAAAGGAAGAGAAAAAATTAAGCTGCCCCACTCTTCAAGTTGACAACCTAACCAAAAAATGGACGTTGATATTCTCTTCCACAAAGGATGCGACTTGAAATAATTAACTTCATCACAATGACGTCAGTGAAATATGTTCAGTCACGAAAGGTAGCTGTGATCATAATTGCCTACTTGTAAAGCTAAAAAGATGAAAGAAATAAAGCAGATAGAACAGAATGAATAAAGGCTGAGAATTGTAATTCTTTTTTTTTTTTTTTTTGGGTCAAAAGATATTTGTATTAATACTTTAAAGGCATGCATATACTAATGAAAACAATCCAAACATAAGAAACTAACAAGGCCAAAAGAAATAAAATAAAACAAACCAAATATATGGAAAAACTAATCACCACCATCGAAAAAGTAAGAATAAAAGTATCATCCTTGACTACACCAGCCTCCCGAGTTATTCACAGTTAGAACTTAGAAGTGACATGAAAGAAGATATTGGTTGCAAAACTCACCCTATAGAACACACCTCCTTATAAGCAACAGCTGCAATTAGATCAGCTACACAATTGCCCCATATTGGGGTAAAGGATAAAGAAAACCCAACCTCAGAAGAAAGAAGACAAATGATGTCCTGAACAACACTTATGTTCCTCCATTCAAACAAATCTGGTGACGTCGACCACCCATAAGAAAACTCCTCTTGATTATGCATATGACTACCATTAGCGTCTTGGATTCACCACCATCGAACAAACCTATCAATGGTCCTCTGAGAGGTAAAGCATATATCAGCAATGACCATCAAGAAAACCCTTTCCCCAAAACCGCAAATCCGAGCCAGCATGTGACTACCATCCAACCAAGAGGAGTCGAACACCACACACAAGAAAAAGAAAACACCACCACCAAAACCCAACACCACACAAGAGATAAGTAAAGACAGACATCCCCTCCACCGACATAGACCACTACTAGGAAGGGAGATGCCAAAAACAATAGGCCTAATCCCGACATCTAACAGGGGCAAACAGGATTCCAAATGCACTACCCGAGATCCCCCCATACCTAGGTAGAACAGCAATATCAGCTTTATGATGACTAGGTGGCTGAAAACCAGCCATTGGAAATTAGAGAGTGAGCCACCATAGGAATTGCCTTCCAAGCTTCAACCACCGGCTTCAAATCCTCAGCCTCTGAGTTGTTGAGTCGATTAGAAAGAAGAAACTCGCCAAACAAATGAATCTTAGGCACCACTCCTTGGAGTTCCTCTTCCCAATCCCAAATCCCTGATTCAAATCATCCAAACACCAGCAACAATCTCTTCCTTTACCTTCAACAATCACATCCCTTCCCTCACTTGATGAAAACTCAACCTCGAACCAGTAAAAGCCCTTAGCCGCCATCAGCAATCATAGAGGAGAAGCCCTCATAAGAACGGCACTCCGACCAAAGGAACCCAGGAGAAACCCTAGGAAAAATCTCTCACAGAGGAAAGAGAATGGAGCTCTCACAGAGAATTGTAATTCCATTTCATGATTTATGTAGTACACATTTGTCATTTGTCCTATTTGTAGGATATTAAAATCATCTCAACCCTACACGTACACACATATAAAAGATTATTCTAGATTTCATCCTTGGCTGAGATATGAGTAATGCGAAGTGATTTAGCAGCCAGATGTTCCCTAACAAAATGATAGTCCAAGGCAACATGTTTTGCCCTTTAGTGAAAAACAGGATTTGTAGCCAAGTATGTAGCACCCAAATTGTCACAGCACAATAAAGGAGGAGTAGAGAGAAAAATGCCAAGTTCCTACAGCAATTTTTGAACCCACATACCATCTAAAGTCATAGTGGCAAGAGCTTTATAATCAGCCTCAGTGCTTGAGCGAGAGACAGAGGGTTGTTTCTTAGAGCTCCAGGCAACAAGGTTTGGACCAAGATAAATGGCAAAGCCAGCAGTTGAGCAACTATCATAAGGATCTCCTCCAAGATCGGCATCATAGATTGCAGTAATTTCAGTGGAAGAAGATGATTGCAAAAGAAGAGCATAATGAGTAGTGCCTTGTAGATAGCGCAGTATACGTTTTATAGTAGTCCAATGTGATTCCTTTGGACAGTGCATAAACTGGGAAACACAATTTACTGCAAAAGAAACATTTGGTATTGTGAAGCTAAGGTATTGTAGACTCCCAACAATACTGCGATAAAGACTTGGGTCATGAAAGTCAAGGCCAAATGAATCAGCAGTAAGACACTTAGAAGAGGACATAGGAGTAAACTGCGATAAAGACTTAGGTCATGATAGTTAGGGCCAAATGAATCAGCAGTAAGACACTTAGAAGAGGCCATAGGAGTGGTTATAGCCCGAGCACGAGATATATCAGCCTTAGCAAGAAAATCAAGAATATACTTTCATTGAGATAAAAATGAGACCAGAAGAAACAAAGTGAGCCTTAACACATAAGAAATAGTGTAAATTACCAGGATCCTTAATAGAAAGGAAAAGCCAAGAGCAGTGATAACATCAGAAACCAGAGATGATGAAGACCCAGTAATTAGTATGTCATCAAATATATTAGCACATACATAATGCAAGTAACAGTTTTTACAAATAAATAAAGAAGAATCAAAGAGTGAAGAGCTAAAGCCCAATTCATGTAGTCGAGAACTTCAACAAGCAAATCAAGTTCGAGTGGCTTGTTTCAAGCCATATAACGCTCAATTGAGCTTGCACACATATGAAGGGAAATCAAGATGCACAAACCCAGGGGGTTGAGTCATGTAAACGTCCTCATCCAAAAAACCATGGAGAAAAGCATTTTGGACATCAATTTGTCGAACTGACTAGCTATTTGAAATAACTAACAAAAGAATTGTACATACCGTAATGGGTCTCACTACTAGAGAAAAAGTCTCCAAGAAATCAACACCAGGTTGTTGATGAAAGCCTTTTGCCACAAGACACGCTATGAGCTTATCCAAGGAATTGTTAGAATCAAATTTTCAACAAAACACCCATTTACAACCAACAACCTTCTAATCAAATGAAGGAGGAATAAGGGACCAAGTTGTGTATCAACATGATAGGTAAAGCAACTGTGGGTGAGATGTTAAGTCCATTATTGGGTTGAAGATCCAAAAAAGGAAACTTGAATTCATAAAAAACAACATTCCTTGAAACATATATGCGGCCACTAGATAAATCCAAACACAAATAACCCACATAATGGGAGGCATAGCCCAGAAATATGCAAAGAGCAAATCAAGAATCCAAGTTCGTGGGCGTATAGGGTCGGAGGTGTGGCCAACAAGCACAACCAAACACCTTCAAAAAAATTGTAATATGGCTATTAATTATTGTTAAAGATATTAAGATGATATTAAATGAGTAGTTAGTTGGTTGATACCTTAGGCTATATAAAAGGTCACGGTTAATGTGTTAGGTGTGCAAGATAGTGAGATCCACACCCTATTAAAGAGATGTTAATATGAGTCTCTCTCTAAGGAGAGAAGTCCCTCCTAAATCCTTAGAGTAAGAGTTAGTTGTTAATCATCCTCAAGTGAGGGATGATCATTGTTAAACTCAAGTAGATTATAGTTTATATGAGTATGTTGCTCTTATGTGGTTAATAAATGATTCTTCATCTTCTTTATTATATTTCTCTAATTACATCTGTTCATATAGTACTAAAGCCCAGGTTTGGGGATTGAGCCGATTGTGTCTGAGCCCATGTTTCTTTTCTTGCTAGGAATCAGGATCAGGGTTCACGTCGGTTCTCTTCTTGGTACATACTCGAATTTGAGAAAAGATTTTGAAGCGTCTTTCTTTCTATGATACGCATTCAAGAATCACCAGAATCTAGGTTTTGTGCCCACCTTCGTATTTCGGCAGTAAAATTGTGGCGCAGCTCTAGCAAATATCGGTTTCCTTACTTCAAAGAAGACAAGATCTATGATGTTGTCCACTTTTTTTGGTCGGTTCGCATTATTCTTTTTGGTGTTCCGACAATGAAGTTGGAGGGATCGATCACCAAATTCGATTGTCATATTCCTGAGTTTGGAACGAATATTACCGGTATTTCTTTCTATTCTTGAATCTTCAGATCCGATTGCTACCGCTTCTGCCTACTTGTTGATTCCCCGCATCTGAATGCATGATTATTTGCTCTCTTTTCTCTCTCACGAGCTGCATTTTCTGCTACGCGTTCCTTGAGCCAAAAGCTGAATTGCCTAAGTAAAAGCAATAGGCAATTGGAATGATGAGGACAAATTACGTGCTTCTACTTCTCTACCTTAAGGGAGTGAAGAACAAGAGAATACTTTATGAACAACGATTTTGATAGCATTGATAGGGTTGTTGATAATGTGGCTAGAATATCTCAGTCTCATAACAAGGAAATAGCGCCAAGTGGAGGGAACTTAATGACTAGTTCCTCCCAGATTAATCGGTCTCTCTTGAATAGAAAAAATTCAGGATTTTTATCCCTACATGCTGCTCCCTTCAATCCTATTTCAAGATCAAGGGTTGGTAATAATATTGATCAGCCTCCCTTTGATTTCAATTTTTGAGTGCCTATGTTTGGCCCTAACCAAGGTGCAATTTGTAACATCCTTTTTTTTTACGTAATAACTATTAAGGGTTTGATCAAACCATTCATCATTTATCCAAATATTCAAATAAACCAGAATATGCAAAATGAGTCATAATGTGACAATATACAATTATCCAACATATACCAAAAAGATGGAAGCACTAGTGTTAGCAGAAGTAGCTTAAGCTTCCAAGATCTTCCCTAATGGACCCGCATGGGAACTATTACCTAAAAAATAAGTAACCATCACTCCATATCATCAAGCATACGAGTAATTGCTCGTGAGGTGTCAAGTGGAACAGTTCATATAACAAAGTATTAGAAATATAATTCATATTTCTAAATCACAAATTTCGTATCAGTAGAATTGCACGTGATTAAGGCATTCTTTTTCAACCCTGAATCCCATACACAAACCACTGCTACCAAACTTCCATTACTACCCCCTTTAAGCCTTCACATATTGACATAGCAAGGGCTAGATAGATAGTGTAGTCAACTTGACTTGACAATGTTTTAGCATACGGTACACCAATGTAAATGTTGTGGCATCGTGATGCTCTTTGCTTAAAAAAGAGAGAGAGAATTATGATGCAAAAGAATTGAGAGCACGAGCAGCAATATAGAGAAATGCTACGCAAAGAATTACCTCCACTGCATATCTATCTGCCACTCTGCTATAGCAACATCGTTTCATAAGAACTGCACTTAGCCATTTATCTGACCACCCCCAACATTACAACCCTTGAAAGTCCTTTTGATGCAAGTAAACTCAAATGTAAGCAATAGACTATAGAACTTTGACAATCCTATAGAAAGTCTGGACTAGCAGAGACGAGGGAGATAAATCCCCAATGTAATAGAGCAACAAAAACTTTACCTGGGTGTTTCTAAACACTCCCTTACTAAAGCAAGACCTTGTATAATAGTAGGTCAATGCTAGGCAATAGGGTGGCTTACATGAAAAGTTAAACATGAGATAACAACATGATACATGATTTTTAGAGCAAGAGCAATGATGTATAGTCGATTCTACTATATCTTTTAATCTTTATTTTTGCCCAGTAGTGCAAAAAGCTAAATCTAAGGGAATTTGATAAGTCATATTTCTACCATATCTTTCCTATATATTATGATTGTTTTGCATGGTAAAATTGAGCTTGAATGTGTTTGATCAGATGAAATATGTTATAAATCATACACAGATTGAAATAGAGGATAGATGAAGTGAGTTGTTGCACTTTAAGTAATATCCTGCATATAAGCAGAAGAAAATGCTTCAATTGATATATCCTGCAATCGCATGATAATGCTGACTTACTGCTATAACATTGTGGGTGTTTGTTCTAAATCAGCATTATAATGCTACTATAGTGCTATAGCATCGTAAGTGATAATCTATCATAAACTGTGTTATGCTTATCTTTTCTCTAGAATATTTCAAGAAATAAATGTAAGTAATGAAGCCAGACGTTTAGACGGTGGTTGACTTGACAAAGATGAAAATAAAGAGCACGAAGAATCGAATGGAAGATCAGGAGAATTTGGCATAATCAAAGAAACAATCAATCAACCGAATCTAGAAAGTCGGTCCTAAAAGAATTGGAAAGTCCAGCTTACTGGACATACGGCGTGAAGGACCTGACTATAAAAGGAAAAGATAGCTAAGCCTAAAAATAGGTCAAGAGTCGAGAATCAGCAGTCAAAAAATAGCATGACGCAAGTCTAGAGACCAGGATTCATTAAGAGAGCTGTAGAAAGACTAATTTGTAATAGAAGTTAGACGGAACTTAAGAAGACGTAGAGGTGTTGTGTGACAAACGTCCCTTATGCCATCAAACACTCTGGCGGTGCCATCAAACACACTGGCGGCCTTCTCTGTTTTAACTTTTCTTTATTATTTTCCATGGATCAGTTTTCTATTCTTTCGACTGTGTTTCCCTCCTCAGCCATGAACTAAATTCCATTGGCTGAGCAAGGATGGCTTCTTAAGTTGTAGTATGAACCTAGATTGTTATTTTTTAATTCAATAAATTCTATTTGCTTAATTGTGATTTGAACGGCTTGATTGTTAGTTGGCTGCTAATAGGCGAAAGTAGTGGCCTTAGCTTATTGGAAGGGAGTTAAGGTTAGACCTCTGTTAAGCAGTGTGTGCTAGGTAAGCTTGAGCAGGATTCAATCTAAACTGTAAGTTACAGGAATGAGTTTACCTCATAGACAATACAACTAGGTTAAATTGATATTCTAAGCTTGAAAGTCGTTATAGGAATATTAGAAAAGTAGAATAAGGAATGTACGTATAGGATTGTGAAAGGTGAATAATATTGCGATAGGTAGTTTTCTGTAGCATTACGAAAGCTGTGCAGCAAAATGTTGTAGCAATGTGTTAGAAGCAATCTGGGGGATTAATGAGGCTCAAGAGGAAGTCAGAGCTCTGCTTGTTTTAACTCTAATTTTCTCAATTGCAGTCTCAATCATTTACTTTATTTTTTATTAGTAGCAATAGTTAAACCAACCATCATAATTGTTACCAACACGCAACTTTCATTCGATTAATAGATGCATAATTGGTGTTATAATCTCTATGGGACAATACTCTACTCATTATCCCATTATTTGTTCGACTAGTTCACTTGCCACAAGGGGATTTTGACTAACAGTAACCAACATTCTATCACCATTAGGAATTTTAAGTATTTTAATGGGCCTTGTATATTTCTCATATGAATTTAATAAAGATAAATCTCCAACCAAGTGAGTAGTCGCACCATAATCTATTTCCCAATTAACATGTAAGTAAGGGTAATGAGAGAAATTCAAACATGTACAAGTTAATGCGTGCCTATTTGAACTTGGCTCATTGTCTTTTTTTAAGATTTCCATGAGCTTGTCGTATTGTTCACAAGTAACATTGGAAAAATCTTGTCAACACTATGTGTAACTCCCTCCTTATCAGATTGACTGAGATTTGCTGCATGAAACGTCTTTGGTTTGTTCCCCTTAAAATCAATAAGGAATCCTGCCAAATGCCATCAATTTTCTTGGACATGTCCTTTCTTATTACAATATGAGCACTTTGGCAGTGGAGTATTTCTTCCTCTTCCTTTGCCATGCCCTCTTCCACAAGCAACCATCGCAACTCCTTCAAGTAGGTGTGTTTTTACATTGTTATTGAGGTTATACTGAGCCTTATCCTCTATGATCATAATAAATGCTTGTACAGTCGATAAGGGGCTCATCAATAGAATTTGACTCTTAGGTACAATATAAGTGTCATTAAGTCCTAGCAAGAATTGCAATAGTTTTTGTTGATGTAGGCGTTGTGAATAAACTTGAGAAATATGACACTCACATGAGGGAGTTGGCAATAGAACATATTCTTCTTCCTAGAGTTCTTTCATCTTGGAGTAGTACTGTAACCATAAGAATCTCTTGCCGCATGGAGTTGATTTCCCTATGAAGATTGAACATTTGTGATCCTGTTACCTTATCAAAACACTATTGCAGATTTAATCAAAATAGGTGAGCTTCCTGATGAAAAATTACACTATTGGCTAAGTCTTTAGAAAGCGAATGCAGTAACCAAGAGAGAACGACGATGTTGCACCGTTCCTATTGATTGTGGAATTGATTATCCTGTGCGTCCTTAGAACATGACCTATCAATAAATCCCAATTTATGTTTTCCTTTAAAGGCGATTCTCATTGACCGGCTCCATACGGTGCAATTCTCGACACCCAGTAAGCACTTATGGTATAAGGGTCAATCATTGTGTATAAGAAGTGTGAAGGTAAAGAGGATGAGTAAATGGAAGGGAATCTCCGATTAGCTCATCCTTTTTGTCTTCCATGGCTAATCAGAGAAAGTAGAAGTGCGAGTAAAACTGAACGTGAAGGAGATCTTACAAGCGCAAAGAATGAGTAAGATTGGCTCTGGTCAATTGTGTCAATGATTTGGGTTCTGGAGATTGCAAAGAATTTCAGGTGTTATGAATACGAATCTAACACACTTTAGGAAGAAATTTAGGTTGAGATCCAATATGTGCTCGTTTCTTGAGGCGTGGCTTCGTTCTTGAATCGCCAATGAACTCAAGTTTTCACTTTCTTGAAGATCCGTGCATGCAGCGATTAACTCGGGTTTTTAGTTTCTTGAAGATCTGCGTGTTTCTGGTTCCGGATCTTGTGATGACAACCTACTTGTTGGGCTGTCTCTTGCTTTTAGCCTTCTAAAGTTGAGGCTTGAGATAGTTACTTAGACTCGTACCTCGAATGGCTTAAGTAATATAAGCTGAACGATATTCTCTTATTAAATCAACTGAATTTTTTTTCCTTTTTTGCTATAAAAGATGGCATAAAGCCTACATTACACAAAGAAATATTACACCAAATGAGAAATTAATCCCAAACACTCCTGATCAACCCAACTCCTCAAGACATTGATTGGGGCACTCATCAAGAATAACAAAATTTACAATGCCCCTGTTAGCTAAGACATCAACTGAAAAATATATTACAACTAGATTCTGTATTTATAGACTAGACACTAACAACCACACCAACATTGGCCTAACACACATGGCCCAATTGCACAATCCATAAAAATACAAACAACTCTGAACCTAATAATAGTCATTTTATACTATTCTTGCACTAATCTCAACACCATTTCTTCAGATTTGTGAATTGTTGATGTAACTGGACATATCGCGCCTGAGATTGTTGTGAAAATAACGTCTCTAATGCTAGCCACATGGCTCTAGAGTTTTTATGGCGCATCACCTGTGGAATCAAGTTTTCATATAAAGAAGCAATCAGAATAGACAGCAGTAGTTGGTCTGTCAAACCATTACAGGAACTCTGGATTTGGAAGTCCCATGGGCAACCTTGACGGTGGAGCAACTTTTGTACAATGAATATAGCCAAACAGATGCTAACCATGGGGATAGGGTAGCATCTGTGTCGGCAGTTACGCCAGATCAGATAATTTTCTTCATTAAGCTTAACAGTAATAAAGCGTGTGAAATTTGAAGGTGAGGCAGTATTTGCTGTAGATGATAATGAATTAAGAGCACCAGAAATTTCAGACGATGATTCCGCCATTCTGGCATGACACACTATCAGTGCTCATGTACCATTCTAAAGCTAAAAAGATGAATGAAATAGAGCAGATATATCAGGATGAATAAAGGCTGAAAATTATAATTATATTTCATGATTTGTGTAGTACACTTTTGTCCTATTAATATGATGGGGTTTAAATTTCTCATGTTGAATAAGAAGAAGAAGATTCCTACACACACATGAAATAGTGGAATCCACATATACATATAATGCTAATTATATATATATGTAGGTCCCACCATTTTATATGTGTGTAACATGATGAGAAATGAGAAGTGTTTTTCCCTAATATGATACCACAAATCATCTCAACCCCACACGTACACATATATAAAAGATTATTCTAGATTTTCATCCTGGCACCGTTTGCTGAGCTGTCCACTTTCTATTATTTTGACAGGATTGATTTTTCCTATGGTTAATATCCACCATGTACTCCACGTTAAATTATTTTTTTCTAAAAAAAAAAAAAAAAAAAAAATTGCCGGATAACACGTTAAAACTTTTAAAAAATACATTTATAAGAAGCACATAAATAAATAAGGTACCGAAAGTTTCATGTACTGTGCACAATTTGATTTTTGTTTTTCTTGTTGACCTTCTAATTAACGTTACAATATTAATGTCGAGAATAAGTATTAATCCTAACTAGATATTTGTATTTGTCCCAAAAAAAACTAGATATATGTATTATGAATTTATTTAAACATTAAAGGAATATGAAAATTAACACTTAGTCATATTTGGAGACAAATTGAAATCTTTATTTTCCGTACAAGTTCAATCATTAAATCTAATGCTCCAGGTTAGATTTCAGTTGAAAATAATTTGGGGATACTGTGTTTTCGCCGAAAAATATATAAAATTTAAGTTTTAATTTATATATGTAGTCTATCATCCACTTTTTTAAGTTCTATTTACTTAATTTAATTAAATTAAAAGAATTAGTTAATATATGTTGCTGATACGATATAGTTTTTCTAAAACAATCTTAATTATATTCTTTAATTTCATACAATCCTACCCTCTTTTACTTAATTATGGTAAGATCCATAAGAATAAATTGAAAAAATGACAAATATTAAGATGAAACCCGAATTAGGTCATATCAAAGTCATTTATTAGCAATAGCCAAATTCTGGGCATAATAAATTAGATTGTTCATTGTTCATTATTGCGGCTTTTTTTGTTTTTCTGGCCGTGGATTGTGACTTTTTATGTACCACTTATTTATAAGTCTTAAATTATAGGGAAAATTCTAAATAAATACCATTTGAATTTGTAAAATCTCCAAAAGTCTGTCAAATTTGTAAAAAAAACTTAGAGGTACAAATAACTTATGGGAGATATATAAATTCAGGTCAAATTACTCTCTTATCCTTTAATGTTAAATAAATAAATAAAATAAAATAAAATACCCCTACCCCTACAGTAGACCACCACCGCCACCGCCGGCGGTGGTGGTGGTGATGGCCGGCCGGCGGTCGTGGTGGTTGGCCGACGGTGGCAGTGGTGGTGGTGGTGGCGGCCGGCGGTGGGGGGGGGGTATTTTATTTTATTTTTTTTTATTTATTTAACATTAAAGGGTAAAAGGTAATTTGACCCAAATTTACATATCTTTCATAGGTCTTTTGTACTTCTCAGTCGACTTTAGGGAGTTTTACAAATTCAAATGGTATTTTAATGGAATTTTTCCTTAATTATACTACCTCCGAAGTTGTTTTTTTTTAAAAAAAAAATTAAGAAACTAATTAAATTATTTTAAAGTATTTTTATTTTTTTCTTTAAATTAATTAATTTCACTAATAAACTAATATATAATATAATCTAAGAATGCACAACATATTTAACTTTTTTGATCTTTTTGAAAAAGCCAATTAGGTCTCTTTCTCTACTTTTATGGTGTAATTAATATAGGTAAAATTATCAAGATCTCGTGTTACAAACTGAGACGGTCAAAATAGATTTATAGCGTGGGCGTGGGCGTACGCGTTCTGTTTATGTAAGAGATGTAGATGAATTCATAACCAAAAAAAGAGATGTAGATGAATCAGTGAACAACGGATGGAGTCTCAAGCATTAGCGCTTGCGTAACTTATAAGGGAAGAATGATGAAGAAGAAGAAGAAGAAGAACAACTTGATATATAGGCAAACATGAACAAAATACAAAAAGCGAAAGTTTGTGACGGTCAAGCAGGAGGATGGTGCTTCAAAGTTGGATCAGAATTGAGATCTAAGCCGTTGTTAGCGTCAGGCAGGTCCTGGAAATCTTGGAGCTGAAACGTGGGCTTCCAGACAGCGGAGGCAGTAGCGGCAGCCCACGAGGACGACACAGGCTTGCGGAAATATTGGAGTGCCTCGTGGAGCCTACTCACAATGGCAAAGAACTCCTCGATCTCCTTCTCTTGTTGTTCGTCGTCGGCGGCGGCCTTATGGGTTCTGCGGCGGCTCTTGGTGTCGCTCCTCATTTCCGGTGTCCCATCTTCATCGGTTGGCCTCTTCTTCGTCGTCGAAGATGGCTCCATGGACGAAATGGTGTCGTTTCAGGAGATGATGAATGGAAGGTTCAAGAAGCAGAAGAAGAGAAGTGGTTTGATTTTGGGGAGGGAGAGAAGGTTGGGGGGATTTGTAAATCACAATTGTAAGATTGTCAACGTTGAGAAAGACAATGACGTGAGGGTGATCGGAGGTGGTGACGTAAGAGGCATGACGTCTGATTCCTGAAGCCTCTTCTCCAACTTGCAAGCAACGTCGACCGTCAACTAGCCTTCAATTGGTTACTCTATGTTGGCTGCCTGTTTTGGGGGGTTTTGGTTTGGGATTGGGAGGTTGTTAGAAAGCTTTAGAAATAAGTTGTAATAAAAATAAGATACTTGAATTTTTTTTTTTAAAAAAAAAATGGGTACTATTATCCTTATTAAATATAAGACTGAGTTAATTTTTCTTTTCAAACTAAGAAAACTAATTTAATTACTTTAAAGTTTTCATATATATCATCTTTTCTCTAAACTAATTTATCTTACTTATAAACTGATATATAATTTAATTAAACAAAACATGTGATATAATTAAGTAATTTTTTTAATCTAATTAAAAAATATTAATTAAATCATATATTTAAAACGGGTAGAATTTTGACTTAGTCCTAGTGGTAACTGATTTTTTTCATATCGACTTATATTTTGTAATAAATAATGCCCCTTTTGCACAAATTACCAATACCGTTGCAATAGGGAGGGAACCAAAAATAGTTAAGGGCTTAAATTTTTATTAGAACCTTTGAAAATAACTTGTCAATCGTGATTTATCTTATACTCCTCATGATCTTTATTATAAAGCACTAACTAGTAAGTATATTTGGTTCTTTTTATAAGGCACTTACTTGTTCCAAAGGAGCATTAATTATCTTTTTCCATATATGCACATAATTAATAAAGGTAGTGGATGAGAGTAATAATTAATACAATATTATAGTTTAGTGCAATTAGTATGAGTAATATTAGAAATTACGTAATTCTAGGACAACTTTATTGACTTTAACTTCTTTTCTTGATTTGTGAGAATTGTTAGTTGGTGTCTTATAATAAAGACCAAAGGAGTATGAAGTAAATATGTTATATGAGTTTTATCTTGATTTACGTAAATACTAAATGGGCACTTTTGAGAGTCTCATAAGTATGTAAAAGAAATTATATCTTGAGTTGTATGAACGTACTTATTACATGCTAACTTTTTTTTTGCTCGGGTATTACATGCTAACTCAAATAGACACTAAGTGTTTTTTTTTTTTTTTTTTTTTTTTTTTTTTTTTTTTTTTTTTTAAAGAAAAAAAACATTAAATCTTATACAAAATTTGAAAAGGAATCCGCCTAAAAAATTGAATCAAGGGGAGTTTAAATTGATGGTAGCACTAGACAGTATTATCCCCTTGAGTAAAATATGTATGTGTGTGTCTTTATATATATATATATATATATATAAAGGAGGCATAATCATTGTTGTCAAACTCGCGAGTTGACTCTCCGATTTTACCGTTTTTACGCTTCTAACTTACAAAAACGAGTCGAGTCAGTAGTAAACTCGTGCTAGTTGTAAACTCGGTTAAACTCACGAGTTTATACACCGAGTTTACCGTTTTTACGTTTCTAACTTACAAAACCGTGTTAACTTACTCTTAAACTCGTGTTAACTTTTTTGATTTGATCATGCTCAACGACTTTATATAGAAATTTTATAGAAATTTCTTTATTAAATATGATAAATGATTAATGTTGATGGATTTAATTTCAATTATTTAGATTTAAAAGATATTTAAATCAAATTGTTGTCATTTTTATATTTAAATTATTTAATTATACACTAGTAATATCTATTTAATAATAAAAGTAAACTCTTACGAGTTTACGATTCGAGTTCACGATACGAGTTTACATCACTGTCACGAGTTTACTTACACTCGTGAGTTTGACAACCTTGGGCATAATCCTATTTATAAGATGCAATTAAAAGAATGTCTAACATTTTAATTATCTTCATTCATTTTACCATAATTAATTACATGTTACTCCCTCAGTCTCTTATTATAAATTTTAAATTTTTGAATTGGTATTGTCTAAAACATAATCTTCATTTTATTTGATTTGATTAAGGGTTTCCCCTTTTCAGGCTTAGAATATATAGGGTTTTCGTCTCTCCCAATATATATAGGGTTTTCGTCTCTCCCAATAAGTTCTCTTCCTTAGATCCGAACTTGTGTCTCCCTTCTTATGAGGGTGATGTCATTTACCACCTCAATTAACATCATGTTGGAATATAATCTTCATTTTGTGTTTGTGTGTGTGTTTGTGTCAGATATGATTTTTAAAGGAGGCATCATCCTATTTATAAGATGCACTTAAAAAGAATGTCTAAAATTTTAACTAACTTCATTCATTTTATCATAATTAATTACATGTTACTCACTTGGTCTCTTATTATAAGTTTTAAATTTGTAAATTGGTATTGTCTAGAGCAAAATCTTCATTTTACTTGATATGATTAAGGTTTTCACCTTTTCAGGCTTAGAATGCATGGGTTAACATTAGGTGCACATCCTAATGTGCACCTTATGTGCTTGTCCCTCTATTAGAGGAGTGAGCACATTTTTTTTTTTTTTTTGGATTTAAATTATATGTGGCTTTTCGGAATTTTTTTTACACCCGGTATCTAAAATTAATTAGTTTTCGTCCCGCATTCGAAATGTTTCTCCGTAATACCACTATCCTGAAAATTAATTAATTTGAGATATTAGGTCCAAAAAATTCCAAAAAACAACATATAATTTAAATCTAAATAAATATAATATATAAAAAAAAAATTTAAAAAAATGTCTCATCCCTCTAATTAGAGGGATGAGTATGCAAGAAGCACATAAGGTGAGAAGCACCTTATGTGCTCCCAATGCATAGGGTTTTAGCCTCTCCCAACAAGCGTGTTTACTAAGATCCGAACTTATATTCTCCTTCTTATGAAGGTGATATTATTTACCACCTCAATCAACATCATTACGAATATAAGCTTCATTTTATGTTGGTATAAACTGTTATTGCCTTTTTTTTTTTTTCAAACATTACTCTTTATTAACTTATTTATTATGTCTCTCTTATCCCTTTTTACAAATAAGGATATAATTGAAAAAATATATTTAATATTTATTGCTTTAAACTAATTTTATTTATTTATTTATTAACACAAATAGTTTTTTTTTTTTTTTTTTTTTTTTTTTTTTTTTTTTTTATACACATAGTAGGGGAGGGTGCAGGGTTCGAACCTTGGACATGTGGGAGGGGAGCTAGCTCCCATTATTTGAACACAAATAGTTTATTTGAAGTTTATAATAAAGGATGTGGAGTATATTAGTATATTTATTATTTAATTATCACATTTACTATTTTCAATCAATTTAGTGAACTTTTTAAAATATTTATTTTTTATCTATAGTCGTGGAAGGAATATTATTAGAAAACTAATCTTTTACTTCTTCAACTTTTAATTCACTTATGATTCAATCACATATCATTCCATTTTTTATATTAATATCCTTATCATTCGGGAGTTGGCTTCTCTCATTTTTTCCTTACTCTCATTTTCTCATTCTTTACTCTCCTTTCACATCTCCACCATTGAATGAAAATTTCAATGGCCTAGATTGTACATCTTATAAAAATATTATTATATTTTTAGTTAAAAATACATAAATAAATTTTAATTTTTAAAATTTATTCAGAATAGTTGTGAAAAAATGCAAATAAAATTTACTCTATAATAATTAACTTATTTTCTGGATAAATTTTAACAATTTAAATTTATTTATGTATTTTTAACTAAAATTATAATAATATTTTTATAAGATGTAAAATATGGGCCATTGAAAGTTTCATTCAATGGTGGAAATGTGAAAAGGGGAGTAAAGAATAAGAAAAGGAGAGTAATGGAAAATGAGAGAAGCCAACTCCATTCATTTATACCTCAATTCTATGTAGGTGTAGCAAAACACTCTTC
Source organism: Acacia acuminata (assembly GCA_019022655.1). Lineage (NCBI taxonomy): Eukaryota > Viridiplantae > Streptophyta > Magnoliopsida > Fabales > Fabaceae > Acacia > Acacia acuminata. The sequence goes on along the minus strand of JAFJYI010000220.1, from coordinate 534,791 downwards.
CAACTGTTAAAAAAAAAAAAGACAAGTGATTGAGTCATGAGGGAGTCAAAAAAATTATAATTGAGTTGCAACAAATCATAATTGAGAAATTGGGTTATAAGGTAGTTGAAGGAATAAAAAAGTATTTTTCTCAATAATATTTATTAGAGTTAAGATACAAAAATACACATAAGTTTTTACTAACAATGCATCGAGCACCACATACTTTCTGGAGGTAAAAAATACTCATAAACATTGAAATTGAGAGCAAAAATATAAATATCATTGAAAATGACTTAATTTCGCTACTTTTTGAGGTGAGACCACACTATTTTTTTTAAAAAAATACTAAAATGCCCCCAACTCAAAAAACGAAAAAACAAAAAAAAAAAAAAAAAAATCCGCTCCCAATACAGACGCAATGACACCGGTGACTGCTCCTAAGACGAAGAATACAGAGTTCAAAAATGGCATTCCTCCACTACAACTTGTGTCTGTCCAAGAAGAAAACAACAGTTACTGCTCCTTAGTTGAGAATTGCTTGTCTTCGGTGAAGAGGATGATATAATAAGTGGAGCATAAACCGCCGGTGTGTCTCATGATTCCCGATGAGAATCAAAGAAGTTAAAATGCTGGATTCAACCTTACCTTTTAAATGTTTAATGTAAAACCAGAGCAAGTGAAACAAAGAATTGAGGTATTAACGGGGAGGGGATTTTTTTTTTAGTATAAATATTTTAGTACTTTCAAAAAATTAATGTGGGCCCACTTAAAAAATAGTTTTGTGACGGTTTTAAAGTTATTATTTGAGTAAATATCGTTTCGATCCTTGACAAAAAAACACGGACCTCATTTTGGTTCCTTACAAAAAAATCGACCCTTATTTGTCCTTTTTAAATGATTAAAAATGACATTTTGAAAATTTGTGAGGGATCAACATGTCAACTAATCAACCCTTATTCGTCCTTTTTATGGACTAAAAATGCCCTTTTTTTTTTTAAGAGACCAAAATGGGAATCGTATATTTTGTCAGGGACCAAAATGGATATTTACTCTTATTATTTTCATTTACAATAGTTCTACATATTTTTGAACCTCCGAAAAGAAAAGCAGACAGTGCTAAACGAATTTTAATAAAAACTTATGGATATTTAACATGTTAACCTATATTTATTACTATCTCCAGTCCTAATTATAAGAGCTAATTAACTTTTTTTGGAGAAATTAAGGAAGCTAAATAAGTTACTTAATCATTTCATATGTTGTATTTTCATAGATTATATATTAGTTTATTGGCCAAACTATCTAGTTTGAAGGGAAAAAAATATTTTAAGATAATTTAATTAACTTTCTTAATTTTTTTAAAAAATCAACTAACTCTTATAATTTGAATTGAAAAGAAAGAAGGAGTATATGAATAAGGAATGTAAAATGCTAATAAGACGCAAGTCAGACTCCCTGTCGCCAGTAAATTTGCCCCAATTTACTCCAAGAGTAGACTCCAAAAGCAATAATTGATGCCCATAAAGTTTGTGTTTTATAAAGTAAACTTCAACTATTCGGGTTTGAATTTTCAACCCTTGATTATTCTACGCGTTGATCTGACCTGCCATGCCTTAGCTCCGATTTTTGGGAAAATGACAGGTCTCAAGGACCATAAAAAATTACAAAAAAAAATTCTAATAGAATTTCACATATCAAAAATATCTTTTGGGGCTTTTTTTATATTATTCATATTAATAACGAGGAAGTGCTATATTTACAACAAAAAATGTTATATTTACAACAAAATTTAAAAACCTGATAATTCACAACAGAAAAAATATATATTCACAACAAAATTTAAAGGCGCGGATTTTGTTTCAAACTCAAGTCCCTAAGTGTCTTAGAAAGTCATTTACAACGAGAAAAAGACTAGATTCACAAATGAAAAAGTGTTATATTCACAACAAAATTTTAAACCTGGCTATTCATCAAAAAAAAAAAAAAAAACTATATTTACAACAAGAAATGCTATATTTACAACAAAATTTAAGAACCTAGATTTTGTTTCAATATACATAATATCAAAATATATGTGAATTTCTATTGGGACTTTAAAGTAATTTTTTATGATCCTTAGGACTTGACTTGTCATTTTCTCCCAATTTATCTTTTGTTTTTTTAACATAAAAAAATTCATAAATTAAAGTAACAATATGGAAAAATCCCTAAATTTTTTTTAAAAAGAATTTAAAAGGATAAGAACGTATTATGAATATGCATAATGTCAAAAATATGTGAGGGCATGATTTGTTATTTTTAAAATTGAATGAAAATGACAAAAATATCCATCTTAGATTAAAAAACGTGCTCCCATTTTTTTATAAGGGTTTAATAGGTTAAATAAGGTTTTAACAAATTCTGATTAGATTTCTACTGATTCCAGTTCAAAAATCACCATTTGCTACAATGACAAAATATTGATTCCCATTTCTGATAAAATCTTACAGAACTTGTTAAAAAATTATTTGAACTTATGAAATTCTTATCAAAAATAAAAATCAAAACTCTGTTATTGTATCAAGTGGTGAATTTTGAATTAGAATTTTTTAAAATCTCATTAGGACTTGTTAAAAAATTATATGATCTTATGAAAACCTTGTCAAAATTAATTCTTTGCCATTACAGCAAGTGGTGATTTTGAATTAAAATCTAAGAAAATTTTATCAAAATTTGTTAAAACATTATCTAAACTTATGAAATTCATATTAGAATTGAGAATAAACACATTGTTTGGTAGCAAGACGTGATTTTTAAATTTGAATTTCCGAAAATCTTATTTGAACTTGCTAAACCCTTATACAAAAGAGAACACGTTTTTTAGTGTCAAAGGAATTTTTCTGTCATTTCCATTTAATTTTAAAAAAAGAAAAATAATGGCCTCATATTTCTATGATATTATGCATATCCAAAATATATTTTTTTGTTTTTTTTTTTAGCATTTTCCCTAAAAAATAATAAGATCTTCAGCAATAACGCTGAAGTGTGGTCACGGGGAGAAAATTTTTCTAAAGCCCTTTGACCAAATCTATCTATTGACAAATTTTTTGAAGAGTTGGGACTTGGGATCTGGGAATAGGTAAATACGTTTTCAATTATCTCAACAACTATATTACATTGACTGGAATAAGTAAATACCGTTTTCAATTATCTCAACAACTATACTACATTGACCGAAGACGAAAAACAGATTCTAAACTCAAAGGAGATGGATAAGAAAGAGGTAGAGATAGCTAAAGGTTTTGTTTTCCTTTGAGCTATTTAAGAGTTATCTAATTTGAATTATAAGGTTGAGAATGCGTGAATTTTTTTGGGAAAAGAATAGAATAATAAAAAGCAGGGAAAATGTCACTTAAATACTATATAAAATTCCTAAACTCAAAAGGTTTGCTAACATTTGAAATAGTATAAAGGTGATTGGGATCAAATGAGATTTTCAAATATTAGTGAATTTACCATTTCCCCAAGTTTTTAAATAATAAAAAAGGAAAAGAAAGTTGAGTCTCACCGAAGCACTATCGCGGCCAACTGTTGGAGCTCTAGCACTGGCTGACCTGAACTTTGGCACCGGTTTTTTTTTTTTTTTTGGTTGAGGGTGGGGTTGAATTTTCTTTAAAAAGGGGGGGAAATGAATTAAGGTGTAAGAGTGGGTTAGATTTCATGTTAAAGGAGCTAGGTGGCCCAACTCCTTTGATATATATAAGCATTGATAAATGTATATTTATATTCTGGTTAGCATTTTTTCCATCTAAAAACGCTCTTGTGAAAACTATTACAAATTTTGTCAAACTCATTATTGTTCTTTTAAATTTGATTACAAATTTTTTTAAAGGCCACAAATATTGGTCAATCATATCTAACATTTTTTCATCAGGAAACGCTCTTGTGAATTCCATTACGAATCTTATAAAACTCATTGTTGCTCTTGTGAATCCCATTAAAAATTTTGCCAAAGGCCACCAATGTTGGTGAATCATGTCTAATGTTTCTTCCACCAGGAACCGCTCTTGTGAATCTCATTACGAATATTGTCAAACTCATTTTTGCTCTTATGAATCCCATTACAAATTTTGTCAAAGGCCACAAATGTTGCTGGATCGTGTCTAATGTTTTTTCCATCAAGAAATACTCTTGTGGATGATGGAAAAAATGTTAGACATAATTCACCAACATTTGTGGCCTTTGACACAATCTGTAATGGGATGACAAGAGCAACAATGAGTTTGACAAGATTTGTAATACGATTCACAAGAGCATTTCCTAATAGAAAGAATGTTAGACATGATTCACCAACATTTATGGCCTTTGAAAAAATTTGTAATGGGATTCATAAGAACAACAATAAGTTTGGCAAGATTCGTAATGAGATTCACAAGAGCGTTTCTTGATGAAAAAATGTTAGACATGATTCACCAATATTTGTGGTCTGTGACAAAATTTGTAATGGGATTCATAAGAGCAACAATAAGTTTGACAAGATTCGTAATGAGATTCATAAGAGCGCTTCCTGATTGAAACACATTAGACATTATTCACCAATGTCTGTTGCCTTTGATAAAATTTGTAATGGGATTCACAAGAGCAACAATGAGTTTGGCAATATTCGTAATTGGATTCACAAGAGCATTTCCTGATGGAAAAAGCGTTAGATATGATTCACCAACATCTGTGACATTTGACAACATTTGTAATGAGATTCACAAGAGTAACACTGAGTTTGACAAGATTTGTAATGAGATTCATAAGAGTGTTTCCTAATAGAAAAAATGTTTGACATGATTTACCAACATTTGTGGCCTTTAACAAAATTTTGTAAGGGGATTTACAAGAGTAACAATGAGTTTGTCAATATTCGTATGGAATCACAAGAGCACTTCCTGATGGAAAAAACGTTAGAAATGATTCACCAGCATTTGTGGCCTTTGGCAAAATTTGTAATTAGATTCACAAGAGCAACAATGAGTTTAACAAGATTCGTAATGTGATTCACAAGAGCGTTTTCTGATGGGAAAATGTTGGACATGATTTACCAACATTTTTGGCCTTTGACAAAATTTATGATGAGATTCACAAGAGCAACAATGATTTTGACAAGATTCATAATGAGATTCACAAGAGAGTTTCTTGATGGAAAAAAAGTTAGACATGGTTCACCAACATTTGTGGCCTTTGATAAAATTTGTGATAGGATTCACAAGAGTAACAATGAGTTTGACAAGATTCGTAAGCGTTTCCTGATTGAAAAAATGTTAGACATGATTCACTAACATTTGTAGCCTTTGACAATATTTCTAATGAGATCCACAAGAGCAAAAATGATTTTGACAAGATTAGTAATGGTTTTCATAAGAGTGTTTCCTGATAAAAAAATGTTAACCAATATATATATATATATATATATATCAAAGGAGCTTTGCTGGCCCAATGGCTACCTTGCTCCTTCAACATGAAGGTGGGGTGGGTTCGAATCCCCCTCCTACACCTTCATTCATTAAAAAAAAAAAAAAAAAAAAAAAAAAAAAAAAAAAAAAAAAAAAAAAATCAACCTCATTCCCCCCCCCCCCAAAACTTGGCACTAGAGCTCTCGGTGGTCGAAATTTAGGTCGGCAAGTGCCGGAGCTTTGGCGGCCGGCTGTAGTGGTGCTCTAGCAAAGCTCAGTTTTCTTATTTGTTTTTATTATTTAAAAATTGATGGCAAAATGGTAAATTCAATAACATTTTAAATTCTCAATTTGATCTATGCCACCTTTATATCCTTTTCAAATGTTAATAGACTTTTTGGGATTTTGGAATTTCATATAGTATTTAAGTGTCTTTTTCCCAAAATAGTTTTTAACTTAAATCAAATATCCAAGTTAAAAACTTCCACAAATACAAGAGATAAACAATTTTTTTTTTTTTTTTTTTTTTTGGTGTGGGAGTTATATTTTTAGCCTAAACAAAATTCTAAATTAATTTGCCATCATACTTAACATTGATGTAGTAAATACTCCTATAGAGATTACAATATATTATGATTATTATCTACCATATATTTTGGTTCCAAACCGTTATTTATTCTGGATTTATTATAAAAATTATAATATAATACCCGTTATGTATGGAAGTTGGGTGATGCCATAATATATCCATTGTTGTGATAATAATTAATGGGCACACGTGAACAACCGTCATAATATATGGTAATACTTGCATCATACATGATAGTTATGCTTTAACAACTGTTATATATAATTGACATAAATAAGTGTTATTAGATAACAACCGTGATTTATCGAAGCTAATTTTTTATTTTTAAAAAAATTAGATTTGGGGGGCGAGTTTCTTCTTTTGATATCCCTTGCATATACATTTATACAAAATGAATCACAATACATATTTATATTCATTTATATATAAAACAATACAACAAATTAAAATATATTTACAGTTATTCTTGTCCATGTATACACTATTAAAATCAAAACTTTAAAACAAACAAATGACTAGTATCTAGAAATTTACAGTCATTCTATTTGTATTTACTCTCCCACTGATATTTCATAGATGTCATCAACTCTTCAACAACTTCCATGTAATTGATGAAGAACAAATGTCAGAAATGGGAATAGAATTGGATGGCTAAATGGGTTTCACTGGTTATCCTGCAGATTGTGTCCTTTGGAATTGAAAGGGTTACATTATAGAGCCAAACATGCATGTATAAATTGCCACAGTTAACATAAGAAATGATTGTTTACTAATAACCATGAATATCCCTTAAATTAGTAACGGTTGTTTCATAATAACCGTAAAGAGACAATTTTTTTTAAAAAAATATTTTTGGGCTATATTACCCTAACGATTAATTATTTTTAAAATTCAAAAATTTAAAAAGTAGTAGTGCTTTGCCATCCTCATCCCACCCCTTCCTCTCGATGGGCACATCATCAACATCGAGGAAGGAGACAGAGCGGGACCGAAGTACACGAGAAGGGGGCACGTCCCCCCCCCCCTAATTTTTGATATGGAAAATACCTTTTTTTTTTCCATTTTTCCTTTCTATTCCTTCCTGGCTTCCTCAACACGCCCGTGGTCTGATTCTACTCCTTGCTCTTTCAATCTTTCATATGCCTTGCTATTTCTAACATTGCTTAGTCTTACTTTTCCCTTTATATGCTATTATTTTTTAATGTATTTAAAGCTTTACCGTAAAAAAAAATTAAATGCTATTATTTTTAACGATTACTTAGTTTTGCTTTTCCCTTTATATACTATTATTTTTTAATGCATTTAAAGCTTTACTAAAAAAAAAAAAAAAAAAAAAAAAAAAAAAAAAAAAAAAAAAAAAAAAAAAAACCCTTATGGTGTCCAACCTTGCTATTTCTAACCGTACTTAGTCTTGCTTTTCCCTTTATATGCTATTATTTTTTAATGCATTTAAAGCTTTACTGTAAAAAAAAAAATACCCTTATGGTGTCCAGCCTTGCTATTTCTAACCGTACTTAGTCTTGCTTTTCTCTTTATATGCTATTATTTTTTAATGCATTTAAAGTTTTACTGTAAAAAAAAAAAAAAAAAAAAAAAAAAAAAAAATTCGGGGTCTTGGTGCCGTCCTTCCATAAATTCCTGGATCCGCCCCTGGAAGAGATGGAGGGTCTTACTGGAAGTGATCATATACAATCTAATTGTGATGAAGGATGAGATCTAGCTTCCTGTTCAGACTATGGACGTGTCTAGCAAGACCTCTTGTGGAGCTGTCAAGGCTAGGTAACGTATGCAACAAAGCCTCATTTGGGAAGGACGTACAAGAGGTGGTGGTAGAGGAGGAGGGGGAGGAGTTTGTGGAAGTAGTGGTGAAGGCGGTGGTAGAAAAGGAGGGGCTTGTGGAGGGTGAGGGTGAGGATGAGGAGGAGGGCGAGCATGTGTTGAGGAGGAGAGAGAATGGAAAGATCTCTCCTGCGTCTGACCATGATGAGGACGATGTTAGAAAAATGTGACTTTTAGAAAAGTACTAAGAAAAAGAAAGGAATAGGTAACCTAAACTAGAGTTGAATACTTCACTCTAAAGTATAGTTAACTTAAGAGAACTGATATTTAGTGTTGGATCAAATGAGGTTTTGAAAATGTGCTTTTTAGATTTATTCTTTAAATGACGGTTGTTTATTTCATTTTTGTCATTCATACTTTACGATTAATAGGTATAACTGTTATGTTTGTGTTTTCACTGATGTAAGATTGGATGACAAATCATTTATAAGTGTTAGATAACAATTGTTTTGAAAGAACTGCTACTGTTGTCACTAAATAAATTAAGGTTATTAACTACAACAATTATTTTTTTGTTTTCGCTAATTCCATCTCGTAATACATGATGGTGCTTATAATTAACTGTTACTTTTAAGCGTTATATTTTTTTGCGCAACCTCTGTTAGTTCTCTATGTGTTTTGATGATAACTGACAATTGTAAACAAAAGATGTAGTTTTGTCTTTGGTAAGTTGAAAACTTACTGTCAAGACAAAACTCAAAACTCGAGTTTTGGACTTGGCGAGAGTTGCTCCTTTTCAATGATCAAAGCAAAACTTGAGTTTTCGATGAAAACTCGAGTTTTGGGACTTACGAGAGCACTCGGTTTTTCACTTAAAGACAAAACTCGAGTTTTGATTTCAAAACTCGAGTTTTGGTCGAAAGAGTCTTGAACTTTTTGAACTAACTTTCGCGCTACTAGCGCGAGAATCTTGCTTTGCTATGAGCTTTTGTGAGTTTTCTCTAAGTTAAGAGAAAACTCGAGTTTTGAAAACTCGAGTTTTGACTTTGACAGAGAGTTTTCACGTTTTCACTTAGTCTTTGAAAACTCGAGTCTTCGAGAGAAAACTCAAGTTTTGTCTTGGCACAATTTCTCAATGTTTTCATAAATATATGAAAACTCGAGTTTTGATTCCAAAACTCGAGTTTTAAGCCAAGCATAGAGCAATGCATCTTTCTAAGATTTGAAAACTCAAGTTTCCAACGAAACTCAAGTTTTGGCCTGGCTCGATTTCTCAATGTTTTCATACTTAAATGGAAACTCGAGTTTTGATTTGAAAACTTGAGTTTTGGCCAAGCCGAGAGCTTTGAACCTTTTTCAGTGTTTTGAAAACTCCAATTTTGATGTTTTGGACTTAAGTGTACTGTTTTCATTGAAAGTCCAAAACTCGAGTTTTGTTTTGAAAACTCGAGTTTTGAGTTTTAGCCAAAACTATGTCCAAAAGCTCAAATCGCAACTTTCCTCTCTGGATGGAGGAAATTCGAGTCTTGATATTGAAACTCGAGTTTTGCTTTAAGTGCTCAGTTGAAAACTCGAGTTTAGAAGAACAAACTCGAGTTTCCATCCCGATGACGTAAATTCAAATCGTCGAATTTGTAAAACCTTCATGTTTGATTTCAATACTTCCTATAATTATTCTTATACATTCCTAGCTATGTTTAACCACTTTGTTAGTGAGTTTCAGACAGATTTGAGAATGTTTATTGAAGGTTTAAAGCAAAAGCAAAAATTGATGTCAGCACATTAAATGCAAAATCCAGAAAGTTGCATACTTTTGGGTAATCCATCTGCACACGTTTACAGAGCATTAAAGAATGTTTTCCACATCCAGCTGCTGCTATTCCAACGGACAAATTCGCAGAGAGTCAACTCTGAACTTCTGCCCAGCTGGATTAAGTGAAGTTTAAAGAGAGGAGAAGACTTAAACTGAACAAGAACCTTGTCTAATGAAGGCAACGGTTATAATCAAGATTACAACGATTATTTAATGCACTCTTAGTATAAATAGAGTTGCATTCAATTCTTCTAACAACTACAACCGCTGAAAATGAAAATCATTCAAGTCTTGCATTTATTCTCTCTCGTTTTCAACCGTAGTATCTTTTGATACATAAGCTTCGGTGTTTATTATTATCTACTCTTAGAGAGAGTTCTTACTTGTAAATCATTTATTGTAAAGAATCACAAGTCAAGGGGACTTGGTGATTTGGGAGTTCATTGATTACAACTTGTAAGGGGGAGTGAGTTCTAGTGAGAGAACTACTCTTGAGTGCAGAAAGTGTGTAATCAATTGTGGTAGTGAAAAACCCGTAGAGTCCGGGACTTTGGACGTAGGTCAAGGAGTTAGACCGAACCAAGATAAACTCTTGTGTTTTCCTCTTCTTCTTCACTTCACTCTGTTTACCTCTGTTTTCGCTGCCCAAAACAGAGCTAATTTGTAAAGTTTTTAAAATCCCCAATTCACCCCCTCTTGGTGATTAAGCTTCACTTTCAACCTCCACCTTGACATACATGATGTTTATTACATGTAATCGTTATATATTAAGTGTTGTAAATGCCTAAATTTATAGTAGTGAAAGAAGATTTTTTCCCCCTTCTTAATCTTTCTAATCCAAATAGTTGAATCATCTAAAACTCATTCAAGGGGAAGATGATATTATCTAAAGTAGAAGGATAGTTACAAGAAACTGGATTGAACCGCTTGCAAGCAGAATTTTTATAATAAGAGGTATCCATAATGAGGATTTTAAATAACCTTTGAGGGTACATCTTAGTTTCTTTCTCTCTAAATCAAATTTGGAAAAAGAAAAAAAAATAGTTAGGGTTTAGGGTTTCATAGTATGAGAGTTCCTACATTCAAGATCAGAAGACATAAAATCATATACTACATTGAACCCTTAATACTATCTTCGGTTTTTAATATAAGATCCAGTTAATTTTTTTGGAGAGATAAATTAAAGAAGTTGAATACATTATTTTAAAGTATTTATTTTATCATTTTTATATCAAAAATAATTTGTCTGACTTATATACTAATATATAGTTTAATAATATACAACATATATTATGATAGATTTTGCTTATTTAACTTTCTTAATCTCTCCAGAAAAAAGTTAATTGTGTTTAATATTAAGGACCAAATAGAGTATAAGACTTAGTTGACTTTTTTGAAAAAGTTAAGAAAGTTAAATAAATTACTTTAAATTATTTATATTCATATTTTTTTCAAACAAAGTTATTTGACTTATAAATTGATATATAATTAGATGATACACAACATATGCTATGATTAAGTAACTTATTTAGCTTTCCTAATCTCTCTAAAAAAGTTAGTTATGTCTTATATTAAAGACCAGAGGGAGTTTACTCTAATGGAAGTTATAACACCTTGTTGAATTAGAATAGTCTCAATACCAAACCATACTGTTCTACTGTGAATGAATGAAAAATAAAAATATATGCTCCAAAGTTTCTTCATCTTAACATCTGAATGGTATAAAGATGAGGAATTAAGATGATGTTTTGAGGATATATAACTCAATTGATAAAGAAACTTTAAAAAAAATTCATATAATAATGGGGCTAATATAATTTTCGATACTCAAATTTGCTCTCATTTTTTGATTTTGTCCCTTAAATTTCAAACAAAAGGTTTTGGCCTTTTAAATTTTATTTCATATAAAATATTGGTCCTTATATAATTAAATAAAAATGTCTATTATTTTGCTTCTTGACTGACTACAATACATTGTTTGAATCTTAAGGAATAAAAATTGTGTTAACCCTAAATAATAAGTATTTATATGGAACGTGGATTTACCATACATGTGTGTTAATTTTCCTTTTTTAGTATTTCAAAAGTAGCGGTTTTACAGAGATTCAAAGGTGATAAAGGTGATTTTTTTTCCTCCGTCTATAATGGGTTTTCAATTTTATAAGAAGCATTTTTCAAATAAAATCTTGCCGACACTAGTTTATTTAACATGTCCTTGCTTATAATGACACATACGTCAATATCCATTATATATATAGAGAGATTCAAATCTGGAATATACATATAAAATAAGGAAAAATTACACCGAATTCACAAATTAGATAAAAATATGATTAAAATGTTCCTTAAAATCTCTAATTTGCAGTCAAGTCCGTGAGACATTTGGGTAATATAATCCAATTATAAAAATGTCAAAATACCGCTCAAGCAGTGGCGGAGCCAGAAATTTTAATGACAGGGGGTGAAAATAAAAAATGTTATATCATACATAAAAATACTTGAAATACAATACAGACTTAATATACAAAAATTGAAAGAAATCTATTACAAAAATTAAGGTCACTCCACTTGACTCTTACTCTACGTATTTTTATATTGTTAATCTTTTCTATATTTGACTCTGTGCTAAAAGTCAAAAAAAATCTTTTTCAATTTATGTAATCAAAGAATCTATACGTGTCACCTAAAAGTTTGAGTGATGGTTGAAAGATTTGGCGCAGGAAAATGGAACATGTGCAGCAGCAGAACATTATATGTGTTTTGGGCATAGAGATATAATGTAAATGGAGCTATATACCCAAGAGGGGGTGAATTGGGTATTTTAAAAACTTTTCGATAGTGCTGTTTTGACCAAGTAAAAACAGATGATAGCGAGGAGGAAACGAAGGAAAGCTTGCACAAGAGAAATTATCCTGGTTCGGTCTTATCCTTGACCTACATCCAAATTCCTTGCTACACTTGGGATTTTCAATCCACTATACTCACAAACCGATTACAAACTCGTACTCAAGAGTAGTTCTCTCTCTAGAACTCACTCCCCCTTACAAGTTGCAATCAATACACCCAACCACCAAGTCCCCGACTTGTGGTTATCTCAATCAATAAATGATTTACAAATAGAACTCTCTCACGCGGAGAGATAAAATGAACATCGAAGTACAAGTATCGATTGATACAATACGGATGAAAGCCGAACAACACAATAAATAACAATCAATGAATTTTCGCTCTCGGTAGGTGTATCGGCTTGAGAAGAAGTTAATGAACTCTATTTATAGGTAGAGAACATTAAATGACCGTTGAATGATGAATCCAACCGTTGTAGGTGATTAGCATTAAGTCTCGGTCATCTTCTCTCTCTAAACTCCAACTAATCCAGTGCTAATATGATCGATGTGGAATTCGAGGATTTGCCCGTTGGAGAAGAGTTTACTTGATGAAGAAAGCATTCTTGGCCGTTGAGAATGCGTGCTCGGATGGATTATCCAAAGAAGGTTGATTTGCGAAGTGCATTAAATGCACCGAGCACTTTTTGCTTTTTGCCTTGATCTTCATTAATCTTCATCTGTCTTAATCGAAATTCACTCAATAAACTTGTTAAACATATCTCGGAACATAAGTGAATGATTCATGAAAGTAATAGGATCAAACAAGAATGATTTGCAAATTCGTATAATTCAAAATCGCTTTTAGCGTTGTAAACTGCGGTAAGTTCATGCTAACTCGAGTATGGCACTGTTCACAAGTGTCCAAACTGCAGTATCCTATTGGATACTCGAGTTTGCACCTTTCAGAGGCAAACCATCGTGTCTTGAATTTGAAAGACAAAACCTATACTCGAGTTTGCCTATGCAAACCGCAGGTATTGGTTTAACTTGAAAAATCCATTTGCTTTCTATAAGTCCAATACTCGAGTTTGGCTATGCAAACTGCAGTATTGACTTAACGTGAAAAATCCTTTTGCTCTTTGGAAGTCCAATACTCGAGTTTGGCTATGCAAACTGCAGTATTGACTATTCAATACTCGAGTTTGACTATGCAAACTGCGGTATTGATTTAATTTGAAAAGTCTTTAGCTCTCTGGAAGTTCAATACTCGAGTTTGGCTATGCAAACTGCGGTATTGATTTAACTTGAAAAATCTTTTGCTCTCTGGAAGTTCAATACTCGAGTTTGACTATGCAAACTGCAGTATTGACTAAGTTTGAAAAGTCCTTTAGTTCACAAGAAGTTCGATACTCGAGTTTGTCCATGCAAACTGCAGTATTGACTATTCAATACTCGAGTTTGCCCATGCAAACTGCAGTATCGACTTTGGCTGGAAACTTGGTTGCTTTCTGGATGGCCTTTACTCGAGTTTCGCCAAGCAAACTGCAGTATTGACTGTCAATACTCGAGTTTGCAAACCTATACTGCGGTTTGCAACTATCAGAATGTTTTTAAACAACTTTGCAAACTTCAAAACATGTTTTACATTTGTTGTTAATCATCAAAACATATTGAGAACTAACATTCTCCCCTTTTTGATGATGACAACACTTGTAAACTATTTTGCAAAGAATTTGAAAGATGTAACTTGTTTTGAAATGAAGTTTTCAAAGTTCAAAGTTGAGTTATCAAAAAAACATCCAATTTTGCATTTCAACACTTGAAGTTCAGAGAATGGCAGCGAAGTGGAATTCATAAATGTAAACAAGCTGAACTATTTTCAATTGAGCATTCTTTACACAATCAATGAACAATATCGAAAAAGATAGATACTCTAATAACTACTGATATCATTCTGATAATCACAACAAGTTCAGAAATAGCAAAGTACAAATGACAAACTCAAAACATCTAGAACAACAAACTACCTAGAACCAATAGACCCTATACATCTACATCTTTCTCTCCTTCTCCCCCTTTGTCTTCATCAACATACTCGGGATCAAGGATAACAAAAGGAGGGGAATAGAGGATCATGGCGATGGATGGATCAAAGGTAGGGTCATGGTGAGGAGAAGGTGTGGGGAATTTCTCGATGAAGACGGGGTAGATGGAGATGGAGGTCGGCCAGGGAGAATCTTTGTGGAAGGAGTGATAGGAGACGATGGAATCACAGGGGTAGGAGTGAAAGTGGAGGCTGGTGGTGAAGTGGTGCGAGGTGGACTGGGAAAGGAGAAGGGAGGTGAGGAAGGTGGGGAAATGTGTGTCTCGGTGGCCGGGTCTCGGTACGGGAGAGGATGAGGATGGACCGATCGTGAACCCAAACGTGGAGGACGAGAAGCACCAACACCAAAATGGTCAATCGACGATCAATCTTATTCCGGGCTTCGATGCAAGCTCATATGTCATGGATAGCCGGAGTCTAGATCAATCCCACGATCAACAATCTCGCTCTGCTTTCGGTCGTGGCATCCTTCGGCTTCTCCAAGTCGGTCTTCACATCCATGAGACCCATCTTGAACTCGGCTCGCAGCATGTCCAACTCAGCCTTCATAATCAGTCTATGAGATGAGAGGGCAGCATCAATCATCTCTCTCAACCGTTCTTCGAGGTCCAATGATGAAGGAGGATGGGACTGAGCCTCGTGCGCATATGACTGTGATGCACGGGCTTGTGACCTCGGAGGAGCCCTCGACTGGCCTGATCCTTCCGGCTCGAATGAAATCTTCATAAAATTCAACCGAGTCTTGCCGAAGGATGGGATGAACTTCATGCGCTCGGGTGGTCCCACATACCATATTTTGTAATAGAACATAATGAGGGACGCCAGTGAGGCAAAGGGCATATACGATCCCTTTCGGGATGAAAACTTGAATGCGCTGATTTCTTTGAAGAGCCATTGCCCAATGTTGAGGGGATGCTTCTGGATGAAGGCCGTGAAGAATCTATAATCCTTCTGAGCAAAGTGAGTATAGCTCCCTCCTTTCGCACAAAATTCCGAGTGTAGATGTACCAAATCACTCGGTGCGGGGGTGGCATGTCGGCGGGCTTGATAGACAGATGAGCAAGCTGATCATCCGGTGCGTCCCGAGTACGCATTAAGGTCCTATACACCTCAGCATTGGTGTATTGTGGTGTGGACGCCGGTGGAGGATGAGTAACCTTTAGGGTCTTGTTGATGATGGCGGCAGACAAAGTGAATTGGACCCCCCTGACACATGTGGTGATCCTCTCCTCAACCGTATAGCCTTCTGAGTCCAAGAGGTGATTGGTTGCCATATTGAAATAGAACATCTTGACCAACTCCGGGTAGTAAGCGGCTTCGATGGAGATGAATGTCCGATAGGGCCCAAACCATGGTGAGAGATCCACATTGCATTCGCGATAAATTTGCTCCAGTCAATCGAAACAACCGCACAGAAGCCACGAGATGAATACTGGTCCTTGAACTTGGCATTGAGACCAGGAGGAAGTGGAACCGGGGTGACTTTGAATCCAGGAGGCGGAGTCTTGTGAAGCTTAATCTCCTCTACTGCATTGTCGATGAATGGGGAGACTCCTTCATGCTCATCTTCTTCAGTCTCATAATCTGACATAGAGCCGGTAACCTCGACGGTGGAGGAGAGCCGAAAGCGGGGGTGGCCCTCTTGGACCTTGTCTTTACGTGAACAACGGTTCTTTTCCCTTTTGCTTTGCTCGACTCGGCCGTCCTCTTCCTTTTTGTTGCTGAGGAAGGTACCGGATCCTTTGATGACGAATCCCCTTTCTTGGGGTTTGGAGATTGTGCCTCCGGAATCGTAGAGCCTATGCCAGGAATCCTTATATCAATGCCTCTCTGCAACTTCTGTGGAATTGATTTGCTCCTTGGAGCTCGTGGAGGAATCGGTCGAGAGGATTGAGAGACTTCCTTAGACATTTGAGCGCTTAGGGTTTCGGCGAAAATGAAGATAGGAAGAATTAGATGAGGTTTGGTGAAGATTTGAGGGGATTGATGAGGGATTGAGACGGTTTTAGAAGGAGAAGAAGAGAGAAATTCGTAACTTTAGGGTTTCGGAGTAAAGACGCGAGTTTGGAAGAACACGACTATTCATCATATATATGAGAAGACCCCTATACTCGAGTCAAGCTCTTGCTTACTCGAGTTTATCAAACTTTCACTTACAAACTCGAGTAAAGGTGGAAGTTTTGAGTCCACGATGACCATACTCGAGTTTAGCTCCTCCATACTCGAGTTTAGCAAACTTTCATTTACATACTGCAGTAAAGGTGGAAGTATACTAACCTGGACTTCAAAAATGTAGCGTGAATTTTTGAACCCACGATGATCATACTCGAGTTTAGCTTTTCCTTACTCGAGTTTAGCATACTTTCACTTACAGACTGCAATTTGTCTGGTCCTAAACTGCAGTATTGTTCCCCATACTCGAGTTTACAAAATTGCAAAATTTCAGGTTTGGCTTCTGTTTGGTCCTAAACTGCAGTATTGTTCCCCATACTCGAGTTTACAAAATTGCAAAGTTTCAGGTTTGGCTTCTGTCTGGTCCTAAACCCGAGTAAGCCATCCTATACTTTGCGCAAGTATGAAACTTCGAAGCATCACGGTACCACTGCAAAAGTATGACTCAACACTCCGATGCCAAAGTTAGTTAAAGATTAATCATCAAAAGCATAACTAACATTAAATTGAAGGAGAAATACTTACAATTCATTGGGATTTACCATTCCCAATTCTCTCCTTATGAAGTTGAAAGGTTCTTTGGCTAGAGGCTTTGTGAAGATGTCAGCAAGTTGAAGATGAGTTGGGATGAACATTACTTTGACATCTCTTTTACGGACATGATCCCGAATGAAGTGATGCCTCACATCAATATGCTTGGTTCTTGTATGTTGCACCGGATTCTTGGCCAAGCTTATTGTGCTTGTGTTGTCACACAAAATTGGAATCTCCTTCAGGTAAACTCCCAAGTCTGCAAGTTGTTGCTTCAAGCATAGCACTTGAGCACAACAACTTGAAGCAGCCACATATTCAGCTTCGGTAGAGGACACGGCTACGATGTTTGCTTCTTGCGAACCAAGAGACAAGTGAGTTGCCAAAGAACTCGCATTGGCCACTTGTGCTCTTTCTATCTGTCTTGTAGCCGGCATGATCCGAATCTGAGTATGCCACCAAGTGTTCCGGTTGACCTTTGGGAAACCATAGTCCAAGAGTCTTCGTGTCTGAGAGATATCGAATATCCTCTTCACATGTTCAATGGGACTCTTTTGGAGCGAATTGGAACCTTGCACACATCCCAACACCGAATTGGATGTCCGGCGACTCGGCTGTAAGATAGAGTAGTGATCCAATCATTCCTCTATACTTTGTGATGTTGAAATCTTTGCCCTTCTCATCAGCATCCAATGAAGCAGTTGAGCTCATAGGAGTGTCAGCTCCATTGCATTGGTCCATCCCAAATTTTTTCAGCAAATCATTCAGATATATTTGGTTTGGGAAATAAATATCCCATCTTTTCTTTGCTTGATTTGCAGTCCAAGAAAGTAGTTGAGCTCTCCCATCATGGACATCTCAAACTCTCCCTACATAGTCTTTGAAAATTCTTCACACAAGGCATCATTAGAAGCACCAAATATAATATCATCCACATATATTTGAACCATTAAAATTTCATTAAGCTTATTACTCTTTATGAAGAGAGTTGTATCTGCTTTTCCTCTAACAAAACCTTGATCAAGAAGAAATTTGCTTAATCGCTCATACCAAGCTCTAGGAGCTTGTTTCGGCCATATAGAGCCTTCTTGAGACGATACACATGATCCGACAATGTTCATTTTCAAAACCGGAGGTTGTTCTACATAGACTTCCTCTTGTATAAAACCATTCGAGAAAAGCACTTTTCACATCCATTTGATATAGTTTAAAACCTTTTACACATGCAAAGGCTAGAAGTACTCTTATGGCTTCCAATCTTGCCACTGGAGCATAAGTTTCTTCATAATCAATTCCTTCTTCTTGATTATAGCCTTTGGCAACCAATCTTGCCTTGTTGCGGACAATGATTGCGGACTCATCACGTTTGTTCTTGAATACCCACTTGGTGCCAATGACCGGATGGTCTTTGGGCCTAGATACCAAATCCCAAACTTGATTTCTATCAAATTGATGTAACTCCTCTTGCATTGCTATCACCCAATCATTATCCGAAAGGGCTTCATCAATCTTAGAGGGTTCTATATGAGATATAAATGCGAGAAGGTTACTTCATTCAAAGTACTATTTCTCGGTTCTTACACCCCGATTAATATCACCTATAACTTGGTCTAAAGGATGATTTCTAATAAATTTCCAACCTCTAGGTTGAGTCTGATCAGGATTTTCAATATTGTTTTGGGGATCAGCCTCAAAAACATTATCAGGATTTTCAATAGAAGCAGGAAGAGTTTTCGAAAAGAATTGATTTTTGAAAACATTCTCTTCTTCATTGTCCAAGGCTTTATCAGATTTGGATTCACAGAAAACAACATGTATTGACTCTTCAACAATACGAGTGCGAGTATTAAAGATTCTATAAGCTTTACTCCTATTTGAATAACCAATGAAGATACCTATATCAGCTTTGGAATCGAATTTACCAAGATTCTCTTTACCATTATTGTGCACATAGCACTTGCATCCAAAGATGTGTAGGTGGCTGAGATTTGGCTTCCTTCCCTTGTAGAGTTCATATGGGTCTTGTTCAGCTTCTTCCTCAAATAGGCTCGGTTGGAGATGTAGCAAGCCGTACTCATCGCTCAGCCCCCAAAACACTTGAGAAGTGTTGTTCTCATTTAACATTGCCCTTGCCATCTCAACAGGACTCTATTCTTCCTCTCAACCACACCGTTTTGTTGAGGAGTCCTTGGAGCGAGAAATTGTGATCAATCCCCACATTGTCACGAAACTCGTGAAGGCGTTGTTTTCAAATTCGCCACCATGATCGGTCCTTATACCTGAAATTGCAAAACCTTTCTCGTTCGACCTTCTTGGCAAAGGTAACAAATTGATCAAACGTTTCATCTTTAGATGATAAAAATATTGTCCAAGTAAATCTAGAGTAATCATCAACTATGACCAAGGTGTAAAGATTTCCACCAAGACTTTTTACTCTAGCCGGTCCAACTAGATCCATATGAAGTAATTGAAGAGGTCTACTAGTTGAGATCTCATTTTTTGCTTTAAAAGAAGATTTGGTTTTTTTTTCCTTTTTGACAAGCATCACAGACTATATCATTTTTGAAATTCAATTTAGGAATACCAATGACCAAATCCTTTTTCAGCAACTTGTCAAGTTGAAACATATTAACATGAGCTAATCGTTTATGCCATAGCCAACTCTCATTCAAGTTGCTAATAAAACAATTTTCAGAAACTGAAGCATTGCTAGAGAAGTTAAGAGTATAACAATTTCCATCTCTAGTGCTCTAAATAAGGCTTTAGTTTTCAAATCATCAATGGAGACTAAATCCTTTCTAACAATCAAGCATTCATTTGAATCAAAGATAACTAGGTTACCCTTGTCGGTGCTTTGGCTTACACTTAGGAGGTTGTGACACAATCCTTCTACTAGGTAGACATCTTTGATGAGAGGACCTTCATTGTTTCCTATCTCACCAATCCCAGCAATTTTTCCCGATTGGTCTCCTCCAAATGTGACTCTACCACCATCCTTTGATTTGATTGAAAGGAATTTAGATTCATCTCCAGTCATGTGTCTTGAGCACCCACTATCAATGTACCACTTGTTGGGTCTTGATGCTCTAAGACAAACCTGCAATTCACAAGGATCAAGCCTTAGGTACCCATCTTTTCTTGGGTCCTTTGGAGTTAGTTTTGACCTTAGGAACATGAGTTCCTTTCGGTACCCATTGATAATTTCCCACGGCTTAATTTTTCTTTCATTTCTATGAAAGCAAGATGAAGTAGAATGACCCTTCTTATTACAATAATTACAATGTGCAAAGGGATTTGAAGAATGAACTGATTTTGTGAAATAGTTCATGTACGTTTTTGACCACTCTTCTTCTTGCCTTTCTTTTTATCAAAATCCGTCGTAGCCAATGCCGATCTATCATTTATAAATCGTTGTTGTTTCAAAATCACATCAAGCATTTCACTTCCCTTAGTGAATTTTTCGAGTGCTTTTGTAAGATGTAAATTCTTTTTCTTCAAGTCAGGACATTCTTCACAAGCAGGATTTTCTAAAGAAGAGAGTTTTTCAATTTGCAATTCAAGTGTAATATTTCTGTTTTTCAATTTGAAATATTTTTCAGCAAGTTTTTCAAATTCAAATTGCACAGTCATATACTCATCAAATAGATCATCATAAGGAGGTTTGCAATCATATACCTCTTCAAGTTTAGCACGTTGCTCTTCTTCTTCAGCAACTAGGCATATATTTGCATTTTCTTCCTCATCCTCATCATCTTCATCGATGAACTATCACCCCAAATGCCGGAGACATAAGCTTTCTTCTTGTATTTGCTTTGAACTTCTTCTTTTCTTTGTCTTTGTTGTTCAGTAGGGGCATTCGGACTTGATGTGGCCGGCTTTTGACATTCGTAGCGGATGACCGGCTTCTTTGCCTCATAGGCGGAGCTAGCTTTGTGAAATTTCTTGAAACCTTGGTCCCTCTTGTAGAATTTCTTGAATCTACGAACCATCATGCCTATTTCCTCATCTTCGTCTACATTCTCATTTTCCTCATCGAATCTTTAACTTCTCTTGCGGCCTTGAGGGCAATTCCTTTGTTCTTGCCATGAACTTCATCAAGTCCCTTCTTGAATTTGACTTTAGCCTCATATTCAGAGAGACTTCCGAATAGAGCAGCTACTGACGTCATTGACTCTCCTCGAGCCTCTTCAATAGCTGTGACTTTTGCTTCCCATTCCTTGTTAAGGATATTTAAGATCTTCCTTACTTGGACGGGTTGGTCATATTCTTTTCCCAAGGCAAAGAAGTTGATTGATGAGATGAGTGAACCTCACCGGAACTCACCAATGGATTCGCCATGCTTCATTCGCGAAAGATCATATTCGGTCATAAGAGTATTGACTCTTTTGCTTTACTCCATTGTTCCTTCATGAGCTATCTCCGAGCATCCCACATGGCCTTAGGCGATGATAAAGTGCAAATACGAAAATATTCTTGTTGACTTAGAGCACTTTGGAGTAGTAGCACAGCCTTCTTTGTTGAGTGTGACATTTCTTCCGTCATTATCATCATATTCTTCTTCTAGCTTAGGAACTCTAACTCCATCTTCAAGGGTTGATGGCGCATAGTCTCCTCTCTCAAATACTCTCCGGAGACCATACTACGTTGCCATGACGAAAACTTTGAACTTTGCTTTCCGGAAGGAGTAATGTTCTCCATTGAAACCGGGTGGTCTGTTGATAGAAGCTCCATCAGGTAAGATACCTTCCATATTGATCCTTCTCGAGATGTTAAGCTCTTTTGAGAAGACCTTGCTTTGATACCAAATGTAAATGGAGCTATATACCCAAGAGGGGGGTGAATTGGGTATTTTAAAAACTTTTCGAGAGTGCTGTTTTGACCAAGTAAAAACAAATGATAGCGAGGAGGAAACGAAGGAAAGCTTGCACAAGAGAAATTATCCTGGTTCGGTCTTATCCTTGACCTACATCAAGTCCCTAAGCTACACTTGGGATTTTCAATCCACTATACTCACAAACCGATTACAAACTCTGTACTCAAGAGTATTTCTCTCTCTAGAACTCACTCCCCCTTACAAGTTGCAATCAATACATCCAACCACCAAGTCCCCGACTTGTGGTTATCTCAATCAATAAATGATTTACAAATAGAACTCTCTCACGGAAGCGAGATAAAATGAACACCGAAGTACAAGTATCGATTGATACAATACAGATGAAAGCTGAACACAATAAATAACAATCAATGAACTTTCGCTCTCAGTAGGTGTATCAGCTTGAGAAGAAGTTAATGAACTCTATTTATAGGTAGAGAACATTAAATGACCGTTGAATGATGAATCCAACCGTTGTAGGTGATTAGCATTAAGTCTCGGTCATCTTCTCTCTCTAAACTCCAACTAATCCAGTGCTAATATGATCGATGTGGAATTCGAGGATTTGCCCGTTGGAGAAGAGTTTACTTGATGAAGAAAGCATTCTTGACCGTTGAGAATGCGTGCTCGAGATGGATTATCCAAAAGAAGGTTGATTTGCGAAAGTGCATTAAATGCACCGAGCACTTTTTGCTTTTTGCCTTGATCTTCATTAATCTTCATCTGTGCCAACTGAAATTCACTCAATAAACTTGTTAAACATATCTGGGAACATAAGTGAATGATTCATGAAAGTAATAGGATCAAACAAGAGTGATTTGCAAATTCGTATAATTCAAAATCAGTTTTTAGCGTTGTAAACCGCGGTAAGTTCATGCTAACTCGAGTATGGCACTTGTTCACAAGTGTCCAAACTGCAAGATATCCTATTGGATACTCGAGTTTGCACCTTTCGAGGCAAACCATCGTTTCTTGAATTTGAAAGACAAAACCTATACTCGAGTTTGCCTATGCAAACTGCAGTATTGGTTTAACTTGAAAAATCCATTTGCTTTCTATAAGTCCAATACTCGAGTTTGGCTATGCAAACTGCAGTATTGACTTAACGTGAAAAATCCTTTTGCTCTCTGGAAGTCCAATACTCGAGTTTGGCTATGCAACCGCAAGTATTGACTATTCAATACTCGAGTTTGACTATGCAAACTAAGGTATTGATTTAATTTGAAAAGTCTTTAGCTCTTCTCGGAAGTTCAATACTCGAGTTTGGCTATGCAACCGCGGTATTGATTTAACTTGAAAAATCTTTTGCTCTCTGGAAGTTCAATACTCGAGTTTGACTATGCAAACTGCAGTATTGACTAAGTTTGAAAAGTTCTTTAGTTCACAAGAAGTTCGATACTCGAGTTTGCCCATGCAAACCGCATGACTTTGGTGGAAACTTGGTTGCTTTCTGGATGGCCTTTACTCGAGTTTCGCCAAAAAGCTGCAAGATTGACTGTCAATACTCGAGTTTGCAAACCTATACTGCGGTTTGCAACTATCAGAATGTTTTTAAACAACTTTGCAAACTTCAAAACATGTTTTACATTTGTTGTTAATCATCAAAACATATTGAGAACTAACATATAAGACCGCTTGAATTGTGGTGGGATTTAGCCACTCTTTCGATGGTTTTGCTTGTGTCATAGTGATCACAAACAAACACATTAGCATAAGAGAAAGGGGAGGAATCAATTTTTGGTGTAAATAATGTGAATTCTTTTATTGACAATTTGGGTGCTTAGATAGGAGAAGGGTTTAAGATTATTCATATTTTAGCACGTGGCTGTGCCTGTTTAGTGGACTTGGTAAATTATGGGACTTGCATTAACAATAGAAAAATTACAGATTCATGGGATTAATTATTTGAGTGTGTTTTTAACCTGCAAATGTAAGAGTGCTGGATTTTTGTTGAATGAACTTGCTCAAATATTTTCTTCTTTATATGTTTGCTTGGATTTAGTTTTCCTTTTTAAATGAATAAATTAGTCCTAAGCCCAAACCCCCAGCCCACAATTGCTCGATATCTTTAGTTGAATGTTTTTTTTTTTTTTATATAAAAATTTTAGAAAAAGGGTTGGGCTCACCCACAATCCAAGGACAGGGCGTTTGGAGCCCAGTCCACAAGGCATACTGGGCCAGAGAGTACACATGCCTCCACCTCTACCCAACATTTCCATTACTTCATAGACCCCTAGGATGCCTCCCCCAATGCCTTGACCAACTCTAGGATCGAATCTTCTCCCTTTAGGTGAGAAAGTCCGACCCTTCGCCAGTTGAACCTAAGGACGGGGGGTCTTTAGTTGAATGTTTATGTACCTTACTATAAGCCAAGCACACGCAATTACAAAACCCAAACTCAAAATTGCCATAGTCCTAACTCCTAAGCTGCATCCTTTTTTTTTCAAAAAACCCGCCTGGGGGGGGGGCCACCCTAGCCCCCTATCTCCGCCACTGCATCCAAGTATTCTCAAAATTCATTAGAGTAACCAACGGAGGTTGGCACAAGTGGTAAGCGGCCTACGTCACTTAAGCAAGATCTCAGGTTCGATTTGGTTGTAAATTATAGATTTTAAGGGACTTTTTAGTCGTATTTTATCTATCTTGAAACTTCAGTGCAATTTTCCCAAAAAATAATTGTACCTTTTCTTTAACCAACAAAATTTTATTTCTTCTTGTTTGGTCAATCGTGTTTAAAAATTAACTTCAACCTATCTTAATCGCGTCCCTCAAGTAGTATTTCAATTTTCAACACATGCATTATTCTATATTTTTATTTCAACTCGTTGATTTGACCTGGCCATCCTTAAGTTTAATTAGTCAACAAAGTTTGGGCTATATTGATATATAAAATGTTTAAGGTGTAAATTTACCCATCAAATGCTTGGCCTCTCGACCCGTCCTCTCTCTCTCTCTTGCACCAAACCCTAACCCGTCTCTTCCTTCTGGGCTTCTGCCTTTGCCTCTGGCGAGCCTCCTCTTGTTCCACAAGGGCGACCGAAGTGCAGATCGGCCCTCGATGAGTCCGGTGCAGGCTGGTCTTAGGTCGGAACGGAGATATAGAGTGGTGGCGGTCCTTCTTCTCCGACGCCGGCTCTCCTCTCGTTGTCCGTCCTCAACGCCTTCCCCAACTCCGGCGGCCCTCGCTCTCTCGGGCCGCAATGGTGGTCCTCCCTCGTCTCTGATGGTGGGAGTTTTTGCTTCAACGTCTCCTTCGATGGTGGTCTCTGGCTTGTCGGCGGCCTGTTGCTCGGCGGTAGCCCCTAGCTCGACGGTGGTCTCCTGCTCGTTGGCGGCCTCTGGCACGTTGGTGGTTTCCGGCGGAGGGGGTGCTTCTATTTTCCTTTTGATTTTATTGCTTTATGTTTGTCTATGTTTTCTGATGGTGTGGATTTAAGCTAGCTATTTTGATGTTGTGGATTTGGGTAATTATGGTGGTGTTCTTCGTTGTGGATTGGATTTGTGTTTTTGGGGGAAGGGTTTTATCGATGGTGGCTGCTATTTTGTGCTTTATCTATAGGAAGACCATTGCTAGGATTGTTCGATGGGGACGAATCTATTTCACTTTTGTTTGCCAAAATCTATTCGGTGGGTGGTTTATGTTGCCAAGTTTTCTTCAATGGATGAGCAAGAGTATTCTTCAGGTCTTCACTTGTCTTTTTTTGTCTGCGGTTGGGTGTTCTCTGTCCGGTACCCCGAGTACGGGGGATTATGTAGCTGACCTATGTGCAGCTTTTCTTATAAGGAGGTGTGCCGATCGGTGGGTTTTTGCAACCAAGACTTTCTTTCTTGTCCTTTCTAACCGTGGATGGCCAGAAAACTGATGAAGTCTTGGAAGTGACTTTTACTCCTATTTGTTTTGTGGTGACTTGCTTTCCGTACATTTGGATTGGTGTTGATGTATGTGTTAGTTTGCTTATTCTAGTATGTGTTCGTTTAGTTTGTTTAGTTTGTTATATAATCTTTTGATGTAACTCTTATTATTATTATCAATATATGTTCTTGTTCTGAGAAAAAAAAAAATTTACCCATCAAATATTTTTCTCCGCACATTTGACATCGGGAAATTTTCATGAGTGCAACAATATTCATAACATTCTCAAATGAAATAAAAGTATTTCCATTAATTTTTACTGCTTTATCATGTGTCCTTTAGTAAATACTCCCTCCGGTCCTAATTATAAGAGTTAGTTGACTTTTTTGGAGCGATCTAATTAAATTATTCTAAAGTATTTGTATTTTCATTTTTTTCTTTAAATTAATTAGTTTGACTAATAAATTAACATATAATCTAAAGATTCACAACATATGAAATGATTAAATAACTTATTTAGTTTCTTTAATTTATTCAAAAAATAGTAGTCAACAATACCACAAGTGAATTATATGATGGATAAGAGGCAATATATATTTCTAAATTTCTGATAGTTTTGACCAAAAATGTCAAAAGGAAGGATCACGATGCCCTCTGGCTCCGGCAATCTCAATTTGGGCGTTTGGCCCATTTATTTATTTCAATCACGCCATCTCATGGTCTCAACCATCAATTTTGTTGATTCCTAAATATTTTGTTCAAAATTCAATTTATTAGTGCCAACATTTTGTTTTACATTTTCTTATGCCTTTTCAACTTTTTTTTTTAAAAGGCAATTATCCTCCTTCAAAAAGGACCTATAGTTTTTCCTCCCTTCCTAACAAAGAAGAACCCTAGTTTGAAATTGAATCCAATGAAAAATGTAAATTATTATTATTATTTATTTATTTTACTAACATTAGAAAGTTTTACTCTTATACTAAATATTCTTGGTAAATTAATTATCATTAATCTATCCTATTATTCTAAATAAATTTTAGGATGTTATATGCAGGGTCAACTTCATTTAAAAGCTCCAATTTATGGGGCTTAAATGGGCCAGCGGGCTCGGCCTGATTTTCAAGCTCTAGTTATAATACAGTCATCAGCAACAAAGCATTGATGAGCAATCTTAGCTTTCTCTTTTTGCAATCCTCAGTTTACCTCTTTTTTTATTTTTAAAAAAAAATAGAATCATCATTAAATTGAAGTATGCTAGCTTCCTTGTTGATCTTGATGGTGACTGATCGAGTTTTTATATCAAGGAGAAATTTTATTTCTTTTATTTTTTATTTTTTTTTATCTCTCGAGTATAGCTATATAGTGGGGGAAAGTTGGGATATTGGTTTCAGTTGGCAGAGTTTGATAGGAATTAGGAAGGAGGCTTTTTTTTTTTTTTTTTTTTTTTTTTTTTTTCGTAAAACGGTGTAGTTTGAGATTTACTGGAGAAAATCTTATCTCCAGTCACAAGAGAAATTTAATCCCTATAAAAATATACAAGGGAGTATTAATTATAATATTGATGATATAGCTTTTGTCGTGTGATGGAGTTGGGATATTGGTTTCAGTTTGGCAGCGAGGAGCGTTCTTCTCCATTTAAAAGGGCTGAATTTCGCATCCTCGTTAAAATGACATCGTTTCATTCACCTGTATTCCTAAAAGCAACCCAACAAGATCCATCAAATCTCCTACGTGAAACCAGATTTTTTTTTTTTCCACTTCTATAGAAAGCGTAAAAAGTAATGCACCTTTTTATAGTACTTCCTTAGTATTACAGCTTCTTGTTCTTGGATTTTTTAAGAAAGTAGTGGCCTTTTGTAGCGTTTGTGGACACAAGTGCTACAACTCCTGATAGCTTTCAGTAGCACTTGTATTTGCAAAAGCTACAAAAGGTGAATTAAAACAGTGGCTTTCTCTAGCGTTTGTATCAGAAAGCACTACAGAGGGCACAACACACATTCCTCATTCACCATCGGCGTCCCCCTTCCATCTCAAAATCTCCCCTCTTCTCTCTTTCTCCTGTCCCCGCTGCTGTGGGTCTTGCAAGTCGCCGCCTTCTTCTTCAAAATCTTTTCGATCCCACACACTTCTCTCTCTCTCTCTGCTTCCTCTTCCAAGCCCAGTGACAGCTTCTCCTCGTTGTTCCAACGCCAATATTGGTCCATTGCTTCTTCCTCCTCCTCCTCCTTTAAGGTCAGGCCCTCGACATCTCTGCCCACTCATGCTTCCTCTGATTTTGACGCTACTCGCTTTGAGAATCGGGCCACTTCTACAATAAGCAGGTATTCAATCTCAATTCCTATCTCAGAACTACTTCGTTCTTTCTATTTTAGCATTTTTAATCTACCTAAGGAAAACTTATGGAGATTTTGCGGCGACTTAGCGTTTTCTTTTCATTAATTTTGGTGTTAAACGGCCGAAAATTTATGCAATTGTGAATCATTATTGGTGTCCATTGAACTGCTGAGAATGCATCACTTATTATTGGTGCTTTTGAACTTTCAAATTATGCCTATTAATTCAACGTCTCAGTCCGAATTCCAATATGCTGTAATATTTTTCGTTTGTGTGTTCTTCAAGCATTTTTTTAGTTGCTGTGATAACTGATAAATGTTCTTCGAAAAACTTTCTAATGCTATCAATTAATATTCGTCTGAAGGCAAGCATTGACAAATAATATCAGTTACAGAGGCTTGCAGTTGAAAACCATTAGCTTTCAAGCACAAATGGCATTTGATCTACAATGTTTATAAGGCTCTAATAAACGTGATATGTGGCTTGTTGGAAATCATACGATGTCTTTTATCGGAGGCTTGTTCCATGATTTTATGGCTTATTCTCCCTGTGCTTTTGAAATGTTCTTCTCTGCTTCCCTCTGAATTTTCTTTGGAAATTTACCAAAATAATAATATTTTAAAAAAATGTACTAGATTACAACACTTTGGAAACTATTTTCTAAAGTAAAGCAATCAAACCTACCATTTGATCGACGAACCGGTGACGTCAAGAGTACTGAGCCACTATGATGTGGCGTCAGCCCTGCTGACACCACCAATACCAGTGGCGTCAACAGTGTTGACGCCATTGGCCACCTAATTAATTGACGCCCATTTGGGCATCAATCCACCTAATTAATTTTAATACACGCCTTTAGGCGAATTGACGTCATTTTTTTAAAAAATATATATAATTTTATATTTATATTTAAAATTCTATTTAATTATAAAAAATAAAATAAATAATTAATAATTTTAATTAATAATTAAAAAATTAAAATTTATTATAAAATATGTAATTTAATAATCCCCTTACTTTTAGCTAGCTATTCAGATTTTTTATTATTATTTAAAAATCGTCTTTCAATTATGTGCGGAAATGTCAATAATTATAGCGTCCTTCTAGATGCCAACCGGAACTATTTTACCCGATCAAAATTATTATATCGTCCTTTTGGAATTGACGGGATTAAAATAAAATGTGGGTTTGATCATTTTATATTTTTGGTTCTTCAACTAATGACAAATTAGGTGGCATGTAGCACAAGCCTAATGTTTTTGATTCAATGTGTTAGGCTTGTGCTACATACCACCTAATCATATTAGTTGAAGAACCAAAAACATAAAATAATCAAACCCACCTTTTATTTTAATCCCCGTCGATTCTAGAAGGACGCTATAATAATTTCCGATATGGGTAAAATAATTCGATTAGCATCCAAAAGGACGCTATAATTATTTTGATACTCCGCACATAATTCGAAAGGACTCTTTAAACTTTATTAAAAAAAAAAAAATCAAATGAGTAGCTAGCTAAAAGTAAGGGGATTATTAAATTACATATTTTATAATAAATTTTAATTTTCTTAATTATTAATTAAAATTATTATTTATAATTAAGTAGAATTTTAAATATAATTATAAAATTATATTTTTTTAAAAAAAAATGACGCTTAAATAGACGCCTAAAGGCGTCTATTAATTGACGCCCAAATGGGCGTCAATTAATTAGGTGGCCAAAAATGGAGTCAACACTGTTGACGTCATTGGTATTTGTGGTGTCAATAGGGCTGACACCACATCATAGTGGCATCAGTACCCCTGACACCACCGGTTCTATCAGTCAAATGGTAGGTTTAACAGCCTTACTTTAAAAAACAATTTCCAAAGTGTCATAATCTAGTACATTTTTAAAAAAATATTATTATTTTGGTAAATTTCCCGAAGTTCCTTTCCTCTTGTTGTTGCTATTGTTTCTTCTTCTGTGCTTCTGAAACGTGATGGTGTTTGTTTTTTCTTAATTTTGCTGGAGAAATATGTGTTTAAAGTTTGTATACTGTAATTAGTTCTTAAGGAAACATAAGAATTTTATTTTATAAAAAAATTGCTTCTTGCAGCACTTCCTTAGAAAACCGTTACAGAAAGTAATAATTTAATTAAAATAATTAAGCACTTGCTGTAACGCTACAACAAGTGTTATTTTTTTAAGAAGATAAAGTACAAGTTGTAGCTCTTATGGAAGCGGAATAGCCTGTATTTGTAGTGATGGATCTTGTAGCATTTCTTAAGCACTACAATTTATTTATTTATTTTTGGGGGGGGGGGGGGGGGAAATAAGTGTTAAGCACTAAGGACAACTAATTTGAACATAAAAATGGAAAAATTCTTATATGAACCTGATTTGCCACATTATTTGTTGTCTAACAAATTAAAATATAACAATTCACACTACAAAAAACATTGTTCTTTCGTAGCGGTCAATTTGAAGCAGTTACCAAATACAACTACCAATGTCATATTTTGTAACGGTTTTGGTACAAACCGCTATATATTTAAGACATGCGCTGGTTAGGGAACGGATGTTGCAGCAGTTATAATAAAGTAACCACTACAAAATTTCACACCAAGATGGCGCCAAATTTGCAGCAGTGAATTTGTTGCGGTTTCATGAAAAGTAACCTGGCATGAAGGTTGTGGCGGTTTATAGAAAGAAACCGTTACAGATTCAAAGAGTCTAAACCTTTGTTGCAGTTATGCCTACAAATTGCTACAAAATTTGGGGGGGGAGTTTGCTTGGTTGTAGCGATTTCAGAAGGAACCGCTACACATTTGAAGCCTATATAAATAGTTGTCCATGCAAATAATTCTACGAAGAATTTGCAGCATGAAGCTGTGCTTGGTATCATGATATATGTATCATGTTCCTTAGTACTACATTTACAATTTTTCATGTGGTAACAACTACTTTCAAACCAATGTTTAGTCTCATACAGCTCTTTCTTCACTAATAATGATAGTATGTAGCGATCATAACAAAAATGGCTACAAAATTAAATGTTTCTTCATATTTGTAGCAGTTATCACAAGAAACCGCTACAAAATGTAAATACTTGATAAACTTGTGGCGGTTTCCAACAAAAACCCTCACATATTTGAAGCCTATATATAAGCACCCACAACAGAAGTTATATTTTGTGAAGAATTAGCTGCATGAAACCAGACATTGGTTTAAAAGCAGTTGCCCCTTGAAAATTTGCAAATGGGTTGTGTTTGGTATCATAATGATACCAAGCATGACATTTACATCTTATCAAAGGTGGAAACTGTTTTCAAACAAATGTATGATTTTTTGCCATTGTTCTTCAAAGTCACAATAAAATTTTCAACGGTCATAGGGTAGACCATTGCAGAATGCAACAATCTAACATTTGTAGCAGTTATGGCATAAACCGTTACAAAATGAAAACAATATGACATTTCGGTTTATTTGGACCGCTACAAATTGTCACAAGGAACAAGAAATATTGTAGCGGTTTTAGGAAAAACCACTACAAAAGTTGAAGTGTTTAAAAGCAACAGTAACTCGTGCGCATTTTACTTGCACAACACATTTCTTTCTCATTCGCTTTCTTACAACATTTAACCATAGTTTTTAATGAGTGATGTCGTCAAAGAGAGGTATGGGAAAGAAGGTGATGTAAGGCAAAGTGCCTCGATGAGGGGTAGTAGTACTAGAAGGCAGCACATGGGTAGAAATGTTCTTGTGCTATCAAAGTAGGGGACCTCGCCTTAGCAAATATTCCCACTAGAAGGCAGCACATGGGTAGAAATGTTCTTGTGCTATCAAAGTAGGGGACCTCGCCTTAGCAAATATTCCCACTAGAAGGCAGCACATGGGTAGAAATGTTCTTGTGCTATCAAAGTAGGGGACCTCGCCTTAGCAAATATTCCCATAGGAGGCGGCCCCACAAGTAGAGCAGGAGGCGACCTTATCGCTACATAATGAGGATGAGGAGGTTAAGATCACTTTGGATAACTTAGACTTCAACTTTCCCTTACACGAGCTGAAGCAAAGGGATCAACTTAAGAACTTCATTTTGAATCACATTAGTAAATTTCTCCAGAAGATGATTAGCTATATGATTAGCTATATATTCTTGCATCAGAGGCACAACAGGTTTATTATGTCGAGAACTAGAGGCTTAGAAATTGGAATATGGTAGTTCACTTAAAGCTTTAAGGCCTTTACAACATGTGCGATGATAATAACATCATCTACGAGAGTGAGTCGTTCCACCGCCAATTTTGAAGACTTCCTCCCTAAAAGTGATGAGAGTTTACCTATCATTCGGTTAGTTTTTTTAAGTTATGATTTATAATAAATTAATTTAAGTTTCATTTGTGTTCAAACATATCAAATTCAACTCTAACATTTTCTCTCCATCTTTTTTATAGTGATGTGACGAAGATTAATTTAAAAAAAATGTTTATCTTGCTATAATCCATGTATATTTTTTCAAAAAAAGAAAAAAAAAACCATTATATTTTTTGTAGCGGTTATAAACTATTACAAAACAAAACTAACCACTACAAAATAAAATAGTGACGGCTATAGATTCTGTCACACCAACCACTACAAAAACCATCATATCAACTGCTACAAGTTTGTCGTAGATATCCCTATAAATACCATTATCACACTTTATTTCACACACTTCTTCATTTCTTCCTTCCAAACTTCTCTCTTGATTTATCTCTTTTATGTCAATGTTTTCTCAAGAGGTTGGTGGTGAATCAAGCTTATCGGATATGATTTTTTTTAAAAAAAATTCTTTGTTTCATGTTAAATTTTTTATTTTCTTATTCTTATTTGATACTAACTATTTTTAATTTCCAAAACGGTATTATCTCAACATTTATTTCATAATTAAATATCATCAACAATATAATAAATTTATATTATCTACATTTCTCAATATTATAACTATTTAATATACATAATTTAATATTATCTAATAGTATTATTTTAAAATATTGAAATCTATCATATCTAACTAATAAAACTAAAATGTCAGAGTAATAAATAAAAACACTACAGTTGCTGATTTTTTTAAAAAAATAAATTTTATTTTTAGCAGTCATATAACGCTAAAAAAGTTTCAAAAATTTTGGACCATTTTTTAAATTTTAAAAATTGGCAGCACAAATTTGTAGTGGTTTAGAACTGCTACAATTTTAATCCAAACTTTTTTTTTTTGGTAAAAAAAATGGTGGTAAGTGTGCAACCACTCCTGGTTCTGCAGTGGCAATGACGACCCTCCCAACAGTGGTAGCTCCATACAAGGCGGATTATGAGTGGTTTTACCGCAGCTTGAACCCTAAACCTCTTAAGGGAATCAAGCGCCACATTCTGTTGGACCAACCACATGTTGGTAATTCAAACTTTTTGATACCATTGACAATTTTATCCAATATTTTAGTGGTTACCTAACCGCTACAAAGTTCTATTGCTAATTTTTAAATGTTTTTACCACCAACATTTTTTCCACCGATTTTTAAAATTTTGTCGACGTAGTTAGTAGCGGTTATGAAACCGCTACAAAATGTTAACACAATATGTCGTTTGGCTGTCATTCAGTAGTGGTGACCCGTAACCTCTACAGTATCAGTGGCGGTTTTGTTATTTGAGTAGCATATTTTTTTTACCGCTACAAAATTTCTTGCAATGATGATTTTTGTAGCGGTTTTTCTGACTGCTATGCATGTCGTTAGTAGCGGTCAAAACCGCTACAAATACACAATTTTCACCGCTGTAAAATATCTTCTTTTTTTTTTTGGTAGTGTCATGATCTGATTTGGCACCTTCTAAGGGTGTGTTTGAATTAGTAATGACAAAAGTGACTTTTTCCCAATCTAACTTTTGCAAATTTAAGATCGAGTAAAATTTAGATTGCTGAATATGATTTATGTTTGAATTAACTTCTAGAAAAAGTCCAATTGAGAAACTAAGAGGTGTTTGGATGAGTAATAGAAAAAGCAAGTTTAGATGTAAATGAAAATGGCTGAAAAGTATATGAGTGTTTATATTCTAACTTACATTATATATATAATTTGATAAATTTAAGAAATAAAAAAATAAAAATAAGAGTTAATATATTATTCGAATAGAATCTATGATTATTAAAAGGGAAAATGACACTTAAATACCATCTGAATTTCCTAAACCCTGAGGAGCCTATTAAAATTGTGAAATGACAAAGAAGGAATAAGGGCAATTAGGGATATACAAATTTTGGAGAAAAGCCCAAAATTCCCTTCACACTTATACAATGAAGACACTGAAGGCAATCGATCAGAGTATCGTGAAAAATTCCTATCATTCTCCCTGAAGCTCTCAATAGAGCATGTGTAAGGGCTCCAAGTTCTTGTTCATCTTACTCTGACATTCGGCGACTTCAAATCGAAATCAATTAGGGTAATTACAGAGAGAAGTGTTAGGATTACTCAAAAGGGGCTCCAACTTCTTCTTCCTGTAACGCTCAGACCCACGTCATTGTCCTCAAATCGGGTTGGGTTGGGTCAAAGTTTAAACCGATTTGATTTGATTTACTGTCTACACACAAAAAGTTAAGAACACAAAAAGAAAACACCACATGAAATTGGAAAGGAACAATATCTAGGTTTTGAGGAAGAAGAAAGTGAAAATTAAATGTGAGATTTAACAAAAATCGTAATGGGATTAACAAGTTTATCAATGGGTTTAACAAGTCTTTTAATGGGTTTAAAAGTTCATTCATCAAGTGAAAAACATGTCACTCTGGTGAACCCAACATCTGAGCATTATGAACAAAAGTTGTATTGGAATTAACAAGTTCATCAATGGGTTTAACAAGTCTTGTAATAGGTTTAACAAGTTCACTTTCACTAAGTGACATATTTTTCATTGACAAATGAACTTGTTAAACCTATTACAAGATTTGTTAAACTCATTCATGAACTTGTTAATCCTATTATGAATTTTGTTCATATTGCTTAGATGTTGGATTCACTAGAGTAACATGTTTTACACCTAACGAATGAATTTGTTAAACCCATTGATGAACTTGTTAATCCCATTAAGATTTTTGTTGAATCTCATATTTATTGTTCACCTTCTTCCTCAAAACCCAAATACTGTTCATTTCAAATTTCAGGTGGCATTTTTATTTTCTTAATTTTTGTGTGTGTAGACAGTAAATCAAATAAAATTGATTCAAACCTTGATCCAACTCAACCCGATTTGGGGACGACGATGCGAGTATGAGCATTACAGGAAGAATAAGTTGGATTTCATTTTGAGTAATCCTGACACTTCTCTCTATAACTACCCGAACTGAATTCGATACGAAGTTGCCAAATGCTAGAGTAAGATGAACAAGAACTTGGAGCCCTTGCACACGCTGTTGAGAGCTTTAGGAAGAACGACAGGAATTTTTCACGATACTATAATGGATTTCCTTCAGTGTCTTCATTGCATAAGTGTGAAGGGCATTTTAGACTGATTGGCCCCTATCCCTTCTCTATTCTTTCACAAATTTAATGGGTTTCTCAGGTTTAAGAAATTCATATATTATTTAAGTGTTATTTTCTCTTTTTTAAAACCATTTAACTAGATGCATTGGATAAATAAAAATATAAGTATAGGTAAACATAAAATTAAATAAATAACATTAAATATATAAAAAGTTGTAAACAAAGTAAAAAGATTATATTCACGTATGTAAAAGCTGAGGTGTAAAAGCAAGGAAAGACAAAAGGATAGAGGATAAGGACAAAAAAACTTTCTGATAAAGAGACAAGTAACAACAGATGTGTGAAAGCATAAAAAGTAAGTATGAATTAGTAGGACAGATGTATGTGAAAGCACAAAAAGTAAGGATAGATGAACGTAAGCTTGTTCGGAATAATAACACGAGTCTTTAAAAAATATATTTTTAATCGTAATTTATAGGATGCATAAAATAAATATGTGAAATTAGTTTTGTTTCGATTTATATACAAACATATTTTTGAGACTCTAAAAATAATCCCAAACAAACTGACCATTTTTTACTTTTGATGGCTTTTTCCATTGAAAAATTGGTTTCTCATTATTTAGAAAAGCCAACCCAAAAACAAAATGACCATTTCTTGCTGCTACCCGTAAAAGCCATTTTTGGGATGGTTAAAAATAATCCCACACACTAAATATGGTAATAAAATTAAAAGATTTCATAATATTCACTTTTTCATTACTTGTGAAATGATAACTAAGACTGTATTTGGTTTGAAGGAAGGTGAGGAAAGAGAGCTTTCATGAAAATTCATATATAATCATAATATGAAATATTTGTGCAGAATGATGTAAATTTATTGTCATATTTGATTTTTCATACTAAGAAGTGAAGTTCTCATCCCTTTGAACCAAATACAACCTAAGTGATTCATTTTTTTAAGAAAAATAAAAATATGAAATGCATGAGTAGCCAATTAAGATTAATGTTAGTTGAGTTATTATATTTTAACTGAAGAGATCACAAGTAACATGACAAACAAGGTGTACACAAGAATTTATCCATAAAAATGAGATTAAAAAAAAGAGAGGCAAAAATGCAATGTTAAAGTTGTCATGACAAGAAATTAAAATATGGATCTTTATTTGAGATACAAGAAGAGAATAATAAGGATCCTAAATTATATTCTTAATCTTAATGAAACGAAGAAAGAAAACCTGTGCGCAGATCTAAAAACAAAACATATCATTCTGGGTTGGGGCTCAAATTGAGATCTATCGTCTCCTTCTCTTTAACGCTATTTACTTGCCGCATGATCTCTTGCTCCAGTGACGATCTCCAGCCGTGATGTGACGCCGCTGCGGTGCCGTTATTCCGATCACCGCCGCTCTTAAAGTACTGAGCTGCCGTGTTAATCCGGCGGAGGATCGTGTAAAACTCCTCCACCTCATCATCAGTCACAAGGCCATCCCGCACCTTCTTCTGATTGTGGTGGCCGTTGTCGTCGGCGGTATGAAGCTTCCTTTTCCGCCCTTCAGACATGATGATTGATGATTGAGAGACAGAGGTGGAGAGGTCAGTGGATCGTAAAATAAGGAATAATGATAATGGTGTGCGGGTTATGTTGTAACCGTCATCTTTAAAAAAAATGATACTGTACGTTTTGCACGGAATTGTGATGTCCGCTCTCATGAAAGCCCAATGGTCATCTGACACGTGTCTGGTATTAGAGAGTCATGCATCAACGCATTATGATTCAGTTTCAGGGATTTTTATCATCAGTAAAATTTCGACCATCCAAAATTAAGTTTGATGCTTAAATTTATTTTTATTACATTTTTCAATATTTTAAAATTATTTTGATTTTTATAAAATCTAAAATAAAGGTAATCCCTCAACTATATTTTTTTAAGGGCTTAAAATTTGAATTGTGTTATCTTTTTTTTATATTTAATGATTTTCTTTTAATCTTCATTAATTATATGTACTGCATTAATTAAAAGGTTAATAATACTTATATTTATCTTATTTCTCTCTCTCTCACTTATCCTTCATAAATAAAGAGATACCAGAAGAAAAAAATTATTTTATACATATTTATTATTTTTAACTAATTTTAACCGTTTTTTAAACTATGACGGAAGAAGTATCAAATTGCATCTGAATGATGTAATTCAATAGTAGGGATGACACGAGGAAAAGATGATGAGAAAGTGATGATGAGATATCCAAATCCGAAATGTTTTTACATTAAACATTAGTGAGATTTAAATTTACAATCTTGTAAGTGATTCTCTTAGTCTTTTTATAAGAACTCAATAACCGAATTATGTGTTTGAAAAAAGTTGTTAAAATTAATTGAAAATAATAAATATGTCTGGAAGAAAAACTTTATTTTCAAATATGCCTTTCTTTCTGAGGGGCAAGTAAGAGAAAAATATGGTAAATATAACTATTATCAATTTTTTAATTAATGTAATAAATATAATTAAAGAAGGGGAAGGGAGGGGAACCAATTAAATGTTCAAACAATTCTTATCGGACACTCATAAAAAGGAACAAGACAATTTAAATGCTAATCTCTTATAAAAAGAACAGAAAGCAAGAGAAGCTAATTACTTAAGGCTTGTTTGAATTAACGTTCAAAAAGCACATTCACATAAATCGAAACATGTCGTTTACTAACTAAAGCAAATTTTGTTGAGAAAATTTTCAAAAACGTTGTGGGGGATGCGGAATAAAGTGCATGGGTGGACTAGGGATGGGCCACTTAATCATGTAAGTGACTCTTTTAGTCTTTTTATAAGAATTCAATAACCGAATTACGTGCTTGAAGAAAGTTGTTAAAATTAATTTAAAATAATAAATATGTCTAAAAAAAACTTTATTTTCAAATATGTCTTTCTTTCTTAAGGGAAAGTAAGAGAGAAATATGGTAAATATAACTATCATCAATTTTTTAATAAAATATAATTAAAGAGGGGGAAAGGGGGGGAAAAACCAATTAAATGTTTAGACAATTTTTATCAGACACTCGCAAAAAGGAACAAGACAATTTAAATGTTGATCTCTTATAAAAAGAATGGAAAGCGGTAGGAGCTAATTACTTAGGACTTGTTTGAGTTAACGTTCAAAAGGCACATTCATATAAATTGAGACATGTAGTTTACTAACTAAAGCAAATTTTGTTGAGAAAATTTTCAAAAACGTTGTGGGGGACGTGGAATAAACAGCATGGGTGGACCAGGAATGGGCCACTTAATCATGTAAGTGACTCTCTTAGTCTTTTTATAAGAATTCAATAATCGAATTATGTACTTGAAGAAAGTTGTTAAAATTAATTTAAAATAATAAACATGTCTAAAAAAAACTTTATTTTCAAATATGCCTTTCTTGCTTAAGGGCAAGTAAGAGAGAAATATGGTAAATATAACTATCATCAATTTTTTAATTAATGTAATAAATATGATTAAAGAGGGGAAAAAGGGAAAAAAAGAAAAACCAATTAAATGTTCAGACAATTTTTATTAGACACTCACAAAAAGGAACAAGACAATTTAAATGTTGATCTCTTATAAACTTAGGACTTGTTTGATTAACGTCCAAAAAGCACATTAATATAAATCGAGACATGTAGTTTACTAACTAAAACAAATTTTGTTGAGAAAATTTTCAAAAACGTTGTGGGGGACGCGGAATAAACTGCATGGGTGGACCAGGGATGGGCCACTTAATCATGTCGGTAGGGGGAATTTAATGGATGGATCAGAATTCGGGAAATCCTCAGTGGTGATCTGAACTTCATGATGATAAAATACGCATTCAATGAGTTGAATGATGGGCTGAATAGTAATCACAACAAACCTTTTTCTTTGTTTTTTCTACCCCTTACAAGACATAATCAATTTTTGTTTGAAGGATTTTAAATAAATTATTTTAAAGTATTGATATTTATAATTTTTATATTGAATTAATTTGTCTTATTTATAAATACATATATAATTAAATAATACATGACCAGTGGCGGACCTAAGAATTTTACTTGACCAGGAGTAAAAAAAAAAAAAAAAAAAAAATGGTCTTTTATGCTATTTCGACGCCTATTCTTGTGACTATCTTTCAATAGTTGTTGTAAACCTGGAAGAGTGAGTACGGTTTAATAACTCCATCAATAAGAAGGTAAATAATGGATTTTCCGGTTCTTTACTAAATCTTTGACATAATTCAGATATAGTTGATAACTTAATGAAATCTGGATATTTAGAAATGTCAAGCTCAAATTATTGTAACTTTATCTTCAAATACAATTTTTCTTGTTCTATGAAATATCTTAAATAAAATTTATCAATAAGTTTGCAAATTAATTCTCACAATTTAATTCCATCTTCTAATGCAATTTATGCTTAGCGAACGAAGAGACAAATTGTGGGTGCAAATCTTTTGACTGGTGAAAAATCATCACTTTAATTTGTTTAATACCAACGTTAATATAAAACCAATTTCACTTTTTCGTTAAGGAAATAAATTTTACTTTGTTTTAATTTCACTTCACTTAATCAAAGTCACTTTTCAATACTACCAAATCTTAATCTCGTACAGCTGCTTATTCATTCAGCAATTCTTGCAGGAGAGTTTTAAGATTTTGATCGCAGTTATTCTAATCAGTGTGATTGAATGGAGATTTACTAGTGAAAAATTCATTCTTAAGCCAAACAATAGCAGATTCGTCAATTAAGATTCAAAAGCTAAGCTCAAAGCTATTAGCGTGAATAAAGACTAGCTAGTAATAATCCTATTATCTTATAATTACTGTTGTCTTCACAGAAAAAGAAAGAAAGCGTTTTGCACTCATCCATAATCCTTACAAATTTGGCTTTATTCGGATTTTTATTTTTCTGGGGCCAACTCGGAGCATTGCACTCATCGATATGTTTGCTATTTCAAGGTCGCTTTCCTTCTCTAATCTTCTATAATTCACACAGACATGCAAATATTTTGCTTTTATTCTTAGACTCTGCCACTTGTTATTTTACTAAGATGTTTTTCTTTAAATTTTAGGAGGTGCATCCTAGTCCCCTTGTATCCGTCATTGTACATGATATATATTATGATTAACTAAATTTTTTTTTTTTTCTATATCTCTAAAGAATATCATCTATATTTTATATTAAAAATGGGATGATAATATTTTTATCGCCGTCTTTCTTTTCCCAATGCGACAATATAGCAATAATCACTTTGAGGCATCGTACTATGATATTATGAGGACCTGATTTTGGTGCCTATCCAAGAGTTTGGAGCATCTGGACCGTCCGATCGATCTAAACGGTCCAGATTTTATTTCTTTTAATTGCTACTTTTTGAATAAAAAAATGTTAGTTGAGAGATTATCTTTATTTTAGATTCTCAGATCCATTAAAATAATTTTTTTTAAAAAAATAGAAAGTAAAAAAAAAAAGATCTGGATCGTTCAGATCAGATCTGAACGACCCAAAAGGGAGGAGTTCTCCCTGCCTATTCAAAGATAGACAGAGAATCCAGTTCCGATATTATGAATGTTATTGCGCAGAGAATAAAGGAGATGATAAAGCAATGGTATATTTTTATAGTACTTGTCCAACTATTCGATTCATTCTTTACCCAAAACACTAATAGCTAGGAATCATTAGTCTGCGATTTCTTTGCGTTTCCTTCAAACTGAAGAACACGATTCCTTTTCGATTTCATGGCCGAAGATCCAATCAAATCAGATGGGAATCTCCCGTTCAGCCATCTCTGTATCTCCATCCTTCCTATGCGCCCACTACCACACTTGTTTCCGCTACACTCACAGGCTCTGATAATTACGCCACATGAGTCGTGTCATGCGCATCGCTCTCTTAGGTCGCAATGAACTTGGTCTAGTTGATGGGACATGCACTCATGATAAACAAGATCTAGATTTATAAAGCAAGACCAGTGCTACTATGCGTCTGTTAGGGATGGCTGTAAGATAAGAGAAAAGTCCGGAAGAACATTATTTTGATGTATTTGGCATGACTTCAACATATTGAATCTATTTGGGATAACTTGCTCAAATAAATTAGCTTCAAAAACTCAAATAAGTTTATCAGAAATCCAGTAAAAAAGAATCTAGATTTTAGACTTTTGGTTGTGAAATGGTTTATAAGCTGAAGGTAGTTGGATTTTTTTTTTTTGCCATCACTTTCGAATATCTCATCTTCAATCAATCAAAGTCCCTTCGCAAGCCCCCACGCAAGCCATCCTTTTTATTAGTCAACAGAAAATTTTCCTTCAAATTGAATTCTAGAGATCTAAATCCTTTTAAATAAATTTGACAAAACTCGGGAGAATTCTATACATCACATATAGAATTTAAGAAATAAATTCATTATATCCATGACTCAAAAATAATTTTATTTATTAAAATTGTTATAATATATATAGATTAACAAAAGTTTTCTGTATTGCATGAAATCTAAAAAATAGATTGTACAATTGTTATAGATTTTAGGGAAAATCCCGTCAGGACTCAAATGATCAAAAAATTGTCAAAAGAAAGGCTAAAAAAAAGTCATATGTTAGGGCCTCTTATGGTATTATTTTAGAAAAATTTGTCTTGATATAGTTGTTAACGTGTCTTGATTTAGTTATTAAATTATATTGATTTAATTATTAGGATATTATTATTAACGTCTACTGATGATTTTGTTGTTAATATTATACTAATATAGTTGTTAACATTTATGAAATAATACCAGAAAAAGTCTTAAGGCCTTTTTTGATATGTGACTTTTTCTTGGGTCTTTTTTGATAATCTTTTAGTTACTTGGATTCTAAGGGAGTAAGGGGTATTTTCCCTATATTTTATTCATATCACAGAAGAATAATTTATTTAATATTTAACTCGTTATATTGCTTTAGGACCAAGATCTCAATGTACTTCTTGTGGTTGTGAAATAAGTTTAGGCGAGGCCTTATTAGAGCCTTACAAAAGGCTTTAGAAATTTCGTGAATGAGAAATTATTTCTAAAAATACTGGCAATTCAATGAAAAATGAAAAATTATATTATTATTTGTTTTATGTGGAGAGGAAATTATACACTTTTTTTCCCACAATTCAATACAAGTTAGTCGCTATATGAATTTCCCCTTATTCGTATCCGTGATGGAATTAGAAACCACCTTATATTCATTGTATTGTCTTTTTTTTTTAATGGTAATTTTATTATTATTTTTAGCCAATTTACATGTAAATTTAACTTTTCACCTCAAATTATTACATAATATACAACAAACATATATATATATATATATATATATGTAAAAGAGAGATAGAGTTATCTCCAATGACCTTAAAACTACGTCTTTTGAATTAATGAAGGGTTTTTCCGTAATTTTGTTTATTTTTTAATCATATAAATTTTACCGAAACATTCTTCATTAATTCACCTAAGAATACTAACAAACCCTTTATTAATTCAAAACGACGTAGTTTTGAGGTCACTTAGAGATAAATCTATCTCCAAATTTGAAAATACTTTTCCCATATATATATATATATATATAGTATTCAATAACATTTATTTATTTTCACTCATTTTTCATTTCAACTGACTTTTCAAATATTATGTCAAACAAGAGCCCATCTAAAATTTTAAAAAAAAAAGTCACTTTTATCACCATTATCTCAAACACAAGTCACATCAACAATATAACTTTTGAGGAAAAAACCATTGAAAAAAGTCCCCAAAAAAAAAAAAAGTCATTTTAACTACGGCTATCTTAGATGCGCCTGTGTCATGGGTTTTCCAGCCAACTGGAAACCACGTTCTCTGAAGGACCAGGCAACACGTGAGCCTCTACTAACAGGCTAACAGTCACTGAGCCATCAGCCAACATTATGGCTAATCTTACTCCACGACAGTACGAACGCTTCCTTCAATTGCTGGATAAGGACCCAAAGGTTGATAAGAAGGACCCAGGCGAGACAACTGCTCGTTCGGTTTATCTTCTTTTCAACCTATTTGGTTTGTTGATTCCGACGCTACTAATCATGTTGTGAGTAATTAATTGAAAGCACCTAAATAACTATAGACCATATCTTGGGCCAATTAAGAGGATTACGGTGCCTAATGGAGAGAAACTTACAGTAACACATGTGGGAGACATTTATATGAGCTGAGAAATAATATTACATTAAAGATGTATTGTATGCCCCTGGCTTACACTTAATCTTTATCTATATCTCAATTAACTACAAATGAGAATTGTGTAGCTATATTCTTTCCTAACATGTGTGTGCTGCAGGACATCTTAAGTGGGAAGATCAAGGGGACTGGTAGACTTCATTATGGTCTTTACATATTGGAAAATGAAATAGCTTTAGAAAGCCTCATTGATGCTCAAAATTCTTTTATACTTTCTGTTCAAAATGCATGTTCTTTGAATACGTTGAATTGTGATATTTGGCATCAAAAGTTAGGCATTCCTCTATGAATGTACTCAAAATTTTACCCGGAATAAAAGAGCATATTTCTAAGTTTAAAGCTGACAAGTTTGAAATTTGTGTTTAATCTAAAACAAACTCAGCTCCATTTTCCCTCTTTCTTGATTAAGTGTGTTGCTTGTTTTGAATTAGTTCACAGGGATGTGTGGGGACCCTATAGGACCCTTACACACCAAGGTTTTAGATACTTTTTGACTATTGTGGATGATTTTTTATGAGTTGTATGGATATTTTTTATGATTAACAAATTTGAAACTGCTATGCATATTAAAACTTTTCTAACCTCACTAGTGCAAAAAAAGGCTTTAAGACCGCCTCATTT
This sequence comes from Acacia acuminata, assembly GCA_019022655.1. Lineage (NCBI taxonomy): Eukaryota > Viridiplantae > Streptophyta > Magnoliopsida > Fabales > Fabaceae > Acacia > Acacia acuminata. Next base: position 490,169 of record JAFJYI010000220.1, on the reverse strand, counting down.
AGAGCGGACAACGGACACCCCGGTCTTAAAGGAATGACCGGTGGCGCTCCGTAAATATAAAGAACTTCTTGCACCGACCAATTTTTCACCGCTCTTAAAATCATTATTGAGACCGACTAAAATACCACCGGTCTTAAAAATTGAACTGAAATTTCAATTACTTTCTAAATATATCTCATATAGCCGTACTTATATTTTACTCGGTAAAAACATAATAAGGAAAAATTTAAATATAAAAAGTCCAAAGTTGTAAGACCGAACTTACCAAAAAGACGGTCTTAAAAGTTTTCTTTCAAGACCGGACATATGATACTTGCGGTACGAAAAAGTTCATTAATATTAAGACCGGCGTTTTAAAAGGAACGGTCTTAAAGGTTAAACTTTTAAGATCGGACGGTTAATATGACCGTGATTAATGTAAATATTAAGACCGTCTCTTTTTCATCCGGTCTTAAAAATCCAAGCAAGTTATACATTTCTTCGCGCGAAAGCTTTTGTTACTCTGTGGAGAACCTCTGTTCGCGTTCCGAAACCCTTCCTGTTGCATTACCTCTCTTCCTCGCCCACGTACCATCAGCCCCCCTCGTTACTCTCTCATTTGCTCGTGCATTCCTCTCTTCCCGTCTCGAAAATGGACGGTGAAAACGAATCTATTCGTGTTCCGCAACGCCGCCTGGTGTGACGGGTGTGAGTGAGAACGAACCCTCTTCATCTCACAATGAGGCTCGTAATCGCCCCCGCACGCCGTGGTAGAAAAGGCACACGAATGATGGAAGTGACCCTAAGTCGGACTTCCGGGTCAAAGCTCGAGATTCGGTTTGATGCAAGGTTGGAACTGTCGGTCCCTAATAAAAGCAAATATAATAGTTTTGTCGGGACATCCTAGCACGCAACAAGGTTAGCATCTTGATAGATGAGTGGAAAAGTGTGGACTATAAGAATGTAAAGGATCCTATTTGGGAGACTATCCGGTTACATACACCGTCCCCGATCAAGTCGAAGTTGAAAGACAAGACATTGTCTTATTGTCTTGATCGGTGGAGGAAGTTTAAGACCTTTCTCGCTAACACGTATATTTTCTCCGATGTTCCGCCCGCCAAACATCCTTGGGAAGTTTACACATTTATTGATGAACGAATTTGGCGACAATTTGTTCTTCTCGCGGACCACTCTGAAGCTCTGGTGAGTATATATTTAGTTTTGTTTTCCCTTTTGTTTGCTTATTAACCCGTGCGGATATGTGAATGTTATTGTGTTCATCTAATCTGTTAGTTATATAATAGTTCGGTGTGTGAATAGAAGTATACATTTCCCGCCTTTGTCTATGCAAGTCGATATGTCAACCCGAAAAGGTAAATTACTTGATGAGAAGGTATTAATGTTGTAATGGTTTGTCTTGCAAAGGAGGAAATGAATAGTCTTAAAAGGGGGAAACTTTATATACCCAATTGTTACTATCTAATGGGATCGCTGATCCCACTGGATGCCTTAAAAAGGATCAAGTTTGTATTATTACGTAAGCCTTTGTCTATGCATGTCGATATGTCAACCCCGAAAAGGTAAATTACGATGAGAAGGTATTAATTGTGTAATGGTTTGTCTTATGCAAAGGAGGAAATGATCGAATAGTCTTAAAAGGGGGAAACTTTATATACCCAATTGTTACTATCTAATGGGGACTTTCTGATCCCACTGGATGCCTTAAAAAGGATCAAGTTTGTATTATTCAAAAAGCATAATTCTCTTTTGTTTCTTAACCTATCTATCTAGCTAGCACTACAAAACATAGCTCCAATTTCTTCTACAATTCTACATCTTCCTTAAATAAAATGTTGAAACTTGATGAAGTGAAGAATTTGACTACTTGTTTGATTGACGTTCATATGAAGCGAAGTTCTCTAATTTACGTTAGTGACATGCATGGCTGGAATTCATAATTAATAGATGTTTTCTATCCCGATTCACGAAAAGAAGGGAACAAGCACGGGAGATAGGTAGAAAGAATGATTGCCCTCATAGGGCTTCTCGCGGCGGATATCAAAAGGCCGAAAAGATTTGATGGTTGCCAGCGGAAGAGATTGGATGATGAAGCGAATCCAATCCTTCGTGATACATGCTCCTCCATCTCCATTACGTCGCGAGGAGTTGTGGTTGCATATTCGGCAAAAGCCAAGCGCGCCTACACGAGTGAACAAACTCGTCTAGTTGCTTTGAAAGAATTGTAAGTATCGTTATTGTTATTTTTTAGTTACTAAACATGTTTCATTACTAAGCTTCTCGTTATCCGTATCTTACGAAGATCTTAAAAACAAAGAAGCGGAGAGGGATCTTTTGTGTCGGACGGGAGGAATGATGTTCGACCGTTGCGGCCGGAAAACCGGATCACCCGGGCGTGTAAGGGGGATTGGAGGACGGGTAGGCATAAAGCAAGTCTTTGGTACATCCAAACGCCATAGACAAAGTATGGTTACCCGGAGGAGATGGACCAGACGTGGCTGCTAATAAAGCTTCAATGACTCGCAATGTTTCAATCCGAGATGAGCCGAGATGAAGGAGGAACCGAGTCACCGAGGCTGCTTTTGAGCAATCGTCCGAGACCGGTGTTCCCTTCACACACTCACTCGCAACCGTGCGCGAGCACTAGAGGGAGCTGCATTGATGGAGAGTCGAGCAACCTTGTGACCTTTATGTAGAGGATCCCGATCATCATGATGGACGATTATTGGTTGCAAAAGGGACTGTTCACAACTTGGGATCAACCGTACACCACCAACAAATGCCCGATGATGAAGTCGAGTGTCGGTTGAAAAGGTGATCATTGATGCACAGCTCCTCTCCAAACCGATGAGCCGAAGCTTGTGAGTGATGTCAAGGGAACCTTCATCCCTTGGCCAGTGAAGCTTGTACATGTCTCTACTGCTCCTGAAGCTTCAACCCCTCCTCCTCAAGTTCCATCCCCTCGTCAAGCTCCATCCCCTCCTCAAGCTCTATCCCCTACTGCTAAGTTGGCTGCTGCCAGGGAAAAAATATCCGATCTGATGAAGAGTGGATATTTTAAGGATAAATCGTGGTCTGCCAATGAAGTAGTAGGCGTCCCTCATCCTATGCCCGTTCAAGTTGACACCGTTGATGTTGAGTCCTCGCGCTTCCTCGACGAGCTTACGATGCGGTTGTTCAACTTTTTATGAAGTAAGTATCTTAAATCTATGAGTACATCATTTAAATGCATCGTTTAGACATACATACATATATATATTTCCCGATCGATGTCATTATGGTAGGTTCTTGCATCATGAATTGGTTCAAAGGTGCGGGATCAACGATTTTGGATTCTTGTGCCCCGTCTATTCAAGTCAAACATCCATGGAGGAGAGACGGAGTACATATCAAAGAGGGTGTGTGAAGTGAAAAGAAAGTTGTACTTTTATCCATTCTTCCACAGTACATATCAAAAATCTTGTCCGCAATTCACTTAATTCTGCTACATATATATATCACGAGTATAGTTTACGATGTGAATTTTCAGCCGCCACGGCGGTTGGTAGTCATGTGCATGGAGGAGCATAAAGTTATCTTCTTATGCTCCACTCACACCGAGCCATTGGCTACGTTGGTGCAATCACAACGAGTAAGCATGTCATTTTGATTCCCTTGTCGACATCTCTGCTGTGAATTTTAAGTGAATCATTGATAAATTTGTGATTTTGATGATAGTGCCATGAGGACCTTCCAAAGACTAGAAAAGAAAAGGCGTGCTTCTCGGGACAAAGACCCCATATGGTACAAACCGAGGTTGGTACAATATTTAATTTGTAGCACACTTGCCTTGTGAACTTGGTCACCGAGCTATATATATGCTCTTATATATATTTCTTGTTCTTTTTAGACCCGTCGGCAACCACCGGCGTCCAACTTATGTGGCCGACGTCATGAAACACATGTATGATATTACAAGGCGAGGGATACTAAATTAACTGCAAAGGTAAATGTATTTGATGTTACATATTATGCAAGTTAATTCAGTTTAAAACTTACTTGTTACAAATGAAATATGCACGCAAGTTAATTCGGTTGCTATCTTTGATGTTACGAGATGTTTCAATGCAAAACTCCCTTTCCGATGATGAACTGGAGCACATACGCAATGTGTTTTGTGAATATCTCGTATGGTCGATCTTAGAGTCACAAAAAGGACAATAATTAATGTCCTAAATTCATTTGTAAGTATAATCTGTAGCAACAATAATCGATCTTCTGTAAATTTGTTTATTTTTTTGAACAATTCATTTGTAAATATACATAGGCAATGTAAAATTCAATACATAAATGTAGTTAATTTTTCGAACAATTTTCTTGTGTCCATTTTGGGTTTCTTAATGTATTATTGGATGGTGGATATAGCTATTTAATTTAGTGTTTGAAATCTGAGACTTTTAGGACCGTTCATTAACATCACGCCCGGTCTTAAAGGTCCACAAAATTTCGGTCTTAAAGTATGAGACTTTTAGGACCGTATATTAACATCACGCCCGGTCTTAAAGGTCCACAAAATTTCGGTCTTAAAGTATGAGACTTTTAGGACCGTATATTTGTCTAGTGTCCGCTCCTAAAAACTAAAAAACTTCATGAACTTTTAGGTCCGGACGTATTATAAAAGGTCGGTCTTAAAAGTCCCCCCACTTAACTTTTAGGACCGTATGTTGTTATTTGTGCGATCTTAAAAGTAACTCCCCTTTAAATACTCCTTTTCAGACAAATTAAATGGTTAGGGTTGAAGACAACCGAGGTTCTGGCGTTCTGCTCAAGCTAGGTCCTTCTTTATCATCGTTTTTACCTTTCCATGTGTAGAGGCGATTATCGTTGTCCCTTTTATTTTGTCTTTTGTCTTTTTGTCGGAAAAAGAAGGAAGATAATGAAAAGGACACTTTGTTTCTCACATGGGGAGGTAAAACCGACGTCAACGAAGGTCCAACCTTGAGAAGAATAGTCACTTTGTTTGTTCTTGTCCGAATAAGGTAAAAGCTCCTTTTTTTTGTATGTTCTTAACTGTATTCTCGCGAATTTCGTTGTTGGATTTACACGAGGACATTGTTTTGTTTGTTTCCTTTTTGTCGGAAAAAAGAAAGACGATAATGAAAAGGACAAGAGGCAATCGGATATGGAAACCAAAGCCGACAAAAATGGCGGTGTTTTTAGGACCATCGATTTACTAACTAAAGTCTTCGTTCTTTTATTTTAGGTTTTTTAGTCCGCCATTATCCGTCCTTCATAGTTGCCTTGTTTATTGCTTTCCGGGTTCGGATAATGGGCTAAACTCGCACGAGAACAAAAATTAAAAATATTTTATTTTCTAATTTTTTTACGCCGCCCTATAGGGGCAGCGATCACAAAAAAAAAAAAAAAAAAAAAGAAAAAAAAAAAGCAAAATGAAAAAGCAACAAAAAAAAACTAATCCCTCTCGTAGTCGGAAAGGGAGGGGGCGTCGGAGTCGTCGGAGTTGTCGGAGTTGTCGGAGTTGTCTTCACGGGATCGTAGTTCACGTCATTGGCGTGGAGTACCATGTTCGGCTTGTTGTTCATGGTATGAGCAAGCTGAACCAATTGGCCCAAACGTCGATCGATTTGATCGACGCCGGCCACCAGTGACTGCACCAACTGCTTCACAGTCGGATTTGGAGGAGGCGGTGGCGGAGTGGGCTGAGGTTGAAGAGGAGGAGGAGGAAACGGAGGACCTGGGGGAGCAGCCATTACAGTGGGGGCTGAGGTTGAAGAGGAGGAGGATGAAACGGAGGACCTGGGGAGAAGAATGTGAAGAAAGTACGGTAACAACGGGTTTAAATAGAGAACCCGTCCTGAACAATGTGAAACGCCGGAAGCTTTAACGAGGAGACGCATTGTTCATCAGAATACGAGGAGACGCCTAGTTGGGAAGTTTATCTGGAAGCCGAAGAGACTCTGCATCATCATTTGAACAGTGTGTAAGTACTGGGTAAGACTTTTAGGACCGGACTTAATATAAAAGATCGGTCTTAAAAAATTAAAAAATAGAATTTTATACCGCACACCTATAAGTACCGGGTTAATGATAAAAGGTCGGTCTTAAAATAAAATGAATTGCAAAAATATTAAATAATGGAATTTTATACCGCGTACCTATAACTCCTTATTAATTCCTCACTACCTCGTAACTCCAAACTACGTACGTGGCTATCGAGAACAGCTCTCTCGCCTCTATTAATTAACTCCTCATACCTCTCTCTTGTGCTCAAACCATGGTTAGATACAAGAGAACCGCTCGTAGGGGTGCTCTTAGTCGTGATGCTCGTGCCTTCCGTCGATCGTTATACGGTGCGCCTCCTCCATCGAGAGTCCGTCCTATTGTGACGAGAAGAGTCTCGGGTCGTTGGACCCATTGTTATTTCTTCGGATGATGAAGAGATTGCGACACCCCTCCATCCTGCTCCCCCTCTCCAACCAGTTGGCCCCAGCATGCCTCCCGCTGACCCCTCTCCTCTTTCCTCTAGTGATGCATTGTGGCTGATGCAACGAAGACAGGAACTTGCTGATCTCCGGCGGGAAATTAATGCTGTTCACGCCGAAATCGCCAAGGCTTTGGAGGATAATAAGCTTTAGGAGATGTTTAGTCGATTCTTGTTTTTGATAATTTTCTGCTTGTTTTTGTTTTGTATTTTTTCTTGTGTACGTGCATATGCAAGTAATATATGTAATTAAAGAAACTCCAGTTTTCCTTTAATTTTTATTCATTCGATTCTTTGCGCTCGCCAAATCCTTTTTCGAAATCAAAAAAGAATTTTAGGACCGGACTATTATAAAACGGCGGTCTTAAAAAGTTGTATATATAGAATCGTGTTCTTTTAATGAACCGGTTTAATTGTCTCAATTTAGGTCCGGAGGATTATAAAAGTCCGGTCTTAATAAAATCCCAAATATAAAACATGTCTCGCTCTATCGCGCGGAATATTAAATTTCCCTCTCGAACTTCTCTTGTCGCGCCTGTTAGAGTGTAACTCGGGTTACTCGCCACTTCGTCAGGTTCGCGTTGTACCTCTCGACAATCACTTTACGTTCCTTAGCTAAACGTCTATAGACCAAGCTGTAAGAGGTGTTTCGGTTATATAACTTTATGATTTTCCCGCTCATCGTTCGGGTTTTTCCTGGGTTGAGCGAAATCGATCAAATGTTCTTGTGGGTTTTATGTGTTGTTAATGGATATTGTATTTTGAAGATTATAATTGCATTTTAGACCTACCCAACTGACCAATAAATGTTTTTAGGGTACTCTTTAAATACGCAACATCAACGTTCGTGGCGGGAGAAGAAAGACTAAGCAAACGCATTTGAATTTATATGATACAACGGTGAGTCCACAAGACCTTCACGCGATGCATTTAATTTCCTCGTCATGCATTTATTTTGGTTCTTGGATTCTCTGCGATACATTTATGACCAAAAGTTATTCTTCGTTCTGCATTTAATGAGCAAGTTAATCCGAAAAAAAAAGGAAAAAAAAGACATAACCGACATTTGAGCATATATATGTATGTTAAATCTTTCCGTCTATATATATAGGAATTCTACTATGGATCACAGTTGGATAAATGCTAAACGGACAAGTGTTGAATATCGAGAATGGGGTGAGGGACTTTATAAAATTTGCTAAACAAAATGGCCATGCTTTGAGGGTGGGAAGTTTTATTGCCCTTGTGTAAAATGTTTGAATGAGAGGCGACTAAGTCCCGAAGTTATACACACACATTTAATTTGTGAAGGAATTTGTAAGACTTATACGGTATGGGTATGGCATGGTGAAAAAATACCAAGTGGGTCTCAACATAGGAAGTGGCCTTTGATGATAATGACACGGATATGGATGATCACATAGAGGACATTATCCGTGATGTAGGAGAAGAGGCTTTTCATCAATCACATGCATATGGTAATATGTGCGGTGATGCGAGAGACCCTCTATACCGTGGGTGTAAAAAATACCAATTGTTGAATGCTTTGTATTGAAATTGGTAAGCTTGAAGGCACGTCATGGATGGAGCGACAAGAGTTTTTCGAAATGCTTGAGGCTTTTAAGGACATGCTTCCGGATGATAATGTGTTGCCGCATCGATACTATGATGCTAAGAAAATACTTTGTCCACCGGGGATGGAGTACAAAAAGATCCATGCATGCCCGAATGATTGCGTGTTGTATAGAAAAGAGTTTGAAGAGGAGCGAGTTGTCCGAAATGTGAAACCCCAAGGTACAAGTCAAATAAGGGGCCGGCAAAAGTGTTGTGGTATCTTCCAATCATACCAAGGTTCAAGCGGTTGTTTGCGAATGAAAATGATGCAAAAAATTTGAGGTGGCATGCGAGATGAGAGGATTTCGATGGAAAGCTTCGACATCCGGCCGATTCTTCTCAATGGAAGAAAATCGATCAATTATTTCCGAACCGGCGAAGAACCTAGGAACCTTAGGCTTGCCCTTAGCACGGATGGCATGAATCCATATGGAAGCCTTAGCGGCATACATAGTTCATGGCCTGTACTCGATTATTTACAACTTATCTCCAATGTTATGCATGAAACGAAAGTACATCATGTCTTGTCTATGTTGATTTCGGGACCGAAACAACCAGGAAATGACATTGATGTTTACCTTCGACCCTTGATCGAAGACTTGAAGGAGTTGTGGGCGAGAAGGTGTTGATGTTTTTGACTCTTTCAAGAAGGAGGTGTTTAAAATGCGAGCCATGATATTTTGTACTATAAACGACTTCCCGGCATATGGGAACTTGTCGGGGTATAGTGTAAAAGGCCATAAAGCATGTCCGGTTTGTGAAGAAGGCACACGCTACCATCAACTTCAACATGGAAGAAAGACGGTTTATCTTGGACATAGGAGATTTCTTAGACGGGGCCACCCATATCGTCGATTGAAGAAAGCCTTTTTGGTGGCCAAGAGTATGAAGATGCTCCGGTGGCATTGACCGGGAGCAAGTTTATGAAAAGGTGAAAAATATCAATGTCGTATTCGGTAAGACGCAAAGTGTAGAAAAGAAACAAATATATGGAAAAAGAGATCTGTATTCTTCGATCTTCCATATTGGCGCAATCTTGATGTGAGACACGGTATTGATGTCATGCATGTGGAGAAAAACGTATGTGATAGTATTGTCGGCACGCTTCTCAACATACAAGGTAGTTCCAAGGATGGTGTGAAGGCAAGATTGGATCGATAGCAATGGGAATACGCGAAGAGTTACATCCAAGGCCGATGGGAAGAGAACTTATTGTCCCCCGGCTTCTCATACTTTGTCTAAGGATGAGAAACGAAGTTTTTGTGAGTGTTTACATGGCACAAAAGTTCCCACGGGGTATTCTTCAAATTTTAAGAGACTTGTATCGATGAAGGACTTGAAATTAGTAGGCCAAAAGTCTCATGATTGTCATGTCTTGATGCAACGGCTACTCCCAATAGCTATTCGAGGCATCGCCGAATATGATCTTCGGGTCGTTTTGACTAGACTTTGTGTCTTCTTCAATGCGCTTTGTCGTAAAGTTTTTGAGATTGAAAAGTTGGATGAATTGGAGAATGAAGGATATCTTATCTTGTGCCACCTTGAGAAGCTTTTTGTTCCTACATTTTTTGACATCATGGTTCATCTAATTGTTCATCTAGTGAGGGAGATAAAGATGTGCGGCCCTATCCATTTACGGTGGATGTACCCAATTGAAAGATCTATGAAATTCCTAAAAGGGTGCGTGAAGAACGCATACCGGCCAGAAGCATCGATTGTTCAGAAATATGTTTCTGAAGAAGCCATGGAATTTTGTCAAGATTATTTGGCCAAAGTAAGACATATTGGGCTTCCAAAACGTCAGCATGTTGATGGGGGTAGACGAGGGCTTCCGTAAAGAGTGTGGATCCGATGAATTGTCACTAGTCCACTTGTACATCTTGAATAACGTCGATGAAGTTCAAGCCAAAGATAGCTGCACATAAAGCAAATTTGTAAGGAAAGAAAATCATCGAATGACCGAACAAAGGTTGATTAGGGAGCATAACAGAACTTTTGCAAACTGGTTCAAACAAAAGGTCGAGGGAGAGGAATGTGTTTCGATACAATCAAATGGTTAGCGAGATGGTCCCGAGGTTGATGTCATAAGTTGGAATTCGTATGTGATCAATGGTTATACATTTTACACGAAGTCCCTAGATGATACGAGCACAGTCCAAAACAGTGGTGTTATGTTAGAGGCTGAATCTATGCACTTCTCCAGTTCAAAAGACAAGAGCCCTTTATTGGCAATCATGCCATATTATGGGGTTATTGAAGAGATTTGGGAGGTGGACTATGTGAAAATTAGATTTCCCATTTTCAAATGCAAGTGGGTCAATGTCAATAATGGTGTTCGGATCGATCGGCTAGGATTTACATTAGTCGATGTCAATGGTAGAAGTTTTGGAGATGAACCTTTTATTATGGCGGACCAGGCAAAACAAGTGTTCTATATCACCGATCAAGAAAATAAAATGTGGTCTCGTAGCTCTCCAAGGAAAGAGGGTCATTGATATTGATGAGGAAATGAATTCAAATTATGGTATTCCCGAGAGTACTCCTTTTCAAGGGGTCTACCGGACATGAACGAAGAAGATGAAGCGGATAATGAACCCGGCATAAGAAGTGATCATCAAGAAGGGATATGGGAAGATATCACTTTATAAAAGAGTCAATTCATAAGGTAATATTCATATGCAGATTTCTTTGAAGACTTTAATTAAGGCTTTAACTATATATATTATATTCCTTCTATCTATGTTCATAGTTAATGTCACCGACTATGAATTTTGTTCTTGTTTTATTTTTGTGGCGGATCCGATCCAAATGGGCATGTTATATAAGAGGATATGTTACGTTGTTGGGTGGGGGAATCAGATGAAGGCATGGTGAATATTATTTTGGGCGCATGTATGTTGTACTTGTAACTTATTGTATTTGTAAGTAAGTTATCTTATTGTATGAATTAATTTAGGTGTTGTAGTCATAGTAATCATTAATTAAGGGGCCAAATAGCTCATGGTGAATAATATTTGTATTCTTTTTCCAATTCAATTTATTCAAATAATTGTTCATAGTTTGTAGCTTAAAATATCGACTTTTATGTCTTGGATTGGGTGGTGGATTTATGTATATATATATATATATAATCGGGGAAGAACAATGGGGAAAAATTCGGAAAATTTAGACCGGAAATAATAAGCCGGTTTTAAATGTTCACTTGTTAAGACCGGATGTAATTATATGACCGGTCTTAAAGGTCGACACTTTTGAGTTTTGATATTAAACCCGGTCTTAAAAGTTGGTCTTTTAAGACCGGTATATTTAAAGTCCTGGTCTTAAATAAAAATCTTTAAGACCGGATGTATTTATCATCCACTCTTGAAAGTCGGTCTTTTAAGACCGTATGTGTCTTGTCCGGTCTTATAATTACGATCTTTTAAGAGCGGCCTATTGTTTGACCGGTCTTAAAAGTCGAGCTTTAGGACCGAACAAAAATTATTTCGGCTTCATTTAGTACAACTTTTTAAGACCTAAGTTTTTAAATGTCCGGTCTTAAAAGAGTTTCTTTAAGACCGTTCGAGTCCGGTCTTAAATGGTAGACTTTTAATACTGAAAACAAGACCGTCGCATATCCGGTCTTACGACCCCCCTTTTGTCCGGTCTTAAAAGCCTTTTTTCCACTAGTGCCTGCATTTCTAATCAGTGGGATTAATGTCAAAAAAGTGAGAAGCGATAATGGTCTTGAATTTCTTAATTCTGAGGTCTATTTTCCCTAACAAAGGAAATATTCATCAAACATCTTGACCCTATACCCCTCAACAAAATGGGGTTGTTGAGAGAGCATAGGCACTAGTTAGAGATGGTAAGATGCTTGATGTTTCAGGGAATCATTCCCATTAATTTTTGGGGAGAAAGTATTAAGGCGGCTGCATACCTAATTAATAGAACTCCATCGAAATTACTTGGTTTTAAAATCTCTTATGAATTTATTCATGGTAGGCCCCCTGCTTTGACACATCTAAGGATTTTTTTTTTTTTGGCCTATGCTGACACCCCTATGGACTCGTTTATGATAGCGGTGGTGGAGGTGGCTTTTGTTTTTTATAGACTTTTCCTGATGGACTTTTCATGATGTGATTTGTGTTTGGCGTATCTTCAGAAGTCATTGTAAAGCAAGAGAAGCTCCAACAATTAACTTAAAAGAAAAAATCCACATTAAACTCAGAAGCCCATCAAACACTGATGCTATCTCAAACACTCAATTATCAGGTTTTCCTCTTGATGGAATTTTTTTCTCATCTGATGGACTTATTTTCTCATTAGATGCTATCCCAAAAACAGCCTATAGATAATTTGTGAACTAAGATGCTGATGGCAAGTAGACATGTTACCTTTAATTCGTGGAGGGGAGATTCCCTATCCTTGAAAAGGAATGCACTAATCAAGGGAGGATATATTGTAACGTGTGGATCCCTTTTTATATGAACTTGCAAATGATGATTAATGATTAATTTTAATCAGTTTAGATTTATGAGTTTTGACAAACGATACTAATTAACACGGACATCAATATATATTCTGGGTCATCAAATTTGTTGTAGGTTGAAAAAGATAAGTAAGAATAAATAGAAAGGCATAGATGTGTTCTTTAAGAAGAAAATAACTTTAAAAAGTGATATTTCTAAGAAAATAATTTCTGAAGTGATGCAACTTGGAATAAGTCTTCTTCCAAACATCACAGAATTTTGTTTATGTTGATTTAAATTGTCAGTTATTATTTATTTATATTCTTAATATTAAGCGATATTATTTAGTAAAAAGTTTAATATATTTATTTTTTTGCCCGGACTAAAATAATTTCCTGGTTTCCTGGTTCCACCACTAACTAGAAGTCGTATTGAGGGGGAAAATAAAACTAAATCAGATCTGCATAGCCATTTTAAAATTAAATATTCAGGAGTGACAAAGTATTTCATAGGTTTGGAAATAGCTAGATCAGTCAAGGAATTTTCATGGAACAAAACTTGAATTTGGTTGCCAAACCAAAGCCTGAAACTACTAAGTCTAAGAAAGGGAAAGCAAGTCCGAAACATGTTGTAAATGATGAATTGTTAAACAAACCCTGAAACTTATAGGAACTTAATTGGTAGATTGTCTTATTTGACTGTAACCAAACTTGATATATGCTATGTTGTACAAGTTTTGAGTCAATTTTTGGTAAATCGTATATGATGGCAGGGAACAGGGGTCTTTCACTACTTGAAGGGGACACCTGGTCTAGGATTTCCTATCCTCCCAGAGCAAAATGGAGCTGGAATGTTACTACGACTCAAATTGGGGAGCATGTGAAAACACTATAAGATCAGTGATAGGATATGCTGTAATGTTAGGAGATTCTTTGGTGTCCTAGAAGTCAACAAAGCATAATACAATCTCTTGTTCTTTTGCCGAAGTAGAATATAGAGCACTTAGACATGTAATATCATAGATTGTATGGTTAATTGGGTTGTTAAAGGATCTAAGTTTTGTAAACATTGAGCCTATATTGTAATATTCTGTGATAGTAAAGCTGATATACATAATAACAAGCAACTCAATCTTTCATGAAAGAACAAAAAATATCGAGATCGGTTGTCACTTCGTGAAAGAGAAGTTGTAGTAGGGTTTGGTTAACTTGAGACATCTGCATTCCCCTGAGCAGTTAGCTAATATACTTACAAAAGCTCTAGGAAAGGATGCTTATGAGTATTTGCTAAACAAGTTGGGAGTCTACAATTTATATAGCCCCTACATGAGAGGGGTGTTAGATAATAGGATGAGGATTATCTTCTTCTTTTTTTGATAAAAGGATGAGGATTATCTTGGTCTTGGAATTCTTGACGTTATTCTTGAAGTTAGTTAGTGTGTTGTGGGCCTATATAAGGAGAGCTTATTACTCTTGTATGATGGCTTTTTTCAATAATAATTAAGTCCAGTATTATTGAGCCCATATGTTGTGTTTGACAGATTGGATTATAAGTCTTTTGATATGAGCATTGGTCCTTGACTAAATAAAATGGAAAATATGCTAAAGGCCTACTAAGTACAACTGATTATAAAATTTTTAAATTGAACTTATTAAAATTTCACCTCCACTCCATTGTCCTCATGTCAAATAGACCCTAAAGCTACGTAAAAAACTTGAAATATAAGCCGTTAGACTTAAGGGTTCTGTTCAGCGATAGTTGATGGTTGATTGTTGATATATATATATATATATATATCTCTCTCTCTCTCGGGATTTATTATTATTTGTTTTTATATAACAACAAAAAGCTTATGTGAGTTATATTCATGACTTACCAAGATCATGGTATGCCTTCAAACTCAAAGGGAAAGAGTGTTTACAAAAATACCTGTAAAGTTTGGACTCATAACGTTATGATTATGGGACAACTTCTTTATTAACTGAACTAACTTTTTTTTAGCTAATACTCGTTCCTATGCTATATGTAAGATATTTTTTTAAGTAGTATAATTTTATTTACAAGATACATCTAACAGATGTATGAAGTTTGAACTCTTTTTTTTTCCCCCATTTTCCCGTTAATCACATGTTATATCAATTTATTTATTATCACATCCAATATAGTGTTCACAGAAGTTTGAAACTTCTCAAAACTCTTGTAGTTGCTCAGGCAAGCTTCACTTATCCAGTGTTGTGAAAACGTCGTTTCAAAACGTTGAAACGTATGTTTTTACGTTTTTCCAGCGAAAAACGTGTTAGGTCGGTGGTTCAGACGCAAACAGACCTGAAACGGTAAAGACGACGTGCTGAAACGGTAGAAACAGCGAGTTTGCCGTTCTGAAATTTTGCAGTTCTCGCCCCTCTGTTTCAGGTCGCCGGCGGCGATGGTGGTGAGGGTGGAGGCCGGCGGCAACTTAGAGGAATGTGGAGGAAGGAAGGATCGAAGGTCGAAGGATGAAGGTCGAAGCTCACCCCACTCTCGCCTCTCACCTCGCGACTGAGCGGCTCTGTTATCTTCGAAAGTCAGGTCCCCTGGAGGCTGGAATAGTTGAATGCAGATGATGACCTAAATCCTAATTAATCCCTTGGTCAAAACGTGCGTTTTGACCAAGGGACTAACATGCAAGAATTTAAAGTTCTGAGGAGGGACTAAACTGAAAAGTTTGAAATATTTTTGGGGCATAACTACACTTTCCAAGAAAATGCATTAAGAATCCTAATTTAATTATGAAAAATCACATTTAATTTTGAACTTAATTATTTCCTTGAGTGTTTAGATTTAAATTTATGATGACCTTAATATATTGGTGTGTTTTGGTTTTATATATGTTGGTTTTTTTTTTTTTTTATAGTACTTAGTAAACTCTTACGTTTCGTTTACGTTTTTCGATCTTACGTTTTTGCTCACCCTTACCGTTTCAACGTAGACACTACGTTTTAACAACACTGCACATATCAGCCCATGCTGTTTCTGGATGCTATTTCAATGCCATTTGATCCTTGCCTTCCTCTCAATTCTACAATTAACTCTTGGCACTCAAGTTTTTTGTTACATTCTTTTTGTTTATTTCTGTTTTTTTTTTTTGGGGGGGGGTGTTGCAACTGTACAAGTGAGGCAGAAGCCGAATTTATTTTATTGGGCTATTATTTGGGCCTCCAAAATCAGTTCTTGGGCCCAGAACTACATAGAAGCCCCGAAATAGTAACCCAATAATAGTGACATTTTTTTTCATAAGAATAACAAAGTGATTTTAACTTTTCTTTTTAACCCCTTGTTCTTTAGGTTTAACTATAGTAAAGGGGTCAGAACACTCTGACTAAAGAGAATAGGTTTTATCCTAAAATTAGTCAATATTTTGGGGGAGTCATCCTAGCTGGTCGGTGTCTAGATAAACGCCTTAGAGTATTTAACTGCTCGCCCTGCCAAACATTAGTGTCACCTAAGAGGAAACAAGATTTTAGATCGCTTTGAATTGTGGGTTAAATTTCAACCCCTTTCATAAAATTTATGTAACAAAAAAAAAAAAAAAATTCTTTCTAACCCAAAATAGTCTTTAATTTTTACCTTTTTCCCAACAATTTTCCCTTCTTTTTAGTTATAGGATTATAAATCTGAAAAATTCCACATTACAAAATTTATAGTCTAAAGGTTATTGAAGTATTTTTCAAAACTCATGGGCAACTTATTTTTAGCACATTCAACTCACATTCAGCTATATTCGATTTATCTTTAACTATAACAAGCAAAAGTTTCCCCCGCGCATTGCGCGGATGCAATAATTCCATAACATTAAAGCACCTAGAAACCTTCCACTTATCTACATGATTAAGAAATTGAATAAAACACAGATGAACATAAAATAAATAATTAGATTTCAAATATACCAACACAAAAATATAAGTTATATCACTACCCAAAACAATGACATGGACCACAACCACAACAGTCTTTGTACTCTTATATGTCTAGTAACTTTTTATGTTCTATAGTGTAGTGCTAATTGAGTTCACAGCCAAAGTACAGGTCTAGATAGTTCTAGTTGCCACTAGGGTCCAACGAAAAACAAAGTCATAACTAAACATTAATATGAAAGACCCATATTATAACACATCAACATGAAGTAGAATTTCTCTTGCTCGATTACTTTGTTAGGCTTCAAAAAATTCTTGGCTAGGAGGCAATGAAAGCATGTGTGTACTTCTCTCATTCTCAATAACACTTCCCCTTCCTCCATTTTTCCTGTTCTGTTTATATATGTTGCCGATGTCAACACCTGAAAGATAGGAATGTCATCTAGCACAAACCTGCCATGATCAATAAACTCTATTCGTTATTTTCAATATATGATTGGATTACTATTCCAATGAAAGCATATGAATACAGTACCTGAAAGTCTGTAACTTTGAAATCCTAATTGCTGTGGAGGAGTAACATTAGTAATGTCCTAAAAATAAATCCTCCTAGCTTGTTCTTGCTGCTTCAGCCTTTAGAGCTGCTTTTCTCAACTTATCTTGCTGTGCAACGAATATACATGAGCTGTTATGCATTGAATGTGCCTGTTTGGTTTGCACGTTAACACCCCATTTGCAGCATTTTGATCCATTAGGAAGAGTTGTGACAAAAAAGCCCAACACAGACAGTTTGGCTTAATGGGCTTTTCCCAAAAACGCCCATTAGGCTTAACTCACCAAATAGGAGCATCTGCGTTGCTGCAATCTCAACATCTCATCTCTTCTCTTTCGGGCAGAGGGCTCTGAAAAGCCGAGAATCTCAGAGGAAGTTGGTTATGGTGTGCAGAGTAATAGCAGGTCGGGTTCGGTTTAGTTCTGAAGAAGAAATTGAAGAAAGTCAGATTTCTGGGTTTGATTCTTTGGCAGAGAAGAGAAATGGTGATTCTGAGATTGAAGAGTTGCATGTGTGGGATCCCAGGGCTATTCTTCCATGCTTCGTCCTAATATACAAACCCTGAATGTTGAGACTAAAATTACATTTATTTGATATTTATGTTTTATATTACTTTTTTTTTTTATTTTAGGAAAATGATATTAAAAATATCAATTTAATAACTATTAAGTGCCAAACTTTTTGTTAAAAATGAGTCACAAATATGAGAGTTCTAGTTGCAATTGAGACTCATATTTGTAATTGACTAATTCAATATTTGCGTCATTTTGATATAAAATCATAGAAGATGAAGATGAAGATGATCCACTTGATGAAGACCCTCATCAAATATCAATACATTATTTTCACCAAAAATCAATCATCTTAATGATAAAATCAGAGAAAAAACTTGTCCGCCATAGCAATAAGAGAAGAAATTAATTTACTATTTGTATGCATTTTATTTTATAAACAATTTTATCCGTTAAATATATTTAATTAAGACCTTTATTGTTTATTAATTTTTTTAATAATCATTTAACTGTTTTCCAAATTAAAATTGAAATTATCCTAATATATACAACTAATATGTATAATAGTATTCAATATAATTCATACCCTTTTTCAGCTTTTTCTATCTTAACTGAGATTTCAAATAATAATCCAAACACTCATCGATTAAGAAAAAAGCCACTTCTGCGTAAAGTCAAACCTGCAATCCAAACACAAATCACATTTATAACTCGACTTTTTTTTTCTACCGGGCTTTTACAAAAGTCGATAGCTTTTTACCACTCCTACCAACCCAAACAGCCCATGAACATTAACCAATACTGTAAGTTCATTTCATTAGTTTCTTCTCCTCCATTAGACGAGCTCTTTCTTCTTTTGTCATCTTTGTTTTCCCCATTGGCTTGCTTGTGTTCTTATCAGAAATTTTGGATCTTTTCACTTTTTCAATTTTGGATTGTGGGTTAGCCTAACCCCCTTCCTAAAATTTATGTAACAAAAAAAAAAAAAAATTCTTTCTAACCCAAAATAGTCTTTAATTTTTACCTTTTTCCCAACAATTTTCCCTTCTTTTTAGTTATAGGATTATAAATCTGAAAAATTCCACATTACAAAATTTATAGTCTAAAGGTTATTGAAGTATTTTTCAAAACTCATGGGCAACTTATTTTTAGCACATTCAACTCACATTCAGCTATATTCGATTTATCTTTAACTATAATGGTCTATATAAAAAAGAAGGAGACATTAACAAATAGTTAAAAATAAGTTGCACTCTTTAGTGACATGGTCTTTGGAGTCTAGAGTCTAGGCAATAAATTTTTTCAGGAGTAACATTCAGCATCTTTTTAAAATATATATATAAATGAATAAATATATAGATTTATAGGGACGGCTAGAATTAGGGAGACAAGGCACGTGGAGTGCCGTCCGAAGAAGCAAATCGGTTTTTAAAAAGAAGGCAAAGAAGATGATGTGTCAGAATTGGCGGATCAGGCACGGCCACGTCTCTAGTAAAGTCACCAAAAATAGCATGTAATTATCGGATATTAATATATTTATGTTTATATATTGTAGGAAAAAAATAAAATAATATAAGGAATATTAACAGGATGGCCCACGGAGGTTGGAGTAAGAGGTCCTCGTCACCATGTACGTCAACACTCTCAAGGACACTTGTCTCAACGGCTAACACGTGTCTGGCGACTTTTGGCGGCATGACCTCGAAAGTGGGCGTTTTTGGCGCCAAAGATGGAGCTCAGTGGGGGCCCCACGTTCCCGCTATTTGGCGGGAAACCGAAGCAACCCTTCCTCGGTCCACTCTCTTATCCCCACGTGTCTCTTGCTCACTCACACTCACACAGTCACACTGCTCTCCTACTCCTGCGGCTCATCCCTCCAATTTCCAAATACCGTTTCTCTTTATTACTATTTAAATGTCATTTTTTTGGTGATTTTCCAATTAATTAAATCTTGTCATATGTGATCTTTTTAAAGATACTTGTACTTTTTTCCAACTAAAGATGAAATAATAAAATATTAGTGTGAGATTATTCAACATGCTTAATAATTGAAGAATATGCAGACGTGAAAATAAAGCGATCCCTTAAAGTTTTGAGGGAGGAATAGAATTTTTGTGCGGAAAATAACAGTCAGGTCTTAAGGACCATTAAAAAATTATAAAAAAATATTAACAGAAATTCATATATAAAAAAGTCACTATTATTTGTATTGAAAAAAAATCTTGGTTTTTAAATTTTCTTGTAAATATAATATTTACAGTTGTGAATATAACTTTTTTTAAAATTTGTAAATGGTTAGGTTTAAAATTTTATTATGAATATAATACTTCTTGTTGTAAATGACCTTTGTCTTTTAGGAATTTGAGTTTTGAAACCAAATCGAGGTATTTAAATTTTGTTATGAATATCGCATCTCTAGTTATAACTATAATTTTTTTTTATTGTGAAAGGTCAGGTTTTTAAATTCTTTTGTAAATATAACGTTTCCTGTTATTAATAGAAATAATAGGGACTTTTTCTATATGTAAATTTCTGTTAGAACTTTCTTATAATTTTTTATGGTTCTCAGGACTTGATTGTTATTTTTCCAATTTTTTTTTTTTTTTTTTTTAGAGATGAGAAATTGAAAGCAGAAAGGGGACAATTAATTATTTTTTAAAGAAGGGATAAAATATAGGAATATATGAAGATGTCACATCAACAAGGAATGATGGCATGGCATGCGAGAGGCATGGGACATGCATGGACATGGGTAAATATCTTGTGGGGCCGAGAATCTGAGAGACACGCGCCTTTATCTATTTACAGGGAAAGTGGGATTTCTGGAAGTTAGTCGATTCTATTGTGCGCGAGTGTACAAGTATACCACACCAACGACTCGCACAAATATACCGCTCGTAACTATAAAAGGGAATTATGGAAATGACCCTCAGCGAAATAAAATAGAAATTGAATCACAGAGAGATAGAAAGTGGCGTGAGTTGGGGAGCAAGAGAGGAAGGAATCGGCGATGGAGGCATGGAAAGAAAGTGTGTTAAACCTGACAAAGAACAAAGAAGTCCGTTTCAAATAACTGTTTTGAAACCAATGTATAGGAGATGTTTACCATAACTAACCTTTACGTTCTCATAGATCACTTGCCAAGCCAGTTTCGTCGTCTTGACACGTGATATTATGTGGGGGGTTTCCCTTGATTTTGGAATCAAGAACATTGCTTCTAAATGATTTGTGTAGCCTAGCTTGAAGTCGTTGTCCGCTATAAGCTTTTATTCTGTCCCCAGCTGCACAAGGCACTTGACCATTAGCTTGTCTTCATCAACTGTCCACGTGTGAAACTTAGCCTTTTATGAGTCTTCCATTATACAACTACACAAGCCAAAATTGGTTAGTCCATGTGTCATCACACGTACAATATATATAAGTAACAATTTAACCTACTTTAGATTAGGCTGTTATAAACACAAATTGACAATATCATTTTATTTCAGTGCAAAACAAAGATAATCACAAGGATTTTTATGAATTAATACGGAATAGTAATCGTACTTACAGGATATATGTGCCAAATAAGCATTATAAATATCAGTAGCCAGGTTGCTCTTAAAATTGTTCCATGTAACAGAGGTTTCCATTGTTGAAATGGGAGGAATTTCTTGAATTGGGTTTAAAGGAATGAATGAATCGAGTTGTTCATCTAATGGGTCAAGGGCAGTTGATCTCCGAAAAATGTTATAGAGCAACAATATGCCACGATATATATGTTCTAAAGTTTGACCAGGTAGGATAAAGGGCTTCAAAGGATTGCCCATCTTAACTTCAAAATGCCAAAGCATCGTTCGATGGCATTACGAGCAGATGAATGTTGTTTGTTAAAGCATTCTGTCAGAGTCTGGGGTTGGTGCCATTGTCTCCACTCGTTTAGGTGGTAACGCTGGCCGCGGTAGGGTGCAAGGAATCTGTCACTGTTAGTTTAACCAACGTCTACTAAGTAGTAATTTCCTATGCATCAACAACTTAATCTTAGTTTAATCCTAGCCAAACTTAGTAACTCTTCAACGCAATAAAAAAGGGACATTCTTACACACACTGGCTAGAACTTTCAAACCATGTCTCCTCCTTGTCGCTTCTTTTAGGACCCTTTCATCGAAAGACTGAGAAGGACCAACGCACCTGTTGTGTGGGATGCATCGTTGTCGCAGTCAAAATTCCACTTGCCCTCTCCATTCTTCACAGCTCTCTATTTTTCCAGGAGTTAGATTCTCTACCTTTTCACACAAGTGGCCATGGCATCAAGGTCAAATGGAACTTTTGCCCATTTTCAAAAGCGATGGAAAATGGGTTCCTACCGTTTTTTATTTGAACCCTTTTTCATTTAAATGTGGGAGAATGGGTGCTTGCAAAAAAAAAATAATAATAAAAAAAAAAATAAAATCCTATGAAAAATTCAATCCAAACACCTACCATCATATGAAAATTTCAATTTTCCATTTCCAACGCCCGATTTTCCTTGATCCAAACGGGCCCTTAAAGTTTGGATGTTGATAATTTGGGTATAAAGATTGACAACTTGAGCTCCCTCAATTGTCACTTTGTACACCCAATTTGCTAATTGTTATTCTTAAGTTGTCATTGTCTATATTTAAGTTGTCAACATTCAAACTTCAAATTTATCGATTCTTACCACATCACCTATTTTTTGCAAATTTACTAGATACTTTGAAGTTTTTGTAATTTAAATAGTATTTTTTTTGTCATTATAAAATGAATTATATTGAATAATATATAATTTATATAAATGGTGTATAATTTTTCAAGCACCCCTGCCGGATGCCCAACCCTACCTGACATTTAGCCCAATGCAAAGATGCCAAAGTTGTTTTTTAGCCACTTTTTTCAACTCAGCTAGGCAATTTTTGACTGGGCTCACTTGGGCATAATGTTCAATCGAATATTGTACACATCCCTATTACCTTTACGTTTTAGAGATGTTAATGGACACTTGCACTTGTGGAAGTTGTTAATTGCTTTATGTTTCTTGTTGATAGCTTGATTATTACTCATATGGTCATATTTACAAGGGAGAGGAAAAAATATTTTTTGTCATATTTCTAAGTTACGTCATTAAATGTTTCATATGAATGTACAGCTTCTTTTTTTTTTTATACACATAGTAGGGGAGGGGGGGGTTCAACCGGATATGGGGAGGGGAGCCAAGCTCCCATGCCATCATTCTTAAGGCTATTTGAATGTACAACTTTACTCTTCATAATCAATTTTTGTTTTCATAGGGTATACTGTACATTAAATAGGGGTAAAATTAAAAAGTTATTAAACATTTTAGAACTTAGGTATGACTTATAAATGGAACAAAATGAGTATTAATTTATGCAAAATCATGCTTGAAAAGCTAATAATTACAATCAATGTAAATTATAAAAGTTTTCCCTATGAAGATGCTATCTCATCTTGATAATTTTAATGAGATTGGTTGCTCGGTCATTTCTAATTAATTTTAAATATTTCCAAAAATCTTAATTTTAATTTACTAAACTGATCATTCACCATTAAACTTTTTTATTGTGTTCCCATAAATTTTTCCAAGATTAATGTAATTGAAATAATTAAAAAAAATCGAATATTCAAAATTAACTACTATATCATTTTGTAGTTTTGAGATAATAAATAGATACAATAAATAAAATTGATATCACAATATTGGAAAAGAAGAATCGCAGTAATTATGAAATAAAATAATTATTGCTGGATCTGTCATAACAAAGGCGGTATCAAATTGGTTCAATCATTCCTTTTAATAATTAGAGTCAACGAGTTCAGAAATCGCACATTGTGTGAATATGTAATATTTTTTTTAAAAAAATGAATAAATAAGAGTAGGTATAATAACATATGCCGTAACCAAAGCAACTTGATCCAGTTGTTTAAGTAGTTGAGTTCCCTTAAGCATCTAATCGGGGGTTCGATCCGGCGGCGTGTATGGAAAAGGTTATTTGACCAAAGCATTAATGCCCCCTTGGACGACTACGGTATGAAGGAGGATTAGTTACTGTTGTAGGCGGAAGACACCCCTAATTTCTATCAAAAAATAATAATAATAACATATGCCCTATATTAAATAGGGGTAAAATTAAAAAGTTGTTAAACATTTTAGAACTTAGGTATGACTTATAAATGGAACAAAATGAGTATTAATTTATGCAAAATCATGCTTGAAATTAAAAGCTAATAATTACAACCAATGTAAATTATAAACGTTTTCCCTATGAAAATGCTATCTCATCTTGATAATTTTAATGAGATTGGTTGCTCGGTCATTTCTAATTAATTTTAAATATTTCCAAAAATCTTAATCTTAATTTACTAAACTGATCATTCACCATTAAAATTTTTTATTGTACTCCCCATAAATTTTTCCAAGATTAATGTAATTGAAATAATTAAAAAAACTCAAATATTCAAAATTAACTACTATATCATTTTGTAGTTTTGAAATAATAAATAGATAGAATAAATAAAATTGATATCACAATATTGGAAAAAATGAGTATTAATTTATGAAGAATCGCAGTAATTATGAAATAAAATAATTATTGCTGGATCTGTCATAACAAAGGCGGTGTCAAATTGGTTCAATCATTCCTTTTAATAATTAGAGTCAACGAGTTCAGAAATCGCACATTGTGTGAATATGTAATATTTTTTTTAAAAAAATGAATAAATAATAAATAATTTGTCACAACATGAAATTTTAATTTAATTATTAAATAGTATAATATTATGGTCAATAAGTACATAAGATAACTGACAATAATTAATATAAGGTAAATATGGGATCCAAATAGTTTAAACAACTTCCATGGGAAAAATCGGCATGCATAGGAATTATATTTACATATCATATGTGTAAGAAGATTAAATATTTAAAATTTTTATAATAGACTAACTATTTCAATTAATCAGGTTAAGATTTTTAGTTTTAGAGTTTAAAATCGAAGAAGGGAGTTATGATGACTCAATCATAAGAGTGACAGCATATCTCGAAAGTTATAGGTACAAAGAATGTATAATAATAATGATAATAATAATATGGTCGCATAACTTCAGCATCTCGATGATCGTATATCCATTGAAGCAACATTATGAGTGGCCTTATGTCCAAGCATCTTCTAAAGAAAACTGACAAACGATAGGTGAATTCGCTAGTGCAACATCGCAAAGCGAGAGAGATTTGTGATCACAGGGCTAAGATAACATAATGAATGCAGCAAAAGCAAAGAGAGCAGTAAACAAATACTACATCCGGTCCTAATTATAAGAGCATTTTTGTAGTGTAAATTACACTATAAAAGTGCTCATATAATTAAAATTGGAGGGAGTAGTTAAGAAAGCCAAATGAATGCAGCAAAAGCAAAGAGATCAGTAAACAAATAGTCAAGAAAGCCGAATGAATGCAGCAAAAGGAAGCTCACCATCTTGATAATTTATAGCATATACATGAGGTTCGATACACTCTTAGCACATCACCGTTGAGGGCCAAAAACATAGAAGGTGGAGAAGTAGGATGAAAAGAACCCATGCGGCACAAACAAAGATAGTAAAAAAAATTAATATTGATTAAATAAAAATAACTTCTAATTAATTTCTAATTTTTAAAAATATAATAAAAGTAATTTCTAAAATGATTTATCACATAGAGTAGTGGGATCAAGAGGAATGCAAACACAACTACAAAAATTGGATACATGACGGTTATTAACTATCATATTCACGGTTCCGAACCGTTTTATATGCGAGTGCTTTCTTTTGCTTTGCACAGATAAATTATGGTTCTTAACCATTATTTATTCTTGATATATTATAATGGTTATAAGATGACGTATGTTATTTATTGAGGCTTGATGAGACCATGATATGCGAATTGTTTATAATACCATTATAAGGCTTGGTGAGACCATGATATTATAACGAATGGTATTTGTGTTTTTTTTTTTCCAACAATCCCTTGCTTTCCTAGCTTAAATGTTGATGAGACACATGGTATAAGTGATGAAGACTTACATTATGAGATACACAAGACAAGAGAGTGATTGATTCAAGCCACAAAGCCTAGAAAATATTGATTCATCGCATATTGCATGTTACTTGATATGGAAAATACTACTTTATTAGATAGAGTCGAGACCAAATAGCTTAAAAACTATCATATTGAAGAGTCTAAAACTTATCATAATGTTGAATCTCATAGCTCTTAACTTGATGCCACCTGCTCAATATAAAAACATGAGAGGAGTCTTCGATAAGAGCAATAATGAGTTTTCCAAAAAAAAAAATATAACTTAACAAAAGGAATTTAATGTCACCTTGAATGCTTTATCGCATCTTGGTACAACTAAACTAATTTATTCTACACATCCCTATTGATATTTTTGAAGTTGCTTCCGAAGATATGGATACTTCCAAGAAAGGAGGTATTTGCTTATGAATTCATATCTCCTGAAGTAACTTCAAAAAAGATCAATTGAGTAGGAACTGTGGGTCAAAACAATGGGTTGAGAACTTATTGTAATAGGAAATAAACCTCTATTAGAGTGATACTATGGTTTCCAAATAAAACATAACATCACAAAAACAATTTAATGTCACCTTGAATGCTTTATCTTGTCTTGGTACAACTAAACTATCATCACATCCCTTTTGATGTTTTCGAAGTGACTTCCAAAGATATGGATACTTCTAAGAAAGCAAAGTTATTTTCTTAGGGATACATAACTTAGGAAATCATTTCGAAAAAATATCAAGAGAGTATGAACTGTGAGTCAAAGCAAAGGGTTGACAACTTTTTGTAAAAGAAAAGGAACCTTCAATTAGAGTAATACTAGAGTTTCCAAAAAAACATAACCTCATAAAAATACTTTAAGGAACCTTCTATCAAAGAAATAATGGATTTTCTAAAAAAATATAATTTCAAAAAAGCAATTAATGTCACCTTAGATACTTTATCGCAGCATGACATCACAAAGGTAGCCCAATCGACTAGGCCTCACGAACAAAAAACAACTCGCAAGATAGTCATTGAGACAAGGGTCAAGTGCATTTACTAGTGAGGTTGTCCTTAGAAGTTGGACCAAGGTTCACTAGAAAAAAAATCGTGATTAGTGACGGACTTTTTTTGTCGCAAAATAGGGATTTTTTGTCGCAAAACTAACTTACGATGGATTTCGTCCGTCGCTAAAAACCTCGTCGCAATTGCGACGGAAAATGAAAATTTCATCGCAAATTTCGAATTTTGAGACGGAGTTTAGTTCCGTTGCAAATTCTGGGATTTACGACGGAAATAAAATCCGTCGCAAATTCCATGGATTTGTGACGGAAAGCAAATCCGTCGCTAATCCTTGGGATTTGCGACGGATTTGCCTTCCGTTGCAAATTTAATCATTTTTTTTAAAAAAATATTTAAAAAATATAATAATACTATATATAAAAATTGCTTTAGATAATAAAATTACAACATATAAAAATATGAAAATGAGTTTTTAATTTTGGGATAAAGAGCAATTTTACACATGTAATTTACCCCCGGGAGCGTCCCAAAGTCTGATGATTTAAAGCTGGATCAAAAATACACATGTGATTACGTTTTGGGAGCGCCCGCCACGGTAGTTAGTCAACGGCTAACTTGGATGGAAATGAACGATGCTCGGGTGAAATTACACTTTTAGTTTTAGGTGAAATTACACTTTTGCCCTTATTTTTAAATATTAATTACACTTTGCCCCTAGTTTTAAATATTTAAAAAAATTAAAATATTTCCACCCGGTGGCCCCACCGCGGCCACCGCCACCACCGACCGATCACCGTCGACCACCGTCACCATCGCCACCATCGCCGTCGTCGCCGCGGCGACCACCATAGCCACCACCGGCGTGACCGTCACTGGCCACCGCCACCACGGGCCCGCCGCCGGGCGTGGTGGTGGCCCCGGTGGCAGCGGGGACCCACCGGCGGAGATATTTTAATTTTTTAAATATTTAAAACTAGGGGCAAAAGTGTAATTTCACCCGAGTTCTTTGTTCATTTCCATCCAAGTTAACCGTTGACTAACTACTGCGTAGTGTCTTTGCGCTTCCAAAAATGTAATCACATGTGTATTTTTTGTCCAGGTTTAAATCACGTGGTCTTTGGGCGCTCACCAGGGTAAATTACATGTGTAAAATTGCTCCTTATCCCATTTTATTTTTATGCTAATTTAATAAAATATAGATAATACTATATAAAAATTGTTTTAGATTCTTACATACCTCCTGATCATTCATGTCTACATGCAAACAGTTTTGCTTCAATTTTACAATGATAACAATAATACCCTTATTTGTAAAGAAATCCCCAATTATTTGATTATTTTGATTTATTTTATTATATATATTGTTTTTTCCGATTGAATGATATTATATATTTTCATTCAAGTTTCCGAACCCACAAATACGAAATATGAATATTAAGTTAATTACAAAATTTTCAAATATTTCTCACACACTCTCTATTTCTACCGTTATGGTTATAATAACTGCCTATTCATATATACATTTTAAAATACAAAAAAACCTTAAAAATCATATAACTTCCCTAAATCACAATAAATCTCCTACCTATTCTGATTCATGATATACTAATACTTTTTAAATTAAATTTTTCCAAACCACAAATGCAAACATTAAAAAAAAAAAAATAGAATAATGGCTAGGCCGGATAAACTGATGAGATCACCTAGCTACTTGTCACTAGAAGATTGGCTAGGATCATGACTAATCTCATATTCATCAAGTACGAGATTGACCTTTTAGTTCATATTGGAGAGGTATCCATAAAGCCTCCTCATAGCATGGTCAATCTGTTCTGCATGCCGCAACATTGCCTCCAGTTGAGGAAGCATAGGGTTTGGTGGTAGAGGAGGAGGAGGATGCGGCGGTAAAGGAGGTGGAGGCGGCGACAGAGGAAGATGTTGGGGAGGAGAAGTAGGAGGTGGAGGATGACGTTGAGAGTTTTTTGGCATGTCTTCCGCATGGTGTTTCATCTTGACGATTGAGCTAAAAACAAAGAGGAGGACAATGAAGAAAATGTAGAAAAAACATATGAAAATGTTGAGTTTAAATAATATACTTTTGGAAGGGACGTGAAAAAACCATTATTGCACACATTAGAAGTTGAAGAGGCCGGGCATAATGAAAGGGTACCTGGTTATTATCATGATGACAATCATAGATTGATAATGTGGAGGCACCCATAGTTAGAAAGGGGAAGAGGAAACATTTCGAAAGTTTAATTAACTTTTATTAAGTTATAATCGTTAAGTATGTTGGCAAGAATACTTTATAGTTCTTAATAAGTTAGAACCGTTAGGTATGTTGGCAAGAATACTTTACGGTTCTTAATCAATAATCGTTAAGTATGTTGGCATATATATGCCACAAGACGCTTTGTGTTGTGGTCAAGGCTTGCCAACATCTATATCAAAGCCTCCATGTCAGAAGGATGCGAAGAATGAGGAACTAGTGGTGGTGGAGGAGGAGGGGCGACTCCTGAGGAACTTCCTAGGATCTTAACATGATGAAGGAGAAGGAGGATGCCAATAAAGAAAAGTAGTAAAAATCACAAGAACTATGTGAGTTTAAAGGAACCGGATCCTCTCCCCATCCCATTTTCTCCTCATCCCTCCAAAATCAATCCCTACCATTCATTTTACTTCATCTTCATCTTGCCATTCATTTTTTTTTAATATTTCAAGTACTTGTAGGTACTAAAAAGATACTGACTGATCCTAAAAAAATACTTCATGAAATATTTTTAGTACCAGTCAATACTCTAAAATATTTTTTCAAAATCCTAAAATAATTTTTGAAGATCATGGAGTATTTTTTTAGGATCAGTCAATATCTTTTTAGTACCTGTCAGTCTTGAAAATATTAAAAAAAATACTTCATGAAATATTTTTAGTACCATTCACTACCCTAAAATATTTTTTCAAAATCGTAAAATAATTTTTGAAGATCATGAAGTATTTTTTTAGGAGCAATCCGTATCTTTTTAGTACACTGCAAGATTGAAAGATATATAAAAAAAAAAATGAATGGCCAAGATGAAGATAAAAAAAATAAATGGTGGGGATTGATTTTTTAGAGGAATGGGGAGAGGATCCGGTTCCGAGTTTAAATATAAACGAATTTCAAAGGTTGTAAAGACGTAGATATTCTGAACTGAATTCATTAAACGGCCATATTTAAGAGAATTAACTATCAAATTATGATAAGATTGTTGAGATAATTAATGGTCCGTTTGGCTCACGGAATCCAATGGGACAAAATTGCTTGGGGTCTACAAAAATATATATATTGTGCACACTGGGTTAATGGTAATTTCTTAATTTTATGTAGTATATATATATTGGGTTTAAAGTAACATTTTAACATTTATGGGTGAAAATATTATAATGGGATGTTTTCAGAGTAATTTTTTAATATTTAATAGTGAAAATATTATTTAATGGGATGTTTTAATATATTTTAACCGTAAATGTAATTTTTTTTAAAAATATTTTAGAAAAATCCCAAGAGAATACCATTTGAATTTCAAATTGTCAAATAGTTATTTTTCTAATAAAATGAGTTATCAATTGTTTTATTGTTCTAATTAATCTTATTACTATTTTTGTTAACGTGATTTTGAAATTCAAATGATAATTTTCCTGTCATTCTTCCAATTGTTTAATGGGGAATATTTTTTAAATTTATATATTATTAATCTTGTAATCTTTAATGTTGATAATTATTTAATGTTTAACAACGTTTATGAGTAGGAACTTTGATCAATTTAAAAATTATAACAGGAATAATATTTTTTTCCACTTAGATTGCAAGATAACCCATTCATCAATCATTCCGTCCTAAAAATATAATCCATCTAATCAGGATTACAAAATGTAATTCTAGTTACATTACCTTAGCACAAATAAATATTATAATTGGTCTGTTGTATTAGGATTCTCTCATGGTATCAATTCAAACATCTTTTATTTATATTTTTAAAAATATAAATTTATAACTATCAGAGTTATAATAATTCTGGTAGTTATAAACTTTTATATCGTAATCTGATAGTTAATAGGGAAAATCCCATATAAAGACACTTAAAATAGAAAATTTCTAAATTAGGTTGGTAAATTCAATAAATCCCTAATTGAGTCATTAACCCAATTTAAGATTTCAAAATAAAATGACTTTAAAATTAAAGAGTTTAATTTGTAACTTATTTTTTTTCAATATATATATATATATATATATATAAAATAAATCAAAAATAGGATTCATCTATAGTTTAAATATATTAACCATAATAGTAAGAGAAAAACATACAAGTAGGATTTCATTTTATTTTCACGAATGATTTTTTTTTCAAGAAAAACTTTAATATATGTCAATATAATTTTTTAATAAATATAGTAGGTATAAATTTTATTATATTTGTTTCATATATAATTTTTTTTTCAAATTTCTATATTTCAATATGCAAAGCATTTTATGAAATTTTTAGTATATTTAATATCTTTTTAATTATCTAACATATCCTTAGAAATATATCAAATTTACAGGCCTCTGATTAGAAAAAAATTTATTAAAGATTTGTATTAAAGAATGAAAAAGATAAAACATTGAAATCTTAACTAAATTATTTTTTAAAAAACACACATTTATGTATTAGGGAAAATTATTCAGAGTTTGTTTAGATTAATGTTGGTAAAAATGACTTTTATTTTAATTGATCTTTGCTAATTGGTATGTGTCATGCGTTCCATTTTTTGTCTTGTCTCAACTAATAAAAATAATTATAATATTTTTTAAGAAACTCATATATTTATTTATTTTTATTTGTATTATTAGTATCAATTAATTATTTTTCAATTAAATCATCTAATTGATATCAATGATATTGTCATGACATGTGTCACGCTGTTGCTTCTTCTTCTTTTTTTTTTTTTTTTTTTTTTCACTTGAATTATTCTTGATCCTTTAGAATATTTAAAAAAAATCCTTTCATTTAGCAAATCATATTTTATTTTATTATATGTTAGTGTTGATATGTAAAGTAATAAAGTCATAGAACAATAAAACTCTTTTAAGAGGGGAGAGAAGAAATTAGAGGGCATTAAAGAAGTTTTACGCACATTTTAAAATTCTAAATTGGGTTAATAACTCAATTAATGATTTTTTGAATTTACCAACCTAATTTAAAATTTTCCTATTTCAAGTAGCTTTATATGAGATTTTCCCTAGTTAATATCTCTTAATTTAGACTCTTATTTAAATGAATTCAAATTCAACGGTAGCTTGAAAAAATGAATATTTTTTTAGGTTATGTTTAGGAGTTTCATTTTGGAGGGAAAAGAAATGGAAGGGAGGGTTTTGGTAATTCATTCCATTGTTTGCAAGTTTTAAAAATAAGAGGGAAGGGAATCAGGGATTTTTACAAATCCCCAAAAACTCTCATTCTTTTAAAAAATAAAGTTTCCCCATATGGGGGTTTTAAGAAAAAAAATGGGTTAATTACTTCTTTACCCTTGTTCACCACCACCCCCACCACCACCACCGCCATTGCCCGCCACCACCACCGCACCGCCGCCACCGCCACCACCACCCCACCACCGCCACCGACCCACCACCGCCATTGCCGCCGCCACATAAATAATTTTTTAAATATAAAAATTACATAAATAATTTTTTTAGAAAATTTAAATTTAAATTTATTTGTAAAGTATAATAATTATATTAATTTTTAAAGAAAATGACAAAATGGTAAAAATAACTCATTAATTCTCCATCTTCCTCCCTTACTATCTTTTTTAACTCCCAAACAAGGGAAGAAATATCCTCCATTTCCCTTCCATCCCCTCCCCCTCCTCTCCATTCTCCTTGCATCCATTTCCTTTCCCTTCCTTCCAAACTCCCAACTTAGTCTCAAAACTATTTTTTTTTATTCAGAGTCCAGCGCGGCTTATACACGGTTGGAACATCTTGATATAATTATTGTGGGAGATAGGACATTTTTAATCCCCAGTTAAAGATAGTGACAAGGTTTTTTGGGCTTCTGTCATATTTCTTCTAACCAGCTTCCGTCTTTATAATTCTGTAATTACCATATGTATCATATATAAATTATTTGAAAAAGAATATACTCGTATTTTCGAGGGATAAAAAAAATAAAAATCAATGAGTCATATGGGGGGCAATTCCTTATGAACAGAAATATCACAGAGGATCCGGTAAAAAAAAAAAATCACTGAGGAAAGTAAAAAGGAAAAAGACAGATTTTTTTAATTAAAAATTTAAAATCAGATTTATTATTAAGAGCTAATATGAGAACAACG
The DNA here is from genome assembly GCA_019022655.1 of Acacia acuminata. Classification (NCBI taxonomy): domain Eukaryota; kingdom Viridiplantae; phylum Streptophyta; class Magnoliopsida; order Fabales; family Fabaceae; genus Acacia; species Acacia acuminata. Next base: position 457,235 of record JAFJYI010000220.1, on the reverse strand, counting down.
AAATTTGATAACAAATCACAATCAATTTTTTAAAAATGTCTAATTTAAAATTTTGTAAATCTAAAATTGTTTTTCTATCTTTTACCCAAATTAAACCGTTTCCATATACTTTTACTTTTAAACCATACAGTGGCATTTGCGTAAATATAACACAGAAGCGTAACAGACGTGGACAGGAGAAAGTCAAAGAAACGGCCACTCGGCGTTTGCGGCGCTACATTCCCAGAAAAAGCGAACATCTGATTTCACCCACTCTCTCCACTTGGCGCGTGTAATCAAAGCCGAACCTTTTACACTGGCACGTCGCGTAGAACTCTAGGAGACCGCGCCTCTGATTCATATATACCTCAAAATCATAAATAATACATAAATATAGTAATATTTTTGTAAATTTATGTCATAATGATAAATTGATCATACATCAAGTATGTTGACGATGCCCAGCTCAATGTTACTATAATCGCTATTATAATGACAATAAATTCTTATCAATTAAATTTATTGCTTGATTAAATTCCTAATTTTGACTGTAGGCTCTGCTACAAGAGAGTAACGAGAGAATTTGAGATAATAGTAGAAGAAAAGGCTGGTTTGGGAAGCAGAGACATTGATAAGGACAGAGGAGACCAGAGAAAAAGCAATTACACTGAAAAGAATAACAGAGGGTGAGTAATACGTCCTCCATTATATATACATATAAATAAACCACTGCAAAAAAAAAGAAATGGTTGTATTTATTGAGATAGCAGAAAAAATGGTTGTATTTATTGAGATTTGTGTAGGTCGGCAATTTTTTTCATCGGGTTAAACCCATCTTCAGATCGGTCTGCGTCATTGTTGTGCAGATCGATAAAAACTAGTAGTCATATATAGCTGAATACGCAGTAATTGTAATTTCTTGTAGGCTAAATCGTAGCCATAGATCTCTGTTTTTTACCCCTATATATATCTGTGTCGCTTAGTAAGTTAGTATATCGATTTGTTGGAGAACTAAAAAAAGAGGAGAAAGAGATTCAGTTGGGAATTCACTGTTTCGACGTTGAAGGAACAGTGTTCTTGGTAGCCTTTTCAGACGAGGCCGAGTAGAGAAATTTATGTTTTCACTGCGGTTCTGGGATTTGTTTGTTTCATTGTTGTTGCTCCTGCATCTCTGCTTTGTAAGGCAGGGCTTGAATTTGGTTAATCCCACCGTCTCGATGCGTTTGAGGCCAAAAAGGTTTGATGTTGTTCGATTTTGTCATTCTAATGAATTCTTAAACCTTCAATTCAATCCTATTTCCGTTCTGAAGATTTCTGTATCTGTGTTGGTTTTTTTCAGGACTTGTTCTGAAGTAGTTTGTTTTGGTGCCTTTCACATACAACGATTCTCAAATCCTGTAATCTTCTCAAGAGGGGAACTAAAAATTTTCAGAACTTTTTTTCCATAGCAAATTTGTGACTGAGTATATCTTGAGGGGTTTTTGTGTTTCTGGGGCAAATTTAATTTTGCTCAAATGACAAACCCTATGAAAAAACTCACAAAACCTGGGAACCATATAAATTTCCTCAAAATGGTAAAGAAAAAGCCTCATGTAAACGAGCCAGTTATGTCGAGAAAACTGCGGATTATTTATAATGATCCTGAGGCCACAGATTCATCTTCAAGCGAAGACGAAGAAGATGGGTGTGAAAGCAGAAAGATGAGGATAAAACTAGTCGTTCAAGAGCTCACTCTACCACCCAAACCTCGCCCTCGTCTTCCCCAGAAGTCCCAGAAGACGGAGCCAGTTGAAACTGAGAGCTTTAATTGCCAGTCAAAAAATGTGAACCATTTAAACCTAAACGACGACCAAGAAGAAGTTCCTCTTCTCTGTACAGAGGCGTTCGACTCAGAAACTCTGGGAAATATTGCGCGGAGATTCGCCATCCCATTAAAGGTCGTAAATGGTTGGGTACTTTTGATACTCCAGAGGAGGCATCTCGAGCTTATGAAGCCAAAAGAAGAGAGTTTGAAGCGATGGATTCTGTTACTTATGAAGCCAAAAGAAGAGAGTTTGAAGCGATGGATTCTGTTACAGTTTCTCCATATTCATCAGACTCGGGCAGTGTTATTTCTCAGACATCACCACCCTCTGTTCTTGAAGTCTATACTTCAGTTGAGAATCGTCGTATTTCAAGGAAAGAAGTGGATCATTTTGATTCTGCGCTTGTAGCTCTGCAAATGCCTGATTCGCTTTCGAATTCTTCAGGGATCACAGGAATTCAGGGGATGAAGACAATGCTTTAGAATCTGGATTTGAAGCTCAACAAATCCCTGATTTGAGTTTGCAGAGAAATAACACTGACTTGATGTCAATCAAAGAAGAAGCGAAGGATTTGGCATCTGGGCTTGAAGCAAGTATGGAAATACCCGATTTGAGTATTATTTCAGAAGTGCCGATTCCAGAATGTTCAGAGCCTCACATGTTTGATCTGGATTATTTAATGGTGGATAATTTGAAGCAGTGTTTTGACGATGACGATGATCTTTCTGGGTTGCTGGGTGGTGGAATTTTTGGTTTTAATGGTGATGATGATGGGCCTTGTGAGCTTCCTGATATTGATTTTGCAGATTTTGGTGCAGATGACGAGTTTGCAGGTTGGATTGAGGAACCCCTCAATATACCTTGTGCATGAGTTTTTGCAGATCTACATAGAAATGACCTAGTTTCTGTGTGTATGGAAAATTTTGTTTCGTTTTAGTTCTCTCCTGAGAATGATGTTTGTAATAGATTTAATGAGAAAAAGGCTTTTAGATTGGTCAAGGAGTTTAATGAGGGAATCGTTTGGGTTTTCCTGTGCCATTAGAGCCGTCCAATGGTTCTCAAACTTTGTCTATGTTTCTTGTATTAATTCCCAGTTAATCAGAAGGCAGATGAAGTAATTATAATATAATCATCGATGAATATGGATTTGTTCTTTTCTGTTACCAACAAGTCTGAATTTTCAATACTGCAGGTTCGAGAGCAGGATATGAAGTTTGAACTCAAAATGCGCATATGTACAAATAAAAATTTATTTAAAAAGACTCCCACAATAGCAAAGCTATTCACTAGGATGGTTGCGTATTGTATGGCTTCATGGTATTATATAAATTATTAACAAAAAAAAAAAAAAATCATTTTATAACTTTATTGGGTGTTTATTCCGATATTTTGTTGTTCTTTTAAAAGGATTCCGTATCAATGGTATTCTTTTTACATTTTCAAATCAACTTTTAATATCTATGATTTATAAGGTTCTTAAAAACGAGTTTTTACCTGAAAACGGAAGAAGAATGAAAAATCGTAAAACGTAAAATCGTAACGCAAGTAAAAAATCGTAAAAACTTTAAAGCGTTTGGAAAATTAGTAAAATCGTTTTAATGAAAAAAAATCGTAAAAACGTAAAATCGTAGTGATAAAACGAGTTTTTAAGAATCATATTATTTCCATCCATTTATGTATCTTATATAATTGATCTCAAATATTTAAAAGGGAAAATCCCATATAAAGCTACTTAAAATAGAAAAATTCTAAATCGGGTTAGTAAATTCAACAAATTATTAATTAAGTCATTGACCAATTTAGGATTTCAAAATCTGTGTAAAATGACTTTAATGCCACTCCTCTCTTTTAAATCGGCATTTCTTCTCTCCTCCCTTAAAAGAGTATTATTGCTTTATGATTTTATATAAAAGGATAATCAAGAATAATTCAAGTATGTCATGCCATAATAGTATCATTGATATCAATTAAATATATTTTAATTGAAAGTCAATTAATTGTATTAATGATAAAAAAATAAATGTGAGGTTTTTTTTTTTTGAAAAGAAAGTTCTTATTTTTATCGGGTGAGATAAAAGAAAAAAAAAAAAAAAAAAAAAAAAAGCATATCCCATGCCAACTTCACCCTTTAAAAATTGAATTGAAATAAAAGTCATTTTTACCAATATTAACCTAAACCAGAATAATTTTCCTTAACCGATAAATGTGAGTTTTTAGATAGTAATTTAGTTCATATTTCAATTTCAATTTTTAAATTATTTAATATAAATCAATAATATTATTTATCCTTTTAAAAAAGTGACGTTTAAATTTCATATACTTTTATGGATATTTCAGAAAAAATATGTAAAATGCACTTAAAATTTCATAAAACGGTTTACATCAATTCAAAAATTTCCAAAAAAAAAAAAAAAAAAAAAAAAAAAAAAAAAAAAAAAAAAAAAAAACCTATATATATGTGTGTGTGAAAAATATAGAAAAATTCATACTCAATTAATATATTTACCAAAATATGTCCTTTTTATAGTGACATATATTACAAGTTTTCTTTTAAAAAATTGTTCATGTTAATAAAATGAACTCTTTGCTGAAAATATTGTAGGTTTTTATTCGTATGATGATATATTTAATATATTTGAACAAATAATATTTTCTTGTATTAAAATTAATTTTGATATATACATGGAAAACATAAGTTAGGGAGTAATAAAACTCATTAATGAGGAGAGAGGAGAAGGTATTAAAGTTATTTTACCTATATTTTAAAATTCAAAATTGGGTTAATGACTCAATTAATGATTTATTGAATTTACCAACCCGATTTAGAATTTTTCTATTTTAAGTAGTTTTATATGGGATTTTCCGTATTTAAAATTTGTCACTTATATAATGATTTAATCTCTTAATTTAACCTCCATATTACTTCCAACTTGTCTCATCAAAATTGCAATTCATATATTCTTTCTTGTCCATACTCAAGATGAAAACTCTTCAACCCTAAAGTCCTTTTGCATATCTTAAGTTTAGAGTTAATCTTTTCCCTTAATTCAAGCAACAGAACCGTATCATTGACAAAAAGTATGTAGTTAGGGATTTCTTTTTTGATAAGCTCAGTTAGAACATTAACCACTAGGTTAAACAAATAATGGGTAAAAACTGATCCCTTATGTAAGCCAATTTTCATAAGAACATCCTTATTTCACCTCCAAGTGTTCTAACAATGGTTATCACCCCCTCATCCATATCCTAAATGACTTTGATGTAAATGACACATATAGCAGCATGATCCAAGTCGTGTTCACTTCATGGAGCCTAAATGATACTGATTCAATTCCTAGATAAAAAATGTATTAAAATCAACAATTAAAACGGACAGAGACTGAGTTTGTTCTCGATAGCTATAAACTACTTTTGCAAATGGAATTAACTAAACTACTTTTTTTTTTTTTTGGTATTTTCAGTTTATAAAATGGATATGGATGAATTAAAATGAGTGAGTGAATGATGAGATATTGATGAAATGGATATCTTCTTTGGAAAATGAGTTAGGCTTTCCTTACTTCAACTAATATGGGAGTTAGCTTATTTAATTAAAATGTGCCTAAAAGACTTTTTGAACAGTTTGAGTTAGATTAATAAGACACTTCTAACCGGGCAAGGGCTTATTCCTCTAACTGAAACTCAATCTATGAACCAAGAATACATTCAATATGTAATCCAATAACCAGCACCGTGAATTACCACTAAATTTTTCCAACAATCTCAATACATCACTAACTCAAAAAATGTAAAGAAACGTTACTAGGGGAAAAAAAGGGGTTTTTTTAGACTAGTTAGAAATAGTTATATGGATCGGACTTAGGTCTGGTCTTATATAAAGCGGTTTTAAAAGTTTAACACTTTTAAGATTGATTGGATAATGAAAACGGGTCTAAAAAGAAAATTTAAAAATTGTAACAAAAATAAAAAATATCCAAGTATCAAAATCACGGTGAAGAAGTGATTTTGAGATCCGATTTTTTTTTTTTTTTTTTAATTTTATTTCTTAGAACAGCTTCTACAAAGATTTTAAGATATGGATTTTGAGATTTAGACATAATATCATAAAATCGCAAAAGAGAAGTTATGATTTAATGAAATCTCATCATAAAATCCATATATAATAAAATAGAAGATAAATTTGAAAAAATCAAGAAAAATGCATATTTAATAAAATCGCAACAAAACATCCAACAATAAAAATAGCGGAAGAGTAGAAAATATTATATCAAGCAATACATTCGAGTTTTCCAGATTTATATAACAATAATATCTTCAATAAAATTAAAACAAAGAGAAAAAGTAGTTTAGCATTATCTTGGAACGTAGACCAGTATAGATCTAGACTACGACTTGATGAGAGCTTGAGATTGCGCGATTTGGATTTGAAGAGCATAGATTTGGACATGACGAGCATAGATTTGGAAGCTAACGAGCATGAAGAAGCAATACCGAACACAAAGGAAAAAGACAAGCTTAAAGAAGAAAACTAGTGTTGAGAAAGCCGTCTAAGGATATGAAGAGCATAGATTGGACTCGACAAGTATGGTTTGGACATGACGAGGATAAATCTAGAAGCCAACGAGCACGAAGAAGCTAACGAGCATGAAGAAAAAGACAAGCACGAAGAAGAAGAGTAGGTTTGAGGAGCCGTCGAATGAAGGTGGAAAACTTGTTCCTCTTGAAGTAGTTGGGGGAGGAAATCATGAGTGATGAGATGTGGAAGGGGAGAACTTGAGAAAAAATGCCAATGCAGATGTAAAGACGCAAAGATTGTGAAATTTTGTTTTAAATGGGCAGCCAAGTGAAGTCTATATAATTGTTTTTAGGGTTCAGATAATTTTATAGACCAGATTTACTAAAATCTGCTATAAAAGCTTTTAAATATTTCTTTTTAAAAAAAATTTTTTGATATTTTTTAGACTAATTGTACAAACACCATGCTTAAAAAGTATATTTTAAATTGATTGCATGCAGAACAGGTCTAAAAAGCCTATAAATATTATTCTTATAAAAAATATTTTAATGCCTTATAGACCAGTTGTAAAAGCAACCAGTTTTAAAAGTATATTTTAAACCTATTGAATGTGGAATTGGTCTAAAATTTTGCATATTTTTACAAAAATTCCATTGATCATGTATAAATATTATTCTTATAAAAAATATTTTAATGCCTTATAGACTAGTTGTAAAAGCAACTGGTTTTAAAAGTATATTTTAAACCTATTGTATATGAACCGGTCTAAAATTTTATACATTTTTACAAAAATTCCATTGATCATTGTTTTTAAACCATCTTTGTCTATAAAAGATCTAGATATGGTGGTCTTAAATATCTTTTTCTTTCTAGTAGTGAAATTGAAGCTAATCGGAACCCAAAGTTAAATACAAACTAGAGGTTAAAAAAGCTACACTCCATAATCAAATACAAGCCATGAAAGTCGACGTTTATGGGCCATGTTGGTTGGTTGAGAGAAAAATATTTCTCACTGCATGGTCACGGGTTCGACATTGAGAGGGGAAGGAGAGTGAAGAAGATTGAGGTATTCTAAAATATAAGCCATGAAATACAATCTTAGCTTTACAAAGTCAAACCCTAAGATCTAGAGAGAATAATGTCATGAAAGGACATCTAATGGATAAGTGACACTCCCTTATAAAGCTTCAAGCTCCGGCCATCACTGCCTCAAAGGATCACGAACTCGGCCACAAACAACCTCCATCACAACTTCCACAATCTGATTTGGAGTGCCAGCCATGAAGAAAAATATTAAGAATGCGAGATTAGTGAAAGGAAGAAGGAATTCATGGACGACCGATCGAATGGAGATGTTAGTTCTCTTTGTGTTTTGATGATAACTGACAATTGCAAACCTAAATGAAGCTAAATGGTTAAGTTAAAACTGTTTGAATTTCATTCAAACTTAACTAGAAAATTACTATCAAATATAGACTCGAGTTTCATATTAACAAACTTGAGTTTGCACATGACAAAAAGTTAGTCAAGTCCAAATGAAAACTTGAGTTTGAACCTGACCGAGAGCTGTCAAGGATTTTTAGTATTAAACAAACTCGAGCCAGTCTAGATAAAACTCAAGTTAATGTTTGGCCGAGAGTTTTTTAAAGCTTTTATATTTTAAGTAAACTCGAGTGAGCTTGGGTTGACTCGAGTTTTTGTCAAACCAAGAGCTTTCAAGGTAGTTTGAACATTAACTTGATTCGAGCCTAATTTTTAAAACTTGAGATTTTGTGGACTTAAAGTTATCTTCAAAATTAAGAAGTCCTAAACTCGAGTTTATCATTAAATGACTCGAGTTTCGCGAACTCAAAACGATTTTCAAAATCTTATCGCTGGTCATTTTTGAAAGAAGTTCCAAACTCAAGTTTACGCTATCAAATTTGAGTCATGTACTTGAGTGAAACTTTTTAAATCCAATTTTAATCTTACGAGAGATCATTCATTTAAGTTTCAAATCTATTTTAAAAGAAGATGATCATGAGACTCGAGTTAAGAATGTTAAACTCGAGTCATGAACTCCAGTTTTGATAAACAAACTCGAGTGTAAAATGTCTCTGTTATGATATCATCATGTTTTGATTTACGAAATCTTCCTGTTTAATCTATATACTCCATATCATTACTCATTATTGTTCCTAACTATGTCTAATCGATTTGTTAGTGGGTTTCAGATGATTAAACAAGTGTTAAACAAAAGATTAAGCAAAAAACAAAAGATGATGTCAGAAAATTAAATGTTGGCCCAAAAAAAAAAAAAACCACTTTTGGAAAATCATTCTCTGCACATTCCAAAGGTTTTAATGCTTTCTTTCCTCATATGGATATCAGATCATCCAACGGGTATATCTCAAGGAATGTCAACAAGAATGTTTGGGCTCATTGGTTGAATCAATGCATGAGTGAGAATAAACCTAATTTCAACCTAATAGATATTTTAATGTCTTCAACGATTATATCGAGATTCCAATGGTCATTAATTGCTTCCTTCATTTATAAGATGAAGCGTTCAATTCTCAACAACCAAGAGAGTCAAAAATGCAAAAAGATCAACTTGCATTAACGCCCTACTTTCAAGTGTAATATCTGTTGATATAAATATTCTTCAGTGTTTATCAATCTGCTTTTTTAAAGAGTTTTTATTTCTAAATATTAAATGTTTGTAAGAATCTTAAGTCGTGAGACTTTACAACTTGTAAGGGGGAGGGTATCTTAGTGAGAGGATAACTTTCGAGTATAGAGTATGTATCTGATTAAAGTGATAGTGAAAATCCCAGAGTGTCTGGGGACTGGACGTAAGTCAAGAGTTAAGGCCGAACCAGTATAAATCCTTGTGTTCATCTTCTTCTACTAAGTTTTTTTTTTTAATCCCCAATTCACCATCTCTCGTTGGAAATTATGCCCTAGGGGCAATTCATTGTACTTTGGATATTTAAGTTATTTAAAGTATTCTCTTTAGTTATCATTTTCGTTTGCATGTTCGTATTGATAACTCGCATCCCCCGGATACATCTTATAGATTATGCTAAATGTCCTTGGTCTGGTCATCTACGCGGGAGCGAAGATGAATTAAGACCGATGACTTTGATGAGATATGGAGATACAATCAAAGTCATGGGCACTTGTAAGAGTACAAGGTGCTGGATCGACCACTATGAGAAAGCTGCATGGATTAAGTCATAAGCTTATCTCATGTATAACCGCGTCACGACGCCCTATGACCTAATATCATCATGGATTCCTACATGATGAGTCACTGACCTTTGACCTAGTCAAAAGTCACCTTTGACCGGGTGATGATAAAGGCCGGATCGGGATCGTGGTTTTCATGCGGAGGATGTGAATGGTCAAGATGGAATTTGTCCTCACATTTGTAGAGAGATAATACTGAGCCCCTCGATGAGTGAGTCTAAGAAATGTATGGCCATACTGTGATGGAAAAGAGTTTCCATTTCACTTGCTAGACTACTAGAGAATCGAGAAAGTAATGGTCAAGAAAAGAAAGTTGACATTATCCATGCCTCATCCTTGACTGAATTATCGCGTGACAAAAGGGACGTGACATGGTTGTACGATAGGTTGTATCATGTCATCGATCCCCATGTGACTTGGGTAGTCGCAATATCTTGCTAGAGGCCACTTGCGACTTGTGGGCTAACACGTGTTGGCCCAACGCCAATCTCATATGGGCTGCAGGGTCGCATTACAAGAATAATCCAACACGGGTAAAAGTGTCAGATTCATTGAATCTCGCATTAATCGAGATTAAATGAAGGCTAAATTTAATCTAGGATATATATATGTATATATATGTATTAAATTCAAAATTAATATATATTAATATTATTAATGGAGATTATAATATTATTATATATAATATTTGTTTTGTATTTAATTTATTTGATAAATTAAATATCCGAAACAAATAGAGATATTGTATCTCATTTAATTTCGAATAAAGATATCGCATATTTATTTAATATTAAATTGAGATATAGTATCTCATATTTAATTTAAATAGATGGATATTATTTCTCGGATTTAATTTATAGAGATAAATTAAATCAAAAGGCTTTTAATTTGAATTAAATAAATGAATTAGATTAAATCTATAAGATAGATTTAATTAATATGTTTTTTAATTCAAATTCAAAATTCGAATTTCGATCTGGTTTTAATTGGATTAAATAAAAACGTTACATTAGATCGATAGATTTGATTGACATTTATTTAATCCATATATTTGAAATTCGAATATAATACGCCGAGAGGTTTTAGAAAAACCTACGGAGTTTCATTCGAGCGTATTTCGAAAGTCGCAAGAGAAACCCTAGAGGTGATTTTGGGAGAGACGCACAAGAGGCGCTAGCACGCCGCCGTAGCCGTGTGCAAGGATTGTTCGTGTGGATACCGGTGGAGGAAGATGATCCTACGAGTCGTCTTCGATCGAGGAGGTAGCCCACTGTTCAAGGAAGAACAAGACGTTGACGAATTCTTCAAAGGTAATTTCGGATTCCTAGCCTAGGTTTAAATGCACCGAGTGATCCTAGGGACGGGATTCGCAAGTTTTTAATCCGCTGCGTTGTACGGATCCCAACACCCTCTCCCCCCTCTTAGTGATATTTTGTCATCTACAGAGACTAAAAGCGATGATGATGAAGGATTTTGATGGTGAGAGATGGAAACACGGTGAAGGTCAAGGTGAAGGTCAAGCGAAGAACAAAGATGGAATGAATGGAGTGAAGACGGTGGTGATGGATGATGGCGTCGATGAAGTGGAGGATGGAGGCGGAGTACTATCTTCTTTATCTACTTCTATTCACAAGAGAGCGGTAGCCCTTACTCATTTAACACGACACCTAAGGGAGATGGAAGAGGAGTACTAGCTTCTTTGTTTACTTCTGTTTAGGAGAGAGTGGTAGCTCTTATTCATTTAACACGACACACGTTACTTTTAGGTAATGACCTAGCATTAGCACAATTTTTTTGTTAATTCATATTCGTAAAAGGTTCATTGAGTCTTAACGTTGCGATTGAGGGCGCAACACAACCATCTTCCTTTATATGAGGTTGGGGCCACATTAACGAAGTTTAAAACATAAGTGAAGTTAATAAATATATGTTTTTTCAAGGGTTGAGGACTTGAGGTGCACTCAAGATTTTTTGGTGCATCTAATACGGTTGGACATACAAAAAAATATTTTAGAGTGCCAAAGGCCTCTTTAGTGTGATAGATACACAAAAAAATACTTTAATATGCACAATTGCATAAAAAATAGTTGAAGATGTTGGACTTGATGCACAATAGAACAATTTTTAGTGCTGGATGTATATAAAAAATACTTTAAGATGTATGATGCATTTTAATCTTTCTGTTAAGTTGAATAATAATAATAAAAATAAAATAGTAAAAGTAATAAGGTTTAAAGTCCTATACGAGGTGGAATAAATACAAATGTGTGTGGATATATATATATATATATTTTTATTGGAGGCATATCTAAATTTAATGTTGACCGTACTTGAGAGTCCTACATGAAGCAAAGCTAGCTGGATTCCATAGCGATTGGGTCACACCCGTCAGCAAATTGCCGATATTCCGAGATCAGCCAAACTAAATGATACTACAGGGTCCCATTTTAATTTATACTCTTATCCGATTATTATAAATAAAATAAAATGTAAAACTGAAGGCGTGATTTTTAGGTCTTTTTTTGTCAGCATGATTTTTTGTTCATTACTTATTAGCGAGAAGATATTCTTGGAAGATCAGATTTTAAAATATAAGATGCTTGTGAATTTAAAATTAATCGTTCCTGTTGTGACCTTAAAATTTGTTCCGACAGAGAAAAGATGTAATTTTTTTTTTTTATAATAAGACAAATATTATAATAAATAAAAAAAAAGGTAAAATGAGAGTTCTACCAAGGAAAAAAATAGGAAAAAATTAATTTTATGAAATCATTGGAGTGTATAATAGTAACAATAACAATATCAATAAAAATAAAATAAAATGGAACTTCAATTATAGGGGGAAAATACTATTGGGATAGATGAGGATGAATGGAATGAGGAGTACGTAAAATGGGACCCGACCCGAATAGACTGAAGAACAATGAAATGATACGATTTTTCGCGTGATGGGTTGGGGGGTCCGAATGTGGATAGGATTTGATTTATCCTGAAGGGGGTCTGTATTGACACTATGGTATGAATATGTGGGGCCTACCATTAACAAACACGTGTTATTTTAATCATTGTTTTGTTTTGGTTATAACTAATGTTAATTAATTAAATTAAGTAGGGTTAATTTGGGTGTTTGGTATGGGCTGACTTTGTGGCCATTGGATGTTTAGTCTTTCTTGTTTCCACCAATGACATTTTTTTATGTTCTCTTTCCGTGTTTATTTAAATAAATAATAAAGATTTGATAATGATGTGGGAATAAGAGTGAACTAAAAGGGGAGGGGCAATTTTTGCTTGGCCCCCACGTTAAGGTAGGAGACCAATTCACATATTCTTTCTTTCTTCTGTCACTGAATTCGGTTTGCTTAGTCCTCGTTCTGCTTCTTAAAATATTGGAAAAATTCCTTTCAAGATTAAGAAAATGTCTTGAGAAATTTTTTTAGAGAAATTCAAATATCAGAAAAATTTTAAAAAGTTGTTAATATCCATAGATAGAGTTATTAGCCCCACCTATGGGAGTTGTTAACGGAAACTTTCTGATATTTGAATTTCTTTAAAGATTTTTTTCATTTTTTTGGTTATTAAAACTAAAAAGGAATTTTCTAAAAATATTTGTCTATTCACTTTAATAGAAGGGGAAAATTACCCTTTCGAGTTCTTGCTTACTTTATAACTTCAAAAAACACAAATAACTCCCACAGAGAGGATAAGAATAAATCATTGCATTTTCAGGGCCAAGTCCTTCTGTTCTTTAACGGTCCCTTCAGTAACCAGTCATCCATGATATCAAATAAATCATTTTCATCTTTGGTAAATTTACCAAGAGCTATAGTCATAGTGATCCTCAACTACTTCAACCATTTCGAGCACCTCATAACATTTTCAAGCTAAGTCTTTCTTTTCTTTATTTTATCATTTCTGTATGATTTGATTTCTCATTAATTGTCCCTTCTTTTCTATAATCCAGCTGTTGAAAATGAGAACCAGATAATACTGTGCAAATCCAATTCCTAACGAGGTGGTAAGTGACATTGAATAGGTAACTTCTCACTTACAAAAAGAGCTTCTATGGCCTTACACTATAAGGCTATTGGCTAGTAATTACCACTCCCTTTAGTCTTAATAATAGGATAAACTTTGTAGTGTTAATTGTATTACAAACTTTGTTTTAATTATTAGAAAAAAATATATTGCATGTTTTAAAACACAAAAATACTTTTACTTCTCATAATTTTACACCCACAAAAAGTACAAATATTTGAATTTGGGGTCCTATGGTCAATAACTTTTTAAAACAGATTTTTCATTGATTTTTCCAACTGTCTTCTTATCAAATTAGAAAAGGATAATTCCTCATCATTTAATATAAGATGTATTTACTTAATTTGATTAAATTGATGAAGTTAGTTAATATAATATGTATTTTCTAAAACACCTGAGTCATATTCCTTAATTTTCTTATTTTCTCTCTTCCTTAATTATTGTTGATGAAATATCAATAAAATTAATTTTGAAGAAATTAATAAGTATTTTTTAATAAAAAAATATGTCTCATGTTAAGTACTCCCTCTGGTACTTATTATAAAACACCAACTAACAATTCTCAAAAATCAATAAAAACAATTGAAGTTATTAAATTTGTCATAAAATTTAAGTAATTTTCAATATTATCCCTACTAATAATACAAAATTTAATATTATATTAATTATTATTTTCACCCACTATCTTTATTAATTATGGGTATATAAAAAAAATAATATTTAATACTATTTTAAAAACAAGAAAATACTTTATAAAAAAACTAAATACACTTAATAACACCTTATAATCATAATAAGGGTTAGAGGGAATGAGAAAGCATGTGAGAATCCTGGGATCCAATTTAAGGACGACCCAAGAAAGGACAGACACTGTGTGGGTGGAAGATAGGAGAAGGAGGGAGTGAAACAGAGTGATATTATTAATTATTATTATTATTATTAATGAAGACTTGTCTCATCTCGTGACCTTGTTTCCTCCACCGTGAGCTTCAGTGGGTCCCCCCTCCCATTGTGATTCATATCTTTGACCCTTTGACTCTTTTGGTATTTCTCATTCATTATTTAAATACACCCCTACTAACTAAATAATTCTTCATTATATTAATCATTTTTATCTCCTCATATGTTATTCAACTTCATCAAATGAAATAAATATATGCCCTATCTAATCCTTAGTATAAGACATTCTCACATATTAAGTCATTAAATTTATAACAAATTGATAAATCTTTTCCAACTTTGTCTTGAACTTCAATTAATAACCAGAGTAAAATGAGGAAAAGTAAGTAACGGGGCTTTTGGTAACTTACACTCCTTCCCGTCTAGAATACTCCGAGACATAATATAAGGAGTTTTTAGAAAAAAAAAATGCATGATCCAAAATATAAGTCAATTATAAAAAAATAAATGCTCATTTTCCAATTTTGTCTTTGTGATTACTTTTCATTTTTCAATTTTGACTACTCATTAAATCCTCTTTCTCTAAAATGCTCATTTCTCTTCTTTTATTAAGAGCTCAAACTTTGAATTGCCTTAGGCTGCGTTTGGATGGGCTTAAAAAAAGTATTTTTTTTTAAAAAAACTCCAAATTGAAGCTTAAAAAACAAAATAGCAGAATTTTGGCTTTTTTTTATATGACTTTTGCTTTTTTTTAAAAAAAAAATTATAATCCGACACATAAATTAATAAAAAAAAAACTTTTTTTATTGAAAAAAAGTTCTTTTTTTATTTAAATAAAAAAAAAAAACATCCAAACAAGCTTTTAGTCATTTTTTATAAGAGCATAATAAGAGTTGTCTATACATTTAATGAGTTTTTTTAGTTTTACCTTGATTAATTATATATATATTACGTTAGTTAAAATGTTGGTGATATTTATATTTACTCTATTTTTCTCTCTTACTTGCCCATCATAAATAATGGTTTACTTGGAAAATAACTTTTATTTGAAACGTACTTATTATTTTTAACTAACTTTAACCTGTCTTTTTAAGCCACATAATTCAGTTATTGAAGTCTTATAAATAAGAACAAAGGTAGTAACACAAATCCACATTCTTTAATAATGGTAAAAGTGAAAAAAAAAATACTTCAATTTATGACATATTGAATAAGTTAATTGTTACTTTTTGAGCTGTGAATTAGCTAAAATGCTCTATATTGTAGAACGAGGAGAGTAAAAGACTTAACTAATTCACACGAATCAAGGAATGTTAGTTAAATAATTTAACGTTTCTTAAAATTTACCTATTTTTTCCTTTATTAAACAATAACACTCTAGTCCTATTTATAATTTTACTTTGACCAAATCTCATATACTAATAAGAGAGGTAGTTAACTCAAAGATTATGGAGTAATTTTTTAACTTTTCTCTTATTTATGATTAAGTATTTTACAACTGTTTCTTCTCTTTTCATCTTCATAAGTACAATTAATATAAGTAAAATTTTTGTTACAATTTCATTTATTGCGTGATGAAACCTGACTTATAAATAAGTATCAACTTTTTGGTCAAAATAGACTTATAAATAGGACTAGAATGGTACTCCTCTTGTCCCTATAAGAGCCTTTTAACCGACTAATGAGATTCTAAAAAATAGTTAAAATTAATTATGTAGGAAATGTAAAAAAAAAAAAATTCCCCAGAAATGCCCGTATTTATGAATAGATGAAAGAGAGTAATAGTGAGAAAATGATGAAAGAGAATGTATATAGTATAATAACTAATTGAGAGCAAAATGAAAAATAGTTCATTAAGGAATCTTACATTTAGCGACAAGTCAATTATTTTAAAAAAAGGCCTAGGGAGGGAGTACGATTTTCAAATGTGTATTTAATATGTGTCACCTCTTTCTCTCTTTTGCAATAGGTAAAAGTGAAAAATAATCATTAATTACCCTATCAACATTTTATATTTTAGACTAAAATTTCTTTATAGAAGACTTCTTTACAGTAAGATGAAGAAGAATATGTTCCATTGAATACTCCAATAGAAAATACAAAATAGTTAGGCCATGATTCATAAATAGTACGGAATCAATTGTATTCATGACTCAATTAAGGTGATCAACAAAGACAACGTGCTCTAAAACATAATATTCTTCCCGTCATTGTTGAATATGAGAGAGCAAATGACATAGAAAAATGGTGCAACACACACACAACATTCTATTTATTTCCACCACACATTACACATATAAGTTGTAAGTGGAGCTTTATCCTGATACTCAAGTTGACTTCCGATCTGTTTCCCTCTTGCCCATTTTCAAAGGGTCTAGAATAATCCTTCTCCTATTTTTCAATATTTTGAGCTATTAAGACTTTTCCATCTCTTGGTTGCGTCAACCATCAATGAAAATTTTGTTTTCTGAACTATTCCTTTATTTCTTTCTGACCCTAATTATAGAAACTAGGATATATTTACCTAATTTTGAAGAGATTATTATATTTGTTTTTCCAAAATGCCTTATTTAAAATTAAAATGGCATTCAGATTCTTACTCTAATTCTCTGTTCTTTGTCGGACTTCTTCTACCTCACATACGACTTCTCCGAGTTCTTACACGGTTCGGATCGTTGATCTCCCTCAACAACTTCTAGTCTAATCTTGAAGGTTAGAAATGTAATTTAATAGTGATATCATTATTAAATATGACAAAAACTACTTAAAATTATTTTCTTAAAAAAAATTACAATAGAATTGAGGTATATGTGGCAGTAATGAATTGTAAGCATTATTCACTTTATAGAATATATAGATGCATTATTAGATTATTATTGAGAAAGTATTAATAAGGGTATTTCACTATTTTGAAAAGAAATTGATAAAAATTAGAATTTTATCATATAATTTGGGCCAAGGTGATTATAATTAGTACCATAGAGAGTATTTTATTAGCCTCCACTAATTTTGTCTTTAGCTACAAAAGTTTGCTTCAATTTGGATACATATTCACTTCATCAGATTCATTTTTCTCACTAATGAGTTTGTGGCTTTTACTGTAAAATACGCATGCAGAATTGATAATGATCCACTATTGTTCCGTTGGCTATCAACTTATTTGTTTTACATGTAATAAACCAATTTGTTTTTCATCACAGAATAAACATAATTCGCCATCTTGATGACACAACAAAATCATGAAAATTCCAATTGATACAATCCTTTCCAAATACTGCTACGTTCTTTCAGACAATTTTTTTTGTGTGATTTTTTTTTTTTAAAAAAATCATCTTTGATGAATCTTGGGCCTGAACTACTCTGGTAGGAGAGGACCCAACGGTATGAACCAGAGGCGCCCACCGCAAAGCCCAACATTTCTAAGCCTTATGTTTGGCATGATAACATTAAAGCAAAAATAAAATTTACCCCTTATTTTTGAGTTCAACTGGTAAAAGGGTTGGATATTCTCCAAAAGAAAAATGGTTCAATTTTGAGTTGGTCAAGGTACTTGGGGAGACATCCTCTCTCCTGAGTGCCGAGGTAAATGCCTAAGGGTAACAGACGGCTCACTCTGTCCAATATTGGTTACCAAATGATTTGAGAACTGTTGGTTTTCTTCAATCAAGTCTTAATATGGTGCTGACTTAGACTATCCATATGTTGTGAAATAGTCCCTCCGATCCCTAATATAGGAGCTAGCGTTTTTTTCTTTTTTGGTGTGTGTTTAGATATGGCTCTAAATATAAGAACTTAATCTACTTTATCTCTATATTTATCATGTTTTTTTGTCAACTATTCATATTAATTGCACATGCTAAAGGAATTTACATCAAGTGATAATTTCAATGCAAATGATTTAAGAGGGTATTTTGAAGAAACTAAGACATATTTTTGACAAATAAATAATTTCACTAATTTCCTTAGTCTATTCAAATTAGTTAAGTAGATCTTATATTAAGGACTAGAAGTAGTAACTAGATTTAACTCACTTGTTTTCAAATGGGTAGGAAGGATATTTAGCTTGAAGCATTTCGATGATTTGAGGCCAGTGAGCTGCAGAGCTGGAACAAATGAGCCTGAAGCCAGATGCTCTGGGTTTAGCCATGGCCAACAAGTGAGCTTGTTAGAACCTGTAAAATAGAAGTAGAAACAGGGGAAAGGGGAAGAGTAGAGGGAAGAGAAATTCTAGAACCAGAATATGTAATCCTAAAAGAGGAAAAAAGAGAGAAGAGAAGAAGAAGAGGGAGGAGAGAATAAGGGAGAGGCCAGAACCAGAATATGGTGTTGAGGGAAAAAAAAGGAGACAATTATCTCAACAACAACTTTATTCATTCATCCACCTCTTTGATGGAGTACATGTTTGGTATTTATAGACTAATATACTAACCGCAAATACCACTTTATCCTAAACACATAAAAATGACATTAACTAACAGTACCTTTAAATAAGTGACACAGGACACTTGTAAAGCTGAAATTAACTTAGAATAACTGACATAAGACACTAATAGACATAAAATATAAAAGCATTACCTGTGAGGGGTACTATGGATTATGTATGATAAAGTGGCCGAAAAAGATGCGTCGTGAACATACCACGACTTATAATTTTATTTCACACATTCAAAAGGCCAACAAGTGCCTGCATATGTATGATTGTATGCCTCAATAGTGGACTTGCCACTAGAACAAGTTGAGACACATGGAGTAGGCATATACATGAGCAACACTTGCATCTTTGTTGAGCAACTTCTTGAAGAATAATTTTGCTAATACTCTCATATCCTTACTGTAAGATATCTTCAGAAAGAAACAAATAATCTTTATTATAAGCCATCAAGTAAGGTATTAATTATATATATATATATATATATATAAAAGATTGTCCCTATTCAAAATATTATTCATTGCAACTTTTAAAATTTCTTGGATATAATTCATGTTATTTAATATGGATAAATTTGAAAGCTTTTGCCTGGATAAAAATAATAACTTAACAAGCTCTTTTTAATTAGGATGAGGTAATTGTTAGAACATGATTGGAATTTCCAGTCAAATGTTTCTTCCAGCACTGATATGAAAGATCATAGAAACCTATTTCTCACCCATCACAATGGTATAACATATGCTCATTTTTTGTCAAGGTTCTCAGCTACTGCTAGGGGTGGAAAAAGGCCAGGGGCCTTTCAGGGCTGTGGCTGGCTGCTAAAAGCACGATCGGGCTGGCTGTCAGTATCGGCCGTGCCAAGGCCTAATTTTAGGTCTGTTTTGCCTTAACAGCTGCCGTGCCCAGGCCTCTAACAGCCTATTAGGCACAGCGGTAGCCGCACTGTTAAGATTTTTTTTTTAATATATAGAATATAGTTATGTCCTCCCCTCCCTCAATCCTAACAAGCCTGTTGTATTTGATTTCATTTTTTATGATGTATTTTAGATCATTAGGAATAATTTATGTAAGGCCTATTTCATCTAAGGCCTGTTTTCAGCCTGTTTATAATTGGCCTGTTTTTGGCCTGTTTTACATTTAAGGCCTGTGGCCTGTATTACATTAAGCCTGCGGCCTGTTAGCCTAATTACAAGATTTTAAAAAAATACAGGTTTCTTAATAGGCCACACGGAGCTAGGCTCGAAAAATATAGGCTTGTAACAGCCGTGCGAGGCCAGTTTCAGATTCCTACATAACAGCTGGCTGTTTCCACCCTACTTTGCAACATTTTTTAGATTTTAACCCCATTTCTGTCAACAAGGTTTTCTTTGTACCATTATACCATTTTAGTATAGGCAAACTCGTGTAAAAACGTTTGGTCCATAAGCATGTTCAGGTGGAATTTGCAATGTTTTTTGTGATGATTAGAGTTTTAAAACTTGGACTGGACTAGCTGGTTTGACCCAAAACCAGCACACAAGTCATTAACCTAGTACAATATTTTTTTTAATATATTTTTTAAAATTTTCTTTAGAATTTCATATTAATAACCTGAATGATTCAATTTCTTATTGGTTTGGTCTTGGGTTAGCTCCGGTCCAACTATCGTTTGACTTATTAACCCTTGACCCAATACCCTAACCGGTTTAGTGGCCTTCCGGGTTTAAAAACTGTGATAAGATACTAGAATTAATAGTTCAATAATAGAATCCTAACAAAGAATTCTTATCCAATAAATAGAAAAGCAGAATTGGTCATTGGATTTGGGTAGCGGAAACATAAGTGGGCTGATAGCCCATGGGCTTTTTTGGAGATACAGTCTTTTTTAACCTAGCCTAAGTACTCCAATACATTGGTTTCCCTAGTGGTTTATTGAATGAAGCAGGTTCCTCCCAAGAATACGAGAGGTAAATGCCAGGTTCCTCCCAAGAATACGAGAGGTAAATGCATTTAAGGATTTATTTGCTATGAATGTTGTGCATGATGAGTAGTGTCACAGAAAGCCCTTCTCCTGGAAGCTCTTGATGCAATCATCAAACATTTGTTCAAGTGATTTGAATGGAGGAAACCCTAATCCAGCAATCTTAGTGGTATCCATGCTGTGTGGGTTGTTATCTCCCTCCTTGTTGCTACACCTGCAATTTCATTATTGGATTTTACTTCAGAAAGCAAGCCAAACACTTGCATAACTCCAAATTATCAGACAACTGTCAGTTTTCTTCAACCATGATGCTGACTTATACTACCCACCAGGGGCGGACCCAGAAATTTACGGAAGGGGGGCACAATTTGTGGGATGATTTAGGGGTTCAGGGGCAGCGCCCCCGAAATTTTTTTTTTTAAAGAAAAGTTTTAAATATATTAAAAAACAAAAGAATATATAAGAAAAAACAATTTAAGTCTTTGTTAGAAATAAAGTTACCGAAGCACTAAATAAGTTGAAAAACATATATTTTAATAACAAAAGTATATTACAATAAAAATAATTACAATGTCATCCTTCTAGACTTTATTTTTTTGAATTTCATCATAATTACCTTATTATCAATCTTATTAAATACATCATTTTCAATATAAAGCATTAAATAATTGGCGGAAGTTTGATTCGATTTGGCTATTTGACTCGAGAAGAAGAAGTTTGATTCTCAATGTAAAAGGATTCTTTGGTATTTAGATTTAACCCTAAATTTTTTTATTTATTTATTTATTTATTTTTTTTTTTTTTTTTTTTTTTTTTTTTTAAAAAAGGTTTTTTAAGGGGGGCACGTGCCCCCCCTGGGTGATGTAGGTCCCGCCCCAGCTACCCACTGTCCTTAATATAATATCTCATTTGTATTGCAATATGCAAACTTGTATAAATGAGATATTATATTAAGGACCGAATGTAATATATCTATATGATGTAAAACAGCTAAGCTTAACTCACTTGTTTTCAAATGGGTAGGAAGGATATTTAGCCCGAAGCATTTCGATGATCTGAGAACAGTGAGCTACGGAGCCGGAACA
The DNA here is from genome assembly GCA_019022655.1 of Acacia acuminata. Taxonomy (NCBI): domain Eukaryota; kingdom Viridiplantae; phylum Streptophyta; class Magnoliopsida; order Fabales; family Fabaceae; genus Acacia; species Acacia acuminata. The sequence goes on along the minus strand of JAFJYI010000220.1, from coordinate 435,295 downwards.
AATGAGCCTGCAGCCAGATGCTCTGGGCTCAGCCATGGCCAACAGATGAGCTGCTACCACATCATCTATATGCACAAACCCTATTGTCATGTTTGGATATTCTCCCTTCAACCCTGTTTCAGTATCAAGTGTATTTAGAACTACAGATCAACTTGCTAGTTGCCATAACCCAAAATATATATATATATATATATATATCAAAAAACATGAGAATCTAACCCTTGACAATGGTTAGTATGGCCAGGAGGGTACTGGTTGGTTGAGGTGCAAGCAGAGGACCAACAACAAAAGATGGGTTAACAGCTACCAGATCCAATCCGCTTTCTTTCGCCATTTTCCATGCCTCTTTCTCTGCTAAAGTCTTTGAATATGCATACCATAGCTGCATTTCAGTGACAGAAATTAACAGAATTGTATTATGCACAAGCAAATATGAGACTCTTAAATGCCAAATACGTTAGATAGTACTGCTAGATAAAATAGTTGATAAAAAAAGAAGACACATTACGTTGTAGCGTTTGCAGTACTCTGGATCACTCCAATGTGACTCATTAAGGCTAGTCACTTCTTGTCGTTGGACATCATCGCGATATCTAATGGACGAGCAAGAAGAGGTGAGAACCACCCGTTTGACTTGTCCTTTTATGCAGGAATTAAGCACATTCATAGTTCCCTTTATGGCCGGATCAATCACAGTTGTCTGAAACATATTTTAAAAGTATCAACAATACCTATTGATGCTACAGAGAAACAGGACCAAAATTTATCAGTCATCTATGGTGGTCCGGCAAAAAGGGTAAAAACAAAGCATACTCCATTACTGTGACACAGTGAACCTCTGGTCCTTTGAGATTTTAGAGGACTAGAGTGTAAGTAAGGGTCTCAAGTTGGTGTTACTCAGAAATCTCTCAGTGATAAAACTATTGACTAACAATATTACAATATTCTTTGCTTGTAATAACTATTCTGATTTAGATATTGTTATGTGTGTGTGTGTGTGTGAATGTGTTTTTCAAAAGGAATCAATTGGTTTGACTGTATGAAAATGTTATACGTAATTACATTTAAGTTATGTAACTCCATATTCATTTAGTTTTCAACCATCTGTAACAAGCTGGTCATTAAAGTTAGGGACAGCTTTTAAGATTTTAAGAAAATGATTCTAGTTAGGCTATACATGAGCAAGTTGTTGGAAGAACTAAAGCTGAACAGTAGGTAGGACCAATGTGTTGGAAAAACCTTATTTAAAAAAGCTATTTGAAATAGCTTATCAAAAAAGCTATAAACAGATTTTCTCCAACAAAAGCTTTCATAATTAGCTGAATGTTCTCCCAAAACAACTCAAGTGTTAAACTTAACTAAAATCTTTTTTATAATGTTGAACAAACTGCCCTTAATCAACCCTAACCATATATTGAGGGTAACCTCCTTTTCACCTGAGTACTACCACAGGACACACTCTCCTTTCTGTTTGGGTCACCAGTAAATTTGTGTGCGAAGTTTCTGCTTCTTGACTTCGAGAATTCAAGTAATGTTAACAGAGTAATGGCAAAATACAAGTAAAAATGAGGGAAAGATAGACCTGAACATTTTCATCATAGGGCACAAGTACTGGTGAAGCAGTGTGAAAAACACCATCAACCCCTTTCACAGCTTCATGGAAACTGTCTTCCTCTAACAAATCAGCTTTGAAGATGGTAAGTCTCTCTTTTGCCCCACTCAGATCCCACAGAAAACCATACTTGCCCACATCATCTAGTGAGATTTATCAGAGACAGAAGAACCGAAAAGTGAGAAGGAAAAAAAAAACAGTACTGTTTCAAATTTCAAGAGATGAGAGAAATAGAGATACTTAAAGAAGGAGAAATAAATACCAGGGTTTCGGACGGTGGTTCTAACAGTGTGGCCATGGAGGAGCAAGGCCTTAATCAGGTAAGCTGCAATGAAACCAGAACCGCCTGTGACGCAGTATTCCGGCATTTTCCCCTCTCTCCACCTTTTTTTTTGCTTTTTACTCTCTCTTTCCTGTACTTTCCGTATCTCTCTCCACCTTTCCGTATCTCAGTCTGGGCAACTTTGGTATCTACTGTTCACAGGATGCATTTGTTATTACTACCCCTCTTTCATTTGACCAAAAACTATAGAAAATTATTACAAAGAGAGTGAAAAAGAAAATAAATATGGTAAAAATAATAAATTTTAAAAATTTATTATTTTAACATTAATGGAGATAATTAAATAAAGATTACAAATGTTATTATAAAATATTAAAAAATTAACGCAGTATGTGGGGCGTATATTTGTTTATAAAAAATTAAAAAAGTAACGGAGGTAGTAATTAAGATCCCACTGATTAGATTTTTTATATTATTATTATTATTATTATTTTTTTTTAATGAAATACCCCAAAAGTAAAGAACGTGGAGTGGGCTTTTGGGTCTGTGATCTGTCCATCTTTGTCGTCCACCTTATTTTAGCATTTTAGTTCTGGGCCACAGTAGCTGCTGCCGTGGAGTGCCGGTAATTACCAAAAACCATAAGACAATGCACATGTAGTTTTTTTTTCAGTTGTTGTTGTCTTGATGCATTTTAAATAACTATTGTCCCCCCAAAAAAAAAAAAAAAATACATTTTAAATTGGAGTAAAATATTGGGAAAATCGGGACAAGGCCCATATTACCAAAGAATACCGGATGGGCAAAATACTCAAAAAAAAAAAAAAAAAAACCCATAAGACAATGCACATGTAGTTTTTTTTAGATGGGCTGATTTGGTTGTTAAATTTTTTTCTTTTTGCATTTTAAATAACTATTGTCCCAAAAAAAAATTTTCAAATACATTTTAAATTGGAGTAAAATGTTCTAACTTCCCTTATGATTTTATCTTAATTATATATATTTTTTCATCTATTTTAAAAAGATAACTTTAAGTCCAAATCCTTTAACTCCATTAAAAAATATTTAATTAAAATTTATATTGAAATAAATTTTATTTACTAATTTACCCTTATTCATTACTAATTCCCTTATTTTTCACTAAATTTGTTTTAATTTAATACTTTTTTTAAATTTTGCAAATAGTTATACGTTCTTTTTTTAATATTGAGATAAATACTTAATTAATTTAATTAATGCAAGCATAGAAAAGTTAATTAAAAATATGACTAATCTTTTAATAGATGCATACTGAAATGAGCATATTTATAAATGTTTCTGTAAAAAAATTATTTGAAAAAAAAATTAAAATTAAAAATTAATATAAGTTATATAATATATCATATTTACATTATTAATTACATATTGTGAATAAAAATATGCCTTTCAAATATGTTTTCAACATGGTGTAGTGGCAAAAAAGAATATGTTTTAAGTCATTTAAAAGAATATTAAATAAATAAGTTTCAATAAATAAGATAAAATTAATATAATAAATTTTATAATATAATAAAATTAATAAATTTTATAATATATTAGAAACTTTGAACATATGTATTAGAATCTTTTTTTTTTTGTATTAATTTTTTTAGGCAACTATAAATGTTTATTCATTTGTTGAAAGAGAGATATTTTGGTTAAAACATATGTTTAATAGTCAAATTCAACAGACAACTATTGATTGTGTAGATGGAAAATGAATATCAAATATGTAAGGGAGGTTTTTGTAATATATATTTTAATTTTAAGGTGTTAGAGCCTATTTTTTTGATAATAACAAAACTTAAAAAAAAAAAACACCATCACCACAGTGATTACTAGTAGTTATAAGTGATTATTATAGTGACTACTCGAATAATGTGATAAAAGCTTGTGAACTCATTTATACAAAAGTGATGAATTCCATCTAAGATACTTAAGATAGTGGGACCTTGTTGGGCATCGATTGCAAAGTGTAAGTGGGAGTAAGTGTTTTTTTGAAGAATAACTAGCTTGAACTGAGACACCAAAAGCCATGTGAATCTTGGAAGATAGTAAAAATCTCAAAAAGGTCTTCAATGGATTGAACGTATGTCAAGTGGATTGGATCAAACTGGTATATTGTGTTTTCCTTCAATAATATTCTTTTAACTCTCCTCTCCTTACTTTGCTTATGTTGAAGCGTAAATTTTTTAAAGTCGCTCAATTCACCCCCCTACTCAAAGTTTTTTTGGTGAAAAACTTACACTAACGCTTTTGATTATGGGAGGTCTATAAATGCATTCAAAATGAACAGGAGATTTATGTAATTTAGGTATAGGGATAGTCAATATATTTTACTCTTTAAATTAATTTTAAAACTTGAAGTTCTTGATATATTTTATTTTACCCATACTTAAAAAAATATGTTGCAACCAAAAGTTATAACCGTTTCCCTGAGTGTTTAAAAAATTTTATTATTCATGCATCCTCTCTCTCAGGCTCTCTCTCTCTCTCTCTCTCTCTCTCTCTCTCTCTCTCTCTCTCTCTCTCTCTCTCTCTCTCTCTCTCTCTCTCTCTCTCTCTCTCTCTCTCTCTCTCTGTTTTTTTAAAATTAAGGTATAACTAATATGTAAGTCCTTATAGTTTCAACTAATTTTTAATTTAAGTCCCTGTAGTTTTTTTTTTTTCTTTTTAACAAGTCCTTAAACCTTCACCTGTTTTTAATCATGTCCTTATAGTTTTTTTTTTTTTTCATTTTTATTAAGTCCTTATTGTTTCACTGAATTTTTAATCAAGTCCTGGTATTTTTTTTTTTTTGAGAAAATTATATTTAAATATTATTTGAATTTATAAAACCTCTAAATGTCTTACCCAAAAGTATTAATTTTGTTAAAGAACTTAAAGGTATTAAACATAGGGGAATATCAAAGACCATATTGAGATTTTCAAATTTAGGTGAATTTACCTTTTTGCCCTTAGTTATTAAATAAATTAAACAAAAAAAAACTTGAAAAATGACCCTTTCTTTTAAATAAGCAAAACTCAACCTCGAGTTTTCCTTTGAAACCAAGTTTTTCGGTTGGGCTCAAACCATAGAGAACCACTTAGTTATTAAATAAATTAAACAAAAAAAGATGATGGTGGCCTGGAGATCCGTCCGCCACCGATGCTGAGATCCAAGCACGCAGTTGCCTGGGGCTCTCCGGTGATTTTTTTTTAAAAAAAAAAGGACACAATGAAAATGAGGTGAGTGGGATTTGAACCTGCCCCAATTTCAAGGGGGACAAGTGGCCCAACCACTGGGTCACTTGGTTCCTTTATTATATATATGCCTTAATAAATATATGTATTCTTTATAACATTTTTCATCAACAAACACTCTTGTAAATCTCATTACTGAACTTGTAAATACCATTAACGAATTAATAATTGAAATTACAAGATTTGTTATAAGTGACATTTATTTGAAGAACGCATTGATAAATATCATTACAAAACTAGTAAATAACACTAAAAAATTAGTAATTGTCATTAAACAATTTGTTATAATTGACCTTTCTTTTTTATTTCATCGGGCCCCACAACTAAAAATTGTTTTAAAAAAGCTCATCGGGCCGGGATAGCCTCTCTCAAATCATGGTTCAGCCCTCTCCAAACCACGGTTTAGTGTCTCGTTAAAAATCCTTTTCTTGATACAAAAAACCCTTGAGAGGATTCAAACACCCACCAAGAAAAAAAAAAAAAAAAACCTTTTCTCTACAATTTTTATTTTCTTTTTTATTCATCAGTATTAGTGAGCTAACTATGTTATCCCTTCAAAGCGTGCATTGATATTTTTTTTTTTTTTTTTTTTTTTGTGAATTGAAAAAGGGCCAAACTGGCTTTTTGAGAAATAGAACCCTCCCTTTTGTAAGGAGATCACTTTGCAATTAAGATAATGCACCAATTGCGAATGCGCAGTGATTTAAACAAAAGGGGGCAAAAGGAGACGATCACTTCAGTCCTTTATATCAAATGCTAGAAACTTCACTGGTCGATAATAGATAAATAAAATAGACTTTAGCCCCCAAACTAAAAATATACTTTTCAATTTGGTCCACACCTATTGAGGGCTAATTCGTCGTCCCTGAAAAAGTGCCTTGGACCACTATTATACATCTTCGTTAATCATCTTAATTATCAACAGCCTGTCCCCACGTGGCACACATACAAGGATTCCCAAAATTCCACCTTAAATTTTGGTTATTGATTACTATCCTATTAATCATTAATGACTCAAATAGCAAATCCGCTCTGAAAGTATATACCTAGGAGTAATGTTGTCTTGAATGTTTTTTCAGATTCAATATCGCCCAAAAAACCTAAAAATATAGTAATGTTGCTTTTTTTCATTAAAATACTAATATTGACGGTTAAAAAATTAACGTTGACTACTGTTAGGTTTTAACGGAAAAAAGGTAACATTGCTACGTTTTTAGACTTCCGGGGTAATATTGAGACAAAAAAAAACTTACAGGGCAATATAGCTCTTGGACGTATATTTCCGGGGTGAATTTCTACTTAACCCATTTTTAATCCTCATGCAGGTTATTTTGTTGAATGTGATTAGCCAAAAAAAGTGGTTATAAATCAATACGTGGGAGATTTTTGTCCATAGCATTCTTTTGTCTGGGAGTTGTTTGTTGTCCACAGCACAGGCCTAACCAAGTTGTCGACTCCTCAACTACTAATTCCTCAGCAGAAAGGAACCAAAATATTTAAAATATTGTTATAATTTAAAAGGTTTTATAAGGAAGTTAGTTGGACAGTGGTTATGGTTCGACTCCCCAAAATTAATTCTCACTTACTCATCAAATGATATTTATGGCAAAAGTAAGGGGCCCTCTAAAAAACTATTCATGTATATATAAAAAATGCATCTAAATGATGAATTGCAAATTGCAACCACAACATGTGGGGATCAAACTTCTGTATGTATCTGAGAGAGAATTTGTATCTAAAAAATACATGTATTTGTTTTTCCTAAAATACTCTTTTTAACCAAAGGGAGTATAAATTTTGGATACAGTACATTAAGATCTTCCATTTATGACCAAATCATCCTCTACTAATTCTTTTATTTTGAATATGAGGAAGTATATATTATCCATGAAGCACAAGACAAGATGATATATATATATATATATATATATATATATAAGGAATCACAATCATGTGACTAATGAGGGTTGTTTGAGGTAGTAGTACCTTGACTTCTTCATCAACTGGAATTGAATTTGATGCTTTGGAATGGAGAAAACTCTCGCTATGATACTCTAGCACTTTAAGTTGACCTGGATCGAATAGGGTATTGAAGTAGTACTTGATTACTTGAATATCTAACAATAGAATCTACGTTAGATATTGATGACTTCATTGTAATTAAGAATCACAATTACGTGTTGTATAAAATACTCTTAAAACTTGAGGCGTGCAGCTTCCTTCATCTTTCTTTCTTACTTTCTTTTGTTTCTTTTGTTTCTTTTAAGGTCATGACATCAAAAAGAAAAAAAGGGGGGGGGGGCAATAATAGAAGCATGCATGTTCTAATTCTAAGACTCTATTCTCCAATTATATATAAAAAAAAGTGTAGAACTGGACTCTTTCTTAAGAACAGGGGCTTATTTAATTTTACGGGACAATTGTCCTTTTCCCTTGAATAAAAGATTAGATAAATGACATCTCTCATGAGTTAACCAAGTTTTGGACAAATTTCATGACTCAAGAAGTACTTATAAATTCACACTAATGAAGTTATCATATTGATAATATTATAGTGTTTGAATCCATAATAGCTCATATGAAAAACGAAATTGTTGATACTATTGAAAGTGGAGCTAAATCACCAAGAGGGGGTGAATTGGGGATTTCAAAAAAATTTTCAGATGGCTCTGTTTTTTGACAATAAAACGAGGGTGAACAGAGTGAAGAGAAGAAGAGAAAGACACAAGAATTTATCTTGGTTCAGTCCAACTCCTTGACCTACGTCTAGTCTCCAGACTCTCTGGGATTTCCACTATCTCAATTGATTACAGACTCTATACTCAAGAGTAATTCTCTCACTAGAACTTACTCCCCCTTACAAGTTGCAATCAATGAACCCAATCACCAAGTCCCCCGACTTGTGATTCTTTACAATAAATGATTTACAATAAAAGACTTTCTCTAAGAGTGGATAATGATAAACACTGAAGCTTAATGTATCGAAGATACTTTACAAGTGAAAACTAAAAGTAGTTGAAGAACTTTGAATGAAATTAGTTTTCAGCAGATGTATTAGTTGAGAAGACTTGAATGCTGCTCTATTTATACTAAGAGAGCATTAAATGACCATTGTAATCTTCATTATAACCGTTGCCTTCATTAGACAAGGATTTGGTTAAGCTTTGGTCTTCTTCTCTCTCTAATCTTCACTTAATCCAGCTGTGCGAGAAGTTTAGAGTTGACTTCCGCAAATTAATCTGTTGGAGTATCAGTGCTTGGATGTGGAAAACATTCTTTAATCCTTTGCAAAGCGTGTGCGAGACGGATTACCCAAAAGTATGCAACTTTCTAGGTTTTGCATTTAACGTGCTGACATCACTTTTTGCTTTTGCTTTAAACCTTCAATAAACATTCTCTAATTTATCAGAAACTCACTAACAAAGTGGTTAAACATATTTAGGATCATTAGAGAATAATGATAGGAAGTATTAAGATCAAATAAGAAGGTTTTACAAATTCGTCAAATTTAAAATTCTGAATCTGCGATGAAACATTGAGGTTTGCTTCTCAAACCTCGAGTTTTGGACTTTAACATGTAAGGTCGATTTTAGTCCAAAACATAGAAACCGGAGGTTTTCATCTAAAACATTTTCAAAAAAAAATTGCAATGCTCTTGGGTTGGCCAAAACTCGAGGTTTCCTCTCAAACCTCGAGTTTTCACTCAAATGTGAAAACTTGAAGATTTTGCGCCAAACCAAAACGGCGGTTTTCCCGAAACCGGAGGTTTTCAAAATCGAGAAAAACATGAGTGCTCTCGAGTTGGCCAAACCTCGAGGTTTCAGATCAAACCTCGATTTTTCATTCAAATATGAAAACTTTGAGATTTTGCGTCAAATCGAAAACTGGAGGTTTTCAAAGCTAGGAAAACATGTATGTTCTTTGCCAGACAAAACCTCGAGGTTTCATGTCAAACCTCGACTTTTCATTCAAATGTGAAAACTTAGAGAAAACTGTGTAAAACTAAAACTGGAGGTTTTCTCTAAAACGGCGGTTTTGAAAACCGGTTAAAACACAAATCCTCTTTGTCAAGTCAAATCTCGAGGTTTCTTATCAAACCTCGAGTTTTCACAAATCTTGTGAAAAATTGGAATTTTCATGTTAAACTAAAAACTGGAGGTTTTAGACAAAACTGGAGGTTTTTAGGTGTTCAAGACTTAGGAGACTCTCTGTATGGCCAAACCTCGAGGTTTTACCAGAAACCTTGAGTTTTGCATTTTCTAGAAAATACTGAGAAGTCTCTGTGTGATGAAACCTTGAGTTTTCTCTGAAAACCGACGGTTTTGCTCTGTTCAGAAAACTTGGGATATTCTCTGTAAATCCAAACCTCGAGGTTTTGAACCCAAACCTCGAGTTTTGCTTTGATAGTGAGTTTTACAACTTTTTAAAGAAAAACTTCATGCTTTATTTTCAATTATTGGTGATCATCAAAACCCTTAGAGAACTAACATTCTCCCCCTTTTTGATGATGACAACACTTTAAACAAACATCTTTGAGAATTTGAGAAAGGTTTCATCTTGAAACAAACTTTGCAATTGACAGTGTTTTAAAATTTTCATTTTGAGAAACTTGGGCATTTGGAAATATAAGTTTGTAAATGTCACAACTTCATCAAACACATAAAGGTCAGAGATGAGCAACATAAGCTTAATTGAACACAGAAATCACAAGATGCATTTTCATATAAGTAAGGACAATAGATTCCATCAGATAATTCAACAATTTAATACAAGATGAAAATGCATAAGTGCTCTTAAACTCTAAAACTCAAATTCAATCCTTGCTTTTCTCTCCCCCTTTGTCATCTTCAAAATGCAGAGTGACCAAAGGTGTAGAAGGAGGGGAATGATGAAGAACTTCAGTAAAAGGATTGGCCAGAGATGGGGAAGAGAGAACTTCAGTGGCTGGGGTGTTTGGTGATGGTAAAATCACAGTGTCAGGTGTGGCAGCTCCAACTTAACATAAATTATTTGTTTTTGTTTTCTTTCTAATTTATGTTAAGCATTGTTAGTCTTTGTTTGGGTTTACAATATTTCTTAGGGTGTCTTTAAGTTGCTGATATGGGAGTGTAAACTTTATATATATAAAAAGGAAGTGCAAACATTATGATTAATGGTAATGAATATGGTTTGTCCAGGTCCAATTAGCAGAGTTGAAGCTTGTACTAAATACTTGTGAATGGTACATTTTATGACAAAATATGAATCAACAACATTAGGTAACATATATATTTTTCAATGATATTGATTGAATTGAGTGGATTAAAGGTATCATCCCTTTCTTGATATATATATATATATATAAAGTTTTATGTCTGTGTAAATGAAAATGGGTATATCATTTATATATAAAAGGTTTTTTTCCCCTTCAAATTGATCTTAACGTCTCACAGCTTATTCTTTATGTATCAAAAGACACCCACGTCCTACACAGATTTATGTTGGGCTGCTCTAGGTTAATACCAGGAAAGTATTATTATTATTTTGGGTTTGTCATCTGTTTAAGTGATCTTATTGATTTTTTTTTAATGTTTAGACTCACAAAGTATTATTATATAAAAGGATTTGTTTGCACAAATCCCCGGCAACGGCGCCAAAAACTTGTTCGCCTCACAAGTGTACGAGTTTCGTAAGTAATAAAGTGAAAAGTAAAGTATCGTTCCCACGAGGATTTGTATAACAAATTGGTCAAGTAAGAGGCTTAGTGAATTTCATCAAGTTGAGCTAGAACAAAGTTTTGATTTGGAAAGAGAATTTTTAAAGACTATTTCTAAAACTAAAAATTGATAAAGGTAAATGATTCTTTGACTTCAAGGATAAAAGAGCCTAGAATTCTTCTTCCCCTTTTGCATTTCATAAAATTAGATAATTACCTCTCTAGTAGTATTTCAATACATATATGTGTTAGTCTAAGGTTCAAAAACACTTGAAACGCTCTCTCAAGTCAAGATCAAGTTTCTCTTCTCATTAAAATGCACAATCTCTTGCTACAATTAGTGAGAATCAATATTTAAGCAACAACCCTAATATGACAATGCAAGGTTCGTAAATATATCTCTATTTTACTAACAAACCTTCCATTTATCAAGTAAACTTCAAGACAAGCATGATTTCAATCAAGTTCTATGTTACACCTCCACCGGCCTCGCCCTTTCGGGTGGCGGGTTAGAGGGAGATTCCTTTTAATAATTACATTTCCTTTAATTACTAAGTACTTTAACATGCATCAGAGTACGCGAGACAGAGTGCAGGATCGGTTTGGACTAACTACTGTACTGATAAAAGTAAAAACAACAGAAAGTATAAATCCTCAGAGGGTTAAGGGTACAGTAATCCAAAGTAAACCCCAGAAATATAATATAGTCATCCAAAAGTAAAATACAAAATACGGTAGGGCATTCCCTACTCTTAACAGCAACACTGGGCCCTACCTTGTCAACAGAGATCCTCACTCGTCGGTACGCTCCCCTGCAGCTGTAGAAGTGTCTGGAGTCCAAAAGTGGCCCCCAGAGTAACCGTCAATACTCAAATACTAAATGTGCAAGGAGTATGTAAGTTACCATGCCGATAAAAATACGAGAACATGCCAAACACATACCATATATCCATCCAGATCATACCACAATAAAACACATAACACAATCCATGAACCCGTCATACCGCCTTACCAAGGCAAGCCTCGGTCTCACTGGACTCTCAACCCGTAAAGCCGCCCTCACTAGGCCAACCCCGGATTGAAACTCAATCTGCACAGCCACCAATCAAGGCTGGCATCGGACTGATCGTCCTCAGTGCTACGAATCACACAACACTGTATGCATATTTGGTACAACATATACAGAGCAAAAACACACATGGCAAACACAAACATACAACAAAACACATAAAGATATCTGAGTAAAACGGTTACTACCTGATGTGGTGAGTACTGTCCTTACTCTATTATTGGGCCCATTGATTTTCCAAGGAATTCTTGACCTAAATATCATTAAAATACACTTATTCAGTATTTACAAAAATGCCACTACGTTTTTCCTACCAAAACCAAGCCCAACATGACTTTCTAGAAATCCAGTGTTTCTGACCCAACTTGTAGTGTTTTTAATAAATTCCAAAAAAATAATTTTTACATGAAATCAGCTCCATTTGAACCACTGAAATGTCTATTTTTCATGAAAAATATTATTAGACCCTAAATGTACTTTTATTTCAGCGTGTCTCTCACTTTTCACACTTGGGTCAGATTTCACCTTGTTGCAGGCAGAATTAATTTAGAAAATTTTTAGCTCTCAATTGGTTCATCTAAAATATGTCAAATTACTATCAAAATGATGCCCCAGATGTCTAATTTTCACCTGTAAAATTTCAGCTCAAAAAAACATCTCTATTGTTCTAAAAACACTTTTGAAGCTTCGCTGCCCAAAATCCAACACTTGGTAGCAAGCCTCTTCTTTGAGTTTTTGGGGTTTTTGAGTTAGAAAACTTAAACCTTGGCTTAATCCCACAAAAAATCACGTTTTAAACACTTTGGGACCATTAAAAACTCCAAAATCAGACCCTAGAACCAAGCCCCAACCAGTTGCACGAAAATCTAAAGTTAAAGCTTTAAAGGTTCAAGTTGTCGATAGTTACCTATTTCGGAACTTTGGATTGGTGGACCAAGTGGTTGAGAGCTTGAGTTGAGCTATGGAAGCTTGGTGGTCTCCTCCTTCCTCTACAGCTGGAGCATAAAATTTGGGGAAGAAAATGGTGTTTCAAGCTCTTTAATAATATCCCCAAATGTAACCATTTAGTTCATGTAACTAATTAAATTTTCTAGTTTAGTTAGAAACTAACTATAATTGCTTGGATAAATTTCAGTACAGATTTTTGAACATTCTAGGGGCACAAGTGGCGTGAGTTTTGGCTGCCCATGATCAGATTTTTCTATTTTAATTTTACAACATTTATCCCATGTGTTTCTAGAAGACTTTTGGACTCCACATGCATTGACTCAATTGACCAAGCTTGAATAATCAAATTTTTGTCAAATTTGGGCAGATTTCATGCGCATGGAATGTCCCAAAATCTGAACTCCAATAATTAAATCCATTCTTCCACTTTATTGGTCAATTTTGGGGTCTACCGGCTCTTAATGGGTCCCGTTGGGTCCAAAAACGCGTCTTTTTGTACTTTTCTCTGACTTTGCCAGATATTCTCCTCTGCTTGGTATATTCATGTGGCGCCTTCCCCCTTTCCAAGGTGGCCCCACATTTGTCTCATTCTGTCTAAAAATAATTCCCCAACTGGTCGCTATCGGTCCCCTTTTATCGGTTTATCGCCTGCGGGTCCCGCGTCTTGTGTTTGGACCAAAGTATGGGTAAAATCATCAGTTTTTCTCTCCCTTCTCATGTAAAACGAAATTGAACGCCCAAAATTCAAGGAATTGACCATTTTGCCCTTGCTTCATCATACCGGCTTTATGCCTCACCGATATCTTACCTTGGGCCCATGCCTTTCCAAACCTGGGCCCGCCAGAGACTCTTTTCCTCTGGTCAAAATGGGTGACCTTTTGGACCTTTATGGGATCCACTTTCTTGTCTCCCACTATACAGACATCCTTTTCCAATTAATATTTTTGTCATAAGATATTACACAAATAGTAACAATTCGACTATAGTCAAAATTCTTCACTAGTTTCTCAGCGATTACAACTTACACTATTTACAACAGCAGGGGTGTTACATTCTACACCTAGATTAGCTCTCTCGAGTCAAAACCTATATGAATAAATCATCTTAATGGAGGCCAATCACTTAGAAGCATTAAGCCAAGGTTAAAATCAACACATGTATATATTTATCTACCAAAAGAGAGGAATGTTCAAGTATTAATCCATACAAAGGGTAAGAAGAACCCTAGAATGAAAGGTTTAGCTACTCATGTTCAAATACAAAGAGATTCTAAGCAAAGAAACTGAATACATGAAGAAACTAAGAAGAAAAGAGGAGAAAAGAGGAAGAACCAAGGTAGAAATCCCAAAATCTCTCTTGAGAAGAGTACCCAAGCCTCCAAGATTGTCCAAATCTCTCTCCCAAGCTCTTCCCTTGTATGCCCACTTGTTTCTTTAGATCAAGAGTGTGTTTTTCGGCCCTTCCCTTTAGGTTAAATAGAGTTTTTCTGCTTTTGAAAAGCAAAACGCGCAGCTGTACTTTCTGCACTTTTTCACGACTGGCTGCGGCCAGTTGCCGACTTGCCACGGCCAGTACTTGCTACAGCCAGTTTGTCAACTTGTTGTGGCCAGTTGTACAGGTTCCTTCTAACTTTGCACTGCTTCACTTCCTTCATTTCTTTCCTTGTTTCTTGGTTCTTATAGAGCTTTAAAACTTGTCTCCATCTTCCTACAAAAGAGGAAGGGATTATCAATTCTCAATTGAATCACAAACTCTATAGAATATAACAAGAATTTCTTTGATTTTTGCCTTATACTTTGATTTGCACAATTTTCCTCTATACACTTCATTCCTATGCACATTTTGACCCAAAAATAGGTAAGAAGAGATAGAAAATGTGCTGGAATGTTGTCAATTTCTAAGAGTTAACAACACCCCTATGAATGAAGGTATGGATGAACATTACAGGCAATCAGATTTCTTTTTAATGTTGACTATATTCATTGGAAATAAATTTGAGGAAAAAACTTATCATATTTTATATATGTAAGAAAAATTAATTAAACATTTCCTATCTTTTTTCCTATCAGCCAATGGCACTAATTCCATTAACCATGGAGAAAGCCAACGGTACAAACAAAGAGTTTGAAATAAAAGGCCACGAAGCCTAAAAACAACATAGACCCTCCTGCATTCATGAATATATTATGAATTAAAGACTTACATTTTTTTCATATTAGGTTAACCTGAACTTTTTCTATTTCATATATATTCTTTTATATCCTGTATTTTTTATTCTCAGGATACTGGCAGGACTTCCAAATGGGAAGAATTGAAAATAATGATCGAAATACAAAATATGAGAAGTGGGATTAATATAGAATTTGAATTTGAAATGAAATATGGAGAAGGGTAGGTAGAGGAAAGGCATGAGAAGTGAGAGATTCTTGGAAAGTAAAGACTTATTATAGTGTATATTGGAAGTTGTGATTTGAAAAATTAAATAAAGTAATTATTAATTAATAAAGGGATAAGGGTCTTAAATGCCATGGAAGTTTTCGCTCAGAAGCACTGGTAAGATGGAAGTTTTTTTTGGACAAAAAATGCCACGGAAGTTCACAAAACATAGCAATTTTTCCCCTCCGTTAATTTTGACCATTAAGTTTAACTGAGTGCATACGTGGCATGCCACCTCATCAATCATAAGTATCATTTTTGCCTCGGAAGTTTTCACTGAGAAGCAATTTTGCCCCGGAAGTTTACAAAACGTAACAATTTTGCTCTTCTTTCCCCCAATATTAAATTTGATTATTAAATCAGTCAAAGACCACACATGTCATGCCTTGAAAAGATCGAACTTGGAGTTAGAGAAGGAGATCCTTGAGATGTTGAGCTCAAGGCGGCCAGAATTTGTGAAGCCGAACTGGTCAAAGGGACTGAAAGGTCTATTGCAAAACCCAGAGGAAGCATCACTTATGATCTAAGCAAATGATCAATCTATACAAACGTAAATATTATCACTATTGATTTGTTTTACTGAACCAATTGTTGGAACAATTCATTTTTCGTTTTACGTTTCATTTGCTTAAATCATAAGTGATGCTTCCTCTGGGGTTTTAAATGGCAGTCTTCCCTTTGACCAGTTTGGCTTCACAAATTCTGGCCGCCTTGAGCTCAACATCTCAAGAATCTCCTTCTCTAACTCCAAGTTTGACCTTTTCAAGGCATCACTTATGTGTGGTCTTTGACTGATTTAATAGTCAAATTTAATATTAGGGGAAAGAAGAGCAAAATTGCTATGTTTTACAAACTTCCGGGGCAAAAATGATACTTAACTAATTTGATTGATGAGGTGGCATGCCACGAGTGATGAGGTGGCATACCACATGTGCACTCAGCTAAACTTAACGGTCAAAATTAACGAAGGGGCAAAATTGCTACGTTTTAAGAACTTCCATGATATTTTTTGTCCAAAAAAAACTTCCGTCTTACCAGTACTTCTGAGTGAAAACTTTCCATGACATTTAAGACCCTTATCCCATTAATAAATTAAAAATTCCTTTTATTTCAACATATTTGCTTCCGATTAGATTTTTTATTTGATTAATTTTGAAAATTTGAAATCAATCATCAAACAATCAAAATGAGAGAGAGAAAGGATGAGTGATAATTGGTAAATATCATTTTAGAACACATGTTTGATGTGAGAGTAGAGATGAGATTCTAAGAATAAGATAAACCACCTTATGTGTATATCACGTCAGATTAAGACAAACCAATTATGATTGATTTAACCAATTTACATAATGTTTACACAAAGGATAGGTAGAGGAAAGGCATGGGAAGTGAGAGATTTCTGGGGGAAGCAAAGACTCATTATGGTGTATATTGAAAATTGTGATGATTTGAAAAAATTAAATAAAGTAATTATTAATTAATAAATTAAAATTTATTTTTTCGGTAAAAATTAAAAATATCTCTTATTTCAACATATTTCCTTTCAATAAGATTTTTTATTTGATCAATATTTGAAAATTTAAAATCAATAATCAATCAATCAAAATGAGATAGCGGATAAGTGATAATTGGTAAATATCATTTTAGAATACACTTTGCATTTTCAATTAAAACTTTAAGAAAATATCTTGAGTTTTTATGGAAATACACTATTTAAAATCATCAATCAAATCAAATATTCTTTGCGAGAAAAATATAACATGACAATATAGAGACTCGATAAATATCTATTTGATTGGTCAATGGTTGAATTTGAAATTTTGAAATTCCCACATCTCTTTCTTAAAGTCTCGATTATGTTTTCCTCTTTCATGTTCTTTTTACTTCCCGAGGCCTATCAATTTTTTTCTTTTTCTCCACTCTTTTTTCTCCTTTTCATATGGCTACATTAATGCATCTTCTCTTTTCAAGGTATTTTAAATTCCTGTGCCCATTCTCTATTTTTTATTTATTTTAGATTTAAATTTAAATTCTATATTTTTTTCTCGAGATTATAAATTCAAATTTAAATATAGATTGTAAATGGATATTTATCACTCACCCTCTTCCTCATATTTGACACACACACACACACACACACACACACACACACTCTCTCTCTCTCTCTCTCTATGTGGCATTATCTTCTCTATACCCTCTTGTAGCAACCACCACATTCGAGCCTCTTCTTTCTTAAGGCGAGAATCACACTGAGATAATGACTCGTCTTTGCTACTAATAAAGTTCCGCTTGACATCGATGGAACTTATACATGGGGCTCGATAACTTGAAAAAAGAGTTGGGCTTGATAATCCTTTTCAAAAGCTTATAACATTTATGTATATTATGAATATAATTAGGTTAGATAATTTGGGAATTATATATATATATATATATATATATTTAAGTTCCACGACTCCGTGCAACACACATGTATTTTGTCTTGCAATTTACATAATTAATCCTCTTTGATGTATGATAGTAAATTCCTCAATACAATCAAATGCTCAAGGATACATCATCATAAGCTGATCCTTAAAGTTGGTATACCAATTATGTTGATAAAAAACATTGATCAAGTGGCCAGTTTGTGTAATGGGACTAGATTGTGAATAATATATCTATGCAAAAACTTCATAAGGGCAAAGACATTAAATGGAATAAGTACAGGAAAAGATTTGCTAATACATTATACAAACATAAATCCTTCGGATTTTAAGCTCTTTTAGCATGACGAGGAGACAATTCTCAATCACTATTTCATTTGCAATAACATCAACAAGAGCCAAGGGCAGTCTATGTCCAATATTGGTCTTTATCTATTGGCCAAGGGTAGTCTGAAGGGATCATAGAGGACTTGAGAGAAGTGTTTCAAAACCTTATTTGATGAGGTTGATGTAATTCAGACATTTGGATAAATGAAGCTAAATTTGTTAATGCTAAATTGCAAAAGCTCACATCTCAATGTTCATAGGCTAATAGATATTGTTTTTTAGTTTAAAAATGTGTAAATGTAATTTTCATAACCTAGATAAAACATAACCGTGCAACACAAGGTCGTTTGTCTTTCAAGAATGTCTTTTACGTTAGAATTCCCCTTCATCTGCATTGTGAGGTAGATCATCGATACGTTGGATAATTACTCTAACTGTTATGGAAAATTTGTAATCATGAAAAAATTGATTTACTTATTTATTTATTTAATTGAAGATAATTTTGTTTCATAAAACTTGTAAATGGAATGTTCACCTCTTTGATTCTACATTTATAGCTTGAGATATAAAAAGTGTCGTATTTTATAGTAATTGGTTGGTTGGTTGGTTGTACTTTTAGGATTGAATTATAATAAAGGGGGAATTGATTAAAAAAATGAATTAAAAAATGTATAATAGTAAAAAAAAAAATTTAAGGGGCGGCCCTTTTAGTCAAAGGGGTAGGTGGGGGTATTTAATACCCTTCCCACCTATCCATAAGGGGTACATAGTCCCTTCATGTGTGTTTGGGGTACTATATATACCCCCACTTGATCGATCTTCATTTGTGAAAAAATAACTAGGGTTAGCATTGACCTTGCAGATGCGTTTTTGGCATTGTCCTTTATTGTTTTAGATCTAAGGTAAGCTTATAAGATCATTTAGGTAACTAAACAAACTTCTTTTCAACAAACTTCCTTCATGAAAGTAATTCTACATATTTTTCTCTTTCTAATGAGGATAATATTGTGCTAGTTAGTGAAATTTTTTAGGTTTTCGAAGAGTTTTGAGAATTTTTGACTAACTGTGATTAATCTAAGATGAATTATAGAGATTGATCAAGAAAGTAAGAAAGAAGTTCTTGCATGCAATATAATGGGAATATCGTGTCAAGGAAGCAAGAAGTTATCAAAGGATTTTAGGAATAGTCAAGAGGAAGAGGAAATATTGAAGAAGGTTTGCGAATTAAGTCCAAGTTGAATAAAAGAGAACGATCAACAAGAAAATCAATAAAGAAGTATTGAATTAGAAAAGAAGATGTGAAGAGATAAGAGAAGAAAGAAAGAGTTAGAGTTATGGAGAATGATCAAGAGAAGAAGAAAGAAAGAAGAACTTGTTGAATGAAGTGAAGATATCGTTATTCAAAAGATTTTGACAATAAATGACTATATATATGTTGCCACAAGAATCAACGTCACAGTCCAGACCCACCTTCGGTATTTTGAGTGTAACTTAGATGTGTTGGTTGTTATAGGAATCTAAAATTAATTTTCTCTTTAAAAAAGTGTATTATCATTCTTCTATGGATTTATGTCCTATAGAATGTCTCAAAGAGATTAAATGTGGTTTAAGTCATTTATTTGGATTATATTAGGTACTATTGAAGATTTAATCGGTTTAGTTTTGCTAAATATTGAACTATATGAAATTATGAGTTGAGATTTGATATTTGATTTAGAGTTTGATTTAATTTTGATTATCTGGAGGTTTGAAGAGTTGTTTAATAATTAAGTTATGCTTATATAATTTAATATTGAGTCAAAAAATTGAGATTTGTAACAATAAGTCTCTTATCTTCAAATTTATAATTCAATTTAATTTATTGGAGTTATTTATTTTGATTAAATAGATTAGATTTGAAATTTATAAGAATGTGTAAATTTGAAATTTTTTTTGGGTGAAATTTTGATTGTAGGAAATTAGTTGTTTTGGATTTGAGGATATGGTTGTATTTTGATGGTTCTAATAAGTGAGAAAATAATTTATAAAAGAAGGAAATACAATTGGAATTATAATTTAAGGAATAGATAAATTGTTGTCATTTTTCTAAAAAGACTAAAGTGAGCCAATCATGAGAGTTTAATTACTTATTCATTTGCCACTTCGAGCGAGCTCATTCTGCAAGAGTTAAACTAGAACAAAGAATTTGTAAATGCAGCTATCGACGCTTCTCATCTTTAGAGTGAATGCAGATTAATTCAACTAACCAAGAATATGAGGTTAAAGTCTTCAAGCGATCTAGTCAAACAAGAGAAAATTAAAACATTTTTAGAATGGTTGCTACATGTAGAAGATGGAGACATTGGGTTACAACATGATGGTATTGCAGACATCACGAAACCTTTAGAGTTGTTGCTTCATGACGATTGTAATCCAATTAGGTGGCATCGTTGAATCTTACCCAAATTTAATAGAACGTGTAGTGGACGAAGATTACCTCAACAATAACTCCATTCTGACCCCTATAGTAGAAAATGTCAACATTTTAAATTAGTACATTTGTGTTTTGTTGCTAGGTGATCACGTGGAATATTTTACTTCTTACTCTATAAGTTGTATAGATAAGGCAAACGAAAGTTTAGAGGATTTATACGACACAGAAATACCTCATCATAAATTGGTATTGAAAGTAGGTGGACCAGTTATTTGATCAGGTAGCAGGGTTGTGCAATGGTACAAGGCTACAAATAACACAACTTGGCAAGAATGTCATTACGGCAAAGGCATTGAATGACATAAGCACTGGGGAAGACATTTGGATACACAGATTGGATATGAACCCATCTGAATCTAAAATGCCTTTAAATATGACAAAGAGGCAATTTCCCATCATAATATCATTTGCAATGACAATGAACAAAAGTCAATGTCAATCAATGTCCAATGTAGGTCTCTACCTTCTGAGTCCAGTCTTTTTACATGGGCAATTATATGTGGCACTGTCTAGGGTCAAGGGTTTCAATTATATTGGATGAGTTCAACAAATCCAGTAGTACTACAACAAATGTTGTTTATAGAAAAGTTTTTCAAAACCTTGATTTGAAATAATATGATGTTGTTATTGTTAGATATGATTAGTTTTGATGATGTCTTATATAGATGTCATTTCTAAGAGAAAAAGGTTGCATACTACATTTATCTTCTACTTTGACTAATTCTTATATTTAATGTAGATGCAAAGTTTAATAATGGAGATTGATCAAGATAAGGTATTAAAGAAAGAAGAACTTGCAGAAGTTGTCATGGAAACAAGATGTTATTCTAAGTTAAATGATGAAGAATGATCAAGTTGGGAGATGGAAGAAGGAAGAACTTGCTGAATGGAATGAAGATATAATTATTCAAGTTCTTATATTGAAGCTAGAAGCCTCCAAGATCATATGGAAGTTGGAATGACTCAAATCGAGTTAAAAATAAGGAAATATAAGGTTCGATCCAATGATCCAACTCGAGTTAGAGTGCTTCGCTACATGTTTCGGGTTTTCGGACTGATCCAACTCGAGTTGTTATGAGTAACTCGAGTTAAGAAATGTGATTTTCGTCTCTGGACTAGGAGTAACTCGAGTTAATAGTAATAACTCGAGTTAACAGTGCTTTTTCAGCACCTCTGTTCA
Source organism: Acacia acuminata (assembly GCA_019022655.1). NCBI lineage: Eukaryota > Viridiplantae > Streptophyta > Magnoliopsida > Fabales > Fabaceae > Acacia > Acacia acuminata. The sequence goes on along the minus strand of JAFJYI010000220.1, from coordinate 413,585 downwards.
CCTCTGTTTCGCGTTTCAACTGGCGAGGTCTGGTATTTCGATGATATCTCACAAACCAGGAATCAGATTGATGTGAAACCAGTGACAAATGAAAATAGACTCCCAATGCGTCATTGTGACAAAGTTTCAAGCCCAAAAGGAGTTCAGATTAAGGAGCTATGAATTTCACAAGTTCGCACATCAATTAACGTCACTCAGACCAAGCTTCGATGTTTTGAGTGTATCTCACAAACCACACATCCAAATGATCTCAAACTAGTGACATTTGAAATAATAGATAAAGATATTTCTAGGGATAGGTCATTTGCTATATTTAGAGTTATATTCGAAGAGATATGGTTTATGGAAGTTTGCCCATGTTCTCAAAGAAGACGAAGAATGCAGCAATGTCAAGGTAGACACTGCGGAACAAACAAAAGGTAACAACTCGAGTTGTCACTTAGAAACTCGAGTCAATGAAGTGTACTTCCAGTTTTAAAAAATCTTCTCGCGATATCAATTTTTAATCAACGAGGTAACTCGAGTTATCGATATAACTCGAGTTATAAGCATATTAGAAAGCTTCAACGATATGAAGTAATTCGAGTTCTTGGAGGTAACTCGAGTTAGAATATTGGCAATTGCTCTGTCTGATTTTATTGTTAACATAACTTGAGTTATGGAGTGTAACTCGAGTTACATATTTCAAATCAATCTCTGAAGCTTTTCAAGATACTAAGAAGCAACTCGAGTTACTTCGTATAACTCGAGTTACTCAACATGCAATCTCTTCTATGATTAAATTGATTCATTTATAACTCGAGTTAAGGTTTATAACTCGAGGTAACCTTCCATTAGATAAATCCATTGAACGCATTTATAACTCGAGTTATCCTATGCAACTCGAGTTATCTGTATCAATTTTGAATTTCATCGCTTCTCGGAATCGAAATCTTATCAATATTCATTGGGTACTTGATGTTATTGACTCTTATTAATTCTAACCAAGTTTAAACAGTTTGCTAGTGAGTTTCAGGCATGATTAACAGGTTTAAACTTCAAATTACCATAAAGCAAGAAGTTTGTAAGAAGCATTAAATGCAAAGCAGTCACATTCACCATTTCGGCAAGAAACCTTCTGAGCAAACAAAAAGCATTCTGCCTGTTCCCAGACAACATTCTGAGCGTATTTCAACGGACAATTTGAATCAAGAATGTCAACGGAGAATAACGGGGAAATGTCGAAGCATACGACGAGACGGAGCAACGTAATCTCAACGGTCATATTCATTAATCTCAACGGCTCACTAATCTCTCCTCAACGGTCATAAATTGCAACTAACTATAAAAGGAGAAGCATTCAAGATAGAAGTGGTTGAAGATGAGAGCTTACATTGTCGAAATGCCAACATTCTGAATCAAACGTTTATCTCATACACACTCTATTCTCAATGCCTACATAGCTTATCATAGAAGAGTGAAATGATTTATATTTTACTTCGGTGTTTATTCATTCAATTCGAGAGAGAAGATTTATCTCGTAAACATTCTATTCGAGAGTTACTCAAGATTGGGTGATCTTGAGTGGGAAACCCATTGTCTTGAAAGCGGCTTGTGAGGGGAGTGAATCCTAGTGAGAGGGTTGCTTCGAGTACGAGTGTGCAATCAAGTGGGTGCATTGATTACAGCTTTTAAGGGGGAGTGGATCCTAGTGAGAGGATTACTTCGAGTACAAAGTGTGTAATCAAGTTGAAAGAAGATAGTGGATTGAAAATCTCAAGTGAAGCTTGGGGACTGGACGTAGGTCAAGGATTGGCCGAACCAGTATAAATCTCTGTTTGCATATTCTCTTCCCTAAACTCATACATTTCCAGCATATATGTTTGAATGATTGACTATTGCTTTATTAAACTATTTCTATCATTCGAACTACCTTCAGTAAGTTTCGAAAAGATTTTCAAAGTTCCTAAAGTTTTATCATACACCCAATTCACCCCCCTCTTAGGTGATAGCCAGGTCTTTCAGTTATTAATTAATTTAGTAAACACATAGTGGCATATGTTGTTCAATCAACCCATGTACAATTTTAACACATCCGTGCAACGCACGGGGAGAAAGTCTTGTTTTAAAGATAAAGAGAATTGTATCTTTGATGTTATTCATAAGTCACACAATTAAATTTTTTATATGAATATGCAATTTAAACTTTCATTTATTTTTATGTAAACTTAGTACTTTAAAACTAGAGTGTATACTCCTTCAATCCTTAATATAAAACATATTTACTTAATTTGATTAGATTAAGGAAATTAGTTAAGTTAGTTTATATGACATGTATTTTCTAAAACATTCTAATCATCTTCTTTAATTTCCTTATTCCTTCCCCTCCTTAATTATTGTTGTAGAAGCATCAATAGGGGCAAAGTAGGAAAATATTGACAAATATGAAAACTATATCTTATATTTAGGACTAAATGAAGATGAAATATCATCTAGAGGGGGTGAATTGGTGATCTCAAAAACTTTTCGCAAGATAAACATAGGCGCAAGTAAAACAGAGACAGAGAAGGAAAATAGACACAGAGCAATTTATACTGGTTCGGTCTAACACTTCGACCTACGTCCAGTCCCCAAGCACATCTTGGGATTTTCACTAACTTTTCAAATACGAGTACAATTATACACTCTGTAACTTAGGATGATCCTTTCACACTCGGACTCACTCCCCCTTACAAGTTGTAATTGTACACCCACACTTAAAGTTCCACAACCTTAAGATTTTCTAAAACAGTAATCGAATAGGTGTTTAGAAACTCCTCACGAGTAGTTTAGAAACTCCTCAAAACGAGTAGATAAATGTTAAACACTTCGAACACAATAATATCCTAAGATATTAAGGGAAGTTAATGAAACAACAAATTGCAATAAGTTCGAATTGAATGCTCGACAACGTTTTTCATAGTTTTCATGTAGGTGAAGATTTGAATGCTTCTCGGCTTTTTTGGACTAGATGATAGCAATTAATGAAACACGACTCGGAAGATGAAAACTGAAGAGAGATTGTATATCCATTGCTTATTGGTGAGTCTCGGGTGATTTAAAGAATGATTTTGGAGTGATAAAGCAAAAAGCAAAAGTGTTGAGAACATCTTGCGTGATCTTTTGGCTATTCCATTCACTACAGACGTGTTTTCTACAACAAAAGCAAGCAAAAATAAATGTTTAACAACTTCATTATGCTTTATGAAAATTTGATGATTTAAAGTGTTTGTAATGGCATGTTAATCCATCATGGAAGATGGAGTCGAGTTCCCAAGCTAGAAGAGGAATATGATGAGAACACTCACCCCTCACCAAACCGATTAAACTCAACAAGAATACTTTTATTTGCACCTTATCATCTGCTAAGGCCATGTGGGAAATAAGGAGCACTAAAGCAAACGAGTCAATACCCTTATGAAGTTGAATCAACTTGCTTGCCTTAGGAAAAGAATATGGTGACCGGTCCAAGTAAGGAAGATCTTAAATATCACTTAACAAGGAATGGGAAGCAAAGGTCATTGAAGAGGCTCGAGGAGAGTCTGTAGCGTCGATGGGCTCTCGGAAGTCTCTGAGTGTGAGGCTAAACTCAAATTCAAGAAGGACTTGATGAAGTTCATGGCAAACAAAGGAATTGCCCTCAAAGAAGTTAGAGATTCGGATGAGGAAAATGAGAATGAAGAACGAAGATGAAGAAATTGGCATAGAAGATTCAAGGAGTTCTACAAGAAGGACCAAGGCTTTAAGAAGTTTCACAAGGTAGCTCCGACAAGGCAAAGAAGCCAATAATGCCTCGAAATTTGAACAACAAAGACAAAAGAAAGAAGAAGTTTAGCAAATACAAAAGAAATGTCTCAGATAGCTCATCGATGAAGATGATGAGGATGAGGAAGAAAGCCAATATATGCCTGTTCTTTGATAAACTTGAAGAGGTATATGATTGCAAAATTTGAAAACTTGTTATTTCAATATTTGTAAAGATTCTGATCGAAGAAAAAGAATTCATACTACAAAGGCACTTGAGAAATTCACTAGAGGAAGTGAAATGCTCAAATGTCATTTGAAACAACAACGTTTTATAAATGATAGATCGAGGCATTGATTCTCTTTGATAAGAAGAAAGGCAAGAAGAAGTGGTCAAAAAACAAACTATTTCACAAAAATCGGTTCACTCTTGAGCCACTGTAAAGAAGGGTCATTCTACTTCATCTTGCTTTCATAGAAAAAAGAAAATTGGGAAATGATGATTATGTTCCCAAAAACATGGACCCAAGAAAAGATGGGTATCCCTTGTGGTAGTTGGGTGCTTAAGACACAAGATGAATCTAAATTCCTTTCAATCAAACCAAAGGATGGTGGTAGAGTCACATTTGGAGGAGACCCCGATCGGAAAAATTCTGGGATTGGTGAGATAGGAAACAATGAAGGTCCTCTCATCAAATATGTCTACCTAGTAGAAGGATTGTAAAAAACCTCTAAGTGTGAGCCAAAGCACCGACAAAGGTAACCTAGTTATCTTTGATTCAAATGAATGCTTGATTGTTAGAAAAGATTTAGTCCCCATTGATGATTTGAAAACTAAAGCCTTATTTAGAGCACCTAGAGATGGAAATTGTTATACTCTTAACCTCTCACCCATGATGATTCTGAAAATTGTTTTGTTAGTAACTTGAATGAGAGTTGGCTAATGACCGCTGCTCAAATATGAACTTGACAAGATTTGGTCATTGGTATTTCTAAATTGAATTTCAAAAATGACATAGTCTGTGATGCTTGTCAAAAGGAAAACAAACCAAATCTTCTTCAATGAGATCTCAACTAGTATAGACCATTACTTCATATGGATCTAGTTGGACCCGGTGAGAGTAAAAAAGTCTTGAGTGGAAATCTCTACACTTTGGTCATAGTTGATGATTACTCTAGATTTGCTTGGACAATATTTTTATCATCTAAAGATGAAGCGTTTGATCAGTTTGTTACCTTTGCCAAAAAGGTCGAGCGAGAAAGGCTTTGCAATTTCGTAAGGTGATCATGGTGACGGTGAAAACAACGCCTTCGGCGGGATTACGTGACAATGTGGGGATTGATCACAACTTCTCGCTCCTCAAAAACGGTGTGGTTGAGAGGAAGAATAGAGTCCTCATTCAAGGGCAATGTTAAATGAGAACAACATTTCTCAAGTGTTTTGTCACATCTCAGACTCTACAAGGAAAGGAAGAAATCTCTCAGCCACCTACATGTCTTTGGATGCAAGTGCTATGTGCACAATGGTAAAGAGAATCTTGGTAAATTCGATTCCAAAGGCGATATAGGTATCTTCATTGGTTATTCAAATAGGAGTAGAGCCTATAGAGTCTTTAATACTCGCACTTTCGTATTGTTGAAGAGTCAATACATGTTGTTTTCTGTGAATCCAATCGATAAAGCCTTGGACAATGAAAGAAGAAAATGTTTTCAAAAATCAATTCTTTTAGAAAACTACTCCTACTTCTCTGCGAAAATTCATTTTTTGAGGTGAAAAATAATATTGAAAATCGATCGGACTCGACCTAGGCTGGAAATTTATTAGAAATCATCCTTTAGACCAAGTTATAGAATCTTAATCGGGGAGTAAGAACCAGGAAATAGTACTTTGAATGAAGTAACATTTTTACTGCGTTTATATCTCATATAGAACCCAAGATTGATGAAGCCCTAATAATGATTGGGTGTTAGCAATGCAAGAGGAGTTACATCAATTGATAGAAATCAAGTTTGGGATTTGGTACCTAGGCCCAGACCATCCGAGTGGGTATTCCAAGAACAAACTCATTGATTGATTATGAAGAAACTTATGCTCCGAGTGGCAAGATTGGAGCTTAAGAGTACTTCTAGCCTTTGCATGTGAAAGGTTTTAAACTATATCAAATGGATGTGAAAAGTGCTTTTCTGGAATGGTTATACAAGAGGAAGTTTATGTAGAATAACCTCCTGGTTTTGAAAATGAACATTGTCGAGATCATGTGTAATGATGAGCGATCAAAGATCGAGGTTTTGTTAGAGGAAGCGAGATACAACTCTCTTCAGAGTAATAAGCTTAATGAAATTCCTAATGGTTCAAATATATGTGGATGATATTATATTTGGTGCTTCTAATGATGCTTTGTGTGAAGAGTTTTCAAAAGGCCTGCGGGGAGAGTTTGAGATGTCCATGATGGGACTTCGAAATCAAGCAAAGAAAAGATGAGATATTTATTTCCCAAACCAAATATACGAATGATTTCTTCGAAGAAATTTGGAATGGACAAATGGAGAGTGACACTCCTTGTCATTTGCTTCATTGGATCGATGAGAAGGGCGAGGATTTCAACATCACAAAGTATAGAGGAATGATCGGATCGTTCGAGGACATCCAATTCGGTGTAGGGATGTGTGCAGAATTCCCATCTTGAACATGTGAAGGATATTCGGATGCTCTTGGATTATGGTTTCCTAAAGGTCAGCCAGAACACTTGGTGGCAACTTCCTTGTCTCTTGGTTCAGCAAGAAGCAAACATACGCAAAGCCGTGTCCTTTACTTATGTGGCTGCTTGGAAGTTGTTTTGCTATGGTTGACAGCAACTTGCTGACTTGGGAGTTCACTTGAAGGGAGATTCCTATATTATGTGTGACAACACAAGCACAATAAGACTTAATGAGAATCCGACGCAACATGCTCGGACTAAGCATATGATGTGGGCATCATTTCAAAAATGTCAAAGTCATGATCCCCGATTAAATCTTCGCACGACCTTTGGCGAAGGAGCAATTTAACTATACGTTGGGAATGGTAAATCCCAATGAGCGTAAGAAATCCTCACTTATTTTAATGTTAGTTATGTTTTTGATGATCAACAATTACTAACTTAAACTACTTCTAGATGTGGTCTTTGCGGGACATTACGATTAAACTCGAGTTTTGATCAAAACTCGAGTTTTGGTGAGGAGAAAAAGAAACTTGATTTTGAAGAAGCTCAGAAACTCGAGTTTGTAATTTGGAAACTCGAGTTTCCATCGAACAATTAATAAAAGTAAAACTCAAGTTTTGATCGAGGAATTTCAAAAGTTCACATTACACTTTTGAAGTCCGAGTGGCTATTCTTCAAAACTCGAGTTTTGAGAGTTTTAATTATATATACTTGATTTTCACTTATTTTCCATAACTTGCTTCAAACTCCATTTCACTCTCTCTCATTTCGTCTCTTCATTTCCTCAATTCCTTCAATCCCTTGACCAACTCCCATCAAAACCCTAAATCGTCGCCTTCCTCCAACCCCAAAGGAGGACCTAATCCTACTTCTCTCCTTGAGCAACGGGTAGATTGAAGACTCGGTCCTCTTAAATTTGGAGTGTGAGAAGATTAAGGGATTCTAGAGACGACATCTCTCACGAAAGTCACACCACCTAAGGGTGTTTCTATTGACATTTGAACCAAGAGAAGACATGACTTCTTCCCCAAAAGAAAAGGGAAATCAACAACGTCCTCGATTTCCCAACCTCCCCAAGGCTAAAGCGATCCAAGGCGTTTTCTGTTCCCGAGAAAAAGCTCCTCGGTGCTGGCTGACTCCTCAATCCACGAGGTTATGGAGACGCCATATCGAAATCTACAATCACGATTACAATAGACCTCTACTTTGAGTTGAGTCTTTTATTTGCATGTCGCTCCTACTCCATAGCACAGTCAAAATTTTTTACTTCAATATGGTGTAGGATAACATTGAGGATTACGAAGGCAATGCGGTAGAGCGAGAGAGTTACAACATCGATTAAGGGTGTTGGTTCACCATATTTGCCAACATCATCAATAAGATCACGAAAATTGATAATCCACCCAATGTCCACGAGATAAGGTTGAGCAATCGTGACATTTTCACCACTCTTTGTCCTCGCAAACCTCTTCGACAATCTGCTAATCCTCTTTCAAACCATTTATGTCCCAACACCATTTTACTCAAAAGGACTTCTGTGTTTCTTTGCTTTTGTAAGGCAAACTTCATTCAATATTGGCCTTTGGATTTTTCAAGAAATGGTTAAAGTTCAGATTTTCCTCTCGTCGACCTTCTCATATTCCTTATCCATCCTTAATTTCGGTCATATTGTTCTACCACAAGTATGGCATGTGGGTCCCCAATACCATGAGAAAGCCCAACTTTTGGAAAAAATTATTTCTAGTCAATCACATGTTCCCACTGGATCCCACCTTTTGGAACCTACCCCGAACACAAGAAGCTCCAATTCATGTCCAGATTTCGATCCGGATCAAAGGGATTGTGGATAGCACAATAATATCCTAAGATATTAAGGGAAGTTAATGAAAGTATTGAACAAATTGCAATAAGTTTTTCATGATAAAATGAAAACGAATTGAATGCACAAAAACTCGAGTTTTGACGTTTTCGGTAGGTGAAGATTTGAATGCTTCTGGCTTTTATAGATGATAGCAATTAATGACCGTTGAAGAGAGATTGATGTGCCGTTGAGAGTAATAGATATATCCATTGCTCTGTCTCTTCGTGATCTTCTTCTTGGCGAAGTCAAAATACTCGGATTGACATTCTTTGTTCGATTTGTCCGTTGAGACTCGATAGAATGTTGACCACAAGAAATGGTGGTTGGGTGTATTGATTGCAACTTTGCTTTACGGTTGTTCATTAATTTCCACTTTCATGTTTCATCTACGCTTTGTCATTTAATGTGTCTGACGCATTTTTGCTTTATGAAAATTTGATGATTAAAACATGTTAATCATATCTGAAAAGCACTACCAAACTGATTAAACTTGGTTAGGAGAAATATAATCAATAACATGAATTACCCAAGTCAAAATCAATGATTTACATTTTATGAGAGCGGGGATTTAAAGTGCCAAAAAGCATTCTCGAGAATTGTTCATCACATTCTCGAGAATTATCACTGAAAAGCTTAATCCTGAGAGTGTCTCGGAAATACTTGAGAGTTATATTTAAGGTTCTCGGGAATTGAACGATCAGAGTATTTCAAAAATAAGAAACGATGTGCATTCTCGGGAATCCCTGTGTTCATTCTCGAGAATCACTTTTGATTTAAACCAAAAAAGTAGTATTGCAAAATACTTACCGTCCATTCTCGAGAATCTTCTAACTGATTCTCGAGAGCCATTCACGAGAATTGATTTCCAATTCTTGAGAATTACATAAGGCACAGTGTGTGATTCAGATGAGGCATTCGACCATTCTCGAGAATCTCCTTATTGATTCTCGAGAGCCATTCTCGAGAATTGATTTTCAATTCTCGAGAATCACATCAGAGAGCTTTTTGCTATGTGATTCTGACTAGGAATTCTCAAGAACTCTTCACCTATTCTCGAGAATTACTTGTGTATTCTCGAGAGCCATAAGCTTGTGATGGCCAACTTGTTATACAATTCTCGAGAATCCCTGATCCATTCTCGAGAATTTCTTCCTAATTACTTAAGTGCAGAGATGCTAGATCTGGGGTAATTCTTGAGAATTACTTGCATGTTCTCGAGAATTAATTTCAAGAACAATTAAACCTGATTCAAAATCTTTCAATCCTTAAATGTGTTGGTTGAATCAATGAATCATGCAAGAGAGAGGAGCTAAATAATACAAGGCACATTATTAATTGCACCGTGCTACCTCATTATTCATTCAATAATGATATTACACTCTTTTTTCTCTCCCCCTCCTTTCTAGGCCGCTTGGGTGGTGGGAACTTTTTTCTCATCCTTGGGTGAGCTTTTTGACAGCATCTTCCTCCCTGGGTGGTAGAATCAAAGATGATGTTTTCCAGTTGGTGTCAGTTGTTTTTTAGTTGTTGTCAGTAAATTTGTTTTTCAGATATTTTTCAATTGCTTTTGATCTTTGACAGTTGTATACATTATTTGGCATTTGACTATATGAATATACCTCTGTCTTTTGATATTGGATATCTTATTAGTTCATGTAGTTCAGTTAGTCTATTTTAAATTTTTTGATTTGGTTCTTCAATCTGTGTCTATGTTGAATTTTCATATTTAAATCTCGAGAAAACTATTTTTCAAAACTTCAAAACATTATAAAAGTTGTCATCATCAAAAAGGGGGAGAATGTTAGTTCTCTATGTTTTTGATGTTTTGATGATAAAAATTATAATGAAAATAAGTTAATTGATTCAAGGTTAAATCTTGTCTTAAAAAGCTAACTTGAATCTAGATTGTTTTGAAAGTTTTGCCTTCTGGTGCCTCGAATTAAATCCTGCATGCCTCGGGTCATGTGGGGTTGTTATTTAAAGCAAAATGTTTTTGATTTCATATGCCTCGAGTTAAAACATTTTTACCTTGGAGTTAATAAGTTGAAATTTATATGCCTCTAGTCAAAGACGGGGTTGCCTCGAGTTAAATATTTGAAATGTGTTTAAATAAACTCATTTTACCTCCCGTCGATTATTTAATTGCCTCGAGTCATGCATTTTGATTTTAAGTTTTTGAACCCATCGATTTCAACTCTTGAGTATCAAGTAAATGCCTCAAGTCATTTACTCGGCAATTAAATTTATACCTCAAGTTAAGAGTTCAACTTGCATCTTTTCAAAGACATCGTTTTTGACTCTTGAATATCAAGTTAATGCCTCAAGTCATTTACTCAAGGCAATTAACTTTATACTTCAAGTTAAGAGTTCAACTTGCATCTTTTCAAAGACATTGTTTTTGACTCTTGACTATCAAGTTAATGCCTCAAGTCATTTACTCAAGGCAATTAACTTTATACCTCAAGTTAAGAGTTCAACTTGCATCTTTTTAAAAACATCGTTTTTGACTCCTGAGTATCAAGTTAATGCCTCTAGTTATTAACTCAAGGCATGACTTTTTGAATTCAAATTAAAGAATTAAACCTGTGCATTTCGAAAAGGATTGTTCTTGACTTTTGCTCATCAAGTTAATGCCTCAAGTCATTAACTCAAGACATAGATTTCCAACTCCAAGTTATGCACTATTTTTCGATGGAATTTTTTTTAACTCTCAGGTATCAAGTCATTGCCTCTAGTCACCATCTCAAGGAAATTATTTTTACCTCAGTCAAGTTGCAATTTCCTTCAACTTGTGTTTTTGACTTGTGGAAAACGAAATTGCCTCTAGTCAATTATTTTCTTGCCTTAAGTCATTACCTCCCGGTAACAACTCTTTAATTGAAAGTTAATCTTCTCTATTTTTCAAAATCACCGTCTTTGTAAATCCTAAATCATCATGTGTAATTTCATTTCTTCGTATCATCACTCATTACTATTCCTAATTGCTTTTAATCAGTTTGCTAAAAGTTTCAGATGATTATATCATGGATTAACAACAAATTATCATAAAGCAATTTGTGTGTCAGAGAAGCATTTAATGCAGTTACCAAATCGAGTCATATTTACGATAACCAATCCTCCGATCATTCTAAAGTTTTTGTTGCTATTCCATCTGCGCAATTAATGCTATTTCACAACGGGCAAAACAAAAGGAATGAAAGAATGTTGTGACGGCACAAATCCACTTGGTTCATTAATGGCGAAAGTGATTATCAAGCTTCATCTTTCTAAAGGCTATTTTTGAAGAGTCACAACGGATATCTTCAAGCTTCTCCAATGAACATTAATGGCATCAACTATAAATACCAGAAGCATTGAATTCGCCAACTACTGAAACGCTGTGCATTCAATTCGAAATTATTACAATCTATTGTTTCATTAGTTTGATTTAATATCTTTGGATATATCTTGTACTTCAGTGATTATCATTCATCCACTCTGTGAGAGAGTCTTAAACACTTATTTGATCTTTTGATTAGTTGTTAAATCTTAAGGTTGTGGAACCTTAAGTATGGGTATACGATTACAACTTGTAAGGGGGAGCGAATCCTAGAGTGAAAGGATTACTTCGAGTATAGAGTGTGTAATTGTATTTGTTTTTGAAAGTTAGTGAAAATCCCAGAGGTTCTGGGGATTGGAGTAGGTCGAAGAGTTAGACCGAACCAAGATAATTTCTTGTGTCTTTCTATCCTTCTCGCGGTCTCTGTTTTAAGTGTTCTTGAACAATTTGCGAAAGAATTTCATAATCACCTATTCACCCCCCTTTAGGTGATATTTCACTTTCAAGCGTTAGCTCTCCCTCACAATCTCCTGCTTTCTCTCTCAGCTGTTCTCTGTTGTTGCTTTTCTGGAGAGGCCGAACGATTATAATGGGAAGGGGAGTGGTGCTGGGCTCGAGAAGGATAGTGGAGGTATGGTGTGTGATCTGTTGCTATCGCGAGGGAATGGTTACTATATTTGCTGCCTCTGCATTTCGTTCTCCATTTTTTTTTTCGTTGTGATCTTCCTGTGCTTGCGTGTTTGCCAACTCATATTGTTGTGATCTCTTCCTTTCTATTCTTCCAGTTTGGCCTGAGGATATTAACTAGATTAAGAGAGTTTAGGCTAAGTATATGGGCCATGTCTCTGCTGTTCGAATAGAGATTAAGATACTAGGCTTTGTTGCTCAAATGCTTTTGTCATGCTTCTATCCGAAATGATTTATGCAAGAGAGGGAGTTGGTGTTTTGCATATGGTAAGGTGACGTGATATAGTGAAGTAAGAGTGCTAGGTAACACAATGGAAGAGGATATGTATTGTGTTGTGGGACCCACTTAAAAAAATTATCCCACTTGATCCTCTTTGATCCATATTCTCCTTTTCTAAAATTTTGGGCCAAGAATTATCCCTTGAATATATTTCCTTGAATTTATTCGTTTTTCCAAATATTACAAGGAAAAATAATTCCCTAATTTTATTTCTAATTTCCTAATCCCAAAATTTGAGAGGTTACACTTGCTCCATTTTACATGCCCACATTTATATTATAATTCCAATACTTTTAAAGAGAAATGTGTGATCTTATTATAAGTCACGAAATGAGGTATTAATTACACTTTTCTAAAGTCACCCTTATTTAAAATGCGATACAATTTTTCTTATTATAAGTCTTTTTTAATTACATATCTCAATATGTAATTTATGATTTTAAATAAATTTTTTTTTTAAAAAATCAAATAAATTCAATGATGGAACTATCTCTTTTTACTTCTAGTAAAGTTGTCGAAAGTGACTTATATTCCTTCTGGTTTTAAATATAAGATAAAGTTAATTTTTTGAAGATATTAAGAAAGCTAATTAAATTAATTTAAAATATTTATATTTATTGTTATTCCTCCATACTACATTGTCTAACTTATAAATTGATATATAATCTAATGATACACAACATATATATGATTAAATAACTTATTTAGCTTCTTTTATCTCTTAAAAAAAAAAAAAATCAGCTCTACTTTATATTTAACACAAACTGAGTAATAAGGATTAGCAACTTGAAATAATGATTGTTGCATATGATGAGCTTTCATATGAATCATCCTTTTGTCAGTACGTGGAATGTTTGAAATATTGATGGTTTAGGGTGTAAATTGGCCAATGAAGGTGTTATGCTAGAAGCACCGGGCACAGAATTGTTTTGAATGGGGCAAAAATACCAATGAACAATTGGCATTGAGCAAAAATACCGATGAAAAATTTAAAACTTTGGCGAATAGACTAAAACGGGGATTGTGCTACTTTCACAAGTTTTAAATACTTCATTAGTATTTTTGCTCCATTTCAATTATTCATTGGTATTTTTACTCCCTTAAAAATATTTATGTACCTAGTGCTCCTAGCGTAACACTTTGTTGGCCAATCTGCACCTTAACCCAATAATGATTAACCCACTTATGGGTTTTTTGCTTCAACATAATATATTTTTGAAAATTCTCTCATTCGGCCTAAAACATGGGGAATGTCAAATTTTGAGAAGAATCGAGACTTACCTTTAGAACGTGGCTTGGAATTGCCTTCAAACAAATTTCATTAGATGTGTGAAGAAATCGATATAAGCTAGAGAATTTGTCTTTTTGACCAATAAAAATTACATTGATCCGTCATCGTTAACATTCGTGACTAATTGTACTCAGCTAGTGAAGTTTTGGCAAAAACTAATTATTCCATCCTTGAGCATATTTAACACTCTTTACCTATATGGAGACTTAATTATGCCTATTGCTAAGAAAAACAATGGATTAATGATGAATTGATCATCTTACTGTGTAACAGTATGTCATTAGTTGATTAGCGATGGAATTAAATCGTCAAATAAATTTTTTTAGTGAATATTAGAAAATTAGGCAAAGATTTCATGCACTAGAGAATTGGACTTTAATTTTTAGGGTTAAAGTGCAAAAACACCCCTAAACTTATTTCAAAGCACCTAGCACCCATAATTGCACTTTTGTGTGTGTGCAAGAGTGCCTATGAACTTTTCTAAATGTGGGGGAAAATGTCATCACCATTTGATGAAGGTAATTGTCATTAAATTTTTGGCTAAGTGGACCCCACACGTTAGTTTTAGGTATAAAAATACCCATGAACTTTTATTAAAACTATGTCCAACATCACATACTTTTTGGATATGTAAATGCATATGTAAACTGCCAACATTTTTGTTCCTTCATGTGTAGGGGTGACGCCAACCTCATGATGTGCTACCAGTACGTCGTTAACGTAATTGAACGATTATCTACTGAGTGCAAAGTTTTGAAGGAGGCAATAATCTGGTACAACGAGTGCTTGTTTCGCTATTCTAATTGTTCTATCTTCTCCAATCCACTGTTGACACAAGGCTTGGAGTTTCCCTCTTGAATACCAAAAATGTCTCAAACCAAGCTAGTGGCGGAACCGGAAATCATTTTAGCCTGGGCCAAAAATAAACATATTGAACTATTTACTAAATAATATAGCATAACATTAGAAATACATAACATTAGAAATACAAATAAATATTAATCGACAATTATAAATCAAAAGATAACATAGTAAACAAAAATTCTATAACATTTAGAAGAAGACTCATTACAAGGTGCATCACTTTTAGAAATTATTTTCTTGGAAATATCACTTTCTAAAGTTATTTTCTTCTTAAAGAACACATCTATACATTTATGTTTATCCTTACTTATCTTTATCAACCTACAACAAATTTGGTGACCCATAATATATATTGATGTCAATGTTAATTAGTTTCTTGTGTCACTAAACATTAATTCTTATAGTACTACTCAATCCACAAACTAACACTTAAATGTGCATCCCACCTACCTCAAAACAAAATAATTGGAGAAAATAAAAGAAATTTAATATGAACCCCTTTTATGTTTATCCTTACTTATCTTTATCAACATACAACAAATTTGAAAAATATTTTTTAAAAAACATACAAATCTGATTCAATTTTAACTAAGCAAATAACCTATTATATATAATCTATTTTTTAAAGAGAAATTCACTATAAAATCATAAGACAACCAAATAATAAATTCAAACCGATTAAAATTAGCCATTAATTATTATCTATATATATATATAGTCATCTATTGTCAAAACACAAGACTCCCCAAAATCATAACCCCAAAATCTTCACTAATAAGCACAATATTACCCTCGTTAGAAAGATAAAAATACGTTTTATAACTTTCATAAAAAGAGTGAGGTGAAAAGAGTGATTTTGAGTACCTATTTAGTCTTTAAGACGAAGATGAACAACACCGAGATATAAGATGATACTAACCTTTTCAATAGGTATATCAAACAAAAATTTTACTTTCCTCTCACATCCCAATGAGTGATAAACCAAACATTATCCTAATAAAAAAGAGTATAATTATATTATAGAGAAGATAAGAGATTAGTTAGGGCTAAATTAGTGACCAAAATAAAATATTATATAATACATAAGATAAGAGAAGGCAACCAAGCAAGCTTCATAAGAACATTGTTTGATACTATGAGCCAAAGAACATTGTTTGATACTATGAGCCAAATGGTAGATGAGGCAGCTAAGTGTAACACTCCAATTTCTAAACCACATTTAAACTATTGTTTAAATAACCTACCATGATAATAAAGAATTAAAACACAAACAATAAAGTTTACCATGGTAGAAAGTTTAAAATTCAATTAGAAAACATTCATCAAACCAATAGATCTTACTATAGTAGAAAAGAAAATTAGCTGAATATAGACATGCCATGGTTATTTAGAAAACAATTACTTTCTTTAATTTAAAGCTTTTAACACACTATCATGGTTGAAAAGAGTATGCCATGATAAAAATAGTTTTGAACAACAATTTGAAAAAAAAAACAATTTAATAAACCATTTATAAACATGACATAAGTAGGTACTAGGGATCCTTGCCATACAAATGGACCTCGGGCATTCAAAGCCCAACATGACAATCGTCGTTCCACAAGCCCAAACAACAACTTGTTAAATCCCTTAATCCAAATCCATTATTACAAAATCATATCAATAGGGCCTCTGTCCAATAACAAAATACATATTTATGAAATATCTCAATCATAGTTCACAATATTCGAGTTATATAGAATTGACCAATAATAATTAAATAGTTCCTAGGTCATGGCATTATATATGTAAATATGAATGATAAGTGATGGCATGTGCAAGTAAGAGAAACCTTAATGAAAGCCTACAACTAGGCTCACCCTCTTACCAACTTCCTTGCAACCTACTCAGATCTCACCTGAAAAATGTAAATATAGAAACTATGAGATCTAAAGATCTCAGTAACCATTGGTTATTTGGAAATATACATGCAAACTGAGATCGAGAACATATGGTTCTAAAATCAAGTTCGAATCACAATAATTAATTTATATTATTCTCTCCATAAAACTTTTCACAAACTAGTTCTTGATTCGGTTACTAAAACCCCATTACAAATACAAATAGATTCCAAAACTGAACATCATGGTTCATTTTCCAAATATTGTTCACAAGAATTTCACAAAAACACGTCTCAACCTTGTTACAAAAATAATTATACAAAAATTTATCATATTCAAATCACAAATCAAACATATATATATAACATTGATTGATCCATATGCTAACACATAGTCTAACAGAAACTCATCCATTTAACTGGATTGTCCCAAACTCACCAGTTATTGAAATGTACCTAGCGAAAGGTCTAGAGCTCAAGTCCGAGCTACGGCTCACTTCCTTAAAAGAACAAAACTAAAGATGTGTCACATGTCCCACAGCTCTGATGCAATCCCGACCAAAGGAATGTTAGCACTTTGGTTGACACCCAAGAGGGGTGAATTGATTGTATGATTAAAATTTAGGAACTTTGACAATCTTTTCGCATCTTAGTAAAAGCTGTTTGTATGACCGTAATAAGTTAAAAAGCGATAGTCAGTCATTCAAACATATATGTTGGAAATATAAGAGTTTAAGGAATTGAATATGCAAATTGTGATTTTTCCTAGTTCAGCCCAATCCATGATGACCTACGTCTAGTCTCCAGGCTCCTCCTTTCAATCCACTATCTTCTTGTTTAATTTGGGCACAAATAAAGCCTCTACAATGCCACAAGTTTAGCCAAGCACTTATGTAGCCTTTCACAAATCTCTCACTAAGATACTCTCCCTTACACACTGTAATGATACAACCTTTTTGATCAAGGATTACAATCAATCTTCTTTCTCAGAAATGTATAAATGAATAGTGAAGTACATTACAGATTATCTCACTTTCTACGGTAAGTTATATAAACATTGAGAAAACAGAGAGCGTATAAGGTAGTAATTAGAGTGTTTTCTTTTCGACGGTGAAGTTGTAAGATTCGTTGATGCATTCCATGCTTAGTTCTGTCTCGAATGGGTCTCTTTTTATAGTCGATGGAGCTCATATGACCTTTGAATATATTCTTCCATTGTGTTTGCTGCAACATGACCATTGGAAGTAGTTGCTGGAACGTCTATGCATTCTCTTTCTTTTGTCTGCCATTTAACTTTGTTAAATGACCATTGTGATTGTTCAAACTTTCTATTAGAGAGATGAAGCTTTCCGTTAAAGGCATTGGAATTGTTGGCAAAATTCAAGATTTGGTCATTTTCGTTTCACTGAAACATATCTCTACATGACATCCCTTTGGTCTCTATAATTCACTAAGGATGAGTCGCTTTGACTTTCGCCGGAATGGGTGTTTGAGAACATGATCATTTGATCTGCTCTGAATTGCATTACGTGTGCGTGCGTGCCCTGTTTTCTGATATGCATTTAATGATTTGACATTATCTTCACTTTTTGAGGATTTGAATGTAATTATTTAGCTAATTATTTGAAACTCACTAACAAACATGTTTAGAAGCATTGAGAACAATAATGAGTAATAATCAGATGTCAAGGTATGATAACCAATTAATTTACATTTGAATTTACGGAGACGAAGAATATCAAGTATTGTAAATACTATAAGAGCATTGCTCAAATACAAACTTGGTATACTCGAGTAACTTTCAAATTCTTTCACAAAGAGAGTTTAACATGCAAGCTTGCTCGAGCACACAATTACTCTTGCTCGAGTAACGTACTCGATTAAAGTTTCAACCTGCTCAAGAAACCATTGATTGCATTGTGATAAATTGAGCTTACTCGAGTAACCTTAATCTTTGCTCGAGTAATGTTTTTTAAGTACTCAAGCAATATCTTGAAATAACTCAAAGAAAGTGATTAAAACGATCTTGCTCGAGCAAATCTTCTTCTGTGCTCGAGCAGTGTACTCGAGTAGGCTTCTTAGCATACTCGAGTAACAACTTGAAAAGCAAAAGGTTAGTTATAATAACATTTTTACTCGAGCACAATATTTCCTTGCTTGAGTAACAAATACTTGTGCTCAAATAACTTGCAAGATTATCATAAAAAAACTTGTGTAAGTTTACTTGTGTAACAACCTTCCTCCTTGCTTGAGTATTGTACTCGAGCAATGCAATCGTTTACTTGTGTAAGTTTGAAAGAAGAAATTTAGTTCAAGTTTCTTATCAACGTGCTTGAGCAAACATATGTATATATGCTCGAGTAACAAGTATGCTCGAGCAATCACTTACTTGCTCGAGCATGCTTATCCTCAAGTAAGCTATATTGCTCGAGTACTTATCAATTACTAAGACCAGAGAAGTATACTTCAAGTGTCAAGTTGTTGGCTACTATGATTTTGTGCAAATATTAATCTCCAGAGACTTTCAAAACACAACAGCATTGGCAATACAAAGGTCAAACTCTAGTGATCATAATGTCTTCAATATAGCTCTAAATTTGGCAAATGACCTATTCCCATAAATCTATTTAAATCTTATTTCCAATGCAAAAAGGATAAGCTCCAAACTCATTGTATTCTGACCGTTATGATCATATTAATAAAGACTGTTTTTAACCATCATTTTTGCAACGTCCTGATCTGACTATGAATCTCTCAGTTCATCTTTGGTTTCTATGATCTTGATGTTATTGAAAAGATATTTGAGTCTAGTTTCATATGTCACCAATTTCAGCTCATTTGGATGTGTAATTTGTGAGATACACCCAAAATACCGAAGTTGTGTCTGCTGTGTGGCATGAATTCATGTGGCAACTTATGATATTCATAACTCTTTCATTTGAACTCCTTTGGGCTGATTTTGGTGCCAAAATGACACATTGAGAGTCTAGTTTCATATGAAATTGTTTCACCTCAATCAGATATCTAGTTTGGGAAATGTCATCGAATAATTAGACCTCACTCAAGTGAAACGTAGAACAAAGAGTTGAATAGAGTGG
This sequence comes from Acacia acuminata, assembly GCA_019022655.1. Taxonomy (NCBI): domain Eukaryota; kingdom Viridiplantae; phylum Streptophyta; class Magnoliopsida; order Fabales; family Fabaceae; genus Acacia; species Acacia acuminata. Next base: position 393,842 of record JAFJYI010000220.1, on the reverse strand, counting down.
CTAAAACATGCTGGATGCTCGAGTACTGCAATTCTATGCTCGAGTATCATGGAAAACTAAAGCAAAATCACTGTAGCATGGACTAAATTGACATTTTGGAACTTTGTGGTACCAAACTGTAATTTCTGAAATTTGAGCCCCAATCAATTTCTTTCTTCTTCTTCCTCTTAGTAAATTTAATTCAATAACTTCTTTATTAATCTTCTTCATCATCATTCTCTGTATTTGAACTTCACATCTTCTAATGTTTGAATCGACATTATATGTAGAAATTAGTTAACGTAGGAGATAAATATATTATATAAACTTTTTGCAATTAATATTTGGCATCTATATTTAACATCATCAAAACTAATCACATCCAACAAGGAATAGATTGGAGAATGAGACCTGACAAGTGTCATCCACTATACACTGAGTGATGGCATACGATGTGGTATTTACTTACACAAAATCTCCCATTACAACTCCACAACCATCCATGTGCATCAAAGACAATCAATCACAATTATCGCATCTATATTCAAATTCCAAATCATGAGTATGATTCCAAACAAGATATATAAAAATAATAAGAATATATCATATCAATAATAATTAAGATAATAATATTACTTCAACTCAAGGAACCATAACAAAAGTGTTGGGAGATATTAAGAAATATAATAAGCATGCTTCTAACAATATTTCCAATGTAACACACAAGCATGCTAAAAAATTTCTAAAATACATATCCATGAGTTATAATACACACAAGCATGATTGAATAGTTTTCAAGTATAATATTAGTTTTTACCAAGGTTAAAACCCGACCAGACTCAATCGTCGTCTTGGGTTAAGGGTTAGTGGGTCAGTCCGGAGTCAACTCGGGACTAAATCGGTGAGGTATAACAAAATGGAAAATATTTAATTTCTCATCACAACAACCTAAATTTGACATACTATATATCATTTCAATACTTTTGATCAGTAGCAAAAATAATCATATACTTCAATACTTGTGACATATTTAGATATCATTCTTAACAATTTTGAATTTTCTTTACAGCCTACATTTGAGACAAAATATTTTCATAGTAGCAAAATATCAAAAACAAGTATATAATGACAAACTATTCTCACCTTTGATAAACTAATAATCATCATCATTGTAATCAGCATTAACATCATTCAACTCTCTAGGTATTGAGACATCAGGAGGTGGAGCTGTAGGAGGAAAAGTAAAGGCACTAGAAGTGACATGATCATCATTTAAAGATGGAGGCGCAATACTAAAATCATCATCACCTATATATGAAATGAATAGAATTATTAATACATATGTAAAAGACATAGTTATATTATTTTGTGTAGGAATATAATCTTATATAATAGATGAGATAGTTAGGAACCTCCAAAATCCCTTGCCATTTGTTCAAGTTGAAGATTTGTTGCATCTACATCATCAAATTCAGAGTTGAATCTTTCTCAACCACCCAAAAGTCAACTTTATCAATTGATTCATAATCAATGGGATCATAATTGTCTTTCTTCTTTTTTAATTGATTCCTATAATGCCAACATGATAGAATACCAACATTAATAAAGTGTATATATATCTATATGTAATAAAAGTATAAAACTATAAAACAAGTACTCAAAAGTCAAGTTTACCTAAACTTTAACCTCGACCGTAGTTAGTGAAAACCAAATCATTAAGCCTTTCATGCTCCAATCTATTTCTTCTTTTAGTATGGATACGCTCAAACAAGCTCCAGTTTCTTTCACATCCAGAAGAACTAGAAGTTTGACTAAGAATGCGTAAAGAAATTTTTTGCAATTCCGGTACTGCACCCCCGTAGTACAACCACCAATCATCTACAAAATAAAATAAAAGACATTTAGTATGTATTATTAATGTTAGATATCTCAATATGTGCTTTTGAATATGAAAGTCAATGTACTTATGCAAGACTAGTGAACGGGCTGCTTTTCACATGAAACTTTAGCAAAAGATTCTTTCTGTTCGCGGTATACACCGACTTGCTTCATCATTGTTACATAATAATCAACATTGTCAGATGAGTTTGCCTCAAACAAATCAATCATAGCTTCCATACATCGATGCTTTCTAACAAAATCAGGACTATACAAAAATGCAGGATTCAACAAATACGCCGCTGCATGAAGTTCAGTTTTCAAATGCTTATCCCAACGACTTTGGATAATATTTGTATAAGGCTTGTATAGTTCATTTTTCTTTTGAAACACGTCCTTGATCACATTTTTAACCCTCTGCATGCCTTCATAGACATATGGCATTGAAGGCTTCTCATCTGAATCAACAATTCTCAACAATTTGATCAATGGAGACACAAGTCTCACAATTTGAAAGCAATCGCCCCAAAACCGGTTATCTAGAATGATTGCACTGAAAGTTTTTCCGGCTTCAATGGATGCTAACTTATGCTACAAAAAATGCTGATCAATAGCCAAAGCTTGTAAGTCACGCTTGTGAGAATATATGCTATGAAGGGTGATAAATGTGCTGGCAAATCTTGTAGCACCAGGACGCCCAATTTCCTTCCAACCAGATCTTTTTCTTAGCCATGACAAGAAGATCAAATGATTATAATCAAATACAGCGATTTTGGATGCCTTCTTCTCAAGGTCTAAAACATGAGGCTTTGATGCAATATCTTTCAAAATCATATTTAAACAGTGTGCACCACAAGGTGACCAATAGATGGTTTTGTGTTTCTCTTTTATCAACCTACCACATGCTACATAATTTGCAGCATTGTCAATCACAACGTGGACTATATTTTCAGGACCCTCCCACTCAATGACTTCTCTGAACAATGAGAATAGTTATTGGCATCTTTAATTAAATATGAAGCATCAATTGATTTCACATAAACTATACCATGTACAGAATAGACTAAGAAATTAATCAAAGTTCGTTGTCTAACATCCGTCCAACCATCAACCATGAGTGTGCAACCATTTTCTTTCCATTTCACTCGATGGCTATCAATTAGAAGTTGACATTCTTTTTTACAATCACCCAATAAGCTAACTCTGTACTCATAATAACTAGGGACCTTAAACCCAGGCCCAATTGCAGTAGAAGCATCGATGGCTTTTTGAAACAAAGGACAGGTCAATGCATTAAATGGAATACAATTCGCATAAGCCCATTGAGCAAAAGCTTTTTTTGCATTATGTTGAGCTTCTTGACTTGCCCAAACACTCTTGATGCTTGGTTGAGCACCATGAGTTGTCCTAGGTGTAAAATAATTTTCAACGCCCACAGTGTTAGGTGTTTTCCTCTTTGATACAATCGGTTCCTCACTTTCTATAGCTACATTTCCTTCATCTACATTATCATTATGAACAGGATTTTTCTTTGACCCTTTTACCAATGATGCTTTCATTCTAGCACGTACGTCATGAGAAACTTTTTTACTAGAAGAAACTTGACCACTAACACCAGCTAAATGTTGTTTCAACCTATTTATTCCTCCTCCCCTATAACTTGAACCACATAATAGGCATGTAAATACGTTTACTTTCCCCTCTTTCTTAAGAGATACATATTCCCAAGCTAGATCAATTTTTTTAAAACTAGATTGTGTGGGAGGATTAGGGGTGGTAGTATTCTGGGCACCTTCATTGTTATTATTTCCCTCCATTAACAGCTTCAGAAATCCAAACCCAACCAAACAGAGCACAAAAGAAACGAAAATGCAAATCAACAGCTAACAGGGCACAACAGCTTATATGAACCCAAAAAGGTAAAAACAGAGCCAACCACGAAGCTTCAGGAAATCAAAAAAGGAACCCAATCAAACCAATATGACATCCAAAACTAAAAATGTATATACCAAAGCAGCAGCAGAACGAAGAAAAAAGAACTAAAATATTCAAAAATAAATAACTAAAAAACCTGAAGCTTGAACAAATGATGCTCTATAAAGGACTAAAGGCACGAACGAAGTTCTATAAAGGCAAGAACGGCAAGAAACTGAAGAAACTAATAGCATTGAGGCAAAATTTCAAAAAAAAAAAAAAAAAAAAAAGTAAAAAACCTAAAACGGGACTTATCAGACGGAGGGAGACGGTTACTTACCGAAGGCAAAGCTCCTTCTCAACCTCTCGCAAGACTGCAACCTTGGGCGACGGAGGAGGGCTTGTCGGACGGAGGGAGACGTTCGGTTGGATGGAGGTAGAAGAGTCGATGAAGTTGGAAAAATTCGCTAGAGTTGAGGAACGACGAACGAGGACGAGCAGAGTGCAGACTTGAGTTTGACAAGAAGAGTCGGAGATCATGCAAAATCAAATCATCTGATTTGATTAAATCCCTTTGCCTCCCATTCGAAGTAAAAAAAAAAAAAAAAAAGGCCAGACGATGTCGTTTCAAATTGGACGGGGAAAGAAAAAAATTGGCCAGACCCGGTGACCCTGTGACTCGGCCGAGTTACCCTAGTTTCACCGGGTCAAATCGGGTTCATTGGGTCGATCCGGTTTCCCGGACCCGGTTTCCCAGCCAATCCGGTCCGGTTTCACAAATCATGGTTTTTACCAAATATACAATTCCAAATCAAGCCTTCCATCGACACAATTAGAAAATTTCTAAATCCTCTTACACAATTAGCCACCATTTGCGAAGAGAGACACGCAGTCTTGATTGATTTCTCTCTAGTTGGGATGGGTTTCGCTGAATATAGATGATTCGATTAATCATGCGGATGAGATAACTTGCAAATGAGTAATTTGTGGCATCAATAGTGAGTATATTATAAAGGTTTTTCCCAAAACCAAAAAAATAAAAATAAAAATAAGAAAATAAATAAAAACAAGTTGAATGACTATAACCATAATTGGTAATGAATTTCCCACTAATTTCTACTTCCAGACAAATATAAGCGATTATGCATACATATACCCTTGTTTATCTTTAAAAAAGTGTTCAACTTTATGTATTTCATAAAAGTAGTCTTGTAAGGACTGGAGGTAGCAACCATTAACAAATAATAACTATTGAGGGCTTGTATCTCGGGTTGGAAAAAATACATTCACGCGATTTGAGACAAAATTCATTCCATAAATTTACTTCCTATATTGTAAATTATGTTAGAAAAGCAACTTTTACCCCTAATTTAAAAACTCACTAATTGGGTAATAATTCCATGAAGGAAAGGAAACTCTGGAACTGTGCTTTTCATTTTTTATTTTGTGTTATTTAATTATTAATGATAGATACTAGCTAACTATAAAAAATTATGTTATTTGTTATATTTTTATTCTTAATCCTGAAAGTAAATTTCAAAATACTAGAATTTGTGTTGTGATTTTCAATAATTAATAAATGAATAAATATAGTATATTTGGTTTTTATTTTGAAGAAAAGACAAAGAAATACCAATTGAACTTCAAAATCTCAAATTAATCTTATTACTTATAGTATAGGTATTAACTATAAAAGTATAATAATTAGTAGCTCATTTTAGTGTGGAATCACTAATTTAAGATTTTATAGTTTAAGTAGTACTCTCTCTTTAGTCTTTATTATAAGACACCTAAAATAATAAGAAGCTTATCACAAACTAATAAAAACAATTAAAATCATTAAATTTGTCCTAAAATTTAAGTAATTTTTAATATTATTGTTAATAATTACACTAAACTCTAATATTATATTAATTATTACTCTCACCGCTTACCTACTACCCTCATAAATTATGGACATACATAGAAAAAAAACTAATACTCTTTGAAAATAAGCAATTACTTTATAAAAAAAGATCAAATACATTTGTTAGTTGTTGCTTTATAACAAACATAAGAGAGAATATTATTTTCTTGTCTTATTTATTTATTTACAAAACAGGGAATTGAACATGCGGGCAATTAAGAGTCAAGGCGGGTAAAATGAGTCATTCGCATGGCCTTCACATTTTCATAACGCCGCGGGCATTTAATATTTGCGGCTTACCTACCTGTTTCACCAACTGAAGCACCTCAATATTTATTTTCCATTGTGAACAATTATGTACTTTTAGTATATTGCATGTTTTGCAATGATTTTGTGACCTAGCTAGTAAAAACTAATATTAATATAAATATATGGAAAAGATTAATCCCAGCAGTTCTTATAGTTTTTCATAATTTTGAATCAAGTCTATTTTATTTTGTTTGAATTGGACACTTATGGTTTTTTGTTTTAATCAAGAGTATCTCAAGTTATTTTAAATTTGAGCCGAATCTCTATCAAACCAAGCACACGTTAGGGTCAAACTTTGTAATAAGTGTGTTTTCCATGATTTGATCTTATATTCTTCTACTTGTGAAATGAGATCACTTATTTTATCAACCAACATTTTGTTGGTCAATTATATAGTTTATTCTATTATAAACATTCATTAATAGATTGTAAATATCAATAATTTTAATATATAGAATTTGATTGATATTATGAAATTTACTTGTTTCATTTAATACTGCTTTAATATTCATGTATTTCTATTAAAAAAATCACAAAGTCAATAAATTAAAATGAGGAAATATCATATAAAAATACCTTATTAAAAATTTTGTTGGTGAGAAGGACTTAGATAAAAATATTGGTATTGTGGATACAAAATTTTCAGAGTACCAATACTTTTGTTTATAAAAATTTCTAAGTTATTCTTACCAATAAAATTTTTAATGTGTGAGTTTTCTCCAATTTTCTCCTAAAACTATTTGATTAAATAATTAGGGCTTTATTCAAATAATATAAATTACAAGTACATGTAGATTATTAATTTTTCCAAATATATATATGATTAGTTATATTATTCAAGGATTTATTTTTAAAATTCATTATACGTAAACACGCATGGTTATATAAAAAAAGTCTGCAAAAAAAAAAAAAAAAAAACATTAAATATGAAGACTCAAGATGAATTAACGCGTATTATACCTTGCTAGAAGGGGTACCGGTTTCTTCCAAGCGCTTTGCAGACCAATGACTGTTAAGCATATCTGGACCATCTAAATTTGATTTAGAAAATTCATATTTGAATTTTATTAAAGTTTAAAGTTTTTTAAAAACTTATTTTTAAAAAGTATAGAATCTAAAATAATTAATTATTATTTTTTTTTTTTTTAAAAAAAAAGCACTATTTTTTTTAAAAAAATAAGATATGAATTGTTAATATCTAATTTGAACAGTCTAAATATGCTAAGCTAGCTGTCCCTGATAAACAAAATGCCTAACGGGGAAACTAGTTCCGGCTATGAGGTAGTTTTTATATTTAAAGAATGCTTTTAGAAGTGAATATATATGCATATAATCTGACTGAATAATTTTTCTTTTAAAAAAAATGGTTAAATGTCATTTTTGCTATGGAAGTATTAACTAGGGCAGCATCTAGAAGTCTTTTTGGTATCATTTTTACCCTGAAAGTTTACAAAAAGATGCAAATATGCTCCAAAAGTTTATAAAAAGGAGGAAATATGCCTCTGAAATTTTTTTTATGAGTAAATTTTTGTAAACTTTTGGGGCAAAAATGATATAAAAAATGATCATTACAATGGTCAAGATCAACCGATGAGCAAGATTATTACGTTTAAACTTTCGGGCAAAAAATGATATCAAAAAAACTTCCGAGTGTTGGGTGCTCCAAAAACAAAACTTCAATGATAAAATTGTATTTATTCATTAAAAAAACCACAGAGAAGAAACTCTTGTACGAATTAAATAGTAATTCCCCAAAACACAAAAAAAAAAAAAAAGCCTGCAAACCCTAAATAATAATCCTACCTCCTATTTTTTTTATAAGGTACTTCCAACCAACTCACCGAATTTAAAAAGAGGGGATTAAGTTATTAAATGTGTTCGAAATAAATTTTTTAAAAATTTATCCTTACTTAAAACAATAAATTAAATTTTGAAAAGTGAAAAAGGAAATTGTATTAAACTTTATATAGATGCAGTCTTAGAATAATATAATTAATTTTTCACTTGGTAACTTATAAAAGCAAAAACTTTTGAACCCAAAAAATAATTATAAGGACAAATCATTTTTTCTAAAAAATGTCTTGGAATATAAAAAGGAGTAAGTAATAAACAAATCATACTTCACCAAAATAAATAAATAAAGCGTGTACTTAAAATGAAGATGGTTAATAATTTATGTGATCGATGCATGCACGATTATATAGATAACTTTTTAATCTTTTTTAATCTTTTTCAATAATGTGTACGAACTGCATTCTTTCATTTCTTGTTCATATATCTCTTTGGGCGATTGGAGATATTTTTTTTGTTGATATTTCTCCGAAATTGACAAATCTCAAGAAGTCAATGCTATAATTATGGGGCTGCGTTTGGCACTACCCTAATCCAAACCGATAGCTGCGATTAGCACTATCAAATATTATTTCTAATACTTAATATAAGATTTAGCTTGTAATTTAAGAACGCAAATGTGATGTATTATCCTATTATAATCTGATATGTATAAATTTATAAAAGACATATACCTTTTCAATTTTGCTTTCTTACTAAAATTAATATTCATAATATAGTTGTATATTATAATTAAAAATATTCCTAAACTTGGTGCAATAAAGGAGGAGCAATATTTAAAAAGAAAAATATAAAATTTACTATTTTTTCCTATTCTATTTATAACACTTTAATTTACCTTTGATCCTTAAAACAAAAACTTCTATAAAAGAAATAATGCAACATTATTATATCTAATCTCCCAATGCCCTTGTCTCGTTACAATGGCCTCTCCATATATCCTCTCCTTGTAATGAATAAGCTATACTAACAAAATATTTCTAACAATTAACTTGCAGCTCTAACTAATTTTGTTAATCTAAAAGTAGTATCTTGCCTTTGGTCTTAACGATAAGACCTAATTGATTTTTTTAGAAAGATTAACATGACTAGGTCTTATAATTAAGACCGAAAGGAGTAGTTAACATGACTTAATAAGAAGGGCAAGAGAGAGTAAATCTTTATCCTATATATAACATGACTTAACATACTGTAGACCAAATTGTCCCATAATTAGAAAGGAGTATATATGTACAACATTTTGACCTTTATTATAAGTCATTGCTTGTAACCCATTCTCACATATTAAGAAATACATTAAATTGAATTGACTTTTTTTTTTTTCAAATTTACCCTTAGGAAAAAATTTAGACCCTTGATATTTACAAAACATTCTCACCTCACTCTATTCTTTCCCTATTTCTAATAGAAATTAAATATAGGTAAAATTCAAAAACAACCATTAATAATATGGCCTATAAGTAACTTATAACAAGGACTAGAGTTTTTTTTTAAAAAAACATAAAGCCTGTGGAAAGTACATTCTTTATATTATGATTTATGAACACTAGTTTATGTCAAATTTTATGTAAAAACATGAGACCAAAATTTAGTTATTACTCTATTTCTATTTAGAGTCACTTCTAACTAGTGGTGGACCCAGAAATTTTAATGACCAGGGGGGGGAGAATAAAAAATATTATATCATAAATAAAAGTATTTGAAATACAATACAGATTTAATATATAAAAAAAATTTGAAAGAAATATATTATAAAAATTAAGATCACTTCACTTAACTTCTACTTTACATTTTTTATATTGTTGAACTCATCTATAATTGAATCCGTGCTAAAACCCAAAACAATTTTTTTTTTCAATGTATATAATCAAAGAATCATTAAGAAATTAGTCTTCTATTCTATTTCGAAGCATATCCTTTCTTATCTTACAAGTTTGAGCCAGGCTGTGCCTCTTACATATTCAGCAAAGATCTACTGAAATGGCTATCTCCCACGTCCACCAATAATGGCCAAATATTTATTATTTTTGTGAATCACACCGATCACTACACTGATTAATGTTTTTTTGCTCAAAGCATTGACTAATATTTTGTTTCTCTGTGATTCAAGTTTCAATTATTCCACCTTTCAACCAACTTGTTCAACAATTTTGTAGATGAACCAAATGTACCTCTTGCGGATTCAACCAATTAAGTCTTTCGTCTTCGAGCTTCTTTCCCTCATCCCCTTTCCTTTTTCTGATTCCAACAGTTCTCTCACTTTCTTCTCCAATTCATCACCTTCCACAAACCCATCTTCAACCCTGTGTTCCAAGCCTATTGCCATGATCTTATGTTCTCCACTAGCAAATTCCTATTTAGGTGCTGCTCCACTTAGAGTGGCCATGCAGTCCGGCCACCACCGCCTCTAACCCCGAATTCCACCTACAATGAGTCACAAATTTACTAATAGATTGTCGAGCCAGTACCTCCACTTTTGTCTTTTTTTTTTAAAAAAAAAAATTAGGGGGGCGGGGCCACCCCTAGCTCTCCTTAGGTCCGCCCCTGCTTCTAACATATTTCATTGAAACCAAGAAAATTTTTAATCTTGATTAACTTTATATTAAAATTTAATAACCTTTCAACTTTATATATATATATATATATAAAAATAAAGTCTTGCAATAAATTAATACAAAATACAGTACATAAAACTTTAATAATAATTTATAGAAAGGAAAAAAAAAATATTCTCTCTAACTTTGACTTATATTAATATTATTTGGAGATGCCACTAAAAAAAAAAAAAAAAAAAAAAAAAAAAAAAAGGCCGAATTTACCGATGAAAATTATAGAACTAGAGGAGGTGTGAGAGAGATAAGAGAGGGCGCTTCAACATTGAACCATTGTTCATCATCCTCAACTTTGGGCGTTTGAAGTAGAGGAGAGCAAGAACAAGAGAAGAGGGAATGCAATTGAAGGATGGGCCTTGGGAAGACTATCCCAACTCCATTTTGCACCTACTTCCCCAGGTCCGACAATTTACAGAGGGAGGCGGAGGAAGCACTATTCATCATCTTCTCTGATGAAGTTTGACAGAGAGGAAGAGAGCAGTGGAGGTGAATGCCGGTGTGGAAGAAAATGGAAAGTGAAGAGAGAAGGCAGTGAGAAATAGAAAGAAGCAAGATGAGGGCATTTTCATAAACTTTTTTTATATCACTATCCTATTTAAATAGTCTTTTTTTTATCAAAAAATTTGATCCTATTTATAAGTCTAGTTTCATATAATAAATGATATTGTAACAATTTTACTTATATTAATTGTATTCATAAAGATATAGAAAGAAGAAATAATTGAAAAATACTCAATCATAAATAAGGGCAAAATTGAAAATCTATCGCATAATTATTGAGTTAATTACAATTCTCTGATATATGAGATTTGGTCAAAATAAATTTATAAATAGGATCAGTGTGATATTCCTATCAGATGACCCCTTTATCATTTATAAGTGCTAATAGATTTTTCTCAGTTTTATAAATTCATAAGATATTTATTTATCTTTTTTCCTTTCTCCTATTGGGTTGTACATCGCACCTATATTGTGAAACTAATTAATATACCCACGAACCCCATTAATTAAACAAACCTGACAAAAAGTGATCCCTCTCTACAGATATTTATTCGGTAGGATTATCGATTTTTTTTATTTAAAAAAAAGCACTTTTTCTATGGGAGTCTTTTAGCAACTCAACTTTTTATCCTCTAGTCACAAACATGGCAAAGTGGCAATCTTAATTCCAATGGCTCTACATATATTTTAATTATGAAAGTAACATAATCTCAATATCAAGCCAGTAAACAAGGAATGGAACAATTAATAAAGCCAACTGGTGAAGCTTTCTATCTGATTCCCTCCTGTACGCTGTACTTCTATTATGACATTTTCTACATGTCAGTGTTGGCATTAAATATTTAAATGTACTACGGAAGACACTTTGGTAAAAGTCAATAACATTAAATTTTTATTTTTCACAATTTTTTAAAATTATTATTTGTATTGTAAAGAGAAGCTATATAAGAAAAAAATTAATCTTGAAAAACAGTAGCAATAATTTTTCTTGCTATTTTAATAAATCCCAACTTTTAATAACCCTTCTAAATTTTCGTGTAGTAGTTTAAAGTAGTAGTAACACTTCTCATCTTAAATATAAGAATCAATTCATTTTATTAAAAGATATTAAGGAAGTAAAATAAATCATTTAATTATAGGATGTGTTGTATATTATTATTATATTATAAATTTATAAGTAAGACAAATTAGTTTGATGATTAATGATAAATATAAATATTTTAATGTAACTTATTTAATTTCCTTAATATCTCGAAAAAAATAGCTTTTATATTAAAGACCAGGTAGAATAACATCTTAATTATATTGGACCAACTGAAATATAATAAGTCCAAAAATGAATAAGAATTTAACAAAATTACATAGGGGACACACTTTCTACAGAATTAACGGTGTCATCAGATTATGAGACAGTGGAGTGTGCTTCGTCATCAGATTATGAGATTGATTATAGATGTCTGGCATAATCCCTCTCATATTCGTTTTTTAAATGCTACTTTGATTGCTTTGATCCCTAAAGTGCAGGTACCAACGTTTATGTCTCAGTTTCGGCCCATATCATTATGCTCAGTCTTGTATAAACTGATCACTAAACTAGTTGTGAGGCGTTTGCAACCGATAATGGAGATTGTTATTTCACCTTTCCAGTCCAGTTTTGTCCCCAATAGGCAAATTCATGACAATATTGTCATTGCTCAAGAGTTGATCCATACAATGCACAAAATGTGAGGGAGACAATTTATGGCAATTAAAGTTGATTTAGAAAAGGCGTATGATCGTGTGAACTGGATGTTTTTACATAACATACTTGACGAGTTGGCCTTCCACATGCTACAGTTGATTTGATTATGCAGGCTGTCTCTACTTCATCCTTCAATATTCTATGGAATGAGGACAAAACATCATCGTTTCAGCCGTCTAGGGGCATCCGACAGGGTGATCCCATATCCCCCTACTTATTTACATTAGCTATGGAAAAATTGTTCCATATTATTTCCACAGCTGTCACTGGAGGTCTTTGGACCCCTATTAAGGTGGGCCAAGGAGGCCCCCCTGTTTCTCATTTAATGTTTGCTAATGACCTTATGCTATTTGCAGAGGCTAATTCTGATCAGTGGGAGACTATTATGAAGTGTCTTTCTTTGTTTGAGCAGATTTCAGGTCTAAGGGTAAGTATGGAGAAAATTGTCATTTATTTCTCAAAGCATACATTTGAAGATTTAGCTGGTTCTTTGACGGCTAAATGTGGATTTAAGAGAGTCAAAAATGTGGGAAGATATTTGGGGGCTTGGATGATACATGGGCGTGCAACTAAACAATGCTATCGACACATTGTGGAGAAGCTACGGAGGAAGTTAGGTGGGTGGCAGCAGGAGTGTCTGTCTCAGGCAGGTAGAATAACTCTTGCCAAATCAGTATTATATACTATTCCTGTGTTCCATATGCAATATGCTAGGCTTCCCCTAAATATATACAATGAAATTGATAAAATACAAAGGAATTTCATTTGGGGTGATTCAAAACTACGCAAAACTCATCATGCTTTAAGTTGGAATGTTTTGACTAGCCCTAAGTCTATGGGCGGGCTTGGTTTAAAATCGGCTTTGTAATTATGAATGATGCTCTTCTTATGAAGTGTGGCTGGAGGTTTCAAAACGAACAGGATGCCCTATGGGTTAGATTTTTACAAGGTAAGTACAAGGTACAACTTGGTTACTTGCCAATCCTTAAACCGAGTTGTTCATCGTTCTGGAGTTCTTTATGTAACATTCTTATTAATATGAAGGATGAAGTGGTATGGGAAATTGGAGATGGGACTGCTATATCTTTTTGGAAAGATAAATGGGTATCCTCGTCTATTTATCTTCAAGATTACATAATGAGGCCCCTTCTTGATGAGCAAGAGTGTATGGTTAATAGATTTGTCGATCAACATGGCCGGTGGGATCTACCTTTATTAAACAGCCTACTGCCCTAGAATGTGGTTGAGTTAATTAGAGGTATGCTTCCACCTTCATTTGATGATGGGCCAGATCGTTCCTTTTGGCTGGCTGGGAACTTATCTCGTATTAGTGTTAAAAGTTGTTATCTATATTTAGTCGAATCTGGATTTCAACAGTCTATTATTAGTGGTGACATATGGATGAAGCTATGGAAGTGGGTGGGACCACATAGATTACAGATTTTTTAGTGGAAATTATTTCATCAGAGACTCCCTTTGAGGTTATGGATCAGTGTTTGGTTTGACGATGATGGACTTTGTCCACTTTGCCATCAAGAAGCAGAATCCAGTCTACATGCATTTAGAGATTGCCATGTGGTTTGTCCTGTCTGGTATGCGGTGGTACCTGTTGATCATTCTCGTTACTTTTTCAGTTATTATTGGATTGAATGGGTAACGGAGAACTGGAAATGTGATGAAGTTACTCTAGGCGGGTCTTATTGGCATGAGTTATTTATTGTCTCTTGCTGGTTTATCTGGAAATGGCGAAATGAATTTATTCATAACACACAGGATGCACAAGTTAAGTATTGTCTGAGGCCCATTCTTGAGTTATTGGGAGACTTAAAACCAAAAAGGGATGAAGAGGGGTTCCATCAGGACGCACATAATCCAATTGTCTGCTGGTCCTTTCCAGAAGCTTCATTTGTGAAGCTTAATTCAGATGGGGCATCCAAGGGTGGAGAACAGGTGGCCGCTTGTGGGGGTTTGTTGCGAGACTTCTCTGGTAAGTGGCTTGTAGGCTTTTCTACACATCTTGGAAGGTGCTCAGCGATGGTAGCTGAGTGTTGGGGATTCTAAGAGGATTAGAGATGGCATGGGAGGCAGGTTTGAGGCATGTTGTTGTTGAAAGTGACTGTCACTCAGTCATTACATTACTATCCAAACAAGGTAATGCAGTTCGTGAGTCCCATCTGGTGGCTCGGATACGAGCAATCACCCGCAGACCCGGGTTTTACGATATAGCCATGTTCTAAGGGAGGGGAATTAGTGTGCAGATTGGTTGGCTAATTTTGCTTTGACGCATGTGGAGGCCCCAGACGAATCCCATTTCTCTGATCCCCGTACTGGTCTTCATTGTTTCTTATTGCTGATCTGGCGGAGTACGACACATGAGGAGAGGCCTGAGACTTTAATCTCTTTTTTAGTTTCTTTATTCTATTTGTTTAAGCTTGTTTGTTTATCAAAAAAAAAAAAAAAAAAAAACGGTGTCATATTTAATTGTACAAAGCATAAATTAGGAAAAAATATAAATTTAATTCCATAAATATATCAAATCGGATTTATATTTTGGACTATAAAAAGCGTGAAAAAAGTATTATTTTGGATCAAAAAAGAATATTATTTCTCTTGTCCTTAATGTAAAACATATCTACAAAATTTAATTAGATTCAGAAAGTTAATTAAGTTAGTTAATATGACATGTTTTTTTCTTCTAAAATTCTTAAATAATCTTCCTTGATTCTCTTTACTTCTCTCTTACTGGATTTTTATTTAGGAGCATGGGTAGGGGTAATTTTAGAAAAAAATTAAAGAATATTATAAATATATAGATCTTACAGTTAGAAATAAGATTAACTAATCACGCATGAAGGACTGGAAGAGTATTAATCCCATTAAGACGCGTTTATAAAATTCAATTTTTTTCTTTTTTGTTTTACCAAAACTAAGAAAAAATTTAAAACTCAGAAACTTTCTCTACAAAGTAAAGTAGTTTTCTACTCTACGCATATTAAATACATCTTTAAAAAAGTTTCTTTTTCCCTACTAATATTGAATAGGGGTAGAAGGAGAAAATTCTAATAAATAATTAAGGTGGTATCATATACTACTCTAGTCCTAATTATAAAAACATTTTTATAGTGCAATTTACACTATAAAAATGTTCCTATAATTAAGACTGGAGATTCAAATATGTTATAAATATGATGAGAGACACACTAACGCTTAAAACTATTACTTAACCTAGCACAGTTGTTTCTTAGCTAAGTTCCACCATCTTCAATTTGTAGTTAAATTTTTTTGGCAGGGTTAATTAATATCATTATTGTTTCTTATAGTTTAATCGAATTTTAGTTTTATTCTTTGTAATTTTAAATTGTTAGTTTTGATTCCTATAGTTTTATAAAGATTTGATTTGAGTTTAAGTATATGGACCAATTGTTAAACTCAAATCAAATCGTTATAAAGCTATAGAGATCAAAATTAACGATTTGAAACTACATTGGTCAAAACTCACCGATTTTAGAGTATACCTCCAGAATGACCTAACTTGTCCTGGCTAAACTATACATACAAAGTATTAAACTGAATCTTCATATATAGACAATATAGTTTAATTTTTTAGCATATTTTTGCCGATATACTATTTTATTTTTTTTACATTTAAAAGGATCAAAATTGGTAATTAGTAGCACCTTTTGTAATACCATAAGAAAACCTTGTTTGTCCAGGATAGATGGCGGAGCGTTGGATGACGTGGAAGGCATCATTAAATCTGTTCATCTGCCACCTTCATTACATTGGCCCACATTGCCTTTATAACCTCAACTTCCCCGCTCCTCCCTGCCTATCATCAATACCCTTTCAGTATACTTCTCCTTCTATTTCCCTTCCCTTCTTCTTCATCCTCGTTTCTATCAACAACATCATGCCTCCGATGTTGCCGGATTTCTCCAACTCCGTCAAGCTCAAGTACGTCAAACTAGGTTACCAATACCTAGTCAACCACATTATCACCCTCACCCTCATCCCCATCATGATTGCCATCTTCGTCGAGGTCTTACGCTTGGGTCCGTCGGAGATTCTCAACCTCTGGAAGTCTCTTCACTTCGATCTCGTTCAGATTCTCTGCTCCGCCCTCCTCCTCATCTTCATAGTCACTCTCTACTTCATGTCCAAGCCTCGTACCATCTTCCTCGTCGATTATTCCTGCTTCAAGCCCCCCGTCACGTGCCGTGTCCCTTTCTCTACCTTCATGGAACATTCCAGACTCATCCTCAAGAACAACCCTAAGTCCGTCGACTTCCAGATGAGAATCCTCGAACGTTCCGGCCTCGGCGAAGAAACCTGCTTGCCGCCTGGGATTCATTATATTCCTCCTAAGCCCACCATGGAAGCCGCCAGAACGGAGGCTGAGCTCGTCATTTTCTCCGCCATGGATTCTCTCTTTAAAAAAACCGGACTCAAACCTAAAGACATAGACATCATCATAGTGAATTGTAGCCTCTTCTCTCCCACACCTTCTCTCTCCGCCATGATTATAAACAAATACAAGCTCAGAAGTAACATCAAGAGCTTCAATCTCTCCGGCATGGGATGTAGTGCTGGACTGATCTCAATCGACTTAGCTCGCGATCTTCTTCAAGTTCATCCGAATTCAAACGCTGTGGTTGTTAGCACTGAAATTATTACCCCTAATTATTACCAAGGCAACGAGCGAGCCATGCTCCTCCCCAACTGTCTTTTCCGTATGGGCGGCGCCGCCATACTCCTAACGAACCGCCAGTCCGAGCGCCGGCGGGCTAAGTACAGATTGGTCCACGTCGTTCGGACGCACAAAGGCGCCGACGACAAGGCGTACCGGTGCGTGTTTGAGGAAGAGGACAAAGAAGGAAAGGTGGGGATCTCACTGTCCAAGGATCTTATGGCCATAGCGGGTGAGGCTCTAAAGTCAAACATAACGACGATGGGGCCGTTGGTGTTACCGGCATCAGAGCAACTTCTTTTCCTCATGACACTGATCGGAAGGAAAATTTTCAGCCCCAAGTGGAAGCCATATATCCCGGACTTCAAACAAGCGTTCGAGCATTTCTGCATCCACGCCGGAGGTAGGGCTGTGATCGACGAGCTGCAGAAGAATCTACAGCTGTCGGCCGAGCACGTGGAGGCGTCGAGGATGACGCTTCACCGGTTCGGGAACACGTCATCATCGTCACTGTGGTACGAGCTGAACTACATAGAATCAAAGGGAAGGATGAAGAGAGGAGAGAGAGTATGGCAGATAGCGTTCGGAAGTGGATTTAAGTGTAACAGTGCGGTGTGGAAATGTAACAGAACGATCAAGACGCCGATTGAGGATAGTCCTTGGGCTGATTGTATTGATCGATACCCAGTTCATATTCCTGAGATCGTTAAGCTTTAAGCAACTAAAGTTCAAATTAAAGAAGAACGAGGCTGATTGGTCGTTGGCTTTACTTGGATTTCAGGTTGCCTCTGATCTTCTGCTATAAAAAAAAAAAAAAAAAAAAAAGATGATGGGTGATTATTATGATCTGTCATTTTATATATACTTCTTAATAATTCACCGCTTTTACAACTGGGACTAGAAGAATTATTATTTCTTATTTATTTTTGTATTTTCCTGGTGTGCTGCGTCACAGGGGAAAAAAAAAAATGTTTACTGTTGTTTGTGGGCATATACATATGATTTTTATTCAGATTTGATCTGTTGATCATCTCTGACATGTTGTATGTATATTCATGTCGTGAACACCGGAGAGTCTTGTACCATATTATTTGTTATCCCACTCTCTGTTTTTTTTTTTTTGGAGAAAATATTTATTTTTCTTTCAATAAAATTACAAGAGATCAATTAATTAGGGGAGAATTGTTGGGTGGTCCCATGCAGCTAATTTAATGACTAAAAAGTTCAACAATAATGTAATGACAAGATCGATAGTAAGAAATAACAAGTTATGTTGGTATTCTTTACCTGCATGCTTTTATATACTTTTGGCATCATTAATTAGCGCTTGAAAATAAGGGATGGACTTGAGACAAGTTTTTCTATAAATTATAAAAGAATAGAAAAAAAAATACAGTATTTAAGTATCACGTAAATCATTTCGTGATTAGTAACTTTGTCCATATATAATAGATTGAGTACGTCTACAAGTAATATTTGGCACTAATTAGCAAAAACCTACCAATTAATTATCTGGTAGTTTGTTAATTGTGTTTCCCTCCAGTGTGGTAATCACTTTTGTTTGTTTAATCATCAATTTCATTGCTTGTTGGGGAAAATGAGTATAGTTAGGTTTTATTACATAAATTTTAATTAAGTCCTCTTGATGGAAGACATACATAAGTAATAACAATATAGATGAGTTCTTATGGATGTGTACCTCCCAAGTCCCAGCAATCAAAGCATTATTCTTAGCAATATGATAATTATTAATAGTGAAAATATTGTCAAGAAGTATACTAGATCTTTGTTTCACAAAATGGGTCTGTGATTGGTGGTTTGATACATATTTTTTTTATATGGACATAAACGTATACGGGCACCGTTCAATAAATTCTTTTACGGGAGTAAAATATAATGAATGAGGAGCCACATTTAAACATATTAATCACATGGGTAAAATGAGTATATAGACATTAATTAATTACTCTCTAAATAATTTTATATTATAAATATGAAAGATGATTTATATTTTTGACCACTGGAGTATGTGTTAAAAAATTAAACATGTAATGGAAGGATGTTTTTTTGCCCATAACTCAAGGTACATACTGTATCAAACCCTATGAATTGATTAAAAGGTTCCCATAGAATGTGACAATACACACACATATATACATATATACATGTCAATATATGTATACATACATATATATATGTATGTATGTATATATGTATATGTGTGTGTATACAGGGATGGACCAAAGGGGGGGTTAGGATGGGCCCCACCCCTATTTTTTTTAAAAAAAAATGAAATAAAGATCCATGCCAGTGTGAAGAGGAATGAACCATACTTTTTAATGAACACATCCACCTCAAGCCGTCCCAACATAAGAAAGCCTTCCTTCCCCTTTCAATTTTGATCATTCCCATCTTGTCCAAATCACATAATCCCAATCCAAGACGCCATCCATAAAGATAGAAAACAAACAAAGATAACAAAACATTCACAAGAATTCATAGATGTAGGTGTATATTTTATATAATACCCTCTTATTAATATAATGATTAGATTTGTACTCACTCTTCCAATTTTTATAGCAACTACTGAAAGATCTCTACTATAAAGATAATAAAAAACAAGCTTCAAGATAGAATGAAAGACTAATTTCTTGATGATTCTTTGATTACATTCATCACAAGAATTCATAGATGTGTGTGTGTATTTATATATCAATCATTTACCCTCTTATTGATAGAATGATTATACTTGTATTTACTCTTCCAGTTTCTATTGCAACAACTGAAAGATCTTTCTCTTCTATAAAGATAATCAAGAACAAGCTTTAAAATAGAATGAAATACTAATTTCTTGGTGATTCTTTAATTACAAACACTAAAATAAAAATTGTTTTGAGTTTTAGTACAAATTCAATTATAGACAAGTTTAACAATATGAAAATATGTAAAGTAAGAGTCAAGTGAAGTGATCTAAATTTCTCTAATAGATTTTTTTCAATTTTTATATATATTAAGTCAGTATTGTATTTGAAATACTTTTATTTATGATGTAATTTTTTTTTTGCCCCAGTCATTAAAATTTATGGTCTGTCACTGTGTATATATGTGTGTGTATGTACGAGCACATGTGTATATATATGTATGTATCTATACACACACACATATAGATACATATGTGTGTGTGTGTGTAATTAATACATACATACATACACACACACACATATAGATACGTGTGTGTGTGTGTGTGTGTAACACACATATAGATACATGTGTGTGTGTGTGTCACATACATACATACATGACACACACACACACATATAGATATGTGCACACACATATAGATATGTGTGTGTACACATATAGATATGTGCACACACATATAGATATGTGTGTGTGTGTGTGTGATACATACATACATACATGACACACACACATATGTATGTATGTATGCATGCACGCATGTAGGGTTAAAATATAAATTTATCCT
Organism: Acacia acuminata; assembly: GCA_019022655.1. Classification (NCBI taxonomy): domain Eukaryota; kingdom Viridiplantae; phylum Streptophyta; class Magnoliopsida; order Fabales; family Fabaceae; genus Acacia; species Acacia acuminata. The sequence continues at coordinate 372,977 of JAFJYI010000220.1, read as the reverse complement.
AAAAGTTTTCGTAGATGAGTAGTGTCATCCAGAAAGTGTTTTTAAGTTCAATATTGTCACGCATATGTCAAAATGAAGTAATATTACATTATTCTCTTCCGTTAAAAAATTAACAGTCAACGTTAATTTGATAACGGTGTGTAGCAATATTACTACGTTTTGAAATTTCTAGTGTAACATTGAACCTGAAAAAAACTTTCAGGTTAAATTTGCACTTCAACCCTATATATATATTTGTACTTGTGAGAGTGTGGGGTAGAAGAAATGCTGTCATCATTATCAGTTGGTAAAAAAATTAAATGCTGTAATTATCCTTGACATAATGGAACTCCTTCAAAGTCTGATTGTGATTTTTCCTTCAATATGATAGAATTTCTCATCTTATGTTTATGCTAGTATTCCTTTTTCAGTAAGCGTACTTTGCACACTTTATTTTTCTCATATAAAGGGAAGAGCAATTTTTTTTAAAAAAAAAAACACACACACACATCCTCCGTATTTATTTACTTCCTCTTATCCCTTGTTGCAAGTTACTTTTAACTAATTTACTCATATCAATAAAAACAATTAAAAATACTAAATTTGTTATAAAGATTAACTGATTTTGAATATTATAGTTATTAAATACACTAAACTCCAACATCAAACTCCTAAGCTCTGCAATATCAGTCACTTCTAAAAGAATATATTGATCCACAATATAAGCCATTTTGTTTATCAATTTTGCCCATATATATAATTAATGCTTAAATGTGACTTTTTGTATGTTCTCTTTCATTTGAATCCTAAATTAATATGGGTAAAGTTAAAAAAAAATACATGGTCAAAACAAACAAAACCCTAATCAACAACAATCTGATTTAAGGCATATTGAAGGAGTTAATCGCTATTTCTTGGTTATAATAAATTAGTTGAAGTGTTTTGTATAATGAATCAGAGGGAGTATGAATTTCTACCCTCTCACACTAATCTTATTAAATATGAGCATATATAAAAAAAAAATATCTAATAGCTCTTGAAATTAGCAAATTCTTTATAAAACAAAGCTAAATACATATTTTTGAAGGTGCCTCATAATGATAAGAAGCCACATGGAGTAGTAGGATCCATCACAATTCTGCACCTCATTATTACAGGGACAAGAAGAGAAGCAGAGAGGCAAATGAATACACAAGTGAATGTGGATTCATTACAGCGACAATGATAGGGAAGAACTTGCGGGTTTTAGTAACATCATTTCCCAATGAAATTGCAAAGGCTTTTAAAGCACACTATATCTGTATGCATTTATGAACATGATGATCACTTTTAATGCCGATTTTGCAGTTTACCCTTTCCTTTTTCCCTCCCTATACAATGAATGATGCCGTTTAGGCCTTTAACTAGCCTCACATACAGTAGTATATATGTTTTGAAAAGACATTTGAGAACTTTTCACAAAAACAAGTATAGAAATTAAATCAACCTCACATTAAGCTCGTAGTATAATGCCGTGATAACCTGAACCCATAGTCTTGTTGTGAAGTTTTTCTACTGATCTTGTCGTTATTATCAACTCAGCTTGATTAAATATTCGAGGTCTAATGTAATTTTTGGATAATGGGTGTTTAATGCCAAAAGAAAAGAAGAAGAAGAAAAGACGAAGAAAATTCTGCCTAAGCAAAATGTGTTCAAATTTATAAGTTGGTGGTCCGTTCACAATTTGCCGACAGGTTATTTTAAGAAAAGAAGAACGAGTAACTTTTTTTATAACAGAAGGTTTTTTCTTTTCCTTTCTATATTTTCCCGTAATTAGTACTACCTCCGGTGACGTCCTAATTATAGGAATATTTTTGTAGTGCAATTTACACTACAAAAATATTCTTATAATTAGGACCAGAGGAAGTACTAGTTAGCAAGATCAACAAGTTTGGGTGCACCATTGTTTACGATTGATTTATTCAGTTTTAAAAAAATTACTTGTTCTTGTCCTTTAATATAGGACATATTTATCTAATCTGATTATATTAAAGAAATTAGTTCATGTGACATGTATTTTCTAAAATACCTTATTTATCTTTCTTAATTTTCTCATTCCCTCTCTTCCTTAATTATTGTTGAGAGAGTATCAATAAGGTAAATTAAGAAAAATTGATAAATATGTAAAAAGAAGTCTTATATTTAGAACTAATATCAACTTCTCAAATAAGTCATATATTTGAGGAGGCTTCAATAGGAGTAAATTAAAAAAAGAATCACAAATGTGAAGACTACATTTTATATTTACGATTAAAATTAACTCATTAAATATGTCTTATATTAAAGATTAAAAGTAGTATAATTCTAAATCACAAAGAAGATGTTAGGGTCTTATAGTCGAATGATCTCAAGCTCCTCCCCCAAGTCTTTCGTAAGTGATGTGATGTTGTAAGTTTGAGTACTCACTATGGGTACAATTAAGATTGTCAAACTAATGAGATTAAATAAACTTGTGATAGAGATTATAAACTTGTAGGAGTTTATCTTCTTTTTTTATTTTTTTATTTTCATTTTTCAAAACTTACATTTTCTCTCTATATATGTCATTTCTTCTCCCTCTGTTGGTCTTTTACCTCCGTCTTCTTGAAGCTCATTCTCATCCAGAAGGCAAGGGTTGTGATGACAAAACATAGTAGAACACTATGAAGTAGGCAGTACGACTTTACCGCTTCAAAATACAACTTATTTGTGGTATTTCTTTTTATTAAAATTACTTTATGCCTTTTAGTTTTTATTTTTTGTTGGTTTGAGGTCTTGTACACATTCGTTAAACCGAGTTCCACCAAATACATGTTTGACTCACTCAACTTGATAAAAAATGATACAGTTTATTGAGTCACCCGCAAGTTCAACCAAGTCAAAGGGCAAACAAGTGGGGTTGGGGATAAATAACACATTTTTGTAAATTAAAAAAAAAAAAAAAAAAAAAAAAAAGCAAAAGTAGATTTGGTGAGTCAACTGGTAAATTTAACTGAGTTTGCAGTTAATACAAATTTAAAATCGAGTTGATACAATTATTTACGTTATAAATGCAATAATGCTAAACCAGGAGAGTGAGTTTGGCAACCGTGGATATAATTAATGGATGGTGAGTTGAGTCATGGGAAAAAATCACAAAGAATATATATATGCTACCGGTAATCCAAAATACAAAGGATATTTGATATTTATCTAATGAAACTTAAAAAACATACGTATTTAATTTTTTACATTATGAGACTTATTAGTAATTTTCCCATATACTATCACAGATAAATTAAAGACGGTTTGACAAAAAAAAAATTACAAGTTAAAGACGGGACCATTATATATTAATTAAATTAAAGCTAGTTTGCAAAAATAAATAAATAAAGCTGTACTGATACTACACTAAACGGTGCCCAAATCGATTATGATGTTTCTCCATGAACGTAGATTTAGTAGGTTTAAGATATGATGTAGGGGCAAAAGATATGCCGCTTTGTAAATTTCCTTAGTGAATACTGAAAAAGAAAATCTACCCTAGCAAGTTGATTCAGCATATTGTCCTATGTACACATAACAAACAAAGCCAAAATTAAAATATTGTAGCAGTTTTATGGAGTCTAATAATCGAGAAAGTGACCTCAACTAAATGACTTGGACTTTATATTTTGCTTCTACTACCTATATAATCGGATTTAATTAATTACCTCTTAATTCTAAGTTTTTAGATAAATTAGAGTTATAGGGGCAACACACGTTTGAAGAAAAACTATACTTGTCATATCATCAATAATCCCACCAACAACAACAAAAATGTAATATAATTATATAGTCCAATCAATTATTATTGCAAAACAATTGATTTGTTTCCGTGTGAGGCTGGTTTAGCTGAAGTTGACTGTACGTTTCTTGTGTTCATAAATGTGGGTGTGTTTATTTTGGATGTTTTAGGGTTTTGATAAATGCAGAATGGCTTTGAAGGGAATGATAAATCATTTTGAAGTTGTATCTCTGAGTAGCTATAACTCTTTTTGTGTATATTTTAATGTGACGGTTGCTTCTCTCTGCTGCATGTTATTTCTCTGTTGTGTTGATTAAGTTGATGGACAATTCAAAAGTACCCTTTCATTTCCGTTGTATTTGTTTTGGATAAATGATAAATCTAGGGACCATAATTGATTAATGAAAGATTCCTATGACAAAAAATGGGAAAAGGAAACTGATTGGGAATTAAAACGGGAATTGAATAATTGATAGGATAATTAAGGTTTATGGATGTTTGAGAATATAGAAGGGGAATAAAATTATATTGAACAAAACTTATGTCAAGTTGTTTATATATACTAGGTCAAATTCTTCAATCGCACTTGTTATTTTACTACTAAGATTAATTGTTAAAATGCATATGTGCACTTTTAACTTCACCTATAAACACTTGTAAATTTTTTGTATCACTTCTTATAATGTAAATTAGAATTTATAAATTTTTATATGGGCACCAATTTATACATTCATCTATTAACCTGACTTAATGGATATAAATAGTTTGACCTAATTTTTCTCCAGTTACATATTCTCAAAATTCTCAGCCTTATGAGGCGTACGTGTTTTTTGGGGAATTGGATCCTCTCCTTATCTTACATTCTCCTCATCCCTCCTCATCCAATCTCAACCTTTGATTTCTCTCCTCAACCAATCTAGACCATTAATTTGAATTAATTTTGATCTGTCCCTCATGAAATACTTTTTAATATCAAGATTTCGAATATTTTTCAAGATCCCAAAATTTAGGATCTTGAAAAAATATTTTATTGTACTGACTGGTACTAAAAAAAAATACTTCAGGATACTGACTGGTACTAAAAAAATACTTCAATATATTAACTGGTACTAAAAAATACTTTATGATCTTAAGAAATTATTTTAGGATTTTAAAAAATATATTTTAGATATTAACTGGTACTAAAAATATATTTTAAGATACTGATTATGAGAGATAAGGAGGGATAAAGAGAAATGACTCTAAGGAGAGAATCCAAACCCGTTTTTTGAACCGGGAACTCTTCAGTCCTTAGTTATTAATAAGCATGGGAGAGCCAAGTGAAGTTAAAATTTTCTGCAGTATGATTGTCCTAGGCTTCATTAAGGTGTATATATTAGGGTTTTCAGTTATTTCCCATAAATAATAGAACCACTTACCTACCAAAATAAACATGAACAAGCTAATTTGCGAAACAGCATCCAAATGGGTGTAATAAATTTTTCCTTTCCTTTATTTTGTCTGCAATAAGGTTTTTTATTTTTATTTTAACAAACCATCAATATCCAATACTACAAATTAATTTGGACCCGAGTGTTTCGAGAAAGTTTTGGTTTTCATTTACTTGAACTTAAAAATCAAATCTTTTTACTAAACACGATCTTTTTTTTTCCTTACCCAAGTACAAGGATCCTCCTCTTGTTAGAGGCAACACAAATGTTTTTTTTAAAAACGCTAACAACACAAATCTTATTAGTACTAAGTTTTCATTTTTTTTTAGACACAAATATCTTTCTATTGGGGCGATCTTATTTGAGGTTTTATTATTAGAAATTCGAATACCTTGTGAGATGCCATTCATTTCTAATAGACCTAGCTCTAGTTGGTAACTAATTTTTCTTTTTTTTATTTATAGGTTTTTTAAATTATATATAACAGTTTAGTTATAGGAAAAAATTGACAAAAGTTATCCTTATAATTAGGACCAAAACCAACTCCAAAATTTGTTCTTATAATTAGGACACACATCCACCCAAGTACAAGGATCCTCCTCTTGTTAGAGGCAACACAAATGTTTTTTTTTCCCCCGCTAACAACACAAATCTTATTAGTATAAGTCCAAATATCTTTCTATTGGGGCGATCTTTCATCAACCTTGTGAGATGCCATTCATTTCTAATAGACCTACTCTAGTTGGTAACTAATTTTACTTCCTTTTTTTATATAAAAGTTTAGGTATGGGTAATACATTTAATACTTACAATAGATCGCCTTAACTAACTCATCAACTAAATTCTCTTAACTAATTGACAACTAATTTTTCATTTGAACAAAAGCTTAATTCACAATGTAGCCTAAGAATAATAATTCTGGAGAGAGGTTCGATCTTTTTTCGTTCTTTTGGACTTCATTACATCGAAAACCCACCTTGTGGATAAGCCCAACCATCTTCATAATAGAAAGTCCAATAATCTGAACTCAGTCAAACCATCTGCTGTCCAAAAAGATTTGGACTATCTCTTTATGTTGACTTTTACCCTTGGCTTGGATGAGAAGAAAAATTGGGAATCCCTTCTTCTTATCTTAAATATAGGAACTAGTTGGAGAATTTCTCTTAATACTAAATATAATATTTCAATATATTTTATCTTTCAAATTTATTAATTTTCAAAACTATCTAGGTTGATTGCAGAGGTAAAAAGAGTTTTCATTAACAGAATTAAATTTTAATGTAAATAATTATGAGGTATTTTAAGAGAATCAACATGTATATTTTACAAATGGATAATTGATTTCCAAATCTCTATAGTTTTACTTGATTTTTAATTAGACCATTGTAATATCTCTCTTCTTTTTATCATGTTATTATAGTTTTACACTTTTTCTTAATCAGGTCCTTATATATTTTTTCTTTCCATCAGACCCATGGAATTATATAGCGACTTGATTAAAAACCATATAAACTATAAGGACCTGTTAAGAAAAAATAATAATACAGGGACCTAATTAGAAAAAACTATAGGGGTTTAATAAAAACAGGAAAAAAAATGAGAGCCTAATTAATTTTTTCCTTTTTACCTGGGATTAAAAATTAATTAGTTGAAACTATAAGAAGTTGCAAACTAATTATGCCTCTCACAAATAACTAATTTAAGTAAATGTTGTTGGCAAAAAAACTACCTTAATATTTGTACTTCATATGGATAGAGTACTTCATAAGCAAGGTCAAACATATAAAAAGAAAGAAAGAGAGGTATGGATTTGGGAAGGCTTTTTGACCAAACTAAAAAAAAAAAAAAAAAAAAAAAAATTACCAGATTAATGCACATTGGAAACTTTTTACCATATTAATGTTCACGCCACTGATCACGCAGGGGGAGTATGTGCCACGTCAGTCGCGTGAAACAGGTCCACGCCATCAATGGCGTGGACCTATTGCACGCCACCTAGTGGCGTGAACCTTGTTCACGCCAGTAGGTGGCAATGAATAATTAGACCCACATTTGTGGGTCTAATTCAACATTAAAAAAAAAAAAATTTAAATGTCAGGTGGCATGAACAGGGTTCACGCCACTGACATTTTGTGTCAAAAAATGTTAGTGGCTTGAACCCTATTCACGCCACTAGTAGCGTAATCTGTCCTTGCACCACTAATTATATTATTTTGGTAAAAAGTTTCCAATGTGCATTAATCTGGTAATTTTTTTTTTTTTTTTTTAGTTTGGTCAAAAAGCCATTTGGGAATCAAGCATAGATGAAAGAGATTCCATGTTGACACGTGTGAGGGGAGAGAGAGAGAGGAGAGAGAGAGGGAGGTGAGGAGTCGTAATCAAAGGGAAGGAATAAGTCCATATGTATTTCCTTTTCCATGACAGTTAGTCCTCCATCCTATCTTAACCTTATACTCACACTTAGGGCATATCCATGAAATCTCCACATCATCCCTATCCATTTCTATCTTCAAACATTTTATCGTTTCGTTTCATAACATCCTTATCATCTTCTCCGTGATTTCATCTGTCACCCTAATGCACAGTAATCAACGTAACTTGTTCCCACTACATCACCAACATGAGCATCGTCTATATATAAATTCTATTTTATTGCACTTTTTCTCTGATGTTTTCCTGCTCCTCTTTAAATTTGTCTGAACTTGGGGAAGATGGATATCAAGGGAGATATTTTATGTTCGTTCATGCTAAAGAATTAAAAACTGATTTTCCCCGCTTTCCAATTTAAATATGGGTTTGACAACCGTACGCAATGTTGGCAAATTATAAGATAGGATAACAGGATCTCAGGTAAGGGTTAAAAAAAAAAAAAAAGGCTCAGTTGGATTTTTAAATTGAAAAACTAGAGAGAAAACTAATTTAAGTTGCACAAGTCAATAAATTTGCACCAACTTCAAAAATAGCTTCTACTAACTCGCCTATCATTCATACAATGTTCTGCTAAAACTACCCAAAAAAAAAAAAAAATCAGTGGTTAATTTGTAGCGCTTACAAAAAAACCGTTACAAATGTTATATTTTGTAGCGATTTTGATCAAAACCACTACATATTTGCAACAAGACCACTTGCGTCAAGATGCTTGCTGGTTAGGGAAAGAATTTTGTAGCGGTTATAACAAAATAACCACTACAAAATTTGGTGCCAAATTGACGCCAAATTTGTTGCAGTTATTTTGTAGCGGTTTCCTTTCAGAAATCGCCACAAATATGACTTGAAGGTTGTAGCGGTTTACACGCAAGAACTACTACATAATGCAAAGAGTTTGAATCTTTGTAGCAGTTTGGCCAGAAACCGCTATATAATGTAAAAAGTCTTGAACATTTGTAGTGGTTAGGCATAAAAACCCACTACAGAATGTAAATAGTTTGCAAATCTTTGTTGGTCAGTTGAAACCTGTATAAATAGTTTTCCACACAAATTATTCTAAGAAGAATTTGTAGTATGAAGCCAAACATTGGTTTCAAAATAGCTATCTGCAGGGACGGACAGAAGGGGGTTAGGGGTGGCCCCCGCTCTCCCTAAAATTTTAAAATGAAATATAAACGGCCCAAAGTTTAAGTCCGACTTTTTGACCTAGAAAAAAGTCCCTGACTTGGCTCTGCTTTCTTCCCTTCATTTGCCTTTATATATATATTTAAAAAAGAATATAGTAATAAAGGGTGGGGCCCACAACCTTTATTTATCCTCAACCCCACTTGTTTTCCCTTTGCCAAATCTTTCGTCTCTTCTTCCTCATTGTTTTTGAAGATAAATTTTAAGAATAAAAAAGGTACTCAATCACTTCTTTTTATTGAATTTCCTTCATAAAATTTATTATATATGATTTAATCTTTCTAATAATACTACTTTTATACCGATTAGAGAATATTTTCGAGTTAGGATTTTGGAGTAGTTTTAAATTTTGTTAAAATATGGCTATGAGAATATAGATGATGACTAATAGTTAATTTTAATTGGTTTAATTTTGTTATTAATGATATTTTTAAAATCATATTGGTATTTCATTCATGCTCTTTATATATTGGGCTAAGTATCAATTTTGCTCCCAAAAGCACATCCAGAGGACCAATTTTGCCTTGGAAGTTTTCTTGAGAGCAATGTCGCCCCGAAAGTCTTAAAACGTAGTAATGTTTGCCTCTCCGTTAGGGCTCCGATCCGTTAACAACTCTAATGGTCAACGCTAGTTGACTTCATTATGTTGACGTAGACGGTCTACGTGGCATCTTTGTCACTTTTTTATGGGTTAAGTAGCAATTTTGCCACGGAAGTAAAAGCCCAGAAGCAATGTTACCTTGAAAGTTTTTTTTTGGCTCAATGTTGCATCAGAAGTCTAAAAATGTAGCAATGTTCTCCCTTTTTTAACAACCCCAACGGTTAAACGTTAGTTCCCCCACAATGGATTGTGCCATTAAGAGTGTGTCTATGAATTTGCTTCCTTTCCTCCTTTTTTATTTTCAATTTTCCTTGTACTGCAGCAAATTTGCCTTTGAAGACTTGCTGACAAAGTTCAAATTGGGAAGGCTATACAAGATGAAGCCAGACTTGAATAGCTTTTCATTTTCGAACGAAGTGAGCAAGTCTTCAATTAACTATAATTAAAGATGTAGCAGTTTTAGTAAATAAACCACTACAAGTTGCAAAGACTCTTGCACATTTGTAGCAGTTAATCCTAAAAACCGCTACAGAATGCAAAACAGTCAACCACCTTTGTAGAGATTACATAGACACTACTACAAAGTGTTCGTGTTTTGTAGCGGATAATTCTAAAAACCGCTATAGAATGCAAGTAGTCAATCACAATTGTAATGGTTATATAAAATTGCTACAAAGTGTCACGATGAACAAGGTAGGGTTTTGTGTATTGTAGCGGTTAAAGTAGCCGTTTTAAATAAACCCTAAAATGTTTACACTTTATAGCGGTTTTGTCATCACACCACTACAAATGTTGAACTTCTTAAATCTCTCTTCCATCACTCTTACCACGTAAATTTCATTCTCATGTGTTGTCTTGTGACATTTAAATAAAGTATTTACGGAGTGATGGCTTTAGGAAGAGGGTTTAGAGAAGGGGAAGGAGCTGATACGTGGAAGAGTGCCTCGACCAGAGGGCAATAGTAAAGGGGGCGGTGATAGAGGCCATTAAGGGGAGCACGGGGGTAGAAATGTCTCAGTGTCAGTGCCATCGCATGAGGGGATCCAGCTACATTAGCTCTTCCCAGAGGAGACGACCCACAAGAGGTGATCCCACAGCAAGAGACCCTACCGTCTAATATTTTGGATGAGGACGTTGAGCTCAATCAGAGTGACTTAGGGCAAAATGACGAGTTTGACATCAACTTTCTCATTATCCTGAACCTGAACAAGAAGTAAGAAATTCAAACTGACACAACTGAGAAGTTCCAAGCACACAAACAAATCTTGATTAATTGCACCAAAGTTGAACCCTTCCTTCAGTAAAGATTGTACACTTATATATTATCCTATATATTTTCTTACATTTATACTTACATTTCATGATTGCCATCTCATGATTAATTGCAGGGAATTCAGAAGTCATGTGAAGTGTCAACTTAGGATCCGTACACAGACATCCTCCAAAATTGACAGAAAGATCCACAGAGAATTCCAAGGTCAGTTCGCGAAGAATACTAAATGACCACAACCGTACTCACCAAAATTCAGAGCTCTCACACTCGGCCCTCTCGATCATGCCACTAGGTTTACGGCATATAATGTTAATCGTTTCAAGTTTTGCATAGTTTCACGAGATGAAGAATTGCTAACCCAAACCTCAGGTGTTTATGGCACCTTTGGGACAAGGAGTTATGCCAGCAGTAGTGATGGAAACATGCAGTTCGAAGATGTCTTGTATTATGAAAAGCTTCTTGATCTCGTCCAAATAAATTATAAAGTATGGGCAAATACAACAACTTCCTGGGGGACTACAATTGACGACTTAGGCATCACATTAGTAAATTTCTCTTGGCCAATTCACACTAGTCAGTCTCAAGATGATGAGCTATATATTTTTTGCCTCAGAGGCACACCAAGTTTATTATGTCAAGAACGAGAAGCACAGGGATTGGAATATGGTGGTTCACTTAAAGCCTCGGGACATTTACGACGTGGGTAATGGTGATAACATCGCCTACGAGAGTGAGTTGTTCCAACATGCCAATTTCGAAAACTTTTCCCGGATAATGATGAGAATTTACCTATAGTTCAACATGTTAGTTGAAGTTACGTTTTATTATCACTTAATTTAAATTTAATTTGTGTACTAACATATTAAACTCACAACTAACATTTTCTCTACACATTTTTTGTAGGGGTTAAGGAGTAAATTGGCCAACAAACTTTTACCTTAGGAGCGCCCAGCACAAATAACTTTTAAGTGGACCAAAAATACCAAAAAATTTTAAAAATTTGCAGTTAACAACGAGTTAGAAAAAGATAACATCCGTTATATAAGGTGTAGATTGGCCAATGGAGTTTTACTCCAGGAGCGCCAAACACAAAAAAACTTTTAGTCGGGAGCGCCCTAAAGACAAAATTCTAAATTTTACTAAATTAAATAAATTTTTTTCTCAATTGTCATTATTCAATATATAGATATCTATGAACAAAAATTACTCATTTGCTAAAGTAAACAAAATGTTTATTAAAAATATAATTATATGATTTAAATAAAACTCAAGGTGTTTTATAATTTATTATATATGTTAAACAAAAAAATTATATGATTTATTTTTATTTTAGAAGAAATTTTTGTGAGTTAAAAAATTCATTTAATGTTAATAAAATTTAAAAAATCTATTATATCCTAAAAGAAATGAAATGAATTTAATTTTTATTTTTATAAAAAGAGCTTAATGGATATCAATGTTGATACTTAATAATATAAATCCGACAACTTGATGATATATTTGTTAATTAAATAATCTATTGATTATATGAATATGGGACTTGTTGAAAAAAAACCTAGATAAAAAGTTAAAATTTCGTTGGTCAAATTGCTCCTTGACACATTATTAAATTGTCCTTAATCAAGACTCTTAAGTTAGTTTTTTTTTCCAACAAGTTCCATATTCATATAATCAATAGATCATTTAATTAACAAATATATCATCAAGTTGTTAGATTTATATTATTAAGTATCAACGTTGATATCCATTAAGCTCTTTTTATAAAAATAAAAATTAAACCCATTTCATTTCTTTTAGGATTTTTTAGATTTTTTAAATTTTATTAACATAAAATGAATTTTTTAACTCACATAAACTTCTAAAATTAAAATAAATCATATAATTTTTTTTTAACATATATAATAAATTATAAAACACCTTGAGTTTTATTTAAATCATATAATTATATTTTTAATTAAATTTTTTTTTATTTTAGCAAATGAGTAATTTCTGTCCATAGATATCTATACAAGTAGTTTTGGATAATGACAATTGAGAAAAAAATGTATCTAATTTAGTGAAATTTAGAATTTTGTGCTAGACGCTCCTAAGTAAAAGTTTTTTGTGCTGAACGCTTATGGAATAAAAGTTTGTTGGCCAATTTATACCTTAGATAATGGACGTTATCTTTTTCTAACTTGTGATGACTACACATTTGAAAAAAATTGTGTTGACTGCACATTTTTAAATTTTTTTTAGTATTTTTGGTTCACTTAAAAGTTATTTGTGCTGGGCGCTCTTGAGGTAAAAGTTTGTTAGCCAATTTGCTCCTTAACCCTTTTTTGTAGGGATGGTGAGGAAGATTGATTTAAAAAATTATACTTATCTTATTGTAATCTTCTATATTTTGTTAAAAACCGAATAGAATGTTTATAGTGGTTTTAAAATTGCTACAAATATCGTCACATAAACCACTACAAGTTAAAATTGCTACAAAAACCATCACATAAACCACTACAAGTGTTATGCAGATAACCCTATAAATACCCCCACCACACCTCATTTCACACACTCATTGATTTCTTCCTACCCACCTTCTCTCATTTTCTCTCGTTTGTCAACTTTTTTGTTTCCTGGAGAGATTAAGTCTTTAATTTTCTTTTCTCTACTTCTTTCCAGTAAGTGGATCAAATATGGTAAACATTTTTTAAAAAATCTTTAATTTCAATTTTTGCCTTTCTTATAATTCTCTGATACTAATTATTTTTTATGTAGAATTTTAAGGACATTCGCTCAACATTCCTTCTATAATTATTAACAATAATTTCATAATCAAATATCATCAAGTGGAGAATATAATAAGTTTATATTATCTACACGTTCTCATTATTATACCTATATAATATCCAAAATCAAATATCTTCTAGCAATATCAATCTTTTTAATACTAAATGTTATCATTTAAATTTAAATTCTTACTTAAATAATAAAATAATCGAAAACAACTCAAATTAAGGTTTTTTTTTTTTTTTTAAAAAAAAACATTGTTAATATTATGTAGTTGTTTTGGAACCGCTATAAATTTTGATATAAATTTTTGGCGGAATATTTAAAATTTAACCTAAAGTTTCTAGTGGTTTTCAAACCATTACAATACTGGATGAAATTTCAAAAAAGGTAGCACAAATTCTTAAAAAATTTGTGGTAATATTTTGTAGTGGTTCTCTAACCGCTTCAAATTTTATTTCAAATATTTAGCACCATTTTTTAAATTTCATCTAATTCTATAGTGGTTTGAAAACTACTACAAACATTTTCCGCCAATTTTTAAAATGTTGTGGATGTAACTAACCGCTACTAATTATTAACACAATACGTCATCCAAGTCTCATTGATCTTGTAGTGGTGACATCAAACCACTACAGTAACAATAGTGGTTTATTTATGTGAGTAGCGGTTTTTATGAACCGCTACAAAATAACTTGCAACTGTGTATTTTGTAATGGTTTTATCAACCGCTACGAATGTTGTTTGTAGCGGTTAAATATGCAATTTTGACTACTATAAAATATTGTTTTTTTTTTTTAGTGTAATTAGCAAAGCTCTAGGTAGCAGTTTTTATTTTATTTTATTTTATTTCTTTTTCTTGTTTAGAGGACCTACAGACATTAATGGCATGAGGTTATAAGTGAGATTCTATTGACAACTTCTCATTTACGGGGAAGCTTTCATGCTACTATGTTCTTTGATAGTGCTATAATAGGAAGCACATCTAAAGTTTGAATCTTGGTAATATTGTTGTAGTCAAAAGAGCTATAAAAGATCAAATTTTCTTGAGCATGCTCAAAAGCCTTTTGAAAAACTAAACTGCCACCATAAAGGAGAAGAAGTGAATGCGTTTTGGATCAACAATAGAAGCATCTTTTGCAACATGATTTTTGGCGTACGAAATAAGTATATGAAATGAGTTTTATCATAGCTTGCATAAACGTGCTTCTTGAATGCTAAATCAAATGGGCCTAAAAAATGAAGCTCAAGTGAATGAGATCTTATTCTGCAGTTGGTGCCAGAGAAAGAAGGATGAATGGAGATGAATGCAACTTGGCAGTTGAAAAAGATGGAACCAAATTGGGAATTAGGATGAATGGAGGCTAACGGAGATTTTTTTCGCCTATTGTAAAAAAGAACATACTACTTCCGGTGTAAAATACAAGATGCCCATAATTAAATGTTGGTTAAAATTGGTTAAAGATATATAATATATATATATATATATATATAAAAAACTTACTTTCCTAAAATAACCCTATTTACGGAGAGGGTGAGTGTGAGAGAGAATGAGTGCAAAACAATATTGGAGATGATGAGTGAGAAAAAAAATATATGAGAGACATGTAATTAATTAAAGGTAAATATATATTTAAAAAAATGATGAGACGAAAATAAAGTGTATTTTATTATTTTTGTAAATTTGATTCTTATATTTTGAATCAGATGGTGGTGAATTTCCATTTAATTTGTTTATATTATTTAATAGTATTAGTTATGAAAGTGAGTATGATATGAAGCGCCACTCCATAAAGGGTAGAATCCAAAGAGAGTGCAAAGTTGAATTGGTATTTTATCTAAAATATGAGATCTAGTTTAGAATACAATTTATATTACAAATTATATCTCATATTTAATATTAGAGGAGTATATATTACCCCAATCCTAAATATAATATATAATTTGTAGTTTAAACTACCAATTAGATCTTATATCAAGGATTGAGGGTACTATACTTCTTAAGTTTGACTTCATCGGACATGGGACTTCTACTTATAAAAATTGTGTCACTTTTTCTAAAATACTCATATATATTGAGAATATTAAACATAGTAGACAAAGAAAAAGAGAACAACAATGAAATTAATTAGGATTATGTGAAAAAGATATTAAATAAATCAAACAAAGAAAATTGAGGCCGTATATATAAAATCAAAACAAATCTCTCAACGAAGTTTTTACTTAATACCGAAGGGAGTAATATTAGATTATATATGTTGCTGATTGGTCTTTCTTCAACCCACAAGGGTGAAAATAGGTCAGATCCCTATGAAAGCCGACCTACATCTATCTATTTAGGGCCTGGACCGCACCGAACTATTTGTTAAAAAGGTCATGCTAAGATATATTTAAATGCCTAAATGTGTAAATAGGTTAGACTTATTTTGTTAAGACTTAGCCTGTAAGCCTTCAGGCTTGGCCTATTTTCACATTAAATAAATATAAATATATTTATATCATATGAATAACATAATATTTTTTATTTTTTATTCTTATATTCTACTAAAAGCCTAAAATTTTATAGGTTTTAAGAGGCTCAAAGTACACAAACGCTATTTATAGCGCCGAAGCGCCTGATATGAGGTCTTTTTTAAAGACCTACATTGTAAATACACCTTTAAAAAGGTTTTAGATTCGATCAGACTTTATAAAGGCTCAGGTCTAAGCCTCAATAAAATCCTGCATGCAGACTCAGGCCTTTTACCCCTATTACAGCCTCATACGTATTTAGTCAAAACCTAACATAGCCTGGTCTGTTTCCATCCTCATCAGCGCACAAAGATAACAAGAGGATACAGTGTGGAATTCCCAGTAACTTGAAAACAACATGAGACCCTTTTATCTTGAAATTCAAATGCTCTTAGCTTCATTGGACACTCCCTTACCCACTTGACATGACTTGAGAGAGAAATATTAGCGGATCAATTCCCAATTTTGTCATCCCAATATCATAAAACAGACATATATATAATTAAATTCATATATCATATATACCGCTCTGATTTTATTTATAAGTCCCCTTTTAACCAAATTATAATACCAAAGAGAGGTAGTTAGCTCAATGATTATGAGATGAATTTTGAACTTTACCCTCATTTATGATTGAGTACCTTTAACTCTTTCTTCTTTTTCTATTTTCATTGGAACAATTAATATGAGTAAAATTGTCACAATCTCACTTATTTGGTCAAATGGACTTATAAATAGGACCTGAGTGGTATGAGTTTGTGTGACAGCTGTCTATGTGTCTATATTTATTTATGTATTTATTTAGAGAAATTTAAGAGAGGGTGAATAAATGGAGATGGTGAATATATGGAGATATGTACATATATATGTGGGTATATTTATATAATGGGGACCGCATAACAAAAGTCAGGAGTGTAGCCCATGCATCAATATCACTCCCACATAAACAAACACACAAAGCGTCTCATTCAAATTTATAGCCCCCAAAAGACGCCAACCCCACACCAATAATAACACAATTAACCCCCTCCAAATTTAAATGATGTTATGGTTATTACTTATGAAAACTCGTAGAAAGAAGGTAGCTATAAAACCAAGCCTTGTAGTGAGTGATAAAGTAGTATCTATCTAAAAAACTAGTAGTAATTGATATCGTTCAATAAAAACATTGCTCATTTATGTAGTCAAACCTCATTCAATTCTCCCTTCAATCCTATATATGCATGAAAATGTTTTTTTATTTATAAGAAACAGTAGAAACTTGTTTGAAATTTTTATTGCTCATGTCTCTTTTTCCTTTTTCCCCCACATTAATTATTGGTTTTTTTTTTTTTTTTTTTTTTTTTTTTCAGCCACATTAATTATTGGTTAGTGTCACAGTGTTAACTAACCATTAAATCTCTCTCTCTTTATAAATGATGATTTTTTTTTCCAAAAAAGGGGTTATTTTTTTACATCTTTGTTCTGTAATCAATTTTAACTAATTTTTTTCCCTATATAATTTACTTCTTTTGAATACTGTAAAACAAAGCAGAATAGTTAGTAGCACTTCTCTCTCTCTCTCTACATGTATTTTTTTTATTAGAAGCAATTACATCTAGACTACTATTAAGTACTGAATGTGTGGACATATTTTTTCATAGGAATTCAAATATTAGTTGACGATAGATTAACTTCTTTTATTAACCCCTTTAATCTGTCTCTTTTATTTGAACTAAACGGGTAGATATTAATTATTGAGAGATTACAAGCTAGATGGAATCGGGAGTTATTACAAGCTAGATAGCTCTATTTGAATTGACATTGAAAAAGTAGATTCAGGTAAATCAAAATAAAATTCTTTTTATAAGACGTATTTCATATACTATAAATCATATTAATATTTAAAAATAAAGTAGTTAAAATTGAAACTTTATATAAAATTGGAAGAAAGATAAAAAAATCGTAAAACGTAAGATCGTAAAAAATCCTAAAAATATAAAAACGTTTGAAAAATTAGTAAAATCGTTTTAATAAAAAAAAAAAAATCATAAAAACGTAAAATAATAATGATAAATTAAGATTTTAACTAAGCGATTAAAATAACAACTCCTACAAATAATTGACAGACGAGCGCGTTTTAGTAGAGGATGGGAGAGAAGCGAGTGCCAATGCAACAAGTGGGGCCAAGTGGACCACCAGAAATCCCTGTGATTAGAAACTTACCCAATCATAACACAGAGTTTAGGATCACCTTTCCCCCTTGCACCAATCACAAACCAGATAAGGCATGGGACCACCTTCACTGTGACCAAAAGTGCAACCTCGCCTTCCTTCTCTCTGGTACTTATACTGCAAAAGGACCTTTTGTGGGTCATCCCTTCCTCCATCACTTTTTCCTCAAATAATTCATCTTCCTCCTTCATTCCTCGTTTCCCTTCTCCGTCCAACTTCGATTTCACTCCATACCTCTCCAAAATCCTGACTTTTTGTTTTAATGACTTCTTCTAAGAACTCCGCCGCCCACGCTGTCGGCGGCAAGACCGCCAGAGCCTGCGATAGCTGCATAAGGAAGCGTGCTCGCTGGTACTGTGCCGCCGACGATGCTTTCCTCTGCCAATCCTGTGACTCCCTCGTTCACTCCGCCAACCCATTGGCTCGCCGCCATGAAAGGCTCCGCCTCAAAACTTCCTCCTTTAAATCTTCCTCCTCCGTCAATCTCACTCTTGCTCCCTCCTGGCACCGTGGCATCACCAAGAAGGCTCGCACCCCTCGACATGGAAAGAACAACCACTCTTCCACCGCCGCCGCCGCCGCCACCCATCAAACCATCAGGAACCCCTTCCGTCTCGTGCCGGAAGTGACTTCTGATGAATATTCCAATTCTCACGAAGAAAATGAAGAGCAGCTTCTTTATCGGGTACCCATATTCGACCCGTTTGTAACAGAGCTTTGTGCGACTCCTCCATCCTCTGCAACTTCAGCCGAAGCAGCAGTAACGGCCGATACGCCCCGTCCGAACCAGACAGAAAGCAATAAAGTCGTCTCATCGCCGGGAAACAAAAGCTATAATAATAATAATGGGGTGGACAATTTACACGGCTTTCTTCCATCGGAAATGGAACTTGCTCAGTTTGCCGCCGATGTTGAGAGTTTATTGGGCAGGGGATTGGAGAATGAGTGTATAGGCATGGAGGATTTAGGGCTTATTGATAGTAAAGAGAAGGAGTCGAGGGAATATTCTGTGGGCAGTGAAAAAGTGAAGGTGGAGGAAGATGAAGAAGAGAGCCTGTGTAAGGGTGAAACAGATGAGATGGAGATTGGAATCAGAGAAGCATTTGAACTGAACTTCGATTACGACGACTCTCCGGCAGCAACAAGCGAACAACCAGACAATAACAACGACGAGGACGAGAAGAAGGTCAATGAAGAAGAAGTCAAACCAAATAGTAATCAAAGAAAGAAGAAGATATTATTGCAATTGGATTACGAAGCAGTCCTATCAGCTTGGGCATCTCAGAAATCTCCATGGACGACAGGTGGCAAACCAGACTTTGACGCCGACGAGTGTTGGCCGGGATGCATGGTACGTATACTTAATTATCACAAATTTACATTCCAAGTACTAAGACACTACAAAAGACAATGCATATATATACATGAGCAATGTTACCCATAAATTTACACGAACTGATATATATAGAATGAATAATGTGAGGATTAATTTGTGATGGAATTTGGTTGAAACAGGGTATGTGTGGAAAGGAGCTTCATCAACCGTACTATGGAGAAATGGGAACATACCAGGTAGGGATGGGAGACGGAGGGAGAGAGGCGAGGGTGACGAGGTACAGAGAGAAGAGGAGGACGAGATTGTTCTCGAAGAAAATAAGGTACGAGGTTCGCAAATTGAATGCAGAGAAGAGACCCAGAATGAAAGGGAGGTTTGTGAAGAGGGCTTCATTTGCAGTTGCTAATACTAATAATAAAACACAACTTCCTCCTGCTCTTTGCTCAACAAATTAAATCAATAATTAGACCCTTTCTTTATTAATTTTCGATAGCTACGTAGTTATTACTAGCTTGTAATAGCTACCCCTGCCATTAAATTTTGCTACTTTATATTTTTGCTACATATTATTCCCCCGTGTACCACCAAACTCTATGATGTATGTACAGTTCCAATATTAATGAATGAGTACGAATAATTAATAAATGGAGAAGCTCTTTTTGAATTATATATGAGCGCGGCTACTTTTCTTTTTTTATTTCTCTACCGGTATCCTGTGCTGGTAATTGATTAATTCGTTTCATGGGACCTACTACTACCAAATAATTATCATGACTACGAAGCTCAAATATAAGACCTGTGGTTAAATTGAAACGACCCAACCTAGTTGAACCAGCACTTTGGGTTACTTTCATTTTTCAAAGCCGTTTATGTGTGTCTGCTTTACTTAAAATGGCAGCGACGATGACTCATCTATAGAGTCTAAGGGCCCATTTGAAATAGTGGAGATATAATGTAAGTGATTTTTTTTTTTTTTTTTTTTTTTTTTAAGGTGCAAAAATACATAGTCACATATTTAAAGTAGAAAACTTGACCGTTAAGATGGATGGTTTGACTAAAACTGGTGATGTGTAAATGGTGGGGCCCACAGTATGTCCATGTTAGCAAAATTTGATTTCACTCCCTTGTTGCAGTTTCTCTCTCACTGAGTTAGACCCCCACAATCTTCTCCTTGGATATTCCTATGCTTCGAGAGCCACGTCACAGTGGTATACATTTCTCCGGCGAAATCAACAATTCACCCACCAGCATCTGTAATAATGGGTATCATCCGAATGAGAAATTGAAGTATAAAATAAATCTCATGCACCATGAAGTGGATCCCCCTCTGGTGTGGCTCTAATTGATTCCAACGGTATGATATACAAAGGATCATATGTGGAATCAGTGGCGTATAACCCGAGCATGAGTTCGGTGCAGGCAGCCTTGGTGTCGTCGCCGGGGCGGCGGCGACTACCAGAAAATCGTTGGTGTGGTGTGGTGGAGAAAGAAGGATCAATGGTGAAACAAGAACAAACATCGAAGCTGTTGTTACTGTCAATATCATGACAATGTCAGTTGAAGACATTCTTTTGCACTTTATAAATGCTTAAATTAGCTAATTGAAATACTTAATCCAGATCATGAATCATCTGAGGATATATGAAATTATTGGAGTTAAATGCAAGGAATTGATATTATCAAACCCATAATAGCATCGGTACCCTGTATTCAACTTCATTAAATTCATATTCAAAAATCAACATCCAAAAGTATTGTCTATTGTTCAGATTTTCTTTTGATCTTTTTCCCTGTTCTTGTATTCTCTTATATTGCCATATCCGAGTCATACATAGTACTGGAATCTCTCAGAGATTAAAGGGAGACAAAAATTCGGAAGGAAAACTGAACTCTAAAATAGTAGCTTGTTTAAACTCAAAAGGGAGCTGTCACTCTGTCTCCCACTTCACTTTCTTACCTGGGACTCCGCTGCAGCCGGCCGAAATAGAAACTCTGACCTACGGCCAAACAGAGCAAGTGAAGAGCATGTTCACCACCGCCTTCGATCGGTGGTCGGAGGTAACTACATTGAGTTTCACGGAAGCGTTATCGTACCAATTCGAGAAAAAAGGGAGTGAACTCGAACTTTGCTGACATGGACATACTGTGGGCCCCACCATTGCACACATCACCAATTTTAATCAAATCATCCAACTTAATGGTCAACGTTTTCTACTTTAACAGAATATGTGACTTTTACTCCATTTTTATAACCACATAGTTACGTTTGCATCTAAAAAAAGCATTTGCTGCTGGACACTCTTTTGACCAAACCACATGTGTATTTTTGCACCTTAACCTTTATATAAAAGCTTTTGTAAATAGAAGATAAGATAAAAGTTAGATTGTAGAAGTAATTTGTGTTTGAGGTAACGATAACACAAGAGGGTTTTTTTTTCCAGATTAGTTCTTGTTTGGAATAATATTTGAAAAGTCAATTAAAATACAAAAAAACTGAAAATAATATAAATCTTAATATTTAATACTATATATATATATATATTAGTTGTATATATTGTGATAATTGAAGATAAAAATTTAAATTTAAATTTGAAAAAAAATTAAATTATTATTAAAAATTAAAAATTATAAAATATTTAATTAAATATATTCTAATAGATAAATTAAAATGCATATAAATGTATATTTAATAGTATATTATTATTCTAAAAGCTGAAAAGAATAACTTCTATCAGAAATGACTTTTTATATAGAAACCCACCCAAGTTATCACAACCACACCAGGGCCCAGGTGGAAGGAGATACTCCCCATCCCTCCCATCGCGCATCTGGGCCGTTGAAATCCTGATCCAACGGTTCAGATTAAAAAAAAAAAAAAAAAATTTGTTGTTTTGTCTTTTTCGAAAAAGACAAAAAACAAAAATTCGTTTTTTTAAAAATAATCGTTGGATCAAGATTTAGACGGCCCAATCAAGATTTGGATATCCGCATTAAAAAATGAAAATGAGAGAATCCGGTTCCGACACTTTTAGGAGAAAACCGACCCAAGTTATCACAACCACACCAGGCTAACTTTTTTCCTTCACTAACTTCTCCTCCATGGCACTGATATTTTGATGGTGTTTTGACTCTACCCACTAAATCCATTGAAGGAACCAACGCATCTAACAGTGACGTACTAGTACCAAATTTTTGCAGTGTCTTCTCTATGGTGAAGGTGAATAATTAAAATGTGTGAAAATTTGAAGCCGCGTGGATCTGCACCGATCTGGCCTGGTACAGTGGAACAGAAAAAGTAGTCCTTTTTTTTTTTTTTTTTTGTCCTTACCCCCACGTAACAAATAATTTAAAGCATTAATGGTTTCAGTAACACTCGCTTATTAAAGTGATTGAGATAGGTGTTGGGTCCAAATTTGGATAAAGGTTTCAAATTTCTTAATTTGATCATATATATCCTATATGTGAAAGGTTAGAATGGAATCGAAGGTGCTCGATATAATTTCAATTCCCATATGTCATGTCATCCTTTGTCCGTTTTGGGGGTAAAATTATTTTCTAAAAAAAAAAAATCAGATAATTAT
Organism: Acacia acuminata; assembly: GCA_019022655.1. Lineage (NCBI taxonomy): Eukaryota > Viridiplantae > Streptophyta > Magnoliopsida > Fabales > Fabaceae > Acacia > Acacia acuminata. Next base: position 349,890 of record JAFJYI010000220.1, on the reverse strand, counting down.
ATGTGAAGCTTGGCCACCTCTATCTTACTTCATTATATTTTCACTTGCGTTGTTCACTTCTTTGTGCCGCCAGAAAATTCATTTACATTGAGATAAACAAGTGTGGGAATATAATTCACTATCATAAAAAAAAAAACACTTTTAACTTCTGTTTTTATAAGACCCTTAAACAATTGTTTATAAGAGTCATAGAAAAAAAGTGTCGTTAAAAATTTATGACTTACAACGACTGTTTTTAAAAAATATTCGTTGAATTTCAACGACTATTATTTAAATAACAGTCATTGCACATCTACAAATCTACATCACGCACGTATACTAAACAGTCCATAGAACTATCTAAAACACAATATAAAGTGTAATTTAAACAAGCTAAAACCTCGTGAGAAAAAGAATGAATTGAAAATGGACGATGAGCAGCACCATTTAATATTCAACTTAAGAAATAGATCGTTTCATGTCATACGAATCACAAAAATAAGAAAAATAAAACCTCTCAGGTCTTAACTAAATAATGCAGAAGACAAATAAAAGAATTGTTTACAAACAAAAGAAAACACCAGGAAATAGAACAGAAAAAACTCTACAATGGAACTATCCATTTAGAATTTCAACGAAAGCACTAGAAAATAGAGTTCTGATATCCTCATCATCGCCTATGGGGGGCTTCCTCCTTTTCACGTTTGCTCGACATATTGTTTAGTGAGGGGGAGAGAGGGAGAGAGAGAGAGAGAGAGAGAGAGAGAGAGGAGGGAGGGAGGGCGAGAGAGAGAGACCCGGATCTCGCAATCGGCGACACAAACGACGGCTCTGGAGGCTGTGGAGCACGCTCATTGTTCACGACAGAGGACGAGTCGGAGTCGCTCACGCCGCTATAGTGAATCTCCTTGGTGGCAAGGGTGGGGCCGTTGGGTGCGGCAAAGGAGATATGTGGGTCTCGAGACTCTTATCTGCGTTTAGAATGATGGATTTAAGAAAGACGTTCTCCATACGGTTGGGTTTTAAAGAGAAAAAGAGAGGGATAACAAAATGTCGAAGGTGCGAGATTAAAGTTGAAATATCTGAACATTTTGAGTTTCAACGACTGGTTTTTAAAAACCAGTTGTTGTAACTTAAAATAAAATAAAATAAAATAGTATGAGGGAGACTCGACTGTTTTTTTCAATGCGTATCAATGACTATTCATTTACAAACAATAGTTTGTTTTACTTCTCTTAATTATAGGCTACATACTAATAAATAGCTATTAATATAAGATAAAATCACAACAGTTATGTAATCTTTAAGGCTTTTATTCTAACGATAAGTAGCACTAATTTTTTGCTTATTGATTAAATTTAATGTGTGATTTCAATGGTATTGATATATATATATAAGAGATTGTTTTTAATTTATGATATATTGTTCAATTTATTAAATTTAATTAGGAATTAACTAAATGAAAACATGGTTAGATTTCTTCATTTAACTTTCGAAATTCTAGGCTACATACTAGGAAAAAATTAAATAGCTATAAATATGGGATAAAATAATATATATATATATATATATATATTGTTCAATTTATTAAATTTAATTAGGAATTAACTAAATGAAAATACATTTAGATTTCTTCACTTAACTTTACAAATTCTAGGCTACATACTAGAAAAAATAGCAATAAATATGGGATGAAATCATATATATATATATTAAATTTAATTAGAAACTAACTAAATAAAAATACGGTTAGATTTTGTTTCTTACCTAGTGAAATTCTAGGCTACATACTAGAAAAATAGATTAAAAAAATATGGGATACAATGACCGTTTTTATAAAAAAAAAAAAAAAAAAAAAAAATTGTATCACAATATTTAACTTCCGTTTTGAAAAATAGATGTTAAATGTTAACCTTGTTTTGTAAAACAGAGCGTTAAATGTTCACTTTTAACGTTAGTTTTTAAAGAAACATATGTTAAAGGTAAGCAGAAAATCATAACAGTGTCATCACCTACTTTTTAACTCCATTTTATGTGAAACAGTTGTTGAATATTCTCGCCAAAATTCAAAAATGCCACCGCCTCGTTTTTTATGTCTGTTTTTATTTAATCGGTTGTTAGATGTGAGATTGTGAGTCATTAAATCTACTTTTTGTAGTAGTGATTGTTTAAACCAAAGAGAGGTGGTCCGATCCTGAAGTTGGTTAAGGCGTTAATAGAAGCATTTTAGCTCTTAAGTGTTTAGGTAAATGTCTAAAGGTAATAGACGACTCATTTTAACATTAGTATCATTTAGGAAGAAGGGAGATTTCGCCCTGCCTTTGGATCATGGGTGAGTCCAACCCCTTTCCTAAAAATAATGTATCAAAAAAAGAGAGAGAATGTAAAATACTTCTTCTTCTTCTTCTTGTTTAAAAAAAAAAAAAAAAAAAAAAAAAAAAAAAAAAAAAAAGAACTGAATAAGATTACTCGTTCCATCAATATATACAACAAGAGCAACAAAACCTAAGAAATACTTTTCATCGTTTTATAATGCTCCTTAATCTTTCTTTTATCTTGACAATACCAATTAATTAAATTAAGTATTACCAAATACAAATGAAGGTAACTTTTTTTTTTTTTTTTTTTTGACACATTTGTTTTAATTTTTAAAGTTTGAACTCATATTTTCATTCAAGATCAACGGAGTAAGTAATACGGGTCAACTTGCTAGTTGTAGGTTTAGCAGGTTCGATTAGGAAATAACCTACCTTTCAAAAGAGGATAGTCTTTTGCCAACTTGAGGCCACCATCAGTTGGGTGGCCAATTGCCCCTGTCAAAGGAACAACGGATGACTTTCGGGATCTGGCTTATACTGAACGACATTGAACAAATGAACGAGAATGACATCTTAAAATTTAAATTAAAACAAAAAAGTGGGCTAACTCGTATAACTCAGGAGTTATATGAGCTAGCATGTGACGGGTGCTGGTTTGGCGAGCGAGTTGAAAAAAACTACATTCAAGCTGGCTGCCAATACACTTGCAGCGAGTTAGGCTCACCCCATGGTACAAGCTCTACGATAAAATATGTAATTCCTTCATATTCTACCCTTTTGTTTTAAGACTTTTAATCACTTACTTTGCAATTATTTGATTATGGTTCTTTGAAAAACAAAAAAGCGATGCCTGGAATATTCCTGAAAGATATATAATCCAATTTATCCAACCAGAAAAATTGAATATAAATTTAGATATTTCAAATGGGTATTATAAATTAGATGTATAAATAAAATATATTTGATTATGGTTCATTGTGAATTTGAAGTCAAAATATTTTGGGCAACAAAATCAATGGAAGATCATGTTTATTGGACATCGTGTAGGTTAATTAGTACACCCTCCAGTCCTATATACTTCCCATTCTTGTTATAGAGCTTCTTCTAAAAGAATTTTTTAGGTCAATATTATTAGTCACTTTGAGAGTAATCTGAGTATATCTTCCAAATTTATCCAGGTAACTAAAGCTAAAATAAAACTATATGCGTAGTTTTCTCTGTCCTTTAAAACTTCATTAAGGCTATGTTTGTGAGTTTGGAGGAAAAGGGAAGGAAGGGGATGCAAGGAGAAAGGAGGGGAAGGGAAGGAAGGGAAATGGAGGATATTTCCTCCCCTTGTTTGGGAGTTAAAATATAGCAAGGGAGGAAGATAGAGGATTAATGAGTTACTTTTACCATTTTGTCCCTTTCTTTAATAATTAATATAATTATTATACTTTATAAATAAATTTAAATTTAAATCTTCTAAAAAATTAGTTATGTAAATTTAAATTTATGTGGTGTTGGTGGCGGAGGCTATGCGCAATGGTGGTGGCGTGGTGGCCGCGGCGGCGTGGTGGTGGCGGTGGCGGCGGCGGCGGTGGTGGCGACGGTGGTGATGGTGGTGGCGGTGGCGATGATGGGGTGGTGGTGGTGGAGGTGAATAAGGGTAAAGAAGTAATTAACCTATTTCCCCTCTTAAAACCCCCCATATTGGGGGAACTCTATTTTTTAGAAGGAGGAAGATTTTGGAGGATTTGTAAAAACCCCGATTCCTTCCCCTCCCGTTTTAAAACTCGCAAACAAGGAAGAGACTACCAAAACCCTCCCTTCCCTTTCCTTCCAAAATAGAACTCACAAACATAACCTAAGAGATAAAGTTCAAAAATTTTATCAATTTAAGACAAATTTAAAGAGTTAATTGTGATTACTTGATTCATATGAATTAGTTGAAAGTGTCCTCTAATAGAAACTAGAGGGATATAAAATATAAACAACTGAATTATAGATTAAAAAGTTGGTTAAATTGATTAAAGGCAATAAACCTATACCTTTATTGAGAAGAGAGAGTTAAATATATTGGTAAGAAAAAGATGTGTCTTATTGATGACTTCTCGTCTTTAATATATTTAAATCAAACTAAATTAAAGGGATTTTTTAAAAAGATTTTATGAGATATCAATTGGGTGTATTTTTTGTGGGATTTCAAATTAAAATAGAAATTATTAAATTTAGGAAAAAAGAAATAATAAATAATAATGGGAATTTTTCTGAATTTTTTTTTAAAAAAAATCATATTTATTATCATTAATATTATTTCCTTTTTCCTTTCATTGATAGGAAAAACACTATTTTGAAATTTGTGTTGGAATACCCATATATACGTGAGGCATAGAGAGAAGACAATGTATTCTATATTTTCCTTGGGTTGGTGATAGCAGGACAAGAGCTCATAATTTGATGAAAGGAGATTAAACTTTGGAAATGTAGAAGATCTATAGCACGGATGGAAATTTAGCTTTGAGTTTTTGTTTCTCTTTTCCTTCCTCGTCTTCTCTTTTGTCTACAGTGAGCTACTATTTTGGTCAAGAGAATATTCAGTTTATATAGGTAAACCTTTGTTTTAGATTATTATTTAGTTTGACTATGGATTAGTGGATGATGAATTCTTCTTTTAATTGTTATAATGTTATTTTGTTAATTCAATTGTGAGCCTAATTGTTCTGAAAGATGAGAAATTTGATTGGAATTTAATTTGGTATTCTAAAGAAGCCTAGCATAGGAAATTTAGAATTTAGAATAGACTTTCAACTGAATCGTGTAGAATTAAGTTTTTGAACTTAATTTGCTTGTAAGATAGATATATATCTATCGGCCCTACATACTCTTATTAGGCATACACTTAAATTAATTAGTTAAATACTAATCACCTGAGGAATTATGGATTAACATAATTGGAATGCCTTTTATTGAATCAAAATTAGACACTAAAAAGTAATCAAGACTATAATAATCTAAATCAGCACTTAAGATATGGAATCACCCATATTCTTAGCCTTAGTTAGCTTTGATTTTTTTTTCCTTAGTTTTATTCTTATCTTTGATTCAAATTGTGTTGATTCAACTTAAACAAAAGTGTAAAGTCATTGCTCAATTATATTATTGGTAATAAGTCTTCATATATCTTACTTACTCTTTATTTGCTCAAAACAAAAATGATATGGATGCATGTGCATTGTAAGCTCAGCATATTTGCTCAATTAATGGTTAAGCTTAATATGAATAACGGTTGGAGCAAAATTGTTATAATTTGAAAACTTTCAATGCGACATTGCTTTTAAAAAAAAAAAAAACAAATTTGATATTTTTTATAACTTCTGAGATAAAATTAGACCTTAGCCCTATTAAATTTTTACTCTTTCTCTATTTAAACTTCTCATGTTGCATGAGAAGAAGAAGATTTCTACACACACATGAAATGGTGGGACCCACATATATATAATGCTAATTATATATATATATGTGGGTCCCACCATTTCATGTATGTATTTGACTGACACTTCTCCTACAACATGAGAAGTATTTTTCCCTATATATATATATATATATATAATAAATTAATACTCTTTAAACCTAACAAATGCCTTATAAAATTGATCAAGAATACCTTCTATAAGGCTCCTATAATGAGGAGAAGAGGGAGTAACATTACATTAAATTGGATTATGTCACCTCCAAAAGTGTATCTTATAAAAAGAGTAATGGATGAGTAAACAGATTTGGCTTTGGTTCTTTGCAGAGCTTCCTCCGCTGTATCCCAAACGGCGTTGTTTTGGCACCCAACACACACTGGTCCTTTTTTTCTTTTTCTTTTTTTAATTCAAGTACTGTGGAGTAATAAAAAGATAATTCGGGATACTGAATCGTACTAAAAAAATCTTTCATGATATTTAAAAATTATTTTAGGATCTTAAAAACATATTTTAGGTTACAGACTGGTACTAAAAGGATACTTTAGATACTAACTGATACTTAAAAAAATAATTTAGGTACTGAGTCTACTAAAAATATATTTTAGGATATTTTTTTAGGATCTAAGGTAATTTTTTAAGATCATAAATTATTTTTTTAAGCACCAGTCAATATCCTGAAGTATGCTTTTAGTACCAGTCTGTATTAATCGAAATATTTTTTTAAGATCCTAAAATAATTTTTTAAGATCATGAAAATTTTTTTTTAGTATTCCAAATTATCTTTTTATCACCCGGCAGTGCCTGAATTTTTTTTTTTTTTTAAGGACCAGTTGTGCTTGGCACCGAAACGGCGCCATTTGAGATGCAGCGGAGGACTGCAAAGGACCTAAGCCAAATCCTAAGTAAACCTACTAGGATTACACACAAAAAGCCTCTGTCTCTGTCTTTCATTGGATAGTAGATATACGGTTATGTCATCCCATTGAATTATGGGAGAATTATGCACAGGTCCCAAGGAAAAGACATAACTACGCACAGGTCCCTTCAAATGACAAAATTACACAGAAGTCCCACATAATTACGCAAGTCCCTAGGGACAAAATTACACTCCCTAGGGACTAATTATTATTTCATATGAGTAAAATACATTTTTGCCCATTCTCCTTCTTCCTATATTAACAACAATAAAATGCATATAATAACAACAAAAAATGCATATAATAACAACAACTTTTCGAACCTGGATTTTTTTTTCACCTCTCACTTCCGGAGGTTTTACAACAACAAATGCATGTAATAACAACGAAAAATGCATATAATAACAACTTTTTAAAACCTGGATTTTTTTTCGCCTATCACTTCCAGAGGCTATTTACAATAACAAATGCATGTAATAACAACAGAAAATACATATAATAACAACAAATTTTCAAAACCTAGATTTTTTTACCTATCACTTCCAGAGGCTATTTACAACAATAAATGTATGTAATAACAACAGAAAACGCATATAATAACAACTTTTCATAACCTGGATTTTTTCACCTATCGCTTCCAAAGGCTATTTACAACAACAAATGCATGTAATAACAACAAAAAAATGCATATAATAACAACAACTTTTCAAAACCTGGATTTTTTCGAATATGGATTTGTTACATGCAGAGGCTATTATTACATGCATTTGTTGTTGTAAATAGCTTCTGGAAGGATAGGTGAAAAAATCCAGGTTTTCAAAAGTAGTTGTTATTATATGCATTTTCTATTATATGCATTTGTTGTTGTAAATAGCCTCCTGAAAATGATAGGCTAAAAAATCCAGGTTTTGAAAAGTTGTTGTTATTATATGAATTTTCTTGTTATTACATGCATTTGTTGTTGTAAATAGCCTCTGGAAGTGATAGGCGAAAAAATTCAGGTTTTGAAAAGTTGTTATTATATGCATTTTTTGTTGTTATTACATGCATTTGTTGTTGTAAATAGCCTCTAGAAGTGATAGGCGAAAAAATCCAGGTTTTGAAAAGTTGTTGTTATTATATGCATTTTTTGTTGTTATTACATGCATTTGTTGTTTTAAATAGCCTCTGGAAGTGATAGGCGAAAAAATCCAGGTTTTCAAAAGTTGTTGTTATTACATACATTTGTTGTTGTAAATAATTTCTAGAAGTGAGAAATGAAAAAGGGAGAGAGGAGAAGGAGAATGGGCAAAAAGGTCTTTTACTCATATGAAATAATTATACGTAAATCCCTGGACTTCGTGTAATTTTTTCATTTGAAGGGACCTGTGCGTAATTATGTCTGCTCCTTGAGACCTGTGCTTAATTCTCCCTTGAATTATTGAAGTAACAAACAGACGCAATTTTGTACATAATTGTTTAATAGGATGTAGTTTTCTCTCCTACAGTGTGTTAACTCACATGATTATGGAGTTTTGAATTAATCGATCCATTGCATAAATAATTATGTATTAAATTATTTCATATAAAACTTCAAAAAACTCCAAGGATTATGGGATAAGTATGAATTAATTATTGCAAAGTATTAGAAGCAAAGCGTGATAAAGAAAAGTGAAAAGGGCAGGGTGATGATAGTGATGCTGCGGGATTGCATTAAATAAGAGAAGTGTCATTTTGTTAACAAATGGATAGTGATGGCCAATAATTTAAGGTGGTCCATGTTTGGTGGTAGGGTCAACCCCCCATGGTCTTTAGATAAACTTGCTATTCAGATTGTGTCACATTGTGCTACTTTCTACTTCTTCCCCCATGTTACATGTTACTCTCCCCTACAATCCAACTCCTTTTGTCCCACTTTTTCAATGCCTGATTGCAACACATTAACACTTTTCTTTCTTATATTTTACTCCTCTCTCACAAAATGTTGAAGCTAGCTGAAGGATTTGTTTTAACTCTAAATGTGTTATTTCAGTTAACCCTATCTTCTAAATTTATAATCATTTTACCAAATAATCTTAATGATTGTAGGGTTAAATACCCTTTTTGTTACGGAAGTATTGGCCAGGAAAGCATTTAGACCCAACAGTTTTTTTTGGTGTTATTTTTGCTCCTAAGTTTTTAGAAAATGATTCAAATATGCCCAACAAATTTTTTTTAGCCCCAAAAAAAAAATTTTTTTAGAAGCAAATTTGCCTTGAAAGTTTACAAAGAGAAGCAACAATTCAACGGTCAAGATTGACCGATGGGCAAGATTGCTATGTTTATAAACTTTCGAGGGCAAAAATGATACCAAAAAATTTTTGAGTACTAGATGCTCCCAAGCCAATACTTCTGTGACAAAATTGATATTTAACCCATGATTGTATATACTAAAGGGGGTTTCCATCAATAAGAGGAGTTTCCAATACAAATGATCAAAGGGTTAATACTTAATATGCATTTAGCATCATGAAATGTTTTCTCAAGTGCATTCATCACTTTAAAGTATTGTATGATATATCCAACACCCTGAAGTATTTTTTTTCTTTTGTATGTCCATTACCCTAATGTATTTATTGTGCCTTAGTGTTAGATGTACCAAAAAATATTTTAGGGTGTTGGACTTAGCTAAAAAAATAATTTAAGGTTTGAATACATCAAAAAATACATTAAGGTACTAGACGCACATGAAAAGATACTTCAAAGTACTAATGCATCACAAAATACTTTAGAATGCTGAATGCACCTAATAAAACATTTTAAGATGCTAGATGCATCTTAACCCATGATTAAATAGGGTATTTTATGAAATTAACAAAAATTTATTGAAAATAATGAAATTAACTAATTTTCTTAATCTTTATAAATTAGTTATCTAATTCCTAAATCAAGGATTTGAGAAAGTATTTAAATTTTTTCCCATCTACTCTGGTTATCCCATGTCTTTGTGTGGTGGTAATTTTTATGAACATACATTTATGTCCCCATCATGTGATTTAAATTAAGAAGCTCTTTTTGTTGAACATATATTATTGAGTCAATTTTAAGTATTATTAAACTCAATTGAAATTAAAGCAACTCTTCTAGTTGATTCTTAATATTCCCATGATTTACATTATCACACTGCTCAAATACCTGATCCCACTATATATCTTCACTATATATTTTCAGTTAAATAGTTGTGATTGGATGAAAAAAATTTTATGGTTAACCAATAAACAATTAATTGAGTTGGTAAGGGGCCTTATCCTCCTTAAAGAGGAGAATAAAAGTTTGAATCTTGGAAATCGTACTTTTTGAAAAATGTGAGAACCCGACCTTTATCAAATAAAAATAATAATTTATGGTTCAAAACATTTGTGGTAATCTGTAATTCAGTTGAATTTTTGTTGGTGTTACCTTTTAAGTGGTAAGAGTGTCGTTTTTTTTTTTTTTTTTTCCTGTATGTATAATGGCACCAAAAACTGAATATATTGCACTTTATTATAAAATGTTGGCGAGTCAGTGAACGCATAAAATAACTTTAAGAAAGCTACTTCCAATAAAGATGGATAATACTCAAATATTTTAATAATACTGAATAATATATAGTTAAATAAAAAATACATCCTCCAGTACCTAATAAATCCAATTAATTTTTTTAAAAGGATTAATGAAGCTAAATAAATTACTGTAAAATTTTATATTTATTATTGTTTTCTAAACTATTATATCTGACTTATAAAATGATATACTTCATCAAGCACTTTTTATGAGAAATAATTACTAAAATTACATGATTCAAAATGTTAGTTAAAAACAATAAATATGTGAGATATGTACAATTCTTTTGTTATGAATATAATATTTGTGTTTAAGTGGATGTCCATATATCTACATTATCTTCACTATCCCACAATTATCTCTTATTGTCATCAAATTTGTAGATATTGATATCGTTAATTGATTATGTAAGTTGTACTTATAAATATAAGGCATGTATCATGTAGTTGAAACACATTGAATAGTAAATAAGAATATTTTCTCCTACTCTCATATTCTCTTGTTGTTTTATTATACAATGAATGAAAATTTATTATAATGAGACAATGAGTAACATATTTAATAGGGGTAGAAGTGTAGAACTGAAAATATTAGTTTCAAATTTTAGACAAAAAAGATTTATTCTTTATATTAATGATCACCCTTATGTGAGAAAATGTCTTTTTATAAAAAAGATCGGAATGAGTATAATATAAAGATATATAATATATACTATTATTAAATAATTTATTTAGTTTTTTTAACTTTTTCATAAAAAATCAACTAGATTTTATAGACTTTATATCGTGGAGAGAGAAGAGTATTATTTATTTCTTTTTTTTTTTTTTTTTGCTCACCCGATTCATCGAGATTTACCCCGACTAATCCGGATCCAACTCTATGGTGGTGGGAAGAATCTCCCAATAGGGGTTTTTTGCATTCACAAAACTCAAACTTTTGAGACACTGTTTAAACAACACAAGCCGCTTACTACACTGTCTAACCCCATTAGTGTATTATTTATTTCTTAGTTTTCTCATGTGATCGAATTTCATTGTCTTCCTCTGGAAGAGTCTAATTCTCCTAAACGAGACCGTTCCAATGAACGAAATGCCATTTGGGCCGTTGGGAGTTCACAAATTGGACTTTCTGATATAACATAAGACCGCGTCATTCGAGAAGTCCCCTTTTTTTTTTTTTGTTGGCCAACAAGGGAATTCATTGAACAAAAAATATTACCAAAGTCTACTTCAGGCAAAATAACAGCAAAAACAACTACCAAGATCTATTGGGAGCAAGTGATAAAGGACCTACTCTCTTTTAACTACATCTCTGGTTTGAGGCATGAAAATAGAGAAAATTGTTTTAGGAGTTTTTCCTCCCCGACCTGGGCGAATCCGAGTTAACCATATGGGCAAAAAAAAAAAAAAAAAAAAAAAAAGCAAAAACAACTAGGGACAAGAAACCAACAAATAAAGGACAAGAAACCAACAAATAAAGAGACAATAGAACATTTATAGAGCAACAAAAGATAATAAAAGAAAGAAATTTTTTGGGGAAAAAATTATTTTGGTGCTTTTCCCCAACAAAAGTTAATAAAAGAAAGAAGAGGTTGCAACACTCAATCAATCAGGTAAGACCATTCAATAGAGTTTTGGAAAATGAGGCAGCTACCAAATTAGATTCTTTAGGAATTCATCCACAAGAGTAGTTTTGAATCAAATTCTTCAAGACGAAGATTCTTCAGGAGAACATCACCTCTCCGGGCAGGGGACGGGGCTTGTTGATGAACTCACCCTGCCTTTACTCTCTAAAACCATCCCTAAATATGAATTCAAGATAATATCTACTCCTCCTTATTCTAAATATAAGACTTAGTTTATAAGTGAATTTTGGCCATAATATAAGACATTTATATGTAATTATCTTTTATATTTATCATTTTTCTCCAAAATAATTTTTCTCATTTATGAATTTATATATATATATGCTACATAGAAGTATCTATGAGAAATTATGTTATATGCTATAATTTAATAATTTATCTAGCTTCTTTAATACCACTAGTTATATAAATAATTAAGTTTTATATTTAGAACCAAATAGTGTACTATTTAAATGTTATGAACACTAAAAAGTATGACTTTTCAATATATATTTTTTATCTCGGGGGATATAGCTTAGTTCATAGAGCTCCGCTTTTGCAATTGGGTCGTTACGATCATGAGTTGGATGTCTAATTATCCAGGTAGTAATGATAGTATCTTGTACCTAAACTGGTGGCTCATGTAACTAGGAAGAGGACAAAAAACTCTAGTGAGACAAAGGAGAATGAGACAGGAGTCACCAGGTTTGAGAATAAGGTGGATCTAGTGGCCAATGGTTCACTGATAAAAAAGAATGAAATAGCAGCTAGCCAGCTACAGCTAAATAATATTGCTTGCCATTTCACTTCATGTCCTCTACAGACGAGTGCCTAAAGAGTAAAGACCCTCTAGCTTCTTTTACTACAACAGATTAGATTGGTAAGAGGGTTTTTTTGACTTCCTCCGTGTGAAGCTTAGCTTGCTTTAGCAGTCACGCGATTCGAAATGATTAGATATTGGATGAACAGCCAGAACCAAATGCATATTTTGTTAAAATTGTATCATGAGATATGATTGAGTTCTTGTGTGATCTTTGTTTTCTTAATTACATATATATAACTCCTCTTGTTCACACAAAAATCCGATAATTACCACCTCATGCTTTATGATTAATACTAAAGCTTATGGTAAATAGGGAGCTGTGATTCATCCATTCGGGGTCTTCTGTCTCCTCTCCCCTGTATTTACACAAAAGCCTTCTCTCAACCTCTATATTTCCCCTTTACTCTCTTACCCCAGTCCTTTAAACAGGGATCAAAAATAAAAACATCAAAAAAGAAAAAGAAAAGAACATGCTTAATTTAAAACCTTTAGCCAAAACAAGAACCAGGGCTTTATTAGTCTTTTCCAAGAGTCAAATTCAAATTAACCGGAGCTTTTTGGGTGCGGTTCACATCTCTATCTCCACCATCCCTGCTACTCTCCCGGTTCGCCAAGCTGGCCTCGACGGTTTGGCCGGAGAACACGCTGTCACCCTCCGACGTGTCCTGAACCGGCTTCCACAGAGCCGACGAGTCGATCCAACCCACTCTGGCCTTCGGCTTTATCAATTTCCCATTATTCCTCTTGAACCGGCCTCTCCCTCTCACCTTGTTCACCTCGCCTTTCTCCTTCTTCTCTCTCGCCACGTGGCGTATATCGGAAGCAGCCACAAAGCCTTGATCACCCCCTTGCGAATCCGAAACCACCACCACCCCACCGGAGCAACCGCCGATGTCCGACCCCATCATGACCGCATCCACGGCAGCCTGGCACCGATACCACTGCCCGGCCCAGAACAAACCCACCGAGCCGTACACCGGATTCACAATCCTCCCACAAGATTCGTACAGCAACGACTTGAACACCGCTGATCAAATTAAGAAAACACCTCAGAATTGAAGATGAAAAATTCCAAGTGATAAATGTAAGTAAGATGTATTCCTCCTATCCTTGTTATAACACATATTTGTTATAAGATATAGTTCTCTTAATTTATCTTTCTTGATCCTCCTCCCTCGAGAATCATCAAGAAGGAGAGGGGAGTGAAGGAATTAAGTAAAATGAATAAGGTTATCATTAATCAAATCAAATTAGATAAATATGTTTATTTTAAGTACATGACGGAGTAAGATATATAAGAGGGGCGGTACCTGGCCGGAGGTGGTGTGGGGCGACGTCGAGGAGGTTGAGGAGACCGGCGCGGCCGTAGAATTTGGCGAGGAAGAGGGTGACGTTGGCCTGAGATTCGGGAGAGTGGATCCATTGGAGGCAAGGACGGATGGTGCAGTTATCGGTGCAACCTTTTCGGAGAATACGGCAACCGTTGCAGCTGAGTCTCATGGTGGCGTCGGCTGTACTGGCCTATGAACCCTACCTTCTAGCTTCTGACTTATTAATTGGGATATCACTGTTTTTGGAGTTCACTATTATTTATTGGCACCAAAGTGAGTGAAACAAGTACAAAGGCAAAACTGAAGCTGTTGAAGCACAGGGCAGCTCGCTGGGAACAGTGCTTCTTTTCCGCCCATTTGCGGGCTTCTCAGTCATCTCTGTTTGGCCAATGTCTCTTACTCATTTTGGTTTATCTTCTTTCTGCATTGCCCTCCATGCAGTGCAATATTACGCCATAAACCAATCTCATTCAGAAGGATTCAGGGTCAGATTGGTCAATTTGCATGGGAAAGAAAAGATTCCCAAATCAACCCAGCAAAATTTCTTTTTAAAGGGGAAAAAAATTAAATATGTCCATTTGCCAACTAGTTTTACCCTACTGGAGTAATAATATAAAAACAAAAAACTGTAACTCCCTAAAACCAGTTCCTCTCTCTCTTTGTATTTCTTTGCTTTTCTCTGTTGTGCTTAACCTTTTTTTTTTTTTTTTTGGGGGGGGGGGCCCAAACTCTGTTGTGGTTACTTTAATTCTTAAGTTCTCCGGCAAAAAAGGTTACTTGTTTAGTCCTTCTGTCCAAAGTCAAGCAACTTAACTTATTTCTTCTTCTTCTTTTTTTTTTTTTTTTTTTGATAAGAATTTCTTCTTTTTTTAATATGTATAAACATAACTGAGAACGTGATTGGGCTGGCACATAAATAAGCATACCCTTGGTTTTTCTCAGGTCTCAATTTGATGTTTTCTTTTCATAATACTGGAAACCTCAAGTGTTCTTTTTATAGCCGTGGGTTGAAAGTTGAAACTAATGGTTTCCTCTAAAATTCTTTTAATCTCTTCTCATAAATTCAGTATGTCTTTTTCTTCGGGCATCATTCTCTATTTTTATTTTCTTTTTTTTCTCAAAAGGTAAATTATATTAATACTGCAAAGTGATACAATACATGAAAACAAACTAAACATAGAACACAAACAAAGGCAAAGAAAATACAACAAAACAAACCAAATACAAGGAAAACCAATAACCACCCATTGAAAAGTTAGGAATAGAAGTAGAATCATGGACTACACTAAGGTTAAAAATGACATGAAAAAATATGTTGGTTACAAAAGTCACCCTATAGGGCACACCTCCTTATAAGCATTAGTTGCAGCCCATCTTAGGGTATAGAACGTAGAAAACCCAACCTCTGAAAAAAGAAGATCCATGATATCTTGAAAAACACTCTTGCTCCTCCATTCAAACAAATATGGTGATGTCGCGCACACATCGAAAAACACCTCTTGATGCTGCCTATGACTAATAATAAATGTCTGATAGGGAAGGCATATAATAGCAGCGACCATCGACCCAAGAACGTGAATATGAGCCATTAGGTGAGCATCGGATCTATTAAAGTTCAAACAATCATTCAACCAAGAGGAATGATAATCAGATCCCGCAGATCTGTTTATTATCTGTGAAATCGAGGACACCACCCCTAAAACCCAACATCACAAAAAAGAAAGAAAGGAAAGGTGTCCCTCTCCAAACGGAGACTACCGGGAAGGGAGACATCACAATAGAAACTCTCACAAAGATGAAGAAGAGAGCTCTCACCACCTCAAGAAAGATCTGGAGTGGGAGAGGAAAAGCTCACCCCAAAGTGAGAGAAGGCGACAGTCAACAGAAATTAGAGAAGGAGGCCGCAGCTGGATAATCCGAGCATCGATCTACCTTTCTAACGTGGTTGTGGTTGAGAATGAGGCTCGCCGGCGGCATGTGATGGTGAAACATGCCGTCGGCGAGAATGACTTTGCGAGGCAAAGAACGTGAGGGAGGGAGATTCCGATAGAAAGAAAAAAGTGATTATTCTTTATTTTCCTTGTTTCTTGTTATTGTCATTTCTAGATCAAAAACATTTATGGAGTTGGATTTTGTTTGGCAAAGAGATATAATTTTTGGACAAACCACAAGCCATTTAAGTTAATACTTGTGAATATCCAAAATCAAGATTTAATATTCAATATTCCATGCGGAATAACTCTTCAAATTAATTAGTTTGTGGCACCCGAATAATCAATAGAATAGAAACGTTAATTAAATATAAAAATGCTGATCAAGATTTTTTTTTTTGGTATCAAGAGTGGCTTTTGCCTATATTAATGAGAAAAACAAGGAAGATGATCAAATCCCATACAATCATTTAAAAGCAAAGTCTGTAAGTTATCCGGACAAAAGGGAAATAAAGAGGAAGACGAGAGACCTTCTTTTGCCAAGGAATCAGCTAAGAGATCTTGGGACCGTAGAATATGCAGAAGTTTAACCTCCCAATCCAAAACAACCAATGCTTTACTCCTTAGGAAGACCGTGTTACCAGTAGTTCCGTTGTTGGTTAAGTTGTTAATTAAGACTTTGGAATCATATTCAACAAGTATCTTCTTGAAGCCTTCTTCCCTTGCTAAATTAAGGCCCATAAGAAGAGCCTATTCTTCAGCTTCATAGACTCCCATAGGCCTATTTGGTGCGAGAAGCCTAATATCCAGCTCCCTCTCGTGATCTCGGAGAACACCACCACAACCGGCTTTACTGTTCTTTTTAACAATTGCCCCATCAACATTGATTTTAATCCAGCTTTCAGGGGGAGGCGTCCATTTGGTTGAGGGTGAGGAATTCAAAATAATAGAAGTTGGATTTGCACTAGTAGGGATTCAAAAGGATCTCCATGATTTTAAAATGCATGCGAGGGGATCAGGAGGCTCGTGGAAGTTCTCTGTGAAAATGGTTTTGTTCCTCCATATCCAAAGTAGCCAAATAGAGACTCCCCATACGAGGTTCAACTCCTGAGTATCATCGAGCCCAAAATTCTCATTTAGGTTCCTATACATCGAAACCTTGAGAGAGCATGAGAAGAAGGCTGATAGGTGTCTTGGGCTGACTAGCTGAAGCCAAATTTGCTTAATATAGGGGCAATCTCTAAAAATGTGTAGTTGGTCCTCAATTCAATCATTACAGTTAGATTGGCAATGAGCCCATCTGCATCTCCACCCATTAATGGGTAGTCTGTTGTTAAATGCCAACCAGAGAAACACACGGATACGTTCAGCGCCCTTCCAAGACCATATGAGTTTATATGAGGGATGGTATAGATGAGTAGGTGGGATTTCTATCATTTAATAAGCACTTTTCAATGTAAAGTTGCCATTGTGTGAACCATTCCATTGCATGATGTCATGACCAGCTACATCTAGTGGTGGCAACAAGGTGATTAGTCTCTGAATTATTTCTTCATTGACTATATTAGCAAGGTGAGTGAGGTCCCATGTACCATAAAGAGTCCAGTCAGTGACCAGAGATTGTTCTTCTTCAGCTTGCGACGTTCGGGTATAGAAATCTTTCATTTTTTTATCCGAAAAGAGCTAATGGTCCAGAAAAAATAAACTAATCTGCCATTCCGAATCTGCCATTTTGTACCAGCTTGAATGAGGTTGTTCTGTTTGCTCACAAATTTCCAAAGGTTGGAATCCGATGCCTTTGAGGAGAGAAGAGAAGACTCATTTCTCATCATATATTTTTTTCTTAAAGTATCTGCCCAAAGACCTTCAAAGCCCTTAACCAGAGTCCAGGCTAGTTTAACACCGAAGGCCTTATTTATTGAGACGAGCTTTTGAGTCCAAGACCACCATACTGCTTAGGAGCAGCAATTTTGTCCCAACCCATTGGATGAAAGCCTTTTCTAGAATCCATTTTCCCCCAAATAAAGTTACATTGGAGTCTTTCCACTTCATCACAGATACTAACAGGAAGCTGAGCTACTTGCATTGGGTATAAGGGGACAGCACTGATGACAGATTTTGCAAGAGTGATCCTGCCTGCAATAGATAGATAGTTGACTTTACAAGATGCCAGCTTCTCCTGCACATGGTCAATGATATACTGGATTGTTTCTTTGCTGGTGCAATTTCGAGATAGTGGGAATCCAAGGTATTTCCCTATCCCACACGAGATCTTCATTCTAGAAACCTCTTTGATTCTTCCTTTCAGAGTTGCATTAACTTTAGGTGAAAAGAAGAGTGATGATTTGTTGAAATTGATTTTCTCACCAAAGGCATTATAAAATTGGTAGAGAATGTTCATCATGCAAGATGCTTGCTTTTCTTCGAAGCTTCACCAAAGAGAAGTATATCGTCTGCAAACATTAGGTGCGATATAGTTGGTCCCTCCTTTGTCGTAAGAATAGGTTTCCATGAATTGGAATTAACAGCATCCAGAATGAGATGAGAAAGCCTATCCATACACAACACAAAGAGAAAGGGAGAGATGGGGTCACCTTATCGGAGTCCACGTTTGGGATTGAAATACTCTAATTTGTTTCCATTCCAGAGAACATTTAGAGATGAGCTGGTAACACAGTTCATAACAATGTCAATAAAGTTAGTGCCAAACCCAGCCTCTGATAGCACATACATGATGAAACTCCATTTGATTCCATCAAAGGCCTTCTCCAAGTCAATCTTCATTGCCAAAATTCCCCTCTTACCTTTGGCCTTTTTTCATTTTATGAAGAATTTCCTGCCCGATGATAATGTTATCATGGATATGACGTCCAAGAATGAAGCTTGCCTGGAAAGGGGAGATCATAGAGTTCATGAAGGGCCGCAATCTTTGAGAGATGATTTTGGTGATACATTTACATTGAGTTGTGCATAGGGAGATAGGTTTGAAATGCTCAACCTTAGTCGGCTGGTCTCTTTTGGGGATGAGAGAGATTAAGGTTCTGTTAGCACTTCTAATGTTTGTAGTACCTTTAAAGGCTCCTTTTACAAATTGGCAAACTTTAGAACCAACTGTGTTCCAATTATGCTAGAAGAAGATTGGTGGGTAGCCGTCGGCCCCTGGGGCTTTATAGGGCCCCATTGATTTAATTGCATCATAAATCTCTTTATCAGAGGGAGTGTGAGCCAGGGAATCAATACAGGCTTGAGAAGCAGAGGGGAAATTACAAGTCGTAGGGAGAGAGCATCCCCTTGCGTTGTCGTGTTGAAACAATTGTTTGAAAAAGGAGAGAACCAACTGTGTGATTTCTTCATGTCCTTCTAGCCAAACACCAGAGTCATTCTGCAGTGACAAGACTTTGTTATGCCTCCTTCTAATGGTGGTCTTGAGGTGGTGGTATCTTGTATTTCTATCACCATTTGCAATCCAATCTGTTTTGGATTTTTGGAATCATTTAACCTCTTCAAGCTTCAATATTTCCTCAAGTTCAGAGTTAAGTTGATCCTCTAAACCACTCAAGAAGCTAGAGTAGGGGCATGAGGAGGATCGTTGAATACTAGCAAGGATTTCACTCTTTCTTTTTTCAGTTAATCCAAAGGTGTTCCTGTTCCATTCCAGAAGATCCTTTTTTTAGAATTTTAAGGTTTGAATCAAGCCCATCATTGTGCATCCAATGGTTCAAAAGGAAGGTATTGAAATTTTCATGATCCATCAACATGGATTCAAAACAAAAGTGAAGATGAAATATCACCTAGATGGAGTGAATAGGTGATTGTAAAAATTCTTTTGCTAAAGCTCAAGAAAATAAAACAGAGACTGAGAGAAAAACAATGAACACAAGAGTTTATACTTGGTTCGGTCCAACTCTTGATCTACGTCCGTCCCTAGAAACTTTCTAGGATTTCCACTATCTTTCAAACACAAATATAATTACACACTCGTACTCGAAGTAATCCTCTCACTTTAGGATTCATTCCCCCTTACAAGTTGTAATTGTACACGCACACTTAAGGTTCCACAACCTTAAGATTTAATCAACTAAAATAATGAAATAGTGTTTAACTCCTCACTGAGTAAATAAATGATAATCACTGAAGTACAAAATATCCGAAGATATTAATGAAACAGTAGATTGCAATAAGTTCGAATTGAATCCACAGCATTTCGGTAGGTGGCGAATTCAATGCTTCTGGTATTTATAGTTGATGCCATTAATAACCATTGGAGAAGCTTGAAGACATCCATTGTGACTCTTCAAAAATAGCCGTTAGAAAGATGAGGCTTGATAATCACTTTCGTCATTAATGATCCAAGGTGGATTTGAGCCGTCAAGGCATTCATTCATTCATTCATTCATTCATTTTGTTTTGCCCGTTGTGAAATAGAATTAATTGCACAAATGGAATAGCGGCAAAAACTTTAGAATGATCAGAGGATTGGTTATCGTGAATATGACTCGATTTGGGAACTGCATTAAATGCTCTCTGATACACAAATTGCTTTATGACAATTTGTTGTTATTCTTTGATATAATCATCTGAAACTCATTAGCAAACTGATTAAAGATAGTTAGGAATAGTAATGAGTGATGATAAAGATTAATGAAATCACAGAGAATGATTTTCAGTTTACGAAGACGATGATTTTCAAATCTGATAAAGTTAACTTCAAGTTAAAACAATGTTAACTTGAGTCATTTACTCAAGGCATGAAATATTGTAACTTAAGTCACGTTAACTCTTTCATAAGAGACTTGAAATCGAGTTGGAAAATGACTTTGAAAAAGTTAACTCGAAAGAAGAGGAAGTTAACTTGATGTTGAGAAAGTAAAAACGATAGGTAGAAGGGAAGAACATTTAACTTGATACATAAAGTCATTGACTTTGGAAGCATTAAGT
Source organism: Acacia acuminata (assembly GCA_019022655.1). Lineage (NCBI taxonomy): Eukaryota > Viridiplantae > Streptophyta > Magnoliopsida > Fabales > Fabaceae > Acacia > Acacia acuminata. The sequence goes on along the minus strand of JAFJYI010000220.1, from coordinate 329,016 downwards.
ATTTAACTTCAAGTTAAGTGAAATTTGCCTTGAGTCATGTATATTTTAACTTCAAGTTAAAATCACAAATTGGAAGAGAACAATCTTTAACTTCAAGTTAAAATATTTTCCTTGAGTCATTGACTTGAGGCAATGACTTTGTTTGTAAAAGTTAAAAACTTTCATTTAAAAAATAGCGCAAGTTTTTGAAGCATATCGTTATTGACTCGAGGTATTTAGTTTTTAACTTCAAGTTAAAAAAGCTATTGATTTGGAGGTATTAAGTTTTTGACTTAAAGTAAAAAACGCAACTTGAGTTGAAAAGACATGTTCAAAGAGATATTGCCTTGAGTCAATTATTTGATAACTTCAAGTTAAAAACGACTTGCCTAGAGTCATTCGCTTTTTGACTTCAAGTTAAATGCCCTCATGTTGAAATAGTGCAATATTTCACTAGAGTCAGAAATGTTTGAACTTCAAGTTAAAATCTCAAATTGCCTTGAGTCAATACATTTTTCAACTTCAAGTTAAACAGATACGGTAGCGAAAACACATAATTTAAAACTTTGGGCACAATTAACTTGAGGCAAGACAAAATCGATTTGAAGTTAAGTTTTTATTCAAAAACTTATTCAAGTCATTAACTCGAGGTTCTTTTGCAATAACTTCAAGTTACTTTAAGATAGAGACTTTACAATAAATTTGCCTTGAATTTAATTATAATTGTTATCATCAAAACAAGATAACTAAAAGAAAGGCCTTCTTCCCGAAAAGATTTCTGTCAGGCTTAGCTTAAGAAGTATCGGGTTGTGATCTGAGAATTTGGTTCTTGGAAAAACTCGGATGGAGCAATTCGGTAACAAGCTTAGAGAGTCATTGTTGGCAAAACATCTATCAAGTCTTTCAAATACTCTTTGGTAGCCTCGAATTCCAGGTGAATTTGGGACTGAGGCACCAAGATCAAGTAAGACCGTACCTATGGGCCCTGTTCGGAACCAAATAATACGATCTGAGTTGTGAGACAGTACGTCATTGAAGTCACCACAAACAAGCCATGGAGAAGAAATTCCATTTGCAAGAATTTGCAATTTGTCCCAAAGCACAGATTTGAGATTCGAGTGAGGAAGAGCATAAACGAGATGTGAGAAGGAATTCAAGGGTACACGAAATGGAGCATCGGAGATGAAAATATTGCCTGTCTTCTTCAATTATTGCCACCGAGATAGCATTACTCTTCCATAGAGCAGTGATGCCACCTGACCAGCCCTGACTTGGAATCAGTCTGAGTTCATCGTATCTAAGACTGAGAAGGGAGCGAAGTCTGGAAACATCGAGCATCTAGTGTCGGCAAGGATAACCAATATGGGTTTGGATCCATTAATGATAGATTTGAGATTTTTGTAGAGGCCCGGCCCACATGAGCCTCTATTATTCCAATACATGATTTTATCCATAAGGAAACTAAAAATTATTTTAGAACAAAGGCCTAGAACAAACTTTTACAGTTGGGTTTCAGGAACCAATGAAACATCTGGTTCCATAAACGAGCAACCAGATTGCCCATCCTCAATAATATCTCCATCGGGCCCATTGTCCTCCATTGGGCTATCCTCTTGAGCTGTCATATTGGGCCCCCTTTTTTTTTTGATGTATTTCACTTGGATCAAGTTTAAAAGATTGGCTTGAGGTGCTAAGATTGGAGGGTACGGGCCTCCATCACCACAATGCTCCTCTGGATCGATAGGTGAAGATGGCTCATTCCTCATGGTTATCATCAGTACTGCTTCTTTCTCTCTCCTGACTGACACTCCACTATCTCCCCTGTTATTGGTCGAATTCTTTGATGGCAAGTGAAACAGTCAAACAAGTAATAAAGAGTAAGTAGAGTATCGTCCCATAGAGACTGGATACCAAGTGAGGACACCGAATTGCAGAATAGTTGTGCTTAAGAAGAGAATAAGTTTGATTTGATTGAGAGTTTTATGGCTATACTAATAAATAAGAGAATAAACAGAGTGTCGTAGTCGAAGAAGATATCAGTAGGAAAGTAGGCTTGAGTTCGGAATCATTCTTAAGCATATCAATTCCCCAGTTGCTTTGCACATTGCTATAGCCTCTATACTGCACAGCTTTCGCAATGCTACAGCATAGCTACTAGTTACAACGCTATTCAGTTAACCCACCACTATAATCTATACTTTACTCCTTCCATATGCCTATGGCAATTTTCTAGTTAGATTTGCATTACAAAACAAGGTGTTATGGTTATGAGCGGTAGACCCATTCCTGAAGTCTATAATAATAGGTCAAGCCTTGCACCAGCCTGCCTAGCAATCATTGTTTCTCAGAGGTCTAACCGCGACTCCTTGTCAATAAGCCGAGGCCACAAATCTTGCCCTTAGCTTCCGCTAATCGACAAGGTAATTAAATCACTGATAAGCAAACTGAATTTATTGAATTAAGAACTAGCAACTGGGTTCATTCCAAACTTAAGAAATTATCCTCGCTCAGCCATAGGAAATTTAGTTCAGACTGACGAGGGAAACGCAAAACAGATAACAACACAATAACTCATGATCAAAAGATTAAAATAAAAGAAAAAACAAAAAGCTTGACGAAGTTCCGACGGCGTGAAAGAAGCCCTGTCACGTCACCACTCCACGTCTTCTTCTCTCTGCCTTACTGCAAGGAAGGATGCTGGGTTCTCTTGGAGTTTCTCGTGCCTTGTGAATTCTCTCTCTGTTCTTGAGTCTGGCCGTACGAATAGGAATAGACTATCAGTGACTCGACTTCCTTTAGGGTTAGCTTGTTGTTTCCTTATATAATAAGGCTTTTCTTGCGGCTTAAGTTCTAGGAGCTGGGCCTTTCCTAATCTGTCGAGATCCCTTCGTATCTCTCTTTCCAATCTTAGTAGATTGATTCTGCTGATCCTGTGGGATTCTTCAAATCTTTCAGTTTCGATCCCTCGCATCTTCTATTCCGTTATGTCAGCAATCTACCTGTCATTCTTGACCTTCACATTATTTTCTGAAATAATCTTGAAAAAAGATTAGGACACATGTCGCATAGCATTGCGTCTTTTACTTTGTTATAGCTTCAGAGATGCCTTGTATTGCACTTCGATATGCTGTCAGAAAGTTATAGCATAGTATCCGCTTTGCTATACGTTTTTCTCATAAAACCTTGTAACTTGCTCCTTTCTTAGCACATGTTTAGGATGTAAATGGTTTCTATCCTTCAGTTCCCTATATCATGAATTAATGCCTTTTTGCTTAGATTGATTGCAATTTAAGCTTGTATTTACCATACAATTTAGTCATAGAATATAGGGAAAACATGGCATAATTAGTGCTCATCACCTGTCCGACACAGCTCTTGTTCTTTTCTCCACTCTTTTGCACTTTTGTTGCACCACAATAGCCTGAGCATCTTCCACCCCTTCTATAACAACCTCGTCCCTATTGCTTTTGACCACCCTACTATCCTCATGTACGAACCTGTCCTTTTTCCTTCCTTTATGCACTAAGTTAGGAGCATCCACGTCCTGCCTAAGATCATGGTGATTAGGCACTGATTGATCGGTAATTACTGTTTCATCGGCTAAGATACCCAATCTTGATCCTGCCGACGGTTGCTTATCCGCTACTGTTGGTTTATCTTTCATTCACCGTTGACGGCGTTACTTCTAGGCAATATGCCATTGCTTTGTTTTGTTCTAGTTCGGCATGTTTTCAGACTCTATTTTGTTGTCATCGGGGGCATGCTCATGAGCTGATTCATCCATGTTCTTCCCTTTAAGGCATGTTTCCTTACGGTGGCCATAGATTCCACAATTTGTGCAAAGCAGGTGTAAACCTTCATATTCAAGGTAGAACTCATTTCCATCAAGGTAGAATCCTTGAGTTGATTCCCAAGTTCCACTAGGACACAACGAAATGGCCTCTGAGTTGGCAAGATGTATTCATATCTACTTTTATTGTTTTCCCTATCCAGTTTCCGATGACATTTAAGGCTTCTTCATCGTAGTATTCCAACGATAGCTTAGGGAGTCTTTCCCAAACTGCAGCCTTTTCTATTGTTGCTTTATCCGAGCAAAAGTTAGGCTCCTAAGGCGTCATCGTAAGATAATGATCATAGATCATCCAGGGACCTCCAATAAGAGAGTTGAGGTAGTCTTCCTTGTTAGTGAGCTTAACGATATAGTAACCATGGCCAATATTAATGAGGGTGATAACTCCTCATTTGGCCCACATGGCTTGCAGACGTTTCTCAAGAGCCCTGAAACCTATAGTTCTGCAAAGCAATTTAATAATGACTGCTTTATTCCATGCTTTGAATAATCGTTTTTTCATCCTGTTGGAGAAGCAAAAGGATGGGAAAATGCCCGCCCGTCCCTCTGTTATTTTGCATTTCATGTCTTCTTTTTCCTGGTCCGAGGCCTCCATTGAGTCATCCGAAAGATCATCTTCTTGAGCATTAAGACCATGGAGACTAGCGTCGTCTTTTTCCTGGTTGGAAGTGCCTTTCAGTTTGTCTGCAAAAGATGGGCCCCATTTGGCCTTAATGTAAGGGGAGTCTCCTAATTTTGGCCAGTGTTCATTCAACGGCGTCTCATTGGCAATGGGAATCGTGCTTTTGATCTTTTTTGAACTTCTAAACAGTAAGTCGTCTTCTTCAGTCGAAAGGGGAGTCTCCATGGTTTTTTCGCTTGAGAGAACGAGAGCCATTTCTGCTATGACCCCTTTACTCCTGATCAAGAAAATTGTTCGAGGGGAGGAGCACTCAATTGGGCGAACATACCCGTAGGAAAACCGTTGGGCTAATTTCCCTTATAGTTCTCATGGGTTTATTATTGGTCCAAAAGCCCACAATCTTTTGGCCCAAATACTGATCGTACTAGGGCCCAAATCATTCTTGTTTGAGTTGACTGGGCTGGGCCTAAAACCCAACCCAACTATCAGTTCAACCCTTCAGGCTTCATTCTTCCTTCTTTTTTTGGTAGAATCAGACAGATGTTATGATTGAATTGGACTGATTTACATTAAACAGCAAGGGGCTGATCTAAAAATAGATGTAAGATATATGTATGTTGTAACAAAAATATTGTTTGTTAATCAGGGTAAGATGTACTATCCCTCCCTTAGGTCCTTGGAATCCCCTCGCCTTGTATAAAAAAATATATATATATTGTTTGTTAATTACTAAACTATAGTGTTGGAATAAATAGAGATTAATTATTTGGTTTACCTATTTAGTTTTGTCTCAATTATCAGTTTGTATAGTTTTAAATATTTAAAACTTTAGTCTTTAAGTTTAAAAAAAACTTCAATCCTTATAAGAATCAAGCTGCAATTGCATTGTAGGACAAAAGAGAAAAAAAAACTGAGTTGCATTAAGTTAAAATTGTCATTATTATTATATATGAGATGAGTAGTAATGGGTAAAAGTTTATCAACTGAATTGTAACTGCATCAAAACTATAAGTAAGATGAATTGTCTCCAATAAATAATTATACATATTGGTTACTGAAAAGAGGAGGGGAAATGCATAGAAGAGTTAAATAAAATAATTAGAAAGAGTGAATCAGCAGAAGATTTTTGAGCAAAAAAAAAAATCAGCAGAAGATTGATGGAGAAAGAGAGTCAAATTTGATTCCAAATCCAAAATAGAAGGTGACAAAATATGATAGTACGAAGAGGGCCAAGCTTTTATTAAAATCCTCTCCTTGGCCGCATAATACGTGGCATTATCCCACATCGATTTCTCTGCTGGCCAATTCTTCTTCTCTCTGGTCCCTCTCTCTCTCTCTCTTCCATCTTCATTCATAATCATAGGCCCCCAAAATCACAGAATACGATAACTCCCACACTTCACAATAATACTTTGCTTCTCACTGACCAATATATACTTGCAAATGCAACAAAAAGTCATCATTTTTTGGTCTCTTGAAATAAACCAAATTAGACTTTTTCTATGTTGCTTAGTCTGTAATGTTTCCATGTCTTGACACACTTTTGAGAGTAGCAGACAAATCTGTATAACAAAGTTGCTGCTATCCTTTCTGAATATACACTAGTTTACAACAACTAAACTCCACCTATATTATTAATACATAGTACTTTTGCTTCCCTTGCTTTAATTGCTATTTCGGTACGTCTCGTCTCATTTGAACAAAAACGGCCATTCTTTATTTTTACCAAAACTTTCATTTTGATCATTAATAATAATCTTTGATAATACAACTATACATGATATATTTGGGAGAACTATAATGAGATCTCAAGGAAGGAAGTTAGTTCCTAACAAGCTCCAATAACATCATTTCTTGCTCACACTTGTCCTTGTATTATGATCTTTAAGTTGTTATTAGACTTTTGGATAATTAAATTTCTTTGTTGGGACCTTATTGTAATTTTCCCTGTATATTTTTTCATAAATTACGTACTAATCCACATAGGGTTTTAATTCATAGTAGATGAGTCTAATGATGTGTTGTGCAAGGAATAGTAAATTCATTTTTCTTGCTCTAGGTCATATATGATTTTTTTTTCTTGACAAGACTACACATATTTGAGTTGATTAGATTCTTTAATTAATTAATTATAAATGCATTTCAACACAAAAACAGTTGTCACCAATAATTCAATATGACAAGATGCTCGTGAATAACGAGTTAATTATTTCATTACTTGATATTGATCGCTGGCATAATGTTATTACAGGTTCTTTCATTTTCATTATCTATAAAACACACACGTATTATGAATCTAATAATGCATTTTTAGTCGATTCCCTTCATATTATAAAAGGATATCCTCCGGACCATATACATATTTTTCTTTTCGATCCCTCCAAAATTATACATGAACTTTTCACCCTAAGAAAGTAAAAAGTCATTACACGTGTGTGCATTTATATTTACATGTTCTTTTAAGAATGTGACATAGACAATTGAAATAAAACATTTCTCTATGCATTACTTAATATATGCACGACATATATTATAGAAAGCGACATTATTTATTGGTAATATATATTATAAGTAGTGCGATCCATTTTTAACCTAATAAAACATATATGAGCCAAACCTAGTCAATATACAGTGTTAATATATAGGGTTTATCGTTTGTCGTACTTGACATAAGATTATGTCAATCACCCTAAAACTACGTCGTTTTGAGAGTTAAGGGAATTAATGAAGGGTGTTTTTATATTTTTGTTTTTGTATTTATTATATGAATTTTACCAAAAGATCCTTCATTAATTCCTCTAACCCCAAAAGTACGTCGTTTTAACAGTTCATTAATTTCTCTAACCCCAAAACGACGTAGTTTTGAGATGACTTAATATAAGCTTATGTCAAGTGACATGACAAACGATAACCCCTAATATATATGCACCAGCATATAAATTTTGTGAAGTAAATATGGTACTGCAGTTTTACTGTATTAACATATATTAACAGTTTGATCTACACTAAAGTTGACTGAAATGTACGTTGTTTATTTTCTTCTTCTTTTTTTGGCCAGGCTGAATCATACATTCTGACAAAACAAACATTGACAACTCAGTAACCTTGGATGTAGATACATGAAAATTCCATCATTCCATTACATTGAGAATTAAAGAGTATTTTCTGAAGTGAAATTTAATCTATGTTTTTAATTCTTTCTATTCAAATTTTAAATCAATAAAAAAATATATTAACTTTTGTCATAACCAAGTTATCTTGGTAAAAGTTACTATAGGAACCAGCCATTGGCTCATCAGTGTGGCACTCTTTCTGCGTAGGAGTTATGGGCTCAAATCCCACTGTGAGTGTATTGTAATCTGCTTTCTCCGTTTCAGTTTACTTATCTTGGTCCATGTTACAAATTTAAAAGTATAATTATTACTTATTTTCAATAATAACCCAACTAGATGGAGATCAGTAAGATTTAAATTAGTGTGGCATTAATTGGAGGGTAAAACTGAAAAAGAAATAAAATAATTCTTTGCTTTTCTTTTCTGGTTGTGTTTTTTCATGAATAAATCGGGACAAAAAAAGTACATGTATAATAGAAAAATTAAAGGAGCCACTAGAAATAACCGATATGCATTGATTTTAGTGGAAAGGGCTCGAGTTTAAGTGCAAGTAAATATACAAAACGTCTTTAAGAGAACCACGTTCAGTCGGTTAGACAATACTTGAATTTGATTTAGTCATTAATCATATAAAAATAGAGGGAATTATTGTAAAGTCCCAAAGAAATTATTTAATCACCTAAAAAGAACATGTAATAAAAAGTTTTAGTACATGAAATGTTTAGCTACTCATCACTTATCATTTGAGAATTCTTGTTATTAAATTAATTTCTTGACACCTGACAGTAATTCTAAGTTTCTAACTACAAAATCCAGCTACCAAAAATGGTAGTATGGGCAAATCAGTGCAAAGTCAATGAAAATCAACGGCTAAGATTTGCTGGACAATAGCATTCATGAGAGGATGTGATTATTCCCATAAAGTTAGGTCCTTGTCAATAATTTGAAGAGAGAAGAAGTGCAGGAAAAAAATATGGAGAATCTGAAATGATGATGGGGTGGAACACAAATTGAGAGAGAATTAGAAAGAATCAGTGTAAATATGGGAGAATACTACTTTACCAGTAGTGTCCCAAGTTACCAAATGCAAATAAAACTAAAAGATCATCATCATCACTTTCCAGAAATAGAGACTGTCCACAGAAACTTCAATAAATTCTGAGAATAAATATTTAATCCCTTTACCACTTTTCTTGATACGAATGAACTAGTATATTAAAAAACTTGAGCAACAGTGAGAGAGAAGTAGCATCTAGTCAAGCATATAACTGTTCCTGCATTGGGAAAACAAGGCAGAAAAATAATTTCTCTCTCTAAACTATATATTCGACAAATATTTCTGCCATTTTTGTTCTTCTTCCCCTTCTCAGTTCTCAGAGTCAAAAGCTAGTAATTTACAAAAAGGGACTCTCTAATTAGTCGCACTTTCTCTGATTAATCAGATATTCTGGTCACTATAGCTAGCAATATATGTATATATATATATATATAAAAGCAACATTTACTCTGAAACTCAAACTCTCTGAGCTTCTGTACACAAGGTAGCTAGCATATTGAGGAAGACGAGAGATGATGATCCATTTCTGAATCCTCCATTGATGAAAATTAAAACAAGATATATTTGGTCTACATATATAGATATATATACCAAAATACCCCCGGTTTTCCCTCATAATAGACAACAATGAGACGTTTTGCTAGGGAGAAAATGATGAGAAAAACGAGGGTATTTTGGATGAGCCTGGTAAGAATTACAAAACGAAAAACTGAAAGAGAGAGCGATGAGAATTCTACTAGTTGGTGGTGTGAGATTAATTAATTGTGGAGAGGATCTGGGCAACTGGGGACTCTTCTTTTGCTGTCGTCGAAGCCCTTTTGAGTCGTTTTGATGGCGGGCGGGCCAAAAGCTCTTGTTCCACTCAAATACTTGTCAACCAGATCCTGCTTGCTCTTTTTATCCAAAACGCCATAGCTGAGCTTCGCTTTCGTCTTCGTCGTTTTCGGAACTGTCGATGAAGATATTTGAATCGACGCTTCGACCCGGCACGAGTAGGAGCACACCCATATGAACAGCACTGAGATTACCAGAAGACCCACCACAAAACTCCTGACGCCGGCGAACCACATGGCGGTCGGAGAAACACCTACATAAATTTTAAGCTTTCTTCCTCTCCGACAGATCCCTCCTTCTCTCTCTCTCTCTCCCCGTGCGAAGAACTGAGAAGAATGGAACTATTTTGAGTTTGGAAAAAGTAGAGAGATTGGGATGGGAGAGGAAACTGGGAAGGAGACAATTGAGGGGCTTAGCTATTAATTTTGAGAGCGATTCAGAGAGATTAGACATGGAGGCTCATGGACGCCCCCACCCATCTACAGTACAGTGGCCCCACGTGAATGAAAACTAATAAGCTAATGATTTTTTAAATTATCATTTTTAATTGAGCTTATAACATGTTTGCTTTGTGAATTTTAGTTTAAACTAGGTTTTCTTAACCCCTGTCATTAACTTTTTTTTCTCCTTTTTTTTGAATGTGCACCTCATATCTTAATTTTCACTTAGACGCAATTAACTTGAAGTTTTTAACAATGTAGAAATGTTATGAAGTCACTTAAAAAAGATAAAAACCCATAAACTCAATTGAAATAGTAAATAAATTTTAAAAGCCTCTCAGCTATACCAAACATGCCCGTTGACCGTTGAGCAAATATGTCAATTAAGTACATAGTGTAAAAGTACTAGTAAAGTTTGAAAAATTGTGGGAAAATGTCACGAGTTTAGTTAATCAACTTTAATTATTCAACAAACAATCCCCACAAATATTGCATAGCCTTTTTTCTCATAACAACCCTATTTGCCATCGCAGTCTTATGAAAGACTCAATAGTTACACAACCCTATCATTTGTTTCGAAGGTGAAAAAAGGTAATCATTTGTTTAAAGAACATATAAATATTGTAATGACAAATTTTTCTTTATGAAGGGAGAATTATTAAATTACCTTTTATTTTATATTTTCAACTAATAATAAGATAAAAAATTATTTAAAATATAAAATTTAAATTAAAACGGTCCACCAATTCAATATAATTGGTACTCGTATAGATCAGTGATGACCACTCTTATAGATTGTTGTTGCTGTTTAAATTCCTTATTAATGCCACTTTTTGTTGGTTGCAAAAAAAGACACTTTAACAAATCTGCACTGGCCACTGAGTAATTAATGATCACATGAATTCTTCTTATATATATTTTGTATTATGTCTTTTTTTTTTTTTTCTTCTTTTTTTTTTTCCAGATATGTTATGTCATTTATTAAACGTTGAGGAATCATAATTTGTTTAACGGAGTGATGATGATTTTAGTTACAGGAGGGAATGATTGAAAAGACAATAATATTTTGAATTTGGAACTTCAGGTTAATTAGAAAAAATAAACATTCTAAAATAAGATTAAAATAATAATTAATTTTCAAGTTACTATAATTATGTTTTACCTGATTTTTAATCGCGTCTCTATATTTTTTTTTAAGTTTATCATGTCTTTATTGTTTCATATGGTTTTAATCTAACTTCTATAGTTTTTTGACTTTTCTCATTAGGCTCTTATAATTTTATCAATTTTTAGAAAGTAGTTTTCAGGATTAAGATGTTAAGATAACTTTCAACTTTTATCAAAAGTGTAAAAATAACCATAAACTATTTTTTGGAACAAAAATAACTATAAACTATTAAAATTGAGTCAAAATCATCAAACCTAACTAACTTCCATATATTACAATCAGAAAAAATAATCTTTTGGTCCTTAAAATTGTAATTCACTTATAACTCAGTCTCTAAACTTTTGACTCGCTAGCAACTTAGTCTCTAATTCTTATAAGTCATCCTATGTAGTAAAAACAAAAGAAAAAAGTTAGAATACGGTTTGAAAATTGCAAGAAATCTGCAAGTTTTAGGATTATAATCACCATCTCACACTCCACATGTCAAATCCACAACTAAACATTAATGTACATGCTAAAATTTATGGTTTGTTCCTCCCTTTTACGAACTGGCCCCTAAACCCTAAACCTTAAAACTCAAAAGAAGTCAGCGCTCAATATTGGTGTAGGTTTATTTTTTTTGACTTGTGAAATTTTCAGCAAGGTTTGGTCTCATTCTCTCGATATAGGAGAACAAAAATAAGACTGCATATTTTATTGTGAACTCAAAAATACCGTTGTGATGAATATTGTTTGTTTGGTCAGACAAACATGTGGGACAAATTTTCAAAATTGGCTGATACTTCACTACTACAAACAATTCTTAATTTAAATAATTTTGTGATTTTTTTTAAAGAAAGATATTTTAAACTCAATAATTATGACAAAATTCCTAAATAAAATTTGAAAACATATAACAAAATAAACATTTGTCACACAACAAGATTTTTGGAAAACAATGGCAAAACATGGATGTTATTTTTATTTTTTAATTTATGTAAAATCCACCTAAGTAATTTTTAACAGTATTTTAACATGTTTTTGCCTCATAGGATGACTCAAAAATATCAAGGACTAAGTTGTAAGTGAGTCAAAAGTTTAAAGATTGAGTTGTAAGTGAGTGAAAACTTTAGTGGCTAGAAGATTAATTTTTCCTATTGTAATAGATGAAAATTTGTTGAGTTTAACAATTTTACCATAGTTTTGAAAAGTTATGGTTACTTTTACTTCAAAAAATAGTTTATTATTACTTTTACATTTTTAATCAAAGTTAAATGTTATTTTCTCGCCTTAACCCTAGTTTTTATTCTTTTAATTTAGCGGTGGTAAAGTTTAAAATACGTGGGCTTGATTGAAACATATACTACTAAGAATTTTATTAAAAATTAATTTTTACCTAATCATTAAAAATTAATTGAAACTATAAATACTTACCTATGAATTATCCCAATAAGATATATAAATATCCACAATCAATATTAATACAAAATGAAAACTTTTAGAAATTCATATTACTCATGGCTTTATCAATTTTTCCAAATACTTTTATTATATTCACATTTAAATAATAAAAAGAGGTATAATAGGAAAATATACAATATGTGAAGGATCGAACGTGAAAACGAGAATTACCTGAATGAAGAGAAATCAAGGTGGGGAATGGGAGGTGAATGTCGGTGACAAAATTTAGAAAGAGGGCAGCTAGGTTCGGAGCCACGTACGCATGTTGAAACTAATTGTGATGGGACTTTCTCTCGTCTAATAAGATTGGTGTTGTTATTGGAGTAATAAGTCACGATAATTTTGATGATTTTAAATGGGGTTATATGGATAAAGTTAAATCAATTTTTAAAAAGGTTAAGTAAAATTCACTAACGTCAAAGTTGAAGACTTTAACAAGTTTTCACCTTTAGATAACGTAGACCCAGGATTGGGGCCGATATAGTTAGCATTGAGATTTTAAGTAAAATCGGAAGAGAGATAAAAAATCGTAAAACATAAAATCGTAATGTAAGAAAATCGTAAAAACATAAAAGCTTTTGAAAAATTAGCAAAATCGTTTTAATGAAAAAAAAAATCGTAAAACGTAAAATCGTAGTGATAAATCGAGATTTTAACTATCATGGACTTGGGGCAAAGGAAGGAACTGTGATTTCCGATTCACTATCGATGAAATTTGCTGTTAAAGCTGGACATTCAAAGCTTCCATTTCTCATAGATCGAAGCTTTTATTTCTCAAAGAAGATCATCACCGCAAGGTTGCCACCCTCCACCATCGCTGCTTGATGTCCGAGCACAAGCTGCCATCAATCGGATTTCGATTTGTGCTTTGTTCCTATATTCATTGACTTAAACTAAAATGAATTCATACCCAAATCGTGCTAGATGTGCTTGTCAGAGAATAATGAGGAAGAAGAAGAAGCTATTGTGGCAATGGCGCGGCGGTGGTTTGTGCTCATGCTCGGTGGCGGTGGCTTATAGCTAGGTTTTAATCACCGGAGTTGTATTCATGGAGTTTTGGGTTTTGTGGATGAAGATGAAAAGTGAGAAGGGCAAAACTATAATTCCATATAATTTTTTACAAAACCTTGGATGAGCACATAGAATTCAATTCCAACATTTTTTGTGGAAATGGAAATGGGAAATTTTACAATTCTATCCTACCAAACATGCATCCTCATCAAAATCAATTCCGTTTCCATTTCTATTTATATATCCCTCAATTCCATCAAACCAAACGAGCCCTTAAAATCACTCGAAAAATATTTTAAGGAGTTGAACTCACGTTAATCCTATGTTTTATACTCATTTGGAGTATTAGGTAAAGTAACATCCAATACTAGTTAAGAAGATGTATTAAGCACCCTGAAATATAATATTATGTTCAGAAGCATTCAATATCTAAAGTACTACCTCCAACCATTAACATAAGAGTTAATTTGGGTTCATTTTTAGTCTTAAATATAAAATTTAATATATTTTGTCTCGTATATTTATCATTTTTTTTCTAAGTTATCGCTATTAATTTCACATGTTAAGGAAATTTGCATTAAGAGTAGTTTTAATACAAATGATTTGAGAGAGTAAAGAAATAAATAACCAATCTAACTAATTTTCCTAATCCACCAAAATTAGTTAAGTAGATCTTATATTAAATATAAGATGCAGTAATTTTTTGGTGCAATAAGTATTTTTATAAATGTTTTTTCATAATCTGACATTTGTATTTTTAGTACTCTTTTTTAACATCTTCAATAATCAATTTTCAATTTTTTTATACTAAGATATTTTATGGACTTATTTTCCATGTTTTCAACCCTAATCTTTAACTATTTTAAGTTCTAAAAATACAAAAGATAAGTACTAAAATTTTTCAGGAAAAATATAAAATATGTGTACTAAAAATATATAACTTTTTCATAAATTAAGATTCCCCCATTAAAATGTTAAGTTATTTTTTTAGCATATATTCTATATTTTGATTATTTTCAATGCCCAGCTTCTAAATGTTTCATTAGTCATCTTAAATTTGTTCAGTACTTATCTTCCATGTTTTCAACTATAGATTGGAATTATAAATATGAAAGATAGGTTTAAAAAATATTTAAAATGACTACTAAAAAATTGAAAAACTAATTATTGAAAATATTAAAGATGATCATTAAAAATATGGAAGGTGAGTACTAAAAATATGGAAGAGAGTTAAAAAAATTAACTCAAAAAATACAGTAATTAGTAATAAAGTTGTATCGAAAATTACTTTATGGTTTACTAAAAAATATGTTTTATGGTGTTAGATACACATTAGTTGATAGACATTTTGGGAGTTGATATTACACTTTAAAAAATACTTTGAGGATTAAATTACGCCCAAAAATATTTTAAAGATAAAATTACATCATAAATAAGATTAGGTGATGCTGCTTTACCCTTTTATATTATATGTACTCCATCTCTCTTATCATAATTCAAAGCAAACTTTTTCAAGCCGACTTTTCTTTGTTTAACCATGGGTGAATCTAGTCTTTTTCATTTTAGATCAAAGTTGACCATATATATCCCTGATTTCAATGAGTTAGTTAGAAAGGGGCTATAGAAAGGATGACAAAGTATATATCGTAATCCGAAAATTATAACAATTTATACTTCTCCCTCTAACACTCTACATATATATATAAGAGATTTTTTTTTTTTTTAAAGAATGACATATCCTTATTTAAATGAAACACCAATAGCATGTTTGAAATATTTATTAACATTTTATATTTTAAATTAGATTAATTATTTATTAGCCTCGCGCATCATTAACTAGTTTTAATTTTCATTATCTCTTATACTATCCCCGTCTTTTAAAACATAAATTATCTATTTCTATATATTTATTCCCTTTTACTTTTCTACAGTACACAAACTAATCACTTATATTTTATAAAAGGGTTAAGGTAATCAAACTATTAGTTCTTAACTATTATCAAAAATTTTTAAAAAAAAGCGCCCGACAAAAAAAAAGTTAACGTAGGTGGGACTAAATTAAATAATTTTTTTCTCAATTGTCATTATTTAAAACTACTTTTATAAATATCTATGAACAAAAATTACCCATTTTTTAATTTTGTCAAAATTATAATTTGTTAAAATAAACAAAAGTTAATTTTTTTCCTAATTTTTTTATTCCACGTCGCGTCCACGTCATCTTGTCGGTGTCATGTTAGTGTTAATCTGTCAACTAATGGTCAACTAACGGTTGACTAACTACCGTGGTATTTTTGATCCAAAAACGTAATGTTGTGTGTATTTTTTATCCAAAAAAAAAAGTCGCGGATCAAGACTTTCTTGGGGAAAAGGTCATGTGTATTTTTGACCCTTCACCCATCCTTTAATATTCAGAGTATAATTTTTTTGTGTCTCTTTAGTATATTTTTATGTGAAAACAAGTAATACTATTTATCCTCTACAAATAGTGTTATTTATTTTTCAAATTCTACACATCACTTGTGATGACTCACACTATTATTATAATATTATTCATAAAAAAATGGAATGCAACACGTACGTCCGAATATCGTCCAATATGCATGTGTTTTATTCTAAATTTACACAAAGCTGTCCTTGCCAATAAGATAGAGACTTCTTTGAGAGAGAGAGAGAGAGAGAGAGAGAGTAGCTAAGGGAGATCCCAAATAAATGAGGATTGATCCCCAAAAAATGAGGATTGGTCCAATTGATAAAATGTAAACCCAATATGGTGTAACTAACCAGAGCCTTCTACCTACCAAAATAATAATAATAATAATAATAATAATCATGAATAAAAAAAAACGAACACAAATTTTGATCCCTTAAAAAATTAAAGATTCTCAATATAGTGTTTTTTAGACTCTAAAGGTCCACTGAATTTTTAACGGACAAAAATTTTTTTATTGAATATTAAAAATTTATTTACTCTAATAATAATCATGAATAAAACAAGAACACAAAGGGTGAAAGATATATTAAAGATTCATGGCAATGTTTTGGCAAACTATATGTTGACAATGACAATTTTTTTGGGGTTATACCAAAATCTTTGATCTTCAACTTCTAATCACAATCTATCCTCTAAGTTTGGCATGCATCAGGTGACCTTCTATCTAAAAACAGAGAGCATGAAGGGTGAAAAATGAAGTAAAGAGACTCTTAAGAGTTTTTAGAATAAGAGATCCATTAAATTATTTTTTTATTGGAAATGAAAAATATATGTATGGATGCATGCATGCATCTAACTTCTTTTTAACATAAAAATAATATGTAACTTTATTGTGTTTTTGGCAAAAATAAAAATGTAACTTAACTCATTAGTAAAATTTATGGTGATTTCTCCTCACTCCCATATGAGGGTTTATACACATTTGAATATAAGAAAACATGTTCGATGAGAGACACAAAAACCCTTTGCGCTCTAAAAAAAACGTGATGCAGCTGTAGGAGGAGAGAACATTACAAAATAATAATAATAATAATAATAATAATAATAATAAAATTACCGATGGAATGTTACCGACGGAATTTTTCTTCAAATTACCGCAAGATGATGTTGGGAAGGAGCATTATTGAATACCGTCCTTCTTTTCTTTCTCTTCATTAATTTAAAATCATAATTTAATTTTCTCTTTAATTCTAATCACTTTTTCAGTTTTCCACTGTGAATTTGCTGTTGTAATATCCTAATTTTTTTTAAGGATTTAATTATAATTAAAGGGAATTGATAAAAAAAATGAATAAAATATACATTGCATATTTTGAATATTCCGCTGCATACTGGGGTTTGTACTGTAGGCAGAGCCATTTGATATATTGTTTTTTGTGTGGGCTCCTTTATTAGAGGTTGAGCCTAAATGTTTTTGTGCATGAGATTATTCTAACTATGGTGGTTTTTTGTTTTGGTTTTTCTCCATTACTTACCGCAGTAATACTTAATGCTTTATTAAGTTATTTAAAATAGTCAATTATGCAGTAACAATAGGAGGAGATTGTTTCAGCTTCCCCTCAACACTCCCATATTATAAATTGCTTAAAGGTATATATATATGGGGTCGCATATGTAGAAATTAAATAAAATATAATTTTTTTTAACTTTTTGGTTTTGCATCTTTTGATATTTGATGTATAGTCCTTAACAAATGTAGAAAGTCCAATCTTTTACACTAATTGTTTTTACATTGATTTCAGAGTTTAAAAGAGAATTAAAGTTAAATTAGTAAAATTTAGACAATCGCCACGTGAATCACTTTTGACAACTTTAATCTTTGTACCAAACAAATTTTCGACCAGTTTTCTTCTGTGTTGAAAATCAAGAAGGATACTTCAATTAAATTAATCTAAAATAGAAACATTGCCAATAATATAATATTACAATATCAATAAATATTAGACATGGGTTTTTTGAGTGTCTAAACTTTCAATAGACAAGATATTCAAGTTTGACTTACCTAGCCAGGTAACTACAAATGAATATCTCAGTCACATGGATTTGAAAACTCCTCCTTAATTAATACAATTTCACCACTTTGAAATAAAATAAACTAAAGGAACTCAAAATTAAATATCTGAATTCAGGAACAGATGTAAATGTGAAAAAAAAAAAAGTAGATATATGGCAGAAAATCATCAGATATATTGGATCTTAGGTCATCTCCATGCTTCTTTGTCTTAATTTCTTATATTTCCAATAGAGAACGCATCTTTCTCAGATCTCACATAGTCTTCTGATCAATAATGAAAGTACTTACCTAGTTTTCTATTTGTCGGTTCAATTATATATATAATTAGAAATATATATTTTAGTAAAAATATATGGTGTTGTTGGGAGAGTCCATGTGAAGCTAGTAGTGGTGTTGCTAGATGGAATCAATTTGAGGCATGGAAATTCAAAATCCTCGTAGGAGAAAATACACACAGAGAACGAGGCATCACATGCATATTTAATTATTTATGTTGGGATTCATGGCCTCAACTTATCACCTACTGCCTCTAGCCCATAATATAACTCCTCTTGAAAACATTTAGTTCATAATATAAGTTAATTTAAAAGTAATTTACGTTTATTTATCAATTTTTGTCCGTAATTAATACTTAAATGTGTCTCTTCGTATTTATTTTTTTTCATTTCAAAATCTTATTAATAGGGGTAACAGTGAAAAAGAAAATTAATTTAATGCAGATCTAATGAGTTAATAACTCTAAATTAATTTTGGTGAAGTGGTTAAAAATGATTTATACTGGCAATAATAAATCAGTAACTCTTCTTTATACTTATTCACTCACAAGAACAACGAGATGTGAGAGCGTGATAAAAAGGGAAGAATATCGAGGTTGGAGAATAAACAGAAACTCTGAGCTTCACAAATTTGTACGAGTTTTACCCTTAATTAATTGATACTTTATATATGGAGACAACAACAAAATATGTGAGATATAATTAATGCAGTGATCCTCCCAATTCGGTCGTTTTTACTATACACAAATGTAACTTTTTTCTGATTGTGCAAAACGAACTTAGATTTGTTAAAAACAATAAATATGTAAAAAATATTATATTTTTTTAAATATGTCTCTATTTATGAAAAAGTATAGAAGAGAAAATGGGTATAAAAATATTAGAGATAATAAATAATAAATGATTGAACAAAATAGAATTAGTGATTCATTAATATAAATACGTGTATTTAGTATATAAGGGTACCAAAGGAAAAAGTAGTTTAAAAAATTTTCTCCCCTCCTAATCCCTCATACCAAACAATCCCTAAAGCTTCATGAAAGGGGGCTGTGTTCTGTTAACTGGATTTTGAGGCCTCCCTTATGGTTGCAACGATTATAATGTTTTGTGTTTGGGCATTGGTTAAGTTTTTCCCCCTCTTATGCATATAATTTGCTTTCTTATTGAGTATACTTAGCTCTACTGATGAACTTATCCTTGTATGTACCCTTCTAATTTAATCACATATAGTTATTTGATTTTTTTTTTTTTTTTTTTTTAACAAAAAAAATCCTTCAGTCTAATTAAAAGGATCCTTTCAACTAATTCATAGATAAAAAAGGTACTCCCTCCGGTCCTAATTATAGGCATTGTTGTCAAACTTGCGAGTTGACTCTCCGAATTTAGCATTTTTACCTTTCTAGTTTACAAAATCAAGTCGAGTCACTAGTAAACTCGTGATCATTGTAAACTCGTTAAATTCACGAGTTTATATATCGAGTTTACCGTTTTCACGTTTCTAGATTACAAAACCGTGTTTATAGAAATTTCTTTGTTAAATATGATAAATTATGCTCGAAGTATAAATGTAAATTTTATAGAAATTTCTTTGTTAAATATGATAAATTATGAACGTTGATAGATTTAATTTCAATTATTTAGATTTGAAAAATATTTAAATCAAATTTTTATTATTTTTATTATTTAATTATACACTATTAATATCTATTTATCGATAAATGTAGGCGCTTACGAGTTTACGATTTAAGTTCATAATACGAGTTTTACTTCACTGTCGCGAGTTTGCTTAAACTCATGAGTTTGACAACCTTGATTATAGGAACACTTTCATAATGCAAATTGCACTACGAAAGTATTCCTATAATTAAGACCGAAGGTAATAATTAGTAATAAATTTAGAAGATAATTGTTCTTTGATACAAAAATGTTAAATTTGATATAAAAATGTGACCTGTGACCTTATATTTAAGATCAAAACAAAACCTTTAAATGAACAATTTACTATGAAGGAGGTTAACCGTTTAATTAGTGCTAAATTTAGAAAATAATTGAGCTTTGATACAAATTTAATTAATTTAACTATATTGAACTAATTTTTCAAATATCTTTAAGTAGGTATTGATGATTTATATTTGAAATTGGTGGACATGTAATCATAAGTAATAAATTGCATGAAACGGAGTCGTATTTATAATATTATTAAGCCAAAATGTGACATCTCACACTATATATTATACAAGAGTTAAATGAAGAGTACATAATAATTTTAAATGCCAGAATTAATTATCAAAATATTTTTGATTTCATACCCACACTAGGCATGAATAGACAATAAAAGACTAAAAGTTGAAGGCTGTTTGTAATATGTTTCAGCATAATAAAGGTGTATTTGGAATGGTTTATAAGTGGTTTTTGGGAACAAAAAGCTACTTGATGTCTCAATTATTTTCTCTCATTTTTGGCATAGCGATGGACTAATCTTGCTTTTGGTCAGAAAAAGCAACGTGCTGCAACCTCGGAGAGATGACATGTGGACATTTCTTTAATAAAAAAGGATAAAATTACTCTAAAATACCCAATAATCATGATTAATACATAAAATCAGTCCAAACATAAATCACAATACCTAATTTTCACCCAAACTTAAATATACAAAAGTCAAATAAAATACTCTCTCCGGTCTTAATTATAAGACATAGTTGACTTTTTTAGAGAGATTAAGGAAGTTGATTAAATTACTTTAGAGTATTTCTATTTTTATTTTTTTTTCAAACTAATTAGTTTGACTAATAAGATAATATATAATCTAATGGTACACAATATATGATATGATTAAGTGACTTATTTAGTTTCCTTAATCTCTCCAAAAAAAATCAATTATATCTTATAATTAGAATCGGATGCAGTAAAAATCATTTTTATCATCCTTAATCCAAACAAGCATTTCAGTAGAGTTTTAAATTTATGTTTCCGAAAGTACTACAAAAACCTTAGGATACTCTCATACTCACACCTCACATGTCATCTCCCCGGAGAGTAGTTTCCCTTGCCATGAATTGAGATTAACCCGAGGGTGAATGATAATAATAATTTATTATTTGTTTTCTGGAAAGAGTCAGGAGTTGAAGGGTTAAACAGAAGCAGATTGCAGAAAATCATAAGAACAGTTTTCTGCTGTGGACTGTCAGATCTCATATGGAAAGTTGAAAGTCTCGATCACGACATGAAAACTTGAAAATGTAGCATCAAACTACTAACTCATAAGAGGAAATCAGGCATAAAAATACATTAATTAATTTAACTTATTACAGATTCACAGTAATTTTTGGGTGTCGGGATGAAAATTAAAAGATAAAATGACTATTTTGCTTGAAATTATAAGTCACTCATTTGTATAGCAACTAAGATAAAGAAACAAGAAAAAAATATCGCATTGAACTGATGAAAGTTGAAGCTTAAATTGGTTTATTTAATTTAATTTATTGAATAATTTATGGCTGCGTTTGGCCGTTTGGGTATCTTTAGCAGAATAATTGAAGGTGAAATAAATTAATGTAGCCTGTGTTTTAATGATATGTCATTTCAGATGTGATTAGACTATTTGGCCGTCCTTATTTCTGCATCTGTGCTGAGCACCTACGGGCTACGGCTATTATAATTAATATTTGACTCATTTTAATCAACAATGTTTAATTAAATACCGTACATTTCTTGGTTGGATTTGATTTCGGCACTTGCCAACAACAAAAAATATTCCTCCATCCGTCCTAAATACAGAAAAGATTTTTTTTTTTTTTTTTGAGAAATTAAAGAAACTAATTAAATTATTTTAGAATATTTTTATTTTAATTTTTTCCTTCAAACTAATTAGTTTGACAAATAAACTGGTATATAATCTAAGTATATACTACCTTCAGTTCTAATTATAGGAACACTTTTCTTGTACAAATTTTAATTATAGGAACACTTTTATAATGCAATTTGGACTACAAAAATTTTCCTATAATTTGAACCAGATGGAGTATAATATATGATTTGATTAGCTAATTTATTTAGTTTTCTTAATCTTTTTAAAAAATTCAATTTTCTCTTATATTTAAAATCGGAGGTAGAGGTAGTAATACATAAATCTTTTTTTGTTGAACGACCTACATAAATCTATTTAATATGTGAACAAATATTTGAATTTCCTTGCTAGTGAAATATATATATATATATATATATATATTGGAATTTCCTCGCCACACCTCCACTTCTTAGATCTTTATATATAAATATATATATATTAGGTCTAGATCGAGATGCAAATTTAGACTCTCCTCCCTGTTTATTATTATTAGTAGTATTATTGAATCTAACATAATATTTGTAATAGGCACAAAAATCCTTCTGTTGGAGTTGTGATAATTTAATTATTTTCAACACATTATTAGATACTAAATATAGACACTTTTTCTAAAGAAAACTTGACTTCGTTTGAATCCTCTAAAATTGGGCGAGTATTAATATGTAGGCTAAATATACGTTTAGTCTTTTAAGTTTGCATTAGGATTCAATTTAAGGCAAGGTTAGCATAATTTAATTTACATTATGTCAGCATGATTTACATTATTTTTTCCTTTACTAGACTCTCTCACCTGATTAGGCCCGGCCTTCCTACGCCTCCCCTTGTTTTCTTATCACCTGTTCCACCAAAACGGCATGGATGGTGAAATAATCTTTAAGCCCTTGGTCGATTTTCATTATTATCAACTCAATTATCTGATTGCATGATATATTGATCTCAATCTTCTGTTGTGCCTTGAAAATTGCTGGTTTTGTGATTTGATTATTGTCCATCATTGAAGTCTGTGAAGCGGTGTGAGATAGTCCATGGCCTATGCCTATATTTTTTTTTCTCAAAAAGTACTTGTATTAATACTTTAAAAGGTATGACTGATACACTAGAAAAACAAATCGAATATGATTAGGGAAATCTAACATGGCAAAAAAAAAACAACAACACAAAAAAAAACAAAACAAACCAAATGTAAGGGAAAACTAATCACCCCCCATTTCAGAGATGGGAGTGAAGTATCATCAGTGACTGCATCATCAATTTCCTGGGCATTCAAGGTTAAAAGTGACATAAAATAATGTGTTGGTTATAAAACTCACCTAATAGGGGCATATCCCTTTATAAGCATTAGTTGTAAATAGATTAGTTACACAATTGCCTCGTCTTGGGGAAAAAGACAGAGAAAACTCAACCTTAGAAAGAAGACAAATGATATCATGAATAACGCTTCTGCTTCTCCATTCAAACAAATCTGCTGACGTAGACCACCAATCGAACAATGCCTCTTGATGATGCATATGGCTACCATTGGCACCTTGGATTAGTTACCATTAAAAAAAAAACAAACAAACAAACAAACCTAACAATAGTCCTCTTAGAGGTAAAACATATATCAACAACGACCATTGACAAAACCCGTTTCCCAAAAACATGAATTCGAGCCACCAGGTGAGAATCGAATTTATCAACTTCCAAACTACCATACAACCAAGAGGAGTTATAACCAGATTCGGTAGATCTATTTATTGTTTGAGAAATAGAGAACACCACCACTAAAACCCAACATAGTAAGAAAAGACGGTCGTCCCCTTTGCCGACGGAGACCGCCGGGGAGGGAGAGACCGTAACAGCTCGCACAAAGGAGAGGAAGAAAGCTCTCACTGCCTCAAGAAAGTTCTGGAGAGGGAGAAAAAACTCGCCCCTGCAGAGGCGAGAAAGGACCACAGCCACTACAGGAAGGATGGTGGTTGTTAGCCAGATGGTGATGGAGAGACGGTGAAGACAAAGAACAAATGAGGGCCAGCGCCAATGATGATAGAAGCTTGTCACTATGTGTCTTTGTGTAGATCTCAAAATCACAACTCCAACTCACTCTGGTGGTGCTACCTATGGTGATGGCAAGGTTGGCCGGTGAGAAAGGAGGTGAAGAAGATTGTCTTCGGTTCCCGTGGCGCTGCCAGCTTCTGGATCTCTGAGCTCCAATCTACTTCACTGTCGTGGTTGTGGTTGAGATTATGTTCGCCAACAGCATGTGGCGTGAATGATGCCGCCAGTAAGAGAGAAACCCTAATGTCTTTGGCTACGTACGATGCAAGGCCAAAAACAAAGAGAGAACCTGAAATTCGAGGTGTCAAAATTTCATTTGTTAATCATACACACTAGCTTTGGTCTACCTATATGTAACATTGAAATCCAGGGGTTTTTCTTTTCCTTTTCGCGCGCCCACCTTTTTGGGTTGATTGTTAGTGGGTTCCGATCTAGGGGATCATCCTCAAAATGGAATTCAACAGACACAACACTCAAAATATTTTCAAACAGAAATAAAAATTCCAAGCAATGATATGAACTTGTATTTTTTCTTTAAAACAATTTAAGGCTGTGTTTCTCCAATGCCAAATAATATATCCAAGAGTTAGTGATGGTCAGTTTTAGGCATGGAAATAGGCCAGGCCAGGTCAGGTTTTGGCTAAATAGGTCTAAGCCTGCAATGAAGGCAAAAGGCCTGAGCCTGAATTCAGACCTTTTTTTAGGCTCAGGCCTGGTCGAGCCTGAAGCCTTTTTAAAGGCCTACTTACAATGTAGGTCCTTAAAAAGGCCTCATATTACAAACCTTGGAGGCCATAAATAGGCTTTGTATACTTTAAGCCTATCAAAACTTATATAAATATATATTGAAATTATAATATAAGAATGAAAAACAATAAATATTATCTTATTTACATGATATAAATATATTTATATTTATTTAATATTTAAACAAAGCCGGCCCGAAGGCCTACAAAGTCGCCTTAACAAAATAGGCCTGACCTATTTACATATTCGCACCTTTAAATAGGCCTTGGCCGACTGTTTTGTTAAAAAGGCCGGGCCGACTGTGCCCTAAATAGGCCAGGTTGTAGGCCGCCTGATAAGGTCTGGCCTATTCCTACCCCTAGTCAGTTTATATGAGGAGCGACAGTGCCTGAGAAGAAACAAAAGGTAGAGATAGAGGCAACCCTGTCGCTAACGAGTGAGAAAAAAGGGCACTTTAAAAAATTGATGTAAATTAATTATGTTGATCTTGTCCTACTTTGTCATCATTTGATTATCCAATAATCATTTTAAATTGTTGAGTGAATATTTTCTGTTAAATGATGTTAACAGTGTTAAGCTCAAGTGACCAAAAATGCCACTTATAAACAAAAAGGACTAATTAAGTGTTTGTTTAGAATAACGATTTGAAGTCAAGTAGCTTTTTGATCATGATTTATAATATACAAGGTAAGTATAAGAGAAGAAATTTGTCTCGATTTATATAAATAAACACTTTTGGAGTATCCTAAAGTTCTCAAACAAGCATTAAATTGAAACTTGATCTAAACTTAAAGCGTTAAACATATATTATAGCCTAATATATATGTAAATCTCTATATTTTCTTATAATTTTTAATTAAGTTCTTGTAGTTTTTTATTTTCATTAGGTAGCTATAATTTCACATGTTTTTAATTAAGTGTCTTTTTTCCCCTTATCAAAGCCTTATAGTTTCTTGTGTTTTTAGTCAAGTACTTGTAGTTTTAAGGGACTAATAAAAAAAAAAAAAAAAAAAAAAAATACATAAACCCATTAAAATTTATATGAAACCATAAAAACCTGATACAAACCCGGGGGCCCCGGAGGGGGGGGGTGGAACTATAGGGATCTAATTAAAAACATATGAAATTATAAAGACATAATATAAAAATACTATAAAGACTTGATTCAGAATCAGATAAAAATATAAACACTTCCTAATCAACTTTCGCTTGTATATCCAAATCGTTTGGAAAACTTGCCAACCTTGAAATATTTCATAATATTCCTGCCATTAATTTATTTAAATAAAGTCCTAACATGATATATAGCCCAATTTAGTATAATTTGAAGAAGAATTATAATTTGCAAGCTAATAAGTCTAACAGAGAAATATTCAATCTCCGGGTGGGACATCTGATACAGACGATGTCCGGTGAACTAGCAGAAAATCATGTGTGTGTTTGAGAAAAGAAGAATGAAAAGTGGGCTTTGTTGTGATCTGTATTTTTCCCACTGAGAAAGTTAAAAAGGTAAACTTTTGTTGGTCTCTTTGATTAAAATCACAGAAAGTTCAAAGTTTGTAAAAAAGCTATATAGCGTCTGAATTTTCTGATAGATACTGCCACTTACACACACATATATATAGCAGCAGCTGATGATTCTGCAGGCATATGGATCAGACACATAAAAGTTGATAAAATTTTTAGCCCTTTCTTGTTCTTGTTCTCCTTCTCTCTTTCTCTTCTGATCTCTTTAATTTAATATACGTACCCACTCTTTTTTTCTTATTATTTCTGTTTCTGGTTCAATCCCTTTAATTCTCTTGACCTGTCCTCTAGTGTACGTACCTTTGCCTTTTTCTGTTTGACTTCTTCCTCTTGGCCATATTATCCTCCATGTTTAAACCCTAACCTCTGTCTCTGATCCTGTATACCTTTGGGTCTTATCATTATTCACTGAAAAGCTTCATATATATTAACTACCCCTTCCTATTCACGGTTTACCTATTTACTTTTCACCCAATCTTGCCTTCCTCTTCATCAGCTTTGTTTGTTAGGGTTCTTCCATTCATTAATATGGTACGCCACTGTGTGTCTGCAGTAAGTCTTACACAATATATCAGAACAACAGACCTAAAACCATTCACATAAATTATGATCCATTGAAACTTGCTATTAACTTGAGAATAATATACAAATATGAAATATCCATCTGCAAATGAATAGGGATCAATGTCATTTTCATTTTTAACCATGTATTTCATTCCTCGTCTAGTGAGCTAAATTATTGAAGGAAAGTTGCTGAAAATCCCCATTTAAATATTTATTGTCTAAATGCACGTGAAACTTGTTTTAGGACTTAAGTCTTTGAGCAGGTGCAATTAAATTTTAATGAGTGGAATTTTTCTTTGGCTATGTACAAAATGTGAAAATGTCTTTTATTTTTTGCTTTTGGATAATAGAACGTGTATAACTCAACTTCAACAAACTGAAATCTTATTCAATTGTATGCAACATATTTTTACCTATATTTAAATGTCTTCCCTCTAAAATAGGACATGTGCAACTTTAGAGACAAAATGGACGATATTTACACCTAGATTTAGATATGTTATTGGACACAGTTGAAAGAGAATTGTACCCGCTAAAATTAAGTTGTATCCCCTAAAAAACCTGAATCCCTAAAAAAATTTATGTTCCTTTGGACAATTAATATTTTAATTCCAGATTCTTCAGCAAATTAAAGTTTCAAATCATTGATGCACTGAGTCGACTCCGCTGCTAATGAATGATCCCATGGATAGTAGGGTATAGTATATCCGTCCAGTTATAAATTTTCTGACAAATTATTATTAGTTTTTTTTTTTTTTCCTTCTAGTTTGAATTAAATTTAGGTGGACGGGAATCATGATTGAATTAAAAAGGCCACCTAATATTATTTTTTTAATCTATTGTCAGTGAATGATGATAAATGAACAACTTGGAGTCACAAAACAAATTAAAAGATCTATTGTGGTAGATTTGGATTTGTTGGTACGTATATAGAGCCATGTGCATACAAATTAAAATCTATTACCTTGCTGGGTGAATAGTATGAACCTAAAATTACGTGCAACAAAGCTATCATTGTTAGTGTTCTATCTTCTACGTAGTTGGCGAAAAAAAAATACTGTTCTAATCTAATTAAGTGTGTGTTTTTCCTTTTTTGCTAAAAGTGTATGTAACTTTTTGAACTTTGAAATGCACCTTTAGACAAACAGATAAATTATTAAATAAATAATAATGATGATGATCGATGATAATGAAGATGGGCCTCATATTATTGGAGAGGCTAAGAGGGGTCTCTTGACTCTCTTCTATTCCCTTCCCGTCATTTTTTCTTATCTTCTTTTTCTAAGAGTTATATTAACATTCTAACAGTTTAGATTTTAATTTTGTAATTTGAATCATTTATAATTTTTCTTTAAATTTTTAGTGATTTTTTGAAGTGTTGTAATTAAATTTGAGTTATTTTTATTTCATTGTTTACTTTTTAGAATTTAATAATTTTTAAAAATTAAATTTAAACCATTGAAATACCGTGATGGAGGAATATGGCATGATGAAGCTTCAAAGGAAGAACAAGGCGAGTAGCAAGAAGCACTGACTTAAGGATGGAAGTTTGATGTCTAAGTGATTGTTTGAGTTGGCGTTAAAGAAACACATTCATGCAAGTTAAAACAAAACTCATCTTACACACTTACCTCGTATATCATAAATCATGTTAAAAAACATCTTCTACCACTAACACAAAGGCACAAAAAAGACCCATTGCAAAGCGTTGGAGGTTCAATGAAATGAGTAAAGACTAAAGTTATGAAAAATTCTTTGATTAGAGAGTTTAAAGAGTTTGGAGCCAAACCCTCAAAAAAAAAAAAAAAAAAAAAAAAAAAAAAATCACTTAAATACCATCTGAAAGTATGTACACTGTAGGAGGATCATAATTGACGTCCAAGAACTTTTAAGAAGCATATTATAGAAGGCATTCTTATGTATTCATTCTGATTTAATTTTTTTAAGTAGTTTCCCTTTTTATTTCCTTTGAATAAAGCCTTCTAGTTAAAAAATAAAAAGAGGAGGGAAGAAAATGAGGATGGAATACTCCCCCGTTGTGGCATGGATAAAAAAATAAAAGGAGAGGAAAAGGATTTGTTCTTAATTTTAAATGAATGAAACATAGAGTAATTACATGAATCAAATATAAATCCACGTAAATTAGCGAATGAAGAGTGCTAGTTTAAATAAAATCCAGAATGAAATCAATTTGCCATTGTTTCCCCTTTTCTATGGAAAAGTCATCTTTTTTTTTTTTTTTCGTGCACCCTATTTATTGGAATCTTCGGTTTCAAATAATCTAGATACTTTCCAAGTCGGGGTCACGGTCTTGGGAAAAGAGCTCACAACATCAATTTTTTTATTCCCACGCCTTGAACCAAGGACGTGGTCAAGGAAGAGCAAATCATTTTCCATTTGCTCTCAACAGATGTTAGTTATGGAAAAATCATCTTGCTTTAAAATATGTGAAGCAAGACTTTCACTTCGTTCCTGATGGGCCAGGTCATTAGAACTTTGAAGAAAGACTAAGATTGGCCCATAATAAGATAATGCTCAGCCTAAATGTTTTCGAAATGGGCCTGGGCCTAACTCTAATAGGTTATTTCGATTTTTTCAATTAACATTTCTCAGGAAAAGGAAGATTGCATTTACATCCAGGTAACAGAAAATACCATAAAATGATCTCTTAAAATCTTTAAATTGCATTTAATTTTTGTGGGCTTTTTTGCAATAACTTTCAATTCCACTGACAAGTCTAAGGGTGTCCACTGATAAGTTCATAAGTGTTACACGACGACAAGTCTATGGCCGTTCATTGACAAGTCCATAGGCGTGCGTTGACAAGTCCATAAACATTTAACAATTGAAATTTATTGCAACAAAATTCCCTAGACTTAAATTTAATTTTAAGATTTCAAAATACTATTTTATTATTTTCTCTTATTTGGAATCTAAATGCAATTTTATCAAAAAAAAAAAAATAATAAGCATTACAATTAATTCGTTTGTTTTTCTTTTACTTATTGCTAAATTTATACTTTCACCATATCAATACCTTATAATCCTAAAAATTTACTTTCCTCCCATCTTAAAAAAAGGACAAAACTTTGATAAAGTTAATTATATTCCAGATCTAGAGGTCAAGTTTTTTAATGACACTTTTGTCATGTGTGATTTTTATTATTAATAATGGTTCAACAAATTTTTTGAAATTTTATCAATGTTAAGTTATATTTTAAGAAAAGTCGACATTGTGAGATTTGATTTGAGAACTTAACCTAATAAATATAAACAACTTATTATTAAAACATACATATATACAAGCTACTATTTGTGGATGGAGCTAACATTTGATTGATAGAGGAATACAATAAGAATATTTTTCAATCGATATCCTCATACATAAAGACAAAATTACTCGTCAACTTTGATTTACTATTTATTTACATTTGTCATTTGACTAAAGCCGCCACTAATCAATCTGTGCTTATCTTCAAAGTTATCATTTAATGTAGAAGGAGACTAATAGTAAGTTATCTTCCAAGTTTGGAATATGTTATTCTTAAAATTTGTGACAAAAATATTTTGTAAATAATTAATGACGAAATTTCTTTACTAATCAAATAGTGATGTCCTTTTTTTGTGATGCAAAAAAATATAAATATTTTCTTTGAAATTCCATCACTAATTTACTTTTTTAAATATATATATTTTATATATATATATGGGCTAGTAGGATTTGACTATAAAATTATAACTAGATTGAATATATGACTAATGATTGAAGCAAATAAAATTGCTGAATTGGTGAAGCGAGTTTGACGTTACCTATTATTGACCAGTATGCTCCAACATAACCATTCAAAATATTACACATAAAATTCTAAACTATCGTTTTCAACTAGCCAAGTCCTGAACTAATACTTTAGACCCTCCACGACGTTGGACTTGGACCCTATCTCATACGCACAGGCTCAACCATATTTGCATACACTTCCTTTTTAAAAAAATAAAAAAATAGTGAGCACAAGTCAAAGTCAAAGTCAAATTTTGCAGAACATTGGAACCTCGGATTTTTTGTTGAATGTTCCAAACAAAGGGGTGGTTTCTACTCTCTGGGTCTTGTCCCTGGACTTTTCTGTTGATCCCATATAAACATATGTCATATTAACGAATGTATCTATTTTTCTTAATAAATACCATTCTGGTCCTTTATAAATTCTCTTTTGGCCAAATCACACACACTAAGGAGAAGTAGTTAGTTCAATGATTATGAGGTGAATTTTCAACTTTACCCTCATTTATGATTGGTTACCTTCAACTTTTTCTTCTCTCTCTATTTTCATTAGTACAATTAATAGGGTAAAAGTGTCACAATCTCATTTATTTGTCAAGGGACTTATAAATAGGACCAAATTTTTTTTTTTGTCAAAAAAGGGACTTATAAATAGGACTAGAGTGGTATCACTCTGGTCTATTATAAGTCAATTTAACTAAAAAAATTTGGTCCTATTTATAAGTCTCATTTAACCAAATAAATGAGATTGTGACACTTTTACCCATATTAATTGTAAATTAAAATAGAGAAAAAAGAAAAAGTTGAAGGTAACCAATCACAAATGAGGGTAAAGTTGAAAATTCACTTTATAATCATTGAGCTAACTAGCTCTCCTTGGTATGTATGATTTGGCCAAAAAGAAACTTATAAATAGGACTAGAGTGATATGTTTTACATTAAAGAGCGAATGGAATGGATCGTTTTTTTAACTAAGCTGACTTCATATATATATATATATATATATATATAGAAAATAATCACAACAATTACTTGTATTGTGGTTGGAGGGATTTAAAAGGAAGGGAAGAAATTGCATTTAGTTGGGAAAAAATAATATGGAAGGGCGGCCCACGTTCTTTTTGTTTGATTGAAACCTTTTCTTTCTATATATTAAGTTGCAGGTTTGGCCGACAAATATTAATCTAATTGATAAGGAGTTGACTTAACTTACAAGGTCGTAAATTTAAATACCACTTCTAATATAAGAGTTTTGTTAGTGGGTGATATGTAATTGGCCAAAGTAATTAAGTCCGACACCTAACTTAAATTTTTGTTCATTACAAAAAGGCATTTCGGAGTTGGATTTCACTTATAATTCTAAACCATTAGGGCCTGTTTTCTAAATTTTTTAGAAAAACGCACACAAACTTAAAAACACAAGGGGATTTGGAGGATTCCCTCTCACTCTCACGCACTCCATTAAAAAAGAGATAGATCATCATCAGTGTTCCCCCACCTTATGTCACTCTCTCAACTTCAAAGAGCCTTTATATATTTCAAATGATGTTTTAGATAACTAAAGAAGCTGCACCTACTGATTAATTCTGCACAATAACAGATCTGCTGATGTGTGTTTCACATTATATATTCTAACTCTCATATATATGTTATGTGGATAATTATTATTCTTTTATATGGTAGTGATATTCTTTGTTTCTCTATTCATCTTTGGATTCCCATCTAATAATTCGGGATGTTTGTTTTTTGTGTTTTTCTTGCTTGTGCTTGATCTTGAAATATTCTTATAATCCATTTTTTATCTTTCATTTTAACTTTTATAAATTAGAAATCTATTTTATAAAAAAATACATTAAATATATAAATTATACTATCATTATTATATAAATATAGAAACGAAAATAACTAGACATGCTTATTCATTTTGATCAAAACATAGTAGCCTCAAAAACTAGGGTATTCAGTATAGAATGTAAAACCTAAATACTTCAGTTCATTCCTAAGGAAGCCAACAGAGAACAACAACAGAGCAGAAACCAGAACCGAGTTTCATAACTATATCTATTCTTCTTGCAATCAACCCTGGAAAGGATTTGGGATTTCCTCCTTCAGATTCCAAATATCGTCGTCCCAAACAACATCACCGTAAAAAGCACCGAAAACATCGCCGGAGAAATCCATATCCCAAAACGGGAACCAAACAGAACCCCAAGACATTTGCTCGTCCACGAAATCTCCAATCCAAGCCCGGTTCTCATCGTCCCAGTTATCAGTCAAACCACTAACATTTTCTTCAGCTCCCATAGCCACCATCACTTCCATCTTCTTCCCTTCTTTCTTCTTCAGCTCCTTCTCCTCCTCCTCTGTGTTCTTACGCAGTACGGCCGCCGCCTTCTGGTTCGGCTGTTTCTTCTTCTTGGCCGTGGTGGCGGCCATCTCTGCCGCTTCGAAGCCGCTTACGCTCACGAGTCGCTGCCTCTTCATGATTGTTCAGATTACAGATTGGTGAAAGAGGAAGAGTGAAGTGAAGAGTATTTATATGATGTAATGGGAGAAAGTGGATTTTGGTGGGAGACGCTGTAGATGGGAAGAAGGAAGAAGAAGGGAAGTGGCAGCTTAGAGAGAGAGAGTAGAGAGAAGAGAGAGGAACACGTGTCAAAAGGAAATATTCAGAATTGAGGTCAAATTGGGAAACTGGTCCACTTTCCTCACGTGTTGCCTACGCTCGTTGAATTCTTCCCATCATTCTGGGGGGGCCCAAGCCGAGGTTCCAAATCGTAATCACTTTTCCAAAAAATGTATCCTTACCATATATAATATATATATTTCTATATAAAGTGTATCCACAATAGTAATTATCATTATTTTAATTTATATCTACATTTTTCCAACTCACACCCTTAAATCAAGGATATTGGGTCCTTTACACCTTTCCGTTCCACCCGTTATAGTTGTTAAATATTCCCTTTCTTGTTTTGTTGTTTAATTAGGTTTTTAGTGTATATGGATTAAAAATTATGACTGCTCTATCAATTTTTTTTTTTTTTTTTCCCAATAATACTCTCCTTCACCCAATTATAGACATGGTTGTGAAAACTTAGATTTTACCTGAAAACGGAATGAGAATGAAAAGTCGTAACATAGTAAAATCGTAAAAACTTAAAAGCGTTTGAAAAATTAGTAAAATCATTTTAATGAAAAAATCATAAAAATGTAAAACCGCAGTGATAAATCGAGTTTTTACGAACCATGATTATAGATATATATTAAGTGTCTGTTTGGGAGTTCCCAAAACCTAGGTTTTGTCACAAATCTGTCCGAAACACCCTTCTTTTTTCCGAACTATTCTACATCAAACCTAAGTTTTGTAAAAGTTTGCCAAACACTCGTTAAGTCTAAATTATCTAATTTATTTTTCGCTTATGGGCTTGGGTGGAACCCATCTTCAATGGGTGTAACTTTTTTCAGTTATGTGCAATTTATCTTTAATTATTTACAAATCAGAAGATACCTTTACCCTATACTTGAATAGAGAGAAAATTAAGAGAGAAAGAATAATACTAAGAGGAAAAACTTCTAAAAATAGCAAAAAAAATTTACCATTTGGAAAATCTTCCTATTATATCTCCTATTTTATCTCACTTTTATCTCAATCCAAACATAGCATTAGGCAATAAAATTTTGCTTTAAATATGGACAAATTAAAAACAAGGAAACAATTAATGTTCTAAATACTATTAGACATGAATTATATTTTGAATGAATATTTTTTTAGAAAAAATAAAAATATTTCTAAAGGGAGTGAAAACTAAATATAAGTGTATATAACTAATTGAAATATAATTATTAATGTCATTTTAAAATGGAAAAACAATATATCAATGGAAACAAAACTTTATATAGAATTGACAGTTAAAATATCATTTTAAGAAAATAATGGATGCTAAACATATATATAATTAATGCTATAATGTTAAGCAATTAAGGACTATATATATTTCTAAAGGTAGCATATAAATTGAAAAACACTTTAATTTATTTAGAATTGACAGTTAAATATTATTTTAAGAAAATAATAAATGCTAAACATATATAGGTTTGAATGAGTATAAATATTTTCCATGGTGAAAACAATGAGTATAAATGTTTTTTCCTGGAAATTAAACTAGATTTAATTGTAATTTGCGCTTTTGAAATTAATAGAGTCGACCAAAATTAAATTAGTTTTAATATGTATATATGTGCGTTGAATGTTGTAGAAGCCAAATAGAAAGAGAGAATAACGTAAAGGTAAAGATAATAGGAGTCTAAAATAAGTAAGAAGTTATAATTGGAGGATGATTAATTAATCAATTAGAGATATAAACATGTACATGTTATAACGTAACACACGGGGGCAAAATAAAACTACCAAATTAAAGAAGAAGAAGAAGAAGAAGATTGAATTAGAAGCAAAGAAGAGGACAAATGAACAAGTGACAATTTGACCAAAGGATTAATGGCAGTCTTATTGTCGACTGATACTATTCATTATGCGACATGATACGAGTCTTCTCACAATTAATTACCACTAAATTAAGTTATTACAGTGGGAAATCCCTGTTTAAGTTGATTAACCACGTTTTAGTTAATGACAATGCCTTTTTAATTTCCTAACACAACTAACATCACCGTCAACCACATTGATCCAAGTCAACAGGCATGTTAAAACACCTATATTATACTTATTTGATCTCATTTATAAGACATTTCTAACATATTTCACACAAACAAACAAAACATTAAACTGCATTAATTTTGTTTTAAAGTTTAATAGCTTTTCAACTTTATCATTATTTAATATGCATTATACCCTATGAGAATAAAATCAACACAATAATAAATTAAGAAGTAAAATTGTACATTCAAATGAAAAATTTAATAAGGTACCTTATGAATAAGGAAAAAAAAAAAGTTCTTCTTTTTAATATAAATAGAACTAGAGTTAAATTTACCCTTAATTAAATTTTTTGTGATGGTAAAACCATATCAAGCATATGGAATTAATACTTCTCGGCTCCATGTTATAAGTTACTTCTAAATCTATAACTATTTCATTGAAACAAAAGAAAAAAGTGGTTCGATCATTAATTTTATCTGAAAATAAAACATTTTTTTTTAACTTTACCAATGTCCAAAAATCAAGGGCATAGAGAAACATACTTGAGATTTTAGTTTTTTTTCCTAAGTAATTGTAATAGAGGTGATATTTAGAAAAATGTTATTAATAACTCACCAACTTGCTTATACTTATGGACTAAGATTTTTTTTCTTAAAGCATAATGTATTTGGAAAAATGTTATTAATAACTCAACAAGTTGCTGATACCATTCATAATGTATTTGGGACCTTTATAAGTCCTTATTATAAGCACAAATGTATTTGGGACCTGAATAAAAACACACACACACATTTGGTTAACTTTTTATAAGGCACCAACCAATACTAACAATTGTACATTTGGTTCTTGTTTCTATTATAAAATACCAATTAGCAATTGTATTTAGTTCTGGTTCTTTTTATAAGGCACTTGCTTGTTATTGCCAAAGCATATTAATTATCTTTTTTCATGTATGCCCATAATTAATAAGGATAGTGGGTGAGAGTAATAATTAATATAATATTAAAGTTTAGTGTAATTAGTAGGGGTAATACTGAAAGTTACTTAAATTGTAGGACAACTTTATTGACTTTAATTATTTTTATTGATTTGTGAGAATTGTTAGTTGGTGCCTTATAATAAGGATCAGATAGAGTGTATACATACATTCATACATATATTATGAAACAAGTAACTTTTGTTGTTTTGAAAATTCAAAGCACGGCCAATTTTTCCCCAGTAATTCACTTTATAACTGCATGGATAATTATTTCAAAATTATCTCAAAAAACGACAATTACATTTTTCTTCTTCTTCTTCTTTTGTTTATCACATCTTATTTTTAACCAATCTTATTTTTTTCTTTCATTAATTTTATTTCCCACTCTTTCTCTTAATTACGTCACTGTAAAAAGTGATTGAATGATAGTATTTTAATCAATATATAGGCATATATTATATTACAAATTAATGATTTTTAAGGTACATGTATATCATAATCTTGAACGAGGATATTTTCAAAATAAAGGAAGTACTAGTACCAATTATATTAAAATGGAGGAAGCTTGTCACCATCTCCTTCCTTTTTTTCTTCTTGACCAAATATGTCATGAATCATGCATCTAATTAATTTGAATAAAAACTACACACACACGCATCTACATATAAAGAAATGTTCCTATTAAATGGCAGAATGATAATATATTCTAAAGGTCAGATTCATGCATTTGCATTCCATAGGGGGACAGGTGGTCATTGGGTGTTGTGGTGTTCATGCATGTTTTCATCCCACAAGAAAAAAATATCTGTAAATGTTAATTAATTATTTTTTGAGGGGTAATTAATTTCATATGGGACAAATTGTGAAATAAAAAAAGTAATGAAATTATTAGATATTATATTTTAGTGTGTGAAGAGAGGATTTGGAGGGTGCATGCTGTCGACAAGGGGTCGTTGTTGGCATATGGGATTGCTCAGAAACAGTGGCATGTCCTTTTATTTCAAAGCATTCAATTAGGAAATTGTTTTCTATCCACAAAAAATTACATATTATGTCTTTAATATTCTATTATTATTGTGGTTCTTACTATTATAATATCTTTTATTAGTTGTAATAACTGTTTTATTTAATCGTACTCATAAAAATACCTTATATAATCATGCACGTTAGAACTATCTCTTGATAAAAATCCCACTCATTAATATAGATATGTACTTTAAGGCAAAATTTATAAATTTAGGAGATAAAGTAGATTGATATCTTATATTTAGGGTCAAAATAAACCCTTTATACTTATAATAAGGAGTAGATGAATTAATTTTTTAAAAAAATAAGATATAATATAATTTCATGAATTGAAAATTAGTTTCTTGTTTTTAAAATGTAATTATAGTAAACCAACGCCCATTCATTATAATTATTAGGAAAAATTATGATCCATTTTGTAAGTTAACATTGATTTTTTACTGAAATTTTAACTCATATTTCCAATTTTTACTTCAATTGCTAAGAATTTATTTTGTCTCTTTTGACAGGCTATCTCTTATTTCTTTTTACTCACCCTGTCTAAAAATTAGAATACATTTGATTAAAAAAAAAATCTTACATATTTATTGTTGTTTGAAATATAGGATGAAAGAGAAAAAATTGATATTTAAGGACAATTAATAATTTATATTATTTGTCTTGTTGCTATTGTTCCAAACACAGCACTTTTATTTTGTAAACGCACGCTTTGTCTGTCGGCAAGACGGCAGAACCCTTTCTCATTTATTTGCTTATTATCTGTTTTTCTCATTATTCCTCCCACTTCCTCACTCTTACCATTTCTTTTGCAATTGCTGTTCCTTTCTCCTGTTTTCATTTATTAGAATGATTGATTCAGAGCATGTAAAAATTAAAATGAGGTTATATAAATATTAACCCATCTAAGCCTTATTTTTTGTGATGCTTCTAACAAAAGTATATTTTAATAAAAATAATTACAATGTCGTCCGTCTAAATCTTATTTTTTAGAATTCTATTATAATTACCTTATTATTAGGACTAGACACTCAATAAGTTTAAGTAAATATATATTTTAATTGTTTTATTATCAAGAGTGGGCATTAATTAATTGCTCACATAAAAAACTAGACACTAATTTCATACTTCATGTGAGTCGAGAGAAGAATCACGTTGTAAATCCTTTGGCTAAGAATGGATTGTCTTCATCTACTTTCTTTAGCAAGTGCCTTGGATTTGCTTGGGAGTTGTATGCGAATGATTTATTAGGGTTAGTTTCCCTTCTATAATTTTCTTTTCTTTATGTTAATTTCTTTTGTATCCAAAAAAAAATACTCCCATCATAATTCAAGAGGGGATGTAAGTGGGTCTGCTCATGCTTACGCGACTTCCATCTCGATATATATGATGGTATTCGTTGTAATCGTTATTTATGTCCGAATGTGGAGTAATGAATTTTGCTTTTCACTGCAACTAATGATCACAATGTAACTTTAAAAACATGACAACTTGTAGCAGTCAAGGAGGGGAAAGATTGAATAAAACAAAACTTAACTACCACATCTTTGGTCTTTTTAAAAAACAACAGAGGGCTATAACCCAACAAGAATTAAATTAGACTAGTAGGAATTAAATCTCAAAATTTTTTTTGCTACCAATGTCCAAAGATGAGATGGAATATCAAAGAAGGCTGTGCCCGTTTGGAAACTCTTTTTAGAGAATAGTTTTTAGGATTTACGAGGTAAATTATGAGAAGAGTTTTTTATTTCGACTTACACAAAATAGCTTTTCAAAAGGGATTACCAAACAGGTACTTAAAGCAGATATATATCCCTTTGGCCAAGGCCTGTGACGTGATTATGATATCTAGAAATATGACTTACTTATAAATCCCAACTATAATCCATCATTTTTAAAATTTGAGTAGTTACCAAACTATATGTCTTAGTATTTCTACTAGTATATTAATCAAGTTTTTGGAATTAGATTTGAGGATCACTTACATGAATCAAAGATCTCAGATTAATTTAAGACCTATCAAAAAAAAAAAGTATATTCTTCTACTCCTCCCGCCTTTAATATAAAATATATTTTAGAAGTTGATCTCGATCCTAAATATAAGACATAGTTTTTATATTTGTCAAGTTTTTCCTAATTTGCTTACCAATGTTCCCTATATTATAATCAAAGAGGAGGGGGAAAAATTAAAGAAAATAACTATATTATTTTAGAAAATACATATCATATTAATTAATTTTTTTAAATATAATTAAATTAAATAAATATATTTTATATTAAGAATTAAAGAGAGTACTTCAAAAGCACTACATAATTCCAGTGCATGAGAGAAGCCAACAATCCATGCTCGTTGTAATCCCTTATCACACCGCCACAACTTGATATATTTCTAAAGGAAGACATTGCTCCATCCACACTAACTTCAATTCAATGAGGGGGAGGTCCCACACACACACACAATTAGGAAGTGGGCTGAACAAAGGGCTCCTATAGGCCCAAATATTTGAAAATGCCTCAATTAAGCCAACTACTTAGGGCTAGAAAACTTTTGTCACAAAAATGTTTAAAGAGCAACATATTTGGACATGGGAAGGGCTCTGCAAAAAGAAAAAGCGGCCCAAGATGATAAAATAGATATTGAAAGTTGGGCTCTATATTTAATAATTCACGGGCAACTTAGACAGGCCTAGGACAACGTGAATCTGGACAAGCAATGTCAAATGTCCAGAAAATTAGGACCAATCCAATTTTCTGTAGCTTTTGAAATGTGTGCAAAACCGTGTTTAGGTAACTTTGAAACCGTGGGTAATAGACGGTTCGCCTTGTCTAATATCGGTATCACCTAAGAGAAAGGGAGATTTCGCTCTATCCTTGGATTGTGGATGAACTCAACCCCTTTTCTAAAATTTTTATATAAAAAAAAAAACTTTGAAACCGTGGTTTCAAAAACCCGTTTTTATATAGTGGATAAAGCTTCTCTCACATATTTATCTTATAAATCGTAAAAGTTATTCTCAAAAAGTTAATCCAAACACACACTAACAAGCACTTGTTCACAACCATTTTTTATCTCTTTATTTTATTTTACTTTCATGTTATTAGAATACAAGACGAAATTGGGCGCAACCATTTTTCTTGTTGAAAAAAGCTTGGGATAACTGAGGACTGGTATTTTATATATTACTCCCTCATCCCTACCATGTTATAAGACAGTTTTTGGAGTGTTGAGATGATTTAAAATACGAGTATAAAGATGTTTTGAGAAAAATAAGGGTTTTTTGGAAGGGTCGTCTTTGTCATTACGAGCGCGGAGTAGTTGCACTTGCCACCATTTTTATCAAAAAAAAAAATAAAAATAAAATAAAGGTTCTTTAATAAGCTTATTCTAAAGTTGGCCACAGTGATGAGGTAATAAATGTGAGTTCGGGTTGGAGTTGTATTAATTGAAGGATATTCTTGAAATTTTAAATTCTATTTATTGGAAAACACTCCAAAAATTGAATGATATTGTTGGAATTTTAATGCGCCGACTACCTTTTTTTTTTTTTTTTTTTTTGGGCCCACAAAGCGGCTAGCTTTGATCCCAAGTCGTTGGCATCTTTCAAATGCTACTGTACGAGCTTGGCCCATTTATTTGCGTTACATAACTATCCACGTCATCCCCTCCATAGCCCATTAAACTCACGTTTTAACACCCAAACCCAACCACACATTTAACATTCGTGTTTCTTTTTTATCTAAAAAAGGAAAGGATCATTTAATTCTAACTAGTTGATGTTTTGTGTGTATCAAATAACCCATTTGTAAGAAAGCAGTTAAAATTAGTTAAGAATAATAAATATAATTTTTTTTCTAATTATGCCCTGATTTGCAAAGATGATAAGTAAAAAGGAAAATAGATGCCACAAATACAATTAAAGGGTAAAGTTAAAAAAAACATAATAAATATTTTGATAAATCTAAAATCAAACTAATATTTTGATGCACATTCATTTTACACGTTTAAATTTTATATTTTGGGATGGAGGGAGTACTTATTATATAGAACTTTCAATTAATTCACAGGAATTAAGAAAAAAAAGAATTAAAAAATAACAGTTGACTTACTAAATTTCGCTTAAATTGATAATTCTTTTTCCCCATCAGTTGAGGTTTTGGAGAGAGTTATTAAAAATTAGGGATTGTAATTGGCCACACAACTGCCAAGAACCTTTTATACGAAGTGTGACAACAAAAGAACTATTACACCTAATAATGGCCCCTAATTGTGTGGGTTTTTTTTGGGGGGGGGGGGGGGGGGGGGACTTTTTTTTTTTTTTTTTTTTTTTGCATTCACTCCTAATAAATTATTTACCTTCTAACATAAAAAATCACCTTTAATTTTTATTATTATTATTGGTTAATGAGAAGTTAAGGTATAACCGAGATCCTCACGTATTTTTCTAAGTGCATACCTTAAAGTATTTTCAAATGTCTATTATCCTAAAGTACTTTTTAATGCAATTTTACCTTAACAATTTAGATGACTTAAGAGTGTTGAATACACCTAAAAAATACTTTAAGGTGTTGGATGTACAAAAAATATTTTAGGACGTTTGATGCATCAGAAAAAAAAAAAATACATCATCATACTGAATGCTCCTTAACCCTCTTCTATAACATGACTTAAGTTTCTTTTGAGGGAACAAACAATTTTGGGAAAATTAATCTTTTGATCTTTGTAGTTTTGACTATGTTATAACTCAATCCTTACACTTTAGCTTTGTGCAACTTAGCCCTAAAATTTTGATTTAGTTATAACTCAATCCCTCAACTTTGATTCAATACAACACAGTCCCTATAATTTTAACAATTTTATAGTATAGTTCTTTACCTTTATTATAAAACATAAGGATTAAATTATAAAATAGTTAAAAATATAGAAATCAAATTGCAGTGAATCAAAGTTCAGGAAAGGTACAACTGAATCAAATTTATGGGAACTAAATTGCATTAAGTTAAAGTGTAAGGACTAAATAACAACACAACCAAAACAATAGGGACCAAAAGGTTAACTTGCCAACAACTTTTACACATAGGACTACATGAATAAGAGTATATCAATACATTGATGATA
The DNA here is from genome assembly GCA_019022655.1 of Acacia acuminata. Lineage (NCBI taxonomy): Eukaryota > Viridiplantae > Streptophyta > Magnoliopsida > Fabales > Fabaceae > Acacia > Acacia acuminata. Next base: position 286,441 of record JAFJYI010000220.1, on the reverse strand, counting down.
AACGATTTTTTAAAAAAAGAATTAAGGAGCATGTACTAACAATATAAAGTTACACGGATTAAATCCATGATCTCTCGTTTATAGGAGAGCTCTCATGCCATAACAATAAAACACAAAGTCATGCAATAACTTGCGAGCCACAGGTACCAATCAATAGATGTTATGTGGGCACCATTAATTAATTTAAGCATCAAACTTATATACTGAAATATCCACCATTCTAGTATCTTTCTAGTTCTTTTTTTATATGTTAAAAATACCCTGTAATCCACATTAGGGATTGGCGTTTAACAAAGCTTGAATCAGGTAAAAGTCAACAGATTGTGCTTTGATTGAAAATTATGGCTTTGGCCACACAATTGGCAAGAACCTTTCATGTTCACACGTCACAACAGAAGAACCATTACAAATCATAAAGGTCCCATTTGGCACCGTCCACTCCACTGTGTACGATGATTTAACATTCCAACTTTACAATTGAATGATGCGAGATTATAGTATTATATAATTTCTTTTGACTGGTTCACAATTATATTTGATTATCCATTTGATTGTTGAAAGGGATTCAAATCCAGACAAAACTGACTCCCACTGATTCAAAGGAAAATAGAACCAGCGTGCACGAAACAAGAGAAGACGACACTTGCTTTTAAACATTAGGAATTAGAAAATGGTTCATGTTCACATTTGCAATATAGACCATACAACTTCGTTGTGGGCACTAAGATGATTTTATACAGATTCTTCCTTCTTCAGCCGCTAACTAAGTTTCAAGGACCTGACACAACAAATCGTAACATTAACAAAAAAAAAAAAAAAAAAAAAAAAAAAAAAAAAAAAAAAACTTTCCTTCCTCTAAACCTAATTACAAATGAAGAGGATGAAAGACCCTAATAAAACCCGAAACAGAGGGTCAACTCCCACTAAATACAACCAAACCAAAACCCTCTCGTTTTTCTAGTCCCTTCTTATAAACCACATGATTCAGTTCACACCGTAGACATATGACACATTTTTACAAACACTTTCCAAACATATATTTACATCAGGCAAAAAAGATATTCCTCTCTTCTTCTGGTGTCGTAGTTTATGTGAATTTTCTATTCCGTAACAATGAATTCTAAGAGCTTCTCTTCTTCTAAGTTGATCTAATTCTGAAAAGGATGGATGTGTTTTTGTTACTAGGCCAGAGCAGGGATGCTGCAATTTCGACTGTCCCTGTCCAGGCAATCGAACCCCTCGATCCTCACGGCCGGATTGTTGGCAAGATTGGCTCGGACACAGCCTCCCTTCCTTGTGGAAGACACTGGGGACGATGCCGGAACCGGTGGGGAAGGAGCCCAGACCGGTGGGGAGAACTTTTCATCCCCAAATCGAGCATCCTGAATCAATGGATTCTCTACTCTACTCGGCGGTGACCCGGAAAAAAAGGGGGGCGACGAGGCCATCTGTGTGCATGATTGTTCAATCCCATAATCACCCTGCAGCCACAAACACCAACAAAAACACAAAAAATCAACCAAACATCTTTTAAAAAACACATCGACGTATTCACAAAATGGGAAAATCAAAGAAGATGGGGCTACCTCAGCGAGGATGAAATCCAAAGGATTTGATATAGGTTGTGTATCGCATACCTCAGGCTGGCAGCTGCAGAAGAAGCAAAAGAAAATTTAAATCAACGGCTTTCTCCAAAAAGGTGAATTTGAAATCGAATGGGAAAAAGTACTTGCAAAAAAGCCTATGCAAAATCAAAATACATGTGTAGCTACCTACCTGACATGCCAACGAAAGGATCTAACGGGATGGTCGTTAACGGCGACGTTTAAGAGGCTGAGGCGGCGAGGTTTGGGACAAACCACAGGGTCTCTGCCGCTCATCTCTTCACGGGTTGCCACGACGACGTTCTGTTGCTGGATCATGCAGTGGTTCATCTTCCTGGAGGCCTATCAACAACAACTGGAATAACCTGGTTTCCCAAAGCCAAACAACGCATAGAGCCAAAAGATTTTAGGACGATAATCTATGGTATTCAAAACTAAATGAATAAAAAAATACTATTAAGTTTGGACTTATTCAGGATATTATACAGTAAGATCGAAGACGTGCATCAAAATTTGAAAAGCTAACATTAAGATCTGGTCAAACCGAAACAAGATTAAAAAAAATTAAAAAAATATTATATTTGAACTTAAAAATTATCAGCCACCCATCGCCGCCCTCCGATAGCAACTACACCTGACCTAAAGAGTTAATTAACTAATTAAGTCCGTGCAAAATAATCAGAAGGAAACCATAACACTGAATTTTTTAATTCTGAAAGGTCATTTAAGGGGAAAACAATCACGTTGATGAGTAAACTTCTGCATACGAAACCTTTTTTTTCTTAACGACGGGAAAATTCATCTTTGTATTTTTTAGATAGCGATTGAGCTTTCGCAAACCGCAATATAGATCTGGCAAAAAAACTGGGCCCTCTCTTTTTTTCTGAGAGACAAAATACTTGCAGTCCGATAGGCCAAAACTTCGACTCTAAATTTTCATTTTCAGAAACCAAAAAGAGCAAGAGAAAGTAAAAAAGTTGTAGCAGCTTGTTGGCCTAGCGGACGTCCAAATCATCATCTTCATCTTCTCGAAACTTGATGCACGTAAGTAGAAAGCGCGATCCAGAAGAAAAACGAATTAAGATAAAACCGACGCAAAAATCGAATTTAGGAGAAGCGAGAGAAAAAATTAATCGGATCTGCGAAGGCAACTAGGAAATCAATCTCAGAAGACTCTAAAGAAAACAAATACCTGTATACTTCACTGTACAGCTTCTGGTACGAAGCCTGAGAAAAACTTGAAAAATAATTCACTAACGAAAAATAGGTAAGTCAATTAGGAAGGGGTCAGACTCAGAACAGGAGCTAGGAGAAGATTGGGGAAAGAGAAGAAGGGCGTAATTTATACAGGAGACGAAGAGAGAGAAAGCGAATCAGGAAACGAAAACAGAGAGAGAAAGTGAAAAAAGAAAAGTGAGGGATAGGTGAGGCAGAGAGTGAAGGTGGGAGATGGGAAGCAGCGAATCAAGGTTCCTACTACATTTGTTGGTTCACATGCTTATATAATATATTTATTATTTTCTAATAAAAAATAACAGAAAAATACACTTATCCCGTTACAATAATAATAATATGATTAATAAAAACAATAAAGTAATTTATTTTAAAATCACCTATTATTTTAAATCTCAAGTGGTTTTTATTTTATGATTTTTATTTCTTAATTCGTATTATTTATGTTTTTTCCTGTTTAATTATTCTTTTTCTATTTTTTAAGCATTATAAAATTGGTCATGCGAGCGGTGCCTCATGCGTGAGAACTACATAGAGTTTCGCACCCTCTAAGAAACCATTATTTATTGATTATTTTTAAATTTTTTAATTGGTTTGTCAGTGAAAAAATCTCGAATAATAAATAATTGGATCCAACGGGTCTTTCCTAACGGAGCTTACCACATCGTTAAGTCTAGCTCTCTGATTTTGACACGTGTCAATCTCTCGATCTAGATATTTAAGAGGCGGAAAAAGGAAGAACACCTATTCACGTGCAGAGAAAACGACGTCGTCTCCGGTTCAAGCGTACTTGGCCGGTAGGTCTATGCCAGGCCAGAGACATGCCGTCCAATTGATCAACTCATGAAGTCATTATTGAATTATATTTAACTTATTCAAAAAAATTATTTCAATTTATTTCATTAAAAAATAAAATTAAAATAAATACCAATATCATTTAAGTTCAATTCTACATTTTAATTTAATTGTCTAAAATTCAATTGATATTTTATCAGATTCATTTATACTTGTGTTTGGCCTTTGCCTCTAAAAAAAACTTTCTGATACTTTTATTTTAGAAAACGATATATATATATATATATTGTTTAATGAAAGTAGATCTGGATCTGTGCTTGTAAATTTTATGAAATCAAGTGGTAATAATTAATGGTGGGGAAAATCCGTACTAATTTGGGTCATTTCAGTGGTTCCCATTTGCCATTTGGGACCAGATTCTCCATGAGATGCTTTGGAAATTGAATGATCATGATAATATTAATAAAGGGTGGAGATATTAGCTATTAAAAATTGCCCGGATTATTAAATTGGTTGAGATATTGGTTTAAAATTTAATGGTTAGATATTGGCCCCAAAAAAGAATTCAAGGTTAGATCGAGTTTGAACTGACGTCAGCCTGGTTTTGTCTAAATTAAATATATTTTTAATTGTATATACTAAAATAATTTTCATGAAAAATGTTTTTTCATGAACCATAACATTTTATGTGTAAATTATGAACAACAACATTTTATAAGACGAAAAAATAAATTTTGTTTTTATGAAACTGAAGGTGAAGGGCATTGAGGTTTCATAGCTAGGGATTGTTGTTTGGTGGGTTTCGAGCAATGTTATGAGAAATCTGAAGATTGGAGAGCATTGTTAGATTTTAGGATCTAAATCTTCTGGGTTATGAATAAGAAGTCCCACTGGTTTGTCACCACGGTCCACGCGTCGTTAAATCGAAGTCCATGAGTTTGCTAGGATCCATCTAATCATTTTATGTCGTCTATAAATAAGACATGTTAGTGACAAAAATTTTATCTAAAATCATTCAAAAACACTCATCTCTCATATATTGCATATTGTATTATGCAATCATACTCTGTGAAAATTTGAAAGTAGACTTGTTGTGTTTGATTAAGCTTCTGATTGAAAGTGTCATCATTCTGAAGAAGAAAAATCCGTTCTGTTTTGGAAGATAATTGTTCATTGACCTTGGACATGCGTATAAAAAGAGCAAATTGTCTTAAAGAGACAACCTACGTTGAACACAAATTTTTTCAAAGTTGATTATCATATTTCGACAGTCTTGTGAGTTTTTTCTAGATTTTCATATTATAGATAATTATTATATGTTACGCAACCTTAGTTATACAGATTCTCGTTATTGTTCAATTGCTACCTGTTTAATATTTTCCACAACAAGCTGAAGCTTTGGGATAATTTGAGTATAGGGGAGATGAAAGGTCTTCAAGGCTGGTTCGCAGCTATGGGCAGTCCTCCGATGGATTTTTCTTTGGTGTCCAGTGGCTGGTCTACAGCTACCCAAATACCATGAGGGCTGTTTACCTGTCGGACTAGGGATTTGAGGCTTCTCCGGTTGTGATTTTAAAGTCTTGGTATTAGTCAATAGATTTATGATTTGTGTCTTGTTATTGTTTATGCTGTGGGAATCTTGTGCTTCTCTTTGTGGGTTTACTTTGTTTGTGATGAGTACTGGCTTGATTCTACCATGATTACTGGTTACCTGAAGTTTGTTCTCAAATTCCAGTTTGTTTTAACCCTCTGAAATAGAAGGTGGTTTTGAAGCTGTATATGGTTTCGCAGCATTGGCATCAAAGGGGATGGATTCAGGAGAGCACATATTTGGACAACCACCCTCAATCTAAGCATTGGCTGTTCGAGCTTTGAGTTTGTCTTTAGACATAGGCTGTGTTAGCTTTGGATTTTGCCTTAGTAGTTATTATTGCCTCTGGCTTTGTTGTATTTTGTGTTTCTTTGGGTCAGTTTAGAGTCTATAATTCCACTTCAATATAATGAAAATATCCCTTCGATACCACCAAACGCTTAGGTCAACTGGTAAGAGGTTGTCCTAATTTAACCACGGGTCTTAAGTTCGAGACATGGGAATGCAGCGTGCGTGGGTGGTAGAGGCTTCCCCCCGAAAGGGGCCACCCGGTCTCGGTTCGGATTAGTCTGGGGCCGTTGATGTGCCTGAAAGATGGCCTGCCCTGGGACACCGAATGCTCTAAGCAAAAAAAAAAAAAAATCCCTTCGATCAAAAAGTTGATACATAATACCCCTCGTCCTTGGGTTCAATTGCAAAGGGTCGGACACTCTCACCAAAGGGAGGAGTTCGATCCTGAAGTTGGTTAAGGTGCTGGAAGAGGCATCCTAACTCCTAGGTGCCTGGATAACGCCTGAGGGTAATAGACGGCTCGCCCTACCCAACATCGGTATCACCTAGGAGGAAGGGAGATTTCGCCCTGCCCTTAAATCGTAAGTGAACCCAACCCCTCTCCTAAAACTTGTTTATCAAAAAAAAAAAAAAAAAAAAGTTGATACATACTTGGTGGGGGGCGTTTTGTGGAGTATAATATATAGTATATTAATGTGATCAGATGAGTGAAGAATCTTGAAGAAAAATAGGAAAACAAGACGTGTCGAGGAATGATAGTGAAACTATTGACAAGATGAGGGACAAGCATATATTTTCAATGTTGCCATGCTTTCCAAGAAGTGGAACACAGACGAGTAGAATAAGGAAGTGCATGATGCATATTCAATTATTCTTGATTTAACAACCACTCTTCTTTAATTTATGTCCTAAGTTTTTCAATGATTAGTGCCAAATCCTCGTCATAGATTTTCATTCCAATTCCTCACATCTTTCTTTCTGTATCATGCATAGTCAACATATTTATAGAGATAATATTCTATTATTTTCTGTCCTTAATATAAGATTTTATTTATAGTGTAATTTACTACGAATGAGATCTTATTTTAAGATCTCAGGGTGATATTTATTTTTAGCTTAGAGTTGTCTTTGAAATTCATATGAATATTTATAGCTTAATTTTGGTTTTCCCCCCCCCCCCAATTTTATATATTTTCCACTTATTTCTCTCTTTCCACTAAACTCAACATGTTGAAGTAATTAATGAAAACTTTTAATGTAATAATAAAAACTCTGCTCCTCAAATGACTTGCCTTATGTGATTTCAAACCATTGTAGTTATCCATAATTTAAAATAAATAATTTTTAGAATAAAACGTCGCGCAAAATATGCATAGGGACTAGTTGGTCAAAAAAAGTTTAGGATAAGAAATTTTTAAAAGAACGACTTTGTACTCTATAGAAAGAATAATTATGATGATATTTTCAACAACTAAGTCTTAAATATAAGACTCAATTAATTTTTTTGGGAAATTAAGAATGCTAAATAAATTATTTTATAGTATTTATATTTATCTTTTTTGTACTAAATTAATTTTTTTGACTTATAAACTATATATAATCAAATGATATATATCATATGTTATAATTAGCTAACTTATTTAATTTTCTTAATATCTCTAAAAAAAATCAATTAAGTCTTATATTAAAAACGGGATAGAGGTAGTAAATGATAAAACCTTGACAGGGTAGAAAGTTGTTACAACTTCATAATAAAAAGATGAAGAAGAAAGAAAGGCGGTACAATATATAGTTTCTCTTGACATGAATCACACATATATAGCAAATGGTAGTATGGTACTATTTCCTCTGGTATTTTTTATCAGCAATTTTTTTTTTTATTGCACAAAACAATGTGTTAAAATGTCATGCTCTTTCTAAATGCCTCTATTTATTTATGAAAAGAGTGTAACACCTGCCGGGAGTGCCAACATTCATTACCTTAATCTTACACAATACTAGTGTGACAAAATCAGAAATAGTTTGTTATACTGATAGAGCGGAAATTAAATTTGATTACATCACACTGGTAATCTCAGAGTTTATACCCCTTTACATATTTTTACATTCATTACAGCCTGTTAAAACTAAACAAATTAAACACCGTGCTCAGGGCCCCTTTTTCACTGACATTTCAATTCCACGGCTTATACATACTAGGTCAACTGACCCGTACAGCCAAATTACCTAGTCCCCGAGAGACTTCGTATCTCTCAACATTCTTGGGACTCTTCCCAAATTGGGTTTAGTCGTCCGCCTAATTTAGACTTATTCTTAATTTTCATGACCCAAAATTTGGGATGTTATAAAGAGTATAGGAAAGAGAATGAATATAAAATATGAGAGAGAATAAGTAATAAATGATTATATGAAAGAGAATTAGTGGTGAGTGATGGATAATTAAATTAAAAATATGTATTTAATAAGGGTAGAAAAGGGAAATGTAGTTTAAATTTTGAGATACAAGTAGAAAATTGCTTATCTTAAAGACCAACCCCAAAAGAGAGAAAATTGCTTATAAAAATAACTGGAAAAAGTATTAATAATTCATGGATAGTATAACCTAGGGGTGTTTATGGGCAGAGTGAGACCCTTGCCCGATGCCTTACCTAAAAGATCATTGGGCTGTAAAATGAAGCTCAGTGCTCGGCCCTACCCGATAGAAGCCATAAATTTTTTGGACAAGACAGCCCTTACTTGCCCAAGTGGTGATACCCTACCATAATGTGGAAAAAAAATAGCTTTAGTCATACCTAATAAACAATATTGCAAAATTCAAATGAAATACATAATTCTACACTTCAGAACATTCAAATATAAGTCTCCAACTTAAGTCTTGAAATTCAAAAACAGGCTCACGGTTAGGGCATCCGAGTCGACAATGAGAAAAGGGAAGACTGAAGAAATGAAGATATTTTTTTAATTATAAGTTGTATATAATTTTGTAAAAAATATATAATATCATCCTATAAAAAAAATAAAAATATATAATACTTTTTTTATTCTATTTAAAAAATAAAAAATATGATAACTACTAGGCAGGGTGGCATACCATGCCCGATGCCCAGCCCTGCCCGCAAAAATGCCCTACCCTATTGTGCCCAACTCAGTTTGGGCTGCTTTTCCTTAGGCTGGGCTTGGCAATTTTTCAGTAGGCGCGGGCGGGTGGGCGGACAGGGCGGGACATCATGAACACCCAAAGTATAATCTATCCTATGTGTGGATGTTTGAGTTAGTATTTGGAAAGTACATTTATGCAAGCCGATATAAAAATTTTCTCACATACTTACATCGTAGACTATAAATCACATTGGAAAAATAGTTTCTACAGCTAATACAAATAGGTACGCATGCAATGTGTAAGATCCAAATCTATATTCTAACAACAAATATAAACTCGAGACATATCTAGTCTACCTTCCATGAGTTATGTATATAAATATAGTATCATTTAAAAGAATAGATGATCTTGTTATAAGTTACATTGTATTAAAAAATAGACTATTAATTATAACTCTTGTCCTTTATATAAGATAGAGATGAGAAAAATTTCATATGAATGCATAATTTTACCCTTCATTTATTATCGCATTGACTTTGTTTTTATGGGTATAATATAAATTAAATAGAAGTATAGTTAGAAAGTTATTGAATTTTATGAAAAAGTTAATGAAGTTTAAGGTTTTTTTCTTAGTATGTATGAAATACATGTTGAAAGTGTCTTATACCACTCTGCTCCTATTTATAAATCTTTTTTAATTGTCGTATTATTTATTTTAATTGGGACTTTAATATTATTTTTCCTTATTGTTATCCTCCTTTTGTTGTACTATGTTATCAATATTAATTTTGTATGGTGATAAAATTAAGGTTAGGATTTGGTTGGAAGAAATTTCCACGCCCTGGTCCAAAGTTCATACCAAGCAATTGTGGACACAAATGAAGGTTCTTGCAAATTGCTCTTTGGCAATTTGCATATATTCTTTATGGTCTCTCTCATCATTGTATTTGACATGTGCCCACATCATTTTCAAAATCCCATTTGCGTGCCTTTCCAAATAATCCCAATGCATGGGGCCCTCTTGGAAACACCATTTTGACATTTCTTATTCTTCTATTTTGTTGACCATTATCCATATAATACCTCTCCAACCCTGTATAAAAATTACAAATAACCTTGATCAAGAAATGTGTTAAAAATAATTAGTAAGTAGAAACTCTAATTTTTTTTGAAAAATATACACATATTAGTAAGATTTGATGAGATGAACATAATTAATTGAGGATAAAAAAAAGTGAATTAAATTAAAAAAAACAAAAACAAATTATAACTTATAAAAATGAGTTGTCTGGGACCAGGTAGAGTACTTTCTTCATCATAAAATATAAGTCTTATTTTTTTTTCCTGCATATAAGTCTTAATACCGATTTAAGTATAATTAATATCATTTTAGGCAATTGAAGTCTAAAATATTGTTTCAATAAATAGATAGAAAAGGGGGAAAAATGAATTTTTATATATAGGTTTTGGTATCTCATTCGTTTGTGTGTTTTTCAATATCATGACTTATATTTAGTAAGGAGGAAATATATCAACTTCCCATAATAACATGTTCTGTACGTTTGGGATAATATACATAATTGTTAGTTTCAGAACAAAGTGAGCTTAAAATGTTTTTTTTTTTTTTTTTTTTTGGTCTTGTAACAAAACAACAAAATTCAAGTGGTGGATATTTGCAAGGAACTAACTTTAATTGTTGAACACGATAAAAGCCAACTTCAAGATGGTATTATGTAACGAAGGAAAATAACTGGCTGAAAAACTCAGCGGAATGGAAAACTTGGCACTTTCTTCAAAGAAAAATTCCAAAAAATATTTTATAAATATTAAAATATGAAATAAGTCTTATTTACTAGTATATATCTAACTCCTCTCTTTTCATGTTACTATCTGCTACCCTCATTTGCCCAAAACCAGAGAGTTTTGGACTTTCGGGCAAAAATAGGGAGGTTGATTTTTTTTTTCTTTTTTAAAGCAAATAGCATACTAAAGTATTTTTCAGTACCATTTAGTATCTTAAAATAAGTTTTTGGGCACTCAAACTCTAAAATGTTTCTTCAGTAATACCCAGTATTTAGTACCTATTAGTTTAAAGTAATTTTTAATGCACCCAACATTTTAAAATATTTTTTTTCAGTAGTACTCAACATCTCTAAAAGTAATTTATAGGGCGATTTTACCAAGTAGCAATTAGCACATAAATTTAGTTTTTTGGGCGGCACTCGAAAATATTTTAGAGTGCTGGATGTACCAAAAAATAATTTAAAATGCCCAGTGTTACTGAAAAAAAATATTTTAAGGTGCTTGCATTAAAAATTATTATAGAATACTAGTTGTTAGATAATGAATAATACTTAAATTTTTTTTTTAAGATGTTGTGCATCCTAAAAATTATTTTATGATAGTGTTATTAGGGAAAAAAATTTAGGATGCTCGATGTCTTTTTTTAAAGGAAAAAAACCAAAAGGATCCAACCTCCTTATTTTAGCCTAAGAAGGAGAGAAGCTGTCTTCACCTCAAAAAGAGGAAGTTTGATACCTGCTGATCGATGTAAAGGCCTCGTTGGTGGGCGATCTGTAAGTATCTCTATAAGCACTCTCTAAGCCTGGAGGTATGCCTTAGTTTTGGTGGGGTGCCAGTATCTACCCCCACCTAAACTTCCTTGTATATATTAAAAAAAAAAAAAAAAAAAAAAAAAAAAAAAAATCCTTAGTAGGAATAACTAATTTAGAATTTTTGAAATCCAAAGGTTTTTAGTTGAAAGGTAAATCCCACATGAAGACCATTACAAATGCTAAATGATAGAGATGTGATTCCAATATTCATATTACTAGAGAGGTGTGAGTATCTCAGCTGTCATTTTTTAATTTAAAAGGAAAATTTGAAAAATGACCCTCTGCAAATAAAAGAAAAGATTGAATAAGAGAGATAAAAAGTGACGCGAGTTGGGGAGTAAGAGAAGAGGGGATTAGCACTGGAGTCGTTGAAAGGAAATTGAGGTAAGTAAATTTTGACAGCACAATCTTCTCTTCATCACACGATCCTGACAATGGCGTTCTTGGCCTTAAATTTCATGTGTGGTGTTTGGTGGGGTGTTGGCTTTTTAGCTTGGAGGATGATGAACGTTGATACATGGAGGTAGGAGAATGAAGTTGGAATGTCGATTGTGAAGTTGAACATTGTGACCTCAAGGTGTTAATTTTATTGATATCAGTATGTTGTTCTGTGATTGGGAGGATGATTGAAGTTGATGAAGGTTGCTCGGGAAATCGAAGAAGGCGTTTGTTGATGTCTGGGTATTTCCTAAAGTGTACTTGTTATTTTTATATATGAACTTGTTATACCCATGATTAGTGTGAGAATTCTTTTTTTTTATATATAAGAAAGGCCATGACTCTAGATTATGAAAATCTATCCCTTGATACAACAAAACAATAAAAACTATCTATGAATGGACCACTAATCCCTTAAAGCCAGATGAAGGCAACCCTGTGGAATTGTTTATAATCACCCCATCTCCAACGGCAACATTATTTTCCTTTGCCATGTAGTCATGGATATTATCCCTTGATTTCAACATTCCAATCATATCTAATGAGAATTCTTTTAAGCCTATATTCTTATTTTCTCATGGTCGGAAATTGTCATTTTTAAATATAAACTTAGTAAAACCATGTCTAGTATGAAAATTCTTCTAAGTATGCATTCTCATTTCCTTAGGTGCTCATTTCCTAAAGTAAAGTTGTCATTTTCATATTTGACTTGTCATTTTTAAATGTGAATTTAGTAAACTCATATCTAGTGTGAGAATTCTTCTAAGCCTGCATTCTCATTTTTTTCAAATGGTCATTTCCTAAAGTGACTTTGTCATTTTCATTTCGGAACTTGTCATTTTTTAAGGTGAACTTGATAAACCCATGTCTGGTACAAGGATTCTTCCAAGTTCGCATTCTCATTTTTCAAATAATCATTTTCTTAAGTGAACTTGTTAGTTTTAACTATGAACTTGGTAAAGTCATGTCTAATACGAAAATTCTTCCAAACACATTCTTATTTTCTCAAGTGGTCATTTCCTTAAGTGAACTTGTTATTTTTAAATATGAAGTTGGTAAACCTATGTGTATTGCGGGAATTCTTCCAAGTGCATTCTTATTTTTTCAAGTGGTCATTTTTTTTAATGAACTTGTCACTTTCATATCTAAAGTTGTCATTTCCTTAAATGAATTGGTCTTCTTCTTTAATGATAGCCACACTTGGGAAAAGTCACGAACCAAATCCCTCGGCCAACGCCTTCCCTCTCCTCAGTTACACAATAACAAGTTCCAACCTTGTCTCCTCTCTCACCACGAGCTTCCTCACCCTTCATGATGAAAATTTTGGGCCACAATAACCATAGAAAGTCGCTGAGAAAATGGCATGCAATGCGTGTAAAGAGAGCTGAAAACCACGCTTTCTTCTCTCTTATTTTAAAACTCACCCGGGGATATTTCTGTGATTTCCTTTTAATTTGAAAAATGACAGTTGAGGTACTTACACCTCTTTGGCAATATGAATATTGGAATCCCTTCTCTATCATTTAGCATTTGTAATGTCTTTATTTAAGATTTTTCCTTTTCCTTTTCTTCTATATCTACAGAGTTTTTGTAATTAAAAAAAAAATTAAAAATATGATTTGTGATTAATTTCAACTAAGCATAGTATATTGTGGGAAAATGATGTCTCCATTGATCTCTTTCTCCCCTTTTCATTTAATATATCCACCATTAGATTAAATTTTAATGGTTGAGATTTATTCTACTTTCAATGTATATTTTTATTATATTTAACGTTATGATAATATTTTTGATATAATATTAAATCTCAAGCATTAAACTTGATCTAATAGATACATCAAATGGAGAAAAAATGGAAAGAGATTAAAGAATACATTCCTCTCCCATCGTGTTGTTGATTGCTTCGGAGAACAGGTTCATGTATCATAATCTAGACCTCATGATAAACCACTAAAACATGCATGCATCTAAACCTTATTTGTGATGTAAACTATATGCTTACCCCATTAAAGTCGAGGAATCTGACAGTAATGTTTATCTCTTTATGTATTTTCTTACAATTATTCTGCATATCTCCGCAGAAAATGGGAACCCAAGAGAAAAAAAGGGAATCTTTTGGAACGGATTGCATGTATGCGTATAACCAGGTTACACGGTATCTACATGTTTCAACTTGCGCTAGACCATTATCAGACAAAGCTAAGTAGTTTTTCTCTAACGTATGGATTCTTCCAAGTTTCAAACAGAATATGGAGAAAGAGAAAGGAACAAATTCACTAAAACAAGAAACAACAACGAAATATATGTCAAATAATTACAGCTTTATGAAGGTCAACTTGCAATATGCTGCTAAAAAAATTTGTAGAATTTTAGCAAGTTTTGTACATCACTGCCCCCAAAAAATCGTAATTCTGGCAGAATCATATTTCATTAGGATTTAGATATACAACATTGCTTTGAAGCAGCACTTGACAACGTTACAAAGCAAAATAGGACAAGAAACAAACAAATACTACAAAAATGAAAAATAAAAAACAAAGTAAGTTGAAGAAGAGAAAGAAAAAGATCTCAGCAAAGTTCAATGGCAGATGTTTTTCCTAAAGAGCCATCATTCTGCATCTCTATTCAAGAATGCCAGATGTTTGAGGAAATATTCGGTTCAACATCAAGCTGAAGCTGGTTCAGAAGAAGCAGCGGCAGCAGCTCGTTTCTTGGCAAAGTATTCTTCGGCACGGGCAAGGTTTTTGGCAACTGACGGTTTAACCCACTTCTTACGGCCAGGAAGAACAGTGAGTGAACAGCCGACACTCTCAAGCTTCTCCTTTGCTGATGTTGAAAATGCACGAGCTTTTATGGTCAGCTTCTTGCTTAGTTCTCCTTCTCCCAGAATCTGTAATCAAAGTGCAACAAACTACTACATTCATCATTTCTTTTTGTATCGAATATATTGGGTCCTTGTTTCATTAAGACCAAAATAGCAAGTAATTACACAACTAGATAAGCTTGCACAAAGAAATGATAAGAAATTGAAAATGATTTTATTGATGTGGAATGAAATATAACAGCTTTGTTTCACGCGAGAGACAAGTTGAGAATAATAATCACTTCATCTACCTCAGGTATAACCTTTTTATCTTATTGCTGACCACATGAGTGGCTAAGAATCATTACATAACAATGCTAAATCAAAAGCGAGCCTAAACACTGAATTGCAAGTCCGCCACTTATCAAGTTCAGATCCAAGACCACCGATCTGCAAACTTCAATGAGGCCTCTACATCTGAGATTTTTGATTGGGTACATTCATATACCTTGGTTAGATTAAACCACATGCTTTGCTTTGATAGCAGGCAACAGAATTCCCAGTCATCATATTCATTAGCATGCCAAAATAATATGTAAATCATTATTTCTTTGCCATCCGATACCGGTAAATGCAGAGAGGTAAAGTTGTGTAACTTGAGGGTTTGACGGGTGTTAGAAGGGAAGTTAGTGAAAATAATTTACACATTTTTGTGAAGTATTATGAGCATAATATTCATAATAGAAACTTAATTTATCAGCAGAGTTTGAATATAATCATGGCAAAAAATTTATTCATAGGTATCAACACATGCACCATATTCTACATCAGAATTATAACAATTCTGCCCAATTACGATAGTAGTTAGGGCACCCCAAAGACTCAAAAGTCCACACACATGTGATATGGGGACTTGAGGAAAAAACCAAAGAATTATACCATTTGTCAGAAGCAAGAGTGAGAGAATACTTAGAGAAGGAAATTTACATTCAATAAATTAACAAGTTTATACCTTCAAAGGAAGTCTCGCTTCTCTTCCAGATGGATTAATCACGCGCTTCTCCTTCAATGTCTCTAGAGATACCTCTTCTCCATCCCTAAATCCAGCATCCTCTATATCCCTCAAATTTACGTGGACATATTTGGGTAATCCAGCATGCATGCCTTATGAAACCAAAAATAGAAAAACAATGGGAATCAATAAATGGTTCCTAAACAAATATACAAACACATGAATGTGATAATTTGAAGTAGATCTATATATGTGCAAGACTTAACATGGTGTACGGCATAAGCAGGACGCATAAATTGATATATACGCATGCATAAGCATGAAACATTAACTGATATATACAAACTATGTCCAAGGTATATAGGGCATGTCATTAAATATTTCTAAAGGCGTTGGTACAGAAGTGTAGTATTCGTATTCTTTTATTCAGGTATTGGATTCTAAGTCATAGAATTGCATTTTCAATAGAAACATGATTTCTACTCTCCTCCTTAATGAAGTTGGAGAAAGAAAAGATAAAGTTCTTAATTTCGTCAGAGGCTCTTTCTCACGTTATAGTTTATAGTTCTCAACCTTTTGAACTTCTATTATGAAGTCAGGCATTTTAGAGCACACAAGTTCATAAAACCAAATATCAGATGCAATTCGTATAAGTTCAATCAAGACATTGCTCATAATTTCAAATTTCAAGACATAATTTCAGCAAAGCATCATTGTTTGAAGGCACAATTATACTCAAAATTAAATCACTAGGACACACATAATCACCCTGGGAAACAACTAACCACAATTGAATTAAGACTGTAAAAAGAGAAATAGACATTCATTACCTCCCGCAATTCCTCTGAGTTTAGGGATTCGTCGATAAAGTGGCATCTGACCTCCTTCAAATCCCTTCTGTACACCAGGTCCTGATCGTGATTTCTGACCCCTCATACCGAATCCACAGCTACCACCTTGACCTGCCGAATGACCTCTTCCCTTTCTCTTCGCCTTCTTCCTCGAACCAGGTTGAGGGCCCAGATTATCGAGTCGGAACCGCTCAGTGGTAAGGGTAACAACTGCAGGGGAAGAAGCAGCTTGATTGAGAATAACAAGGGGTCTTTTCTCTCTACTAATTCTGCGAATTTTCAGAGATGGTATGTCGCATGGTTTTGGCGCTAAATTTTCCAAGCTTCCCTGAAATACTGAAATTTGTGAGGGAAGAAGAAGCAAAAGGGGAAGTTTAAGCAAAGGTGAGACGACAATACCTTAAATGGAGAAGCGAGAGATGGATATCTTGCTGGCTTTGCGACCAATGACGATGGCGTGAGAGAAAGCAGAGAAGCCATGGAAGTGGAGGTGTACATTCCGTGCTAGCTCTCCAGCGAGCAAGAAAACTTAAACGGATAAGATAGGTTTTTCTATTTTGCATTTTTTTAAAAAAATATTTTACTCCCTTCATCTCCTTTTTTCTGTTTACAAATTACAAATAGTCAGTGACCTAAGATGAGTTTCTAGGAAATTGTAAAAAAAAAAAAAAACAGATGTTGGAATGATCTTAATGTTGGCAACAGAAAAATTTAAAAGCAAAGTTAAGATCCCATACCCAGCAAGTAATGTTGAGAACTGAAGAAGATTATGGAGGAATTTGGAGGAATTTGGACGAAAGCTTGATCCGCATGTAAGAGTTATGTGTTATGAATCCGGAAAAAAAAAAAAAAGTAGTCCCTGAATTGTCTTATTTTCCCATAAGAATTCTTTTATGGGGATCCATTATGACAAATAATTAGATGGCAAAAAGGTTTTCCTATCTCTTGTTAGAGTTGGGAAAACAGGTTAGCCCTTCATAAGATCGGGTTTGTAGCCGACTTTTATAAAAGATTTCTATTTTGAAGTCCGGCCTGTTTATTAATGAGCTCGAGTGGCCACACTATTTAACAACTTTTTCTATTTTCTTCAAGAAATTAAATTAAAAGACTAAAATTTTTAATTTAAGACAAATATTTTTAAACTATTAAATGTTTTATCTTTTTTGATAAATAGAATAAGTGACAATTTGCCTTAAAAAAAATTCCTCATGAGATTGAGACTATACTTTCTCATATTTCAATATGTTCCACTCTTAGTTTATCCTTTTGATATAATTTGCATATTATTCAGATCTCTTCAAATACAATTTAAAAAAAAAAAAAATTGTTCTCTTTGTTTACCTTACAACAATGAAAAAATGATTTTTTTCAATATTTCATAAGGAAAAATTTCTTTATAGAAATACTAAGAACCAAATGAAAGATTCTTGAAAATTTAGTATTATTTTTTTTAAAAAAATCAATTAAAAGACTTTTAACTAACTCGATGTCATCAACGACCTTCTCTTAGATTTTTAATAACAATATAACCAAATTTTTCTTTAAAATCGTTTTAATGGCAATACGATATGATTTGAAAAACATTTCCAATTTTAAAAAATCATTAGCTTTGAGGAAAAACTCAACTTGTAGTCATAATCATTTAATAAAAAAATTTTAAAAAAAATTGGTAGGCTTAAACGAGCTGGACTGCGGCCCTATAGGCTAGCTTGTTTAAGCTCGTGACCTACAAAGTTGACCCTTTTAGGCCCAAATCCTCCAGAAGACTCTAAATCATAAGCCCCGCCCTTGACTTGGCTTAAACAGGCCCGGCCAACGAGTGCAACCCAATTTCCCAAAAAAGGAAGGCAAGAAGCAACAATAGATTTTGGCCTAGCAACCTTCAAAGTGGAAGAAGTTGAAGAAGCTAGATCCTGAAAATTGACAATTTGCCTTACTTCCCTAATGATTGTCATGGTACTCTATCTTTTTCATGATGTAAAGCCTGATTCCTTTTCCTCCAAACAGTGTGCATAAGACATATCATTTGAGAGATTAAATGCATAAGACCGTCCTTATGGGGATTGAGTAATGTGCCCTTAAGCCATCTCTTGAAAGCAATGAAAGATGATGAAGGAATTCTGATATTAAAACATCCATACCATAATCTTCTGGTAGAAGGATATTCAACAAAGAGATGAATCAACGACTCTGTTGCATCACACCCAGATACACATAAGGTAGAAGAGGGCAGGTGATGTCGAGTAAGGACATCACTAGATAGAAAGGCATTATGGAACAACTTTCAAATAAAAAAGATCTGCTTGTATGGCAATTGGAACCTCCACATAATTCTCTAGAAATGATCATTAGTAATACCGTCGAACATTGCAGCTTGTAACAAAAGATTCACACCATTCTTCACTGTATAGTATCTTGAGGGGTTACCAGTCCACATCAAAGTATATGGGGAGTTCAAAATGGAAATGGTGGTACCAAGAATTTCCAGTGCAGCATTAGACTGGTGTAAAGAGCAAACCAAGTGAAAATTGCAAATAATAGAATTCCAAGATAATGAAACATGCAATAATAGATCAGTAACTCGTTGAATGTTAAATGAAGATGCTTGATCCTGTTGCATGGGCCACCAAAGATGGTGATCAATTGGAATCATGGTGCCATTCCCAACACGCTATTTTAATTTCCCTACAATGCTTCCTGCATTTTCAAAAAGCCACTTCCATATCCATGAGTAATTATAAGGATTCTTAGTAATAGTTTCAGTAGATAGGTCAATATACTTGACCATAAGTGTGGAAGCCAACAACCTTGGTTGGTCTTCTTTAAATATAGAAAATGAAGAGGTGGTAGTTGGTAAAGAATTAGGAAATGTCTATTTTACCCTCAAAAGAAACTAATTCAAAATAAAAAAGGAAAATATTTTTTTGCTAAAATATATTTTTTAAAAATATATTCTTGTTAAGTTCGAACTCGTGAAAAAAAAAAAAAAAAATTCGCCAAATTCAAACTTTCCAACGGGGTTTTTTGACCTTTGAATTTGGAAATTTCTCAAAAAAGCCAAAGATTGGACCTTTCCTTCCATTGGTCTTAAACCCAATCCCATTTTTCAATTGGGCGAAAAAGGGCATCTCTCCGAAAATCCATGATGATGGGATATTTCTCCTTCCCCTAAACAACAAAAAAAGACCCCCTTCATCTCTTGAATTATCTTTTTAGAAGTAATAAAATAACACAGCGTAAAAAACTATTCATTTTATGATGTCATAGTCTACTACAAAATAATGATTCCAATTGTTGAGCATATTTTAGATTTAGATCCTTTAATTTCATAAAAAAATTTCGATGGCAAAAGAAAATTCATTTGATTTTTAATTCATTTTTTAGTTCAAGAATGGTTAATATTATTTTTTTTTCAATTTCTTTTATTGATTGGATTGAACTCTACCTCTATATGCAAGGAATTCTATGGTTCATAATTCAGTATGATATTCTATAATTGAGTTTAAAGCAGTGCATATAATTGGTTAAATTGGACTTCATTGTGTATCAAAAAAAAAAAAAAAAAAAAAAAAGGACTCATTTAATTATTTTGTATAAATTACATTTACTTTTGATGCCAGATCATAGCTTGAATTAATTTTGAATAGGTAGATTATAAGACGAAATAACATTAAAATATATTTAAATATAAAAAGGCAGCATTCATGAAAAGGCTTCCAACTTTAGTTCAATAATAACTAGTTTTATATATTGGGGTCAATTTCCACCTATCTTCCGCCAATAGTTTAGTAGCATGTTTCCCAAAAAAACATAATGTAATGCTACTATAAATCTTTTTATATTACGCGAGTCAATACCCATTTGATATGATGTGTGAAAATGTAAACCTAATAGTATAAAATATTAAAGCATCGAAATTGCTGAAACTCCTTTCTCCTCAAACCGCCTAATGAGTTGATGCATAATCAACTTCTCAAGGCAAACCATGCACAAAGTAAGACTTTTTTTTTTTTTTTTTTCCAGAATACGTTGTAAAGTTATAGCAATAATTACATAATTTTATTACATAATGCACAAGCATAGATGACTGCCACAAAGTGTTTCTAAAATCACGATATCATCCTTTTTTCCACATAATCACTGCCACCATTACGAACACTAAGAAGATCGTCCCTCCAGTTTTGAGGGTCCAAAACTATTCGTGTGTACCAGTGCTGCAGCTGCCCGGGCAGCTGCTGAAGCTCGTTCTGCAGCAGCAATGGCGGCCCGAGCCTTCTCTAGCACATCGCCAGATTGAGATCTTGACTCTCTCTTGGCATCATCAGAGTGAAGATCACCATTTTTAGGTGATGGTTCAATTTCGTGAGTATTCAAATGAGATTTATTGTTGGGAGGTCTGGAAGCTTCAAGGTGTTCATAGGCTTGTTTGTTATGCACAGGCATTTCAGGATGTTTCATGGTAGAAGGAGCTGAAGTGAAAGAACTCGATTTGCTGAGATTCTGAGAAGGCATGGAACTACCACTAACTTGCTTTGCTCCAGCCTACAGAAAATAGTGTGAGCAACACAAAATCACATGCTTTGAAATTCCAAGTGAGAACATCGATCATTAATTGAAATGAAAAATGTAATGCATCAGAGAGTAAGGTCAAAGATAACAGAGGAACATGTCAATTAACTTGCTCAAAGGCAATAGGAATAGGTCAAAAGAAGAAAAATGATAAGCCAAACTGTATCAAGAAACGGGCTTCTCAAGGTCAAGAAAAGAAATTCTTGACAAAGACAAAAATGGTCAAGTCCAATACCTAACTATATTTATCAAGCAACATACCAACAAGGAAAAACCAACCTCACTGACGATCAAAATGTACTGACAAGGTAAACCAACAGGGCCAAGTGTTGGGATCAAATTATATGCACAAATAGTTTGGGCACCAAAAATGATAAGTTCAAGGTAACATTCACAAGTGGAGTGGAGAGCAAAAATGAATCAGAAGGCGTTTAAATCCTGTTTGAGGCTGCAAAAACCTGAATTGCAAAGTGGGAGCGCCATTTGCATGATGGTGAGGCATTTAGACCAGATAAGTGGAGTCATCATCCAATATACAGCCTGCCAACGGCAGAGGAGGTCAAAGAGAAGGGCAAAACACATTGGATTGTGGTGTCATTTCTGGGTTGTGCATATTCAAGGTGGCTCCCATTATTTGTTCACGTGTTCAAAATTTTCTAAAGGAGGGACAGGCGCTTCTTACACTTCTATGTTCATGTGCTTTGGTTAAATTGAAGCAATCTTCTGGGATGAATTGAGCCAGAGAGGTGTTTCTTTCTCATTCGATGCTAACACAAAGAAAAGAGAGCAACAACTTCAAAAGAGGAAAGGAATGAAGGGGAGAGTTGCGTGCCTTTGCAACATAAAATTTCAGCAGCACCCTTGGCCATCTAAAGGCCAAGTTCAAGTTGATGAAGGGGAGAAGTTTGCCTTTGTTTTGCATAACATTTCAGCTATTCTTGAGCTGCTAATTGAAGCTAGTGATGAGTTTGAAAATATCAGATTATTGTAATTTTGTTTGTAGTTCATTGTTTTGGACGGGTGGAATATAATGACAGAATTGATGGACTTATCAGAATTAGTGGTTTTCTGGAGGAAATCTGTGATGCAGAACGGGGAAGGGGAAAGGGAGAAGAGAGAGAGAGAGAGAGAGGCATTTAGGCGATGGGCTAGGGATTCTCTTTCTATGAATTATTGTTGCCAATAATTTCTATCTTAAGAGTCACTCTCAACACAGCAGGTTTTCAACCTAGTTTCATTGAACCTTGGGCTTGTATAATTGATTTTGTTGTCCATGAAGAGTCTCATGCCTTTGCCGATATAATTCCTAGAGAATCCATTGAAGAGATTGCATCGTCTATTTGGAAGGTTCAATATCAATTATTCCAAATTGGAGTCCAAAAGCAAACAAGAGAAGCTGAGCTGTACAAGAGCAAGCCACCAATGCTTGCTTCTAATTTTCATCTTGAAGACAAGGTGAAGCTTGGAGGGCCAGGTAACAAGGGGCCTATAGCTAATGGGCTATTATCTACTGGGCCAATGTGATAAGGAAGGTATACAGGAATTTAGGAAGAGAAGAGGGAAGTGAGAGAAACGAGAGATAGAGGAGAGAATAGAGGAAATGCTTTTGTATTACTCATTCATAAAAAATGATCAACAACCCAAAATAATAGCCTAGGACTCCCCTTTATATAGGATTAACTAACGACTAATAACTACTCTCCAACCTTCCTAATCTACCGTGGCTCATAGAACTAGTGAGTGCCACTTAAATCCTCTAAGTGCGGTCTCATGGACTTAATTTTGTGCCAGCACTTAATCCCTAATTAACCCTAATTTTATCTCAATAACTAGTATTTACAACCTACATATCACAATGTCAGGTCATGTGGACCGTGTGGGGTCTCAGAGGGTGAGAGGAGGGCTATCTGCTGTATATATTTGGGCAGAAGGGTTTAGTGGGGGTTTAAGCAGACAGTGAGTGTTGTATACTCTAGCCTCTTGAATGCTAGGGAAACAATGAGTGCACGTGAGTTTTTCCAGAAACTTAACTATTCTAGATTACACTTACACTCGAGCAAGATTATTCATCTTTTAATAATATATTTGAGCAGTGGGCTCCAGCAAAAAGAATTCAAATTCTTGGAATCACATATTGGGATCCTAAGCTTGGAATAAAAATTGCAGAAGATTTCTGGAGTCTGAAACAAAGTTTCACGGGCCACTGACAAGAAAAATGATTTACAGAAGATATTTAACATATACAGCACATCAATGGTATCACCTGAATCTGATTGTAATGAAAATTCATATTATGTGATTATTTAATATGCAATAATGAAGAAAGAAATAAAAGAAATACTAAATAAATGAACTGATAAAAGTACCAGGAGATCTTCATGATTTTTACTGAACTCTGCTTCAGTTTTAGAATAATCCCATGTCAGATTGTATTCTTCTGCAATTTCCCTCAACACCTTGAGCTTTGCTTCTCCAGATGGAGCATGAACTGAAAGCTTTTCAATTATCTGCAATAATAATAATAATGAGAGAGAGTGAGAGAAACTATCACCCAAGAAAATAAGATAAAGAGTTGAATTGATAACTGTAAGCGAGCACTGATGCTCCAGTAGAATCAATAATCTGAAATTATGAATCAACGGGGTTGGGTCTAGTGGAAGGGCTAGTTCTTTACAACATGGTGAACCAAGGTTTGAATCTCCATTAGGACTTAGGAGAGATACCCAAGTTTAATGCCTACCATGCCTAAAAAAGAATTGTCTCCAATAGGGGATATCTATGCAAGCAAAACAATAGTAATATGAAATTAAGATAGTTCAATAAAAGATACTTTACCATGCGGTTCACACCAGAATCAGGACGAAGTTCAGATGCTGCAGATACAAATTCCTTCCCATATTTTGTGGTAAACAAGTTTTTTATGTGTAATAAATCTGGAACATCAGAACATCTGGGGGCAGCAAAAATAATGCTTGCTATGGCTTCTCGCAATTCTTGAGGGCAATCCCTATCATGTAAGAAAGGAAGGCTTAAAGATTGCAAAATATGGATAATAAACAGTTTTCTGAAAACTGCATCATTATGAGAAAGAATTAACTAGTGGTAGGCTTCTTCAGACCCTTAAACGTACGCTTGTTATACATTAGGTAAATTTATCCTTCTTAGAAAAGAAGGACTTTCTGGAAAATAACGATAATCAAATCATAAATTGCAGAGGTCATGAAAATAAAAGTATTACTTCACTTGCAAGACTACCGCCACTTCAATTTGATAAATTAATCAACAATAAAGGGAAGTATAATACATAGTAGGCTGTAGGCCCATAAAACGCTTATGACCTATGGGCTTACTTCTGATTCTCAATGATTGGAACGCGTGCAAGAACAAATTCACAGAATAACTCTAATATATCATACGCAGCTCCTATATTTTGCTCCCTTATGATATGTTCCACCTAGTTAAATCAATAAAAGTAACAAATGCCAAGTCAACATAAAGAGAATCTAACGTTGAAGCAGTTAGCAATCACTGAAAATTGAAAGATTACCCGAATTCGAGCAATTGGCTCTTGTCCAGCTTGCAAAAATTGGGCTATCTCCTTGCGCATTTGTTTCAGCTGCACATCTCTCTTGTTTTGCAGCAACTTAATGCGAGATATCGCCAAGTTCAAGCATGTTTTACTGCAGAAAGCCAAACCAGGGAAAGGGGAGAGGAGATTTCATTACACGAAGAGATTCAACAGAGCAATCAGTAAAATATCCACTCCAAATTGCAACAAATTAAATCTTCACCCCTTCCTCGACTACAGAAACCAGCACAACTCTTGATCCAAATAGCAACTCACAGCAACAATAAGGCGCAAAGCTACCCCAATCAGGTTATAAACATTGCGTGCATTAATAAAATTCAAACACTCAACCCAATAATTGAAACTGAACTTGTTCTCATTAAGCAATTTGATTAAGTAAATAGGTGTGGCAAACAATAAAAACATGGATCAATAAGTTCCATGACAAAAAAATAAACGCCCCATGATAATTCGACCGCACGAGGAAGAGACAGTAGATGGAATTCAATTACAGATCGGCAACTCACCATCTTGTGCCAAAAACGCCCCGGCTAAAGAGCTGATTCAGAAGGGACATGACGGTGATAGTACGATGAAGCTCCTCGGGAATTTATAATCGACAGGAAGAGATGGTGAAGCTAGACGGGAGCAGACAAAAATAAGATCAAACTATCTTGCCTCTTCAGATTCGCGAATAGGTGCAGAGCGAGGAAAGCATCCGAGGGATTGCATTGGTTGTGGATTTGATGTCATTCCATAATATGAAGGCCAAGGGAAGGGGGTGAAGGAAAATAAATAAATAAAAATACTATTTTAATTTTACTAAAAGTATATAAAATATATAATGGATTTAATATTTCTTTTTTACAATAGAAATATTTTTTCTACTACAGCTATATAAAAGTAAGTGAGTTTTACTAATATTTTTTTCTTTTCTTTTTATAATGAGACCCACTCACTTTTATGTGAGCAGATACATAAATTTTTTTTTTTTTTTTTTCCGCCAAAAGCGTAAACATTAAACTTATATAAAATATTAATTGTATCATTAATTTTTTGATCAAATTGTATTTTCTTTTTGGCAGATTTTGTGATACAGGAATACAACTATATGACGCAATTCGTAGAGCATTTATAAACCGTGTATACGAATTAGAATCAAGGTTATTAAAACCGGATCGGTCCATTTGAATCGGTTGAGATGTCTTGGGTTAAGAGTTAGTGGGTCGACCGGCCATCAAACCGAGCTAAATCGAGTAGTCAAGTATCTAAGATTTATTATAATATTAATTAGATCTTACAAATTTTTTTAAAAAAAGCAACACGATTTTTTAGGGTATGTTTAGTTAGGGGGAAGAGGGGAGGGAAAATATTAAAAGGGGAGGAAAACTCTTGTGGGGGGAGGGAGGGGAAATGGAGGAAAATATTAAAATTTCCCCCTCTCCCTCCAAAATGTCACCCCCCAAATCGGCCATTGGAATAATTTTTAACTCCCTCTATCCTCACCACTATGCCCCCACTACAAATAACTTTTGCCTCTCTTCTCTATTTTCCCCTCCCTCATTCCTCTCCCCCAACCAAACATACCCTTAGAGATGAAATGACATGAGGTATGTTGTTTGGGGGGGGGGGGGGGGAGGGGCTCCCCAACCAAACATACCCTTAGAGATGAAATGACATGACGTATGTTTGGTTGGGGGGGGGGAGGGGGAGGGAAAATGGAGGAAAATATTAAAAGGGAAGAAAACTCTTGTGAAACCCCACCATAAATAACTTTTCTCTCTCCATTTTCCCTCCTCTACCCTCCCTCCAACCAAACATACCCGAAGTCTCATATTTACCTACTCCCTAGATGTCATTTTTCTCTCTCATCATAACTCTCCTCCCTACATCATATCGTGTGCCTACTCGCTCCTTCATATTCATTTCCCTTACTCTGTCCTCACATTCTCATTCTTCTCTCTCATCCAAGCCCTCCCCACTCATAGAGACCAGAACGACGTTGGAGGTGACCGTGAAGCAAAGGTTGCCGGCAAGGAAGGAAGAAGACGGCGAAGGTGTGGAGGTCGCGGTCCGCCACTCAATTTCTTGCGTCTCCTATGTTCTCGGACCCCTCTCTTCCACTGTGATTTTTTTTTCCCTTAAATACTTGGCTGACCCTGGTTTCTGTCCTATTCCAGATCGGATTCACTACGGTTTCGGCTGGTTTCCGATCTAAATCACCTAAGGGTTTAATTACCATGATTAGAATGATACTTTTTTGCCAAAAGATAAGAATGATTTCCAAGGTAAAAAAGGAATCTGAATTATTTTAATTTATTTAGATTTAGTTGATCAAAAAATTATCACCTCTTATTTGCCAAAAAGACAATTTACCGTACATGTAAGCTTATATAAAAATATATATGCTCATAGTATGTATGTATATGTATAAATATATTTTTAATAATAATATGGATAGCTTGTGATTTTTTTTTTTTTTTAAAAAAATAACTAGTGATATTTCGAACCGAAAAAACTAGTGATTTTTGGGAAAGAAACTAGTGATATGGTTTTATCCCAAAAAGCTAGTGACATGATTCATT
The DNA here is from genome assembly GCA_019022655.1 of Acacia acuminata. Classification (NCBI taxonomy): domain Eukaryota; kingdom Viridiplantae; phylum Streptophyta; class Magnoliopsida; order Fabales; family Fabaceae; genus Acacia; species Acacia acuminata. Next base: position 259,386 of record JAFJYI010000220.1, on the reverse strand, counting down.
ATTGCTTCCAGACCTTCGAGGCCTCGACTTTTTTCGGCCGCAAACGCTCTGGATACGCTGCCGTTGCTGAACATCGTCCCGCCGTCGTCTTTCTGTCAAGCGTTATCCTTTGATTCCATAACACCTGGTAACATTCTCGTTCCTTCTCAATCACCGCGGGAAACCCCGATGGGAAGGCCAGCCTCCACAATTGAAATCCCCGACCGACGGCGCCGTTTGAACCAAGGAAACGGCCGCTACACGCCTGATTCCGAAGTCTCTGATGACTACCGAAGCCGTCGTAGCCCTAGTTATGAATCATACGGTCGCTCTGCTGACAGAGATCGTTACCGCCGTCGATCGGAATCACCTGAATACAGAAGCCCTAGATACAAACATGGAAATCTGAACGGTGATGCTTTGCCAAAGCAATTTGGTCATGGAGATCGGCGCGGAAACGGCGTGTTTCTTGACCGAGATAGTCGTGATGCTGGGCGCTTTGATTCTGATTCGGACGAGGAGTTCAAGGGTTTGAGCTACGAGGAGTTCAGAAGGTTAAAGAGGCAGAAGATGAGGAAGATGTTGAAACGCTGTATTTGGAACGCTACGCCGAGTCCACCAAGAGGTGAGAGCGATGATTGGGAGGAGAAAAAGGAAGAAATTTCTGACGAAGACGGGCATGATGACGTTGCCAAGACTGATTCAGGCGACAAGGAAACTAAATCGAAAGGGGAATCTGAATCTTCGTCTGAGAAATCTGAAAGTAGTGAATCGGAGAGTCCGTCCGAATCTGAATCAGATGTTTCACGTTCAAGGAGGAGGATGAGAAGGAGTTCAGGATCCAAGCGCAGGAGCAGGAAGTCATACAGTGAAACTGAATCTGAGGAAAATGAAAGTGAATCTGAAGAAGAACGTCCCCGGAGAAAGAAATCGGTTAATAGTAGGAGAACCAGAAGTAAACGGAAAAGTAGCAGTAGGAAGAGAAGGAGAAGATACAGCGATTCGGACGCCAGTGAAGACAGTGAAAGTGAGGAATCTGATGTTAGTCGATCTTCAGAGGATCGTGAGAGGTCAAGGAAGAAACATAAGCGATCTTCACAGTCTCGTGCAAAAGGTGGTAGGAGAAAGAGTCGGTCTCATGCGAAGAAAAGTGATGATTCTTATTCTGAAGAAGCTTCTGATGCTGAAGCTGATGTAAAGAGCAAGGTGGACGAGGTGAAGAAGCCAGAGATTAATGCTGAGGCGCTGAAGCTGAAAGAATTGTTTGAGTCACAGAAGAAACCCGCCGCATTGGATGATGAACCCATCGTTGGACCACAGCCTTTGCCGAGAGCCGAGGGTCATATTAGTTATGGTGGGGCGCTCAGGCCTGGTGAAGGTGACGCCATTGCACAGTATGTGCAGCAAGGGAAGCGTATCCCTCGTAGAGGTGAAGTGGGTCTTTCTGCGGAGGAAATTCAGAAGTTTGAAAGCCTTGGATATGTAATGAGTGGAAGTAGGCATCAAAGGATGAATGCTATTCGTATTAGGAAAGAAAACCAGGTTTACAGTGCAGAGGATAAGCGTGCTCTAGCAATGTTTAACTACGAAGAAAAGGCCAAGAGGGAACATAAGGTTATGGCTGATCTGCAGCGGCTTGTGCAGCGCCATATTGGGCAGGATGTTGGTCCAACTCATGATCCTTTTGCTCCAAAAGCCATGGACGGCACTGATGCCTAATTTCACGTATGTTGTACATTTTTACTTTGAAGTTCCTTCTAGTGCATTTTATTCAGCTGACTATGGGTTAGACTATAAACTTGTGTGGGATATGTAGTTATGGAGTATGTAACAGTAAGCTGGCTGTTCTGGGATTGTTAACTTCATTTTAGCTTATTTTCTCTGAGAGGAGGCACTATGGAGTCTATCTACCACTGAAAAAAAAAAAAAAAAAGTAATATCAGAATTAGCATATGTTGCAATTTTGTTTGTTTAATGTAGTTGATAAATTTACATTTGAAATGATATAACAACTATGAGGAGTTTTTATTATTCAGGAAGTGTTTTTAAAGTGAAGAAGACATTTTTTTGATAAGGAAATATGAAGTTTATATATAAGTTTGGGATGCAGTAGTAAGGCAATAAACATATACGCAACAGACGACAGAAAATAATTTTGACAGTGGATGAATTTAAATAGTTATCAGCATACAAGAGAACAAAATGGAAGCCATTGTTGCCCGAAATGTTAATATGGTCTTTTTATGCATTAATAATGTATAATTTATAGCAGATTTAAATGTCTTTAGAATGGTTGGCAAAAAAATAAAGTCTTTAGAATAGGAGAGCATCAGCTCTTGAATTTTTGGTCTATGTTTTATTTATTATTTTTCGATGTTGCAGGAAATTGGCTTCTTGTTTAGATTATAATAGCTATTTACTTTAGTAAATGAACTTAATTGGACATCAATGTGACAAAATGCAGTCAACTCAACACAAATAGATCTGTAAATGTGGCGTCGGATGGGATTCTTTCTTGTTAATGATTATCAATTTGTTGGGGGTACTTGCTGGTTAGTTCTGCGCACACATAGACACACATGGATGGGTCTGATCTGTGAGCACACTCATGCACATCTATTTATTTCTATAAGTATTGACTTTCTTGATAAAAATTAGGGAGTTTTTGGAATACTTATAAAAGTGGAAAACTAATTATATACTTGTCTTCATTGTTAATTGGTTTATAGAGGAGGGTGATGAAAAGATTGCAGCAACAAAAGGGAAATTTGTGTGTTTGTCATCTTACAAGGAAAAGGCTAAAGATTACAACAGATTATCAATATACTTTTACTCTAAGCTGAGATAATTTTTGAAGGAATGAGGTACAGTGTTAAAGAACTTAACTTATATTCCACAGAAAGATAGGTATTTTCCAGCTTTTACTAGACATGGAATTCAAGTTCACAAGGCATAGATCTTACAGAAGAAGAACCTCGTCACATACCTAATAATCCATTGTTGTCTAGTATTTGTTGTACTTCATCAGAAGCTGTCACTGTTTGAAGATGAGATTGGGGAGTACTTTCAGATGTATGAGATTGTCAGAAGTTGTCTGCATTTTTTTGTTTTTTTATACAGACACACTGCTATTGAAATCTGTGGATTGAAATGTGTGAATTGTGTACCAAGTTTTGAAGGTGCGTCGTGCCCAACTTGATGAGTATCTTTGTTACAGATCATCCTTAGGTTGTTAAAGTTGTTATATTTACCACACGTCAGCTTATGTATGGCGAATGAGACGTTCAAGGCGTCGCTTTGCCTCCTCCCTCCCCAACCCGTGACTTTTTCATGTCCATGCATATATGATACAACTATTGACTACACTACTTGTATTAGAGTTTGCAAATTATGTTTTAAAAAAACTATTTTCCCCCCGTGACTCCCCTCCTATTTAACTCCTTCATTCTCGAATGCAAAACTTTTGGTCCTTCTTTCTCCTCTTATCATTCACTCCTTCCCTCATCTCGTAAAACTCCTCCGTCGTCCATATCCCTTATTCTGTTTCTTCCTTTCTATTTTTGTAAAAAATGAACCAAATTCGTTCATTTATATATTATAATGGTTCTAAAAATATTGTTGCAAACATTGAGCTTTGAAGGTGAAAATAAAGCAATGTTTATTAGTCGAGACATGTCCGTTGAAGATTTATATGAAAAGATCCGTCGAAAGTTGAAGCCGCAACAAAATCGCGATATAGAAGGCACATGTAGTTAATATGCAGTTAAGAGTAATTCCACAAGTGTACTCAAGATGTAGAACTTGGTTCATGCTTGACAACATGCATGTTGAGGATGAGATTAGTTTTGTATCCTAGGTGATGTATATTTTGTCTTTCAAGCTTAGCCTTGCCAAATGTATACAAAAAAAATAATGCCATTTAATGTCACCTGGTCCAGATTTCTCTCACTACTTACATAAATCTCATAAAAGTTTTGATGTTCTCTTCTTCAAGTGCTTACTCAATGTGAAGATTGCAATATTATAAATCTAGGCACCCAAGAATGTGAAGATTGCAAGATTGCTCTCAAGTGATTTTCCTCCACCAACACACTTTTAGTGGTTATCACTGAGAACATTGTGGGACCTGGGAATGCTTATGTGCAACATACTTATCTCGATAGAAATATTAATTCTCTTTACAGCTGCCTTTCTCTTCCCTTTCTTAAGTCTGAGAAGGATTTGCCAGCTCTGTTATCTCAACTTCTGGACTTTGCTCTCAGTTTTCTCCGTTGTAGATTGAACATTGCATAGAATTAATATTGGATAAACGTATATACACACATTGGGTAACTCCGGTCCCAAGCCTGATAAAAGAGAAGGGTTTTGTTAGGCTCTCAATAGCCAATGTAAATTTTCTTCGAATTAGTATCAACAAAAAAAAAAAAAAAAAAAAAAAAAAAAAAAAACTTCCTCAAATTTTATGACATGGATTAATGTAAAAATTGTGTTAATGCTGTGTCGTTGTCCAAAAACATTGGGTCATTGTAAACACAAACGAATTGTTCACAAACTTTTGAATTAATTTATCCCTTTCAATGTAAATTAATAAAGAGATTAATAATTAATCAATTATGATCTCATTTAACTAAATAACTTAATGCTTTTTTAGTTATTAATGTAAAACATATTTACCTAATTTGATTAGATCAAGGAAATTAATTAAATTAGTTAATATGACATATTTTCTTAATTTCTCATTTTCTTTTTTTTTCTTAATTATTGTTGACAAAGCATCAATAGAGGTAAATTAGAAAAATATTTACAAATGATAAATATATCTTATATTTAAGATCAAAATCAACTCTCCAAATATGTCCTAATTAAGCATTGAGGGAGTAAATTAAATACTAAATATTAAATTAATTGGTAGAATAAATTAATAAAATAATACCTCCTCACATGCTCATGTGAATTGATTCATCAAATCTTCAACGCTGATGCTATAGTTTACATGCTTGGAATTGTACTCTCATTAAGCCTTAATTTCAGAAGCATCTTCCAAACCAGATCATCTAACTGGTAAGTGGAGTTATATTTAAACCCTTCCTAAAAGTCTTTGCAAGAAAGAAGATCCATATAAAATGGTTCCAATTAGAAAGAAAGCCACTTGTCTATGGCATACCTAGTGGATTAGTCAAACACAGCATACCTCACAAGGGTCAAATCGAAATGATTACGACAACAACAAATGAAGCTTCTATCTTGCACGACACCATTGTATCAAAAGCCTTATCTTTTGATATATTACTAATCAAAATATCCCTCTCTATAACCTAATTAAGTGTTTACTTCGGCCTTCCTCGACCTCATTTTATATGATTCTATATTGTTTAATCAACTCTTCTCACAGGAGCATTCAATGGCTTTCGTTAAACATGTCCAAACCATTTCAAACGATTTTCCACCATTTTTTCTTTATAAAGGTCACTCAACTCGTTTTCGTATATAAATATTACGACTCTTGTTTTTTCTTGTATATCCACGCATCCATCTCAACATCTTCATCTCAGCTACCGCCATTTTATATTCATGTTGTCCCTTTAAAGCCCAAAACTCACCATCATATAACATTATCGGTCTTATAGCAATGTGATAAAACTTCTCTTTTACCTTATTAGATACTTTTTGATCATAAATAACTCCAATAGCTTTTCTCCATTTATATCATCCAACTTAAATTCTGTGATTAATATCTCCATTAATTTTACCATCTTGTTGTATAATTGATCTCAAATATCTAAAATTTTGTCACTTATGGAATGACTTGCCCCTTAATTTAACTTCCACTTCATTTCTACCTTATCTCTTATCAAAATTGCAATGTATATATTCAGTTTTTCTCCTACTTAGATGAAAGCCCTTCAATTATAGAGTCCATCTCTATATCTCAAGTTTATAATTAATTTTCTCCCTAAATTTGGCCAATAGAGCTATATCATCCGCAAAAAGCAAGCATTTAAGGATCTCCTCTTTTATAGGCTCAATTAGAACATCTACCACTAGGTTAAACAAATAAGGGCTTAAAGCTAATCTTTGATATAAGCCAATCCTTATAGGAAAATCCTTTGTGACACCTCCAAGCGTTCTAACATTTGTTGTAACCCCCTCATACATGTCCTGGATAGTTTTAATATATGCAACCGCATCCCCTTCTTTTTCAAGGCTTTCCAAAGTATATCTCTTGGCACATTGTCAAACGCTTTTTCCAAATCAATGAAAACTATATGCAAATCTCTTCCTTTTCTTAGACACTTTTCCATTAGCCCCCTTAATAAATAGATTGCTTTTATTATGGACCTTCCTAGCATGAATCCAAATTGGTTCTCAGCAATTTCAGTCTCCAAACCTCAACCTGTGTTCAATTACCTTTTCCCACAATTTCATTGTAGATATAATTTGCACAATTTTGAATATCCCGTTTATTCTTATAAATAGGGATTATAGTACTTTTTCTCCACTCATTCGGCATTTTCTTAGATCATAAGATCTCATTAAATAACTTTTTGAGCCACAACACACCTTTTTCATCCAAACATTTTCAAACTTCAATAGGAATACTATAAAGGCCATCAACTTTACCATTTTCCATCAACCTCACCAACTCAAATCCTATTGTAAATGACAAATTGAAATCACCTTCTCAAGTTTTCAAATCTTCCTAGTCACAAGGAAACCCTCCCCCTCCATCATTGAACAACTTATAAGAGTAGGCTTCCTACTTATTCTTAATATCTCTATCAGTGACCAAAACTTTGCGTTCTTCGTCCTTCATACACCTCACTTGGTCCAAGTCTCTCAATTTTCTCTCTTTGCTCTTTGCCATCTTGTAAATCTTACGCTCTCCCGACTTTGTCCCTACTTCCTTATAAAACTCCTCATATGCTATATTATGACCTTTACTCACTGCCTTTTTGGTCTCCTTTTTAGCCAAACGATACCTTTCCCAATTTTCAATATTATTACATAAGTGTCTGGCTTTAAAACAATCTTTCTTATGATTGACTTCTCTTGAACATTCTCATCCCACTACCAAGTTTCCTTAACCAAAACCTTTTGATTGTCTCAAAATTGCTTTAGCTACCTTTTGGACCTTTTTAAACATATTCTCCCATATGATATTAGCATTTCCTTGTAACTCTCACTCCCCCTCCTCCAAAAGTGTAGTTATCTTAAAAATCTCCCGCTTCTCTCCCTTCAATTGCCGCCACATGACCCTTGGGTTTAAATTTTACCAGCGGTTTTTTTCTACACACTTAATATTCACATCAAGAACCAAAACCTTATGTTATACTGTCACATCATCCCTAGAGATCACTTTGCAGTTAGTACAAAGTCTTCTATTAGGATTCCTTATAAAAAAAGACATCAATATGTGTCCTAGCGGCTCCACTCTTGTATGTTGTTAATTGCTCCACCCGCTTTTTAAAGCAAGTGTTGACAATCTTGAGGTTACATACGAGGGAGAAATCAATAATAGATTTACCTTCATTATTGAGCACCCCAAATCCAAAACAACCATGATCCCTTGTATGAGGTCCTACCTCCTTACCAACATGTCTATTAAGATCTCCACTAAAAATCTTTTTAGTTAGTGGAATACTCTGAATTAGCCCCTCCATATCCTCCCAAAACTTTTCCTTAAGATGCTCCTACTTGAGGTGCATACACACTGATAATGTTTACACTATCCTTCCCAATGATCTTCCTTAAGGAAATGATTCTATCCTCAATCCTCTTAACTTCCATCACATTTTTGCTCCGTTCATTATTAGTGATGACACCAATGCCATTCTAACTATTGAAATGATTAATTAAATTAAATTAAAGGAAACCATCTTGTATCAAGAAGGAAAGGACACAACAGAGAATTAACATAAATCTCACGTTCTTCAAAAGTGATAGGTTTTTTAAAACAATGTAAGATAAAATTCACACGTTAATGGATGCCTACTTGCACCATATTGCTGCATATAATGAATTTATGGTGTAAAGCTTGGTGAAGTTCGAATTGTCAGTTTGAGGAAAATGAAGGTTTATGCACTTGCTCACTCTTTTTTGTTTTTTTTGGGGGGGGCTCGAACCTGCACTCTCACTCAGCGTCTAAGGTTTAGCCAAATCGTATCCATTCTATCCCTTATGTACAGTAAAATGAGTCTTAAGCCGCAGATAAGCCATTTGAACCACGGCTCACTGGAATGGGTTTTACTTGTATATTGACATTGACTAGTACATTTACAAACAGTGTATGCATTGGACCTCACTTAAGGCTCCTTGAATCAAGCCATGAGATAATGTCATCATGAACACTTAAAATTCTGTCATCAAATTCTCCTTCCAAAATGTTGTGGCAGCCTCCTCCATAAATCTTCAGGGTCTTATGTTTGCTTGAAGCTTTCTCATAAAGAAATTGGCTCACTAAAGGATCTGTAACCTTATCTGCTTCTCCATGAATAATCAAAAGTGGAGCTGAGACCTGCAATTCATGCATAATGATAAATCAGAAAATGACCATATGGCAATAATGATAACAGAAGTTCACACATGCAGAAACTAACCTTCTGTACTTGTGACTCTATATCTTGCGTGGCTCTTAAAAGCTCCATCCCGGTTTTCAACCTTGTTCGATCATCATATGAAATAACATTGTACACGGCCTAGAGCAGAAAGAAAATATTTTTATTAAGACAGACCAACGCAGAAAGATATGGAGATTCAGCTTGATGTGGTCTGTATGACTGTTATTAGTCTGATGTCATGGTCATTTAAGTTTTTTATCTTTCGGTTCCTTTTGTGGTTTGCTAGGACAGGAGAGGAAATATAGTGTTGGTTAGTATCAACGAGGGATATGGATCAATAAATCTAATGCCTGAAATGATGCATGCATTAAGTGAAAGATTTCAGATGATATCTGTATGAAGATTTCTAGAAAACTATTTTTCTTTTTTGGGGTGGGGGCTTGAAATTTGTGGTGACTGTTCAAAGCCAAGTGTGCAATAAAATCAACAATTGAATGTACCATACTTTAAACCATGTTGGGTGAGTCCATTCATTTGTTTTGAAGCTATAACTCAATAATGGCCGAAAGCTCAAATAAAAATGGAAAGAATAGAATTATATGCTAGGATTTGCCTCTTGTATAGTTAACTTATCAGGTCAAGCTGGTATTTTTGTTGCTTTGTGAGTACTAAGCTCCATGCGTAAAAGTTAAAACTACCCCACTTCCTAGCAGTGTCATACTATTAATAAAATGTGGTCATTTGGCATGCAGAAAAAGATTTCAGGGGGAAGAGAAGCATTATTATAAAAGAGAAACCAACCAGTTTTCTTTTGCTCGGGTCTCTGAAGGAGAGCTCAGCTAGATCTTTCTTTGGGAAGAGTTTTGCTTTTGGCATCACTTTTGACAGAAGATTCAACACCATCATAACTGCAGGTGATGGTAACAAGTCCTCTCCAATCTAGGAAACAACACAAGATCCCCGGTTAAACGGAATGTAATTGAAAAGAAATGAATGGCCATTCTTCATGATATTGAATTTGTTGTATTAGAACTTCTTCACATTATTTTTTGTCTGTTTCTTAACCATTTTCAAATTTCTCAAAACCGTAAGCACAAAGAGAGTAGTAATGACATGGTCTGATCTCAAAATGTTATATATTCTCTAATGGAAATAGAACATGGTTAAAGTTTCAAAATACAGGTCCAAATTCTCAAATCCATCATGCGAAAGTGTAATCCTCAAATTGACTCAGCTGAAATCCTAAACATTTCATGGCTATGTTGGGTAAAGGTAAGAATAAGAATAAGGTCATTTTCACTCCATTCATTCTATTTTGACATTCAAATCTGTCAAAGAGGGTTAATTATCACCACTTGGAGGCTAAAGGACCTGCTCTTTGATGATCTGACATCTTACAGATGACTAAAACCCTTGACTGTTTGCTTGAACAAAAACCATTTTACACATTTTTAAGGTATATATTGATCCTTATAATCTTCTACCATAGAATAACAAACCAATCCTGTAATTGCACAACAATGTAAGACTTATCTCTATTCAGACTACTTTCTGCTGCCTCCTGCAAATTTGGTTTCCGGTTAACATGTAAGTTTGCAGCTCTTGATCACAACTAGTTATTGAGTATGTATTGTATATGTGTGTTTGTTTTCCTTTTAGCACAAGTTCCATAGATAGAAAATGAAAAAACATGTGTCTTGCAGCTTATCACAATACGTCATTTGATTCCCAATCAAGACCCTCTAAAGTCAGAAAAACAAGCCAAGATCCAGCAAAGAACGAAATGAGAGAAAGATTGAAGCCATTTTTTCCAGACATACTCATTGAGATATCATCTAAAATTAGCCTTATATATCAAATTCTGCAAAAACCATTCATTTGATGAGCAGAAGCAGATCCCTGACTTAATTCACTTTACATTAAAGTTTTTGAAGCTTGTAATTATATTAAGAAGTTGTTCAACATCAAACTTGAAGATAGAGGTATGGGCCTACTTTACACATTGGTGCTATAAGGATCAGTCCATCCCAATTATTCGGTTCCTTCAAGTGAACTTTAAGAGAAACTGCTCCACCCATTGACTGCCCCATTATGAATTTAGGCAACCCTCTCAGCTCAGGTCTTGCTGTTAGTTGAATTAGAAAACAAGGTCAGCAACATTTAGAGTTTTGACAATTTCAAAAGAAGACACAATGGATGCTAAAATATATCATACATTTAATTGATGAAAACTGTTCTATAACGTCATCAACCAAATCATCAAAGTTTGATATGTAACCATGCAGCCCTTCAGAAAGACCAAAACCTGGATAGTCCATAGCATAAACATCATATCCAGATGCAGCAATTCTCTTGGCCACACCTGAAGTTGTCAAAATTGTCAAGGAGGCACGAATTAATACTCAGGGTAATCTCAATGGAAATGAGACATTTTAACCAATTCTCAAATGTCGTGATCACAAACCTTCAAAGAAGTAGGTACAAGTACTGCCATACCCATGGCAGTAAAACAAGGTCCCCTTGATTGGAACTCCAGATTCAGGCATCCATCTCTTGCAGAAAATTTCCAAACCCCTAGAATTCAATTCGTACCACTAAACAAGAAATTGAAAGCATCCCAGTTCTTTAAGTTCAGAATATGCTTTATACAGTTTTCGGAAATCAGGTAAAGCAGAACAGCTTACTTCCTCGGTTCTGATTCCAGTAGGAGCCATCTAGAAAACGGACGTATTAAAACCATTGGTCAGCGATTATTGAACAATGCCACAAGCAAAAAGCCATAAAAGAAATCAACCAAATCAAATTAGTCGTAACTGAAGCTCTGGGTTGAACAAGATCAAGATAAAGCTGACCTTGAATAAGCAATGATCCAGCTGCTGTTGGAACTCGGTAAAAGCAGAACGAACCTGTCGGCGAGAGGCTGCAAAGTCCAGATTCTGAGAAGCGATGGCATTTAACTCGCCGCTGACGACTTCTGTTGGTAATTTCTTGGCTGTTACAGTGAGTGAAGTATTGAAGAGGGGCGGATTGGGTTCCTTCTTCCATCTAGGTTTAATGGATATTGGGTTCTTGAGAGGGTCGTCAATGGGGAACAGAGATACCTTATGTAAATGGAACTTGAGAGTCCCAGAAACCGCCATGGCAGGTTGAACTTAGTGGGGTGTGGAAAGTGGAAACAAATCGAAAATTATGAAAAAGAATGTAAGATTATCACAGGGAAATGTTCAAACAAGAGGAATACAAAGATATAGAAATTGGATGCGAGTTATAAAGAACTGAATATAGAGGGATGAAAGATTGAGAAATTTTCCATGGTTGAGTTGACTCAAATTGCGTGGCGGTTTTATTTTTTTATTTTTTTTTTTTTTTTTTTTTTTTTTTTTTTTTTCGCTCAAGGCGTGGCGGGGTTAGTTGAATAGTAAAATAAAGGCGTCAAACGGCCAAAGTCACAAATTTCCGTTCTTGCCAAGATTGGGGGTGGGCATAATTATCACGTGTCTCCTTGATTATTTCCTTACTTTTCATTTTTTAGTTATTATAGTATTATTGGAATATGATAATAATTCTGTATTGATAATTATTATTTTTATTTAGTTCAATTTAGAATATTATCCATAATCCACTGATTTCCCTATATTATTTTTTTGGGTTAAAGATTTCCCTATATTAGACCAAGTATATACTCTATTAAAATTGAGATTGAAAACTTCAAAAAATGAATAATGTAACATTAATGTAAAATTTGAAAAGTTTGAAACTGAATAGCTAATACATTCTAGTATCTTGTCTTGTTTGAAAACATGTAACTATGTTTAACAAATCCTAGCAGACGCGGCGCTCATGCTTTCTCTCTGCCAAACCCTAGCAGACGCGGCGCTCACGCTTTCTCCGCAAATCCAGCTGGCTTCTAGCTCGCCGGCGAGCCTCCCCTCGTACCATAATCACGACAGATGTATAGATCGGACCTTGAAGAGTCTGGTTTAGACGAGTTTTAGGCCGGAACAGGGACATAAAGCGGCGACCGTCCTTCTTCTTCGGTGTTGGCTCTTCCCTGGTCTCCGTCCTCAGCATCTCTCCGGCTCCGGCGTCCCTCTGTTTTCTGAGTGCAGCGGTGGTCCTCTCTCACCTCCGACGGTGGGAGCTTCTGTCTGGACGTCTTCCTCGACGATGGCCTCCGGCGTGACGGTGGTCTCCGGCGGAGGGGATGTTCTTCCTGTTCCTTTTTTTTCCTGTTTTCCTATTTTGTGCCTGTTCTTGTTCCTATGCTTTTATTTTTATTGTTGTATGTTTGTGTGTTTCTTCTGATGTGGTTATGGATTTGAGGATTTATGGTGGTGTTTTTGTGGTGATTTGGATTTGTAATTTTGGGGGAAGGGTTTTTCCGGTGGTTGATACTTGTTTTTGTGCCTTACATATCGAGGATCATTGGTAGGATTGTTCGATGGGGGCAAATCCAAACCGCTAGTGTTAGCCAAATTTTGTTTGGGGGGTGGTCGACGTCACTAGATTTGCTTCAATGGAGGAGCAAAAGTATTTTTCAAGATTTCAGTGGGCTTTCTTATTCTAAAGTTGGGTTTCTCTGTCCTGTTCCCCAAGTCAGGGCATTTATGTAGCTGATCTATCTGTAGCTTATTCTTATAAAGAGGTGTGCTCGATCGGGTGGGTTTTACAACCAACACCTTCTTTCACGTCACTTTTAACCTTGGATGTTCAGGAATTTGTTGGAGTTCTTGATGTTACTTTTATTCCCTTATGTTTTGTGGTGATTAACTTTCCTTACATTTGTTTTGGTTTTGTTGTAGTTTTTAGTCTTCTTGTTTCAGCTTGTTTTCTCAGTGTAATCGTAACTGTCATGTTTTGTTGTAACTTTTATCGTTAGTATTAATATATATTTCCTTTCGACCCAAAAAAAAAAAACATGTAACTATGTTTTGACAAAAAGAAAAAGAAAAGGAAAACATGTAACTATACCATAAAAAGAAAGCAATCAATTCAGTCTCTTTCTATAGTTTTTTTGGGATCAAAGTAAAAGTATGACAGCGAAATGTATCTGGACTCTGGAGCACCCAAAAGGCCCATCTACGGAATATGGGGCTCCAAAATGGAGGCCCATATTTTCAAATGGGCCTCTAGAGCTTCATCGGTAATCTCCTAAAACGGGGGAAGTATTACAAATAAGCAACTCTGAGGATAAAAGGCGGCCGGTTTGTTAAGGCCCATTTCTGTACTTCGGGCCCAAGGCATTTGTTAGAAACCCCCTTTTGTTTTTTGTTTGTTTGTTTTTTTGTTTTGTTTTGTTTTTTTTTACGGGATGTTAGAAACTTAAATTGAGCTGTATGGAACAATTTTTATTTATTCCTTACCAGCATTGCACGATTTATAGTTTGTACTTTGGGCCCATTTGAGATAGTAGTAATAGAAGTGGCTTTTGTTTTTTATAGGTAATTGTTTGACACAAATTTTGAAAAGATAGATGAGATGGGATTGAAAAGGGCATGAATCAATATATATATATATATATATATTGTATAAAATGTGATAATTTGGGATAAAAAATTAAAAATAAATATAAATTTTCTAAATAAAATGGTAAAATTACCACTAAAGAAATTATAACACAATGAAGTGCATAAGTAAATTTATCCCCTACAATGAAGTACAATTGTAAATTTACATCCATTAAATTATATTGTTTTTATTAGTACAGCAAAAAAAAAAAAAAAAAAAAAAAACCAACTCGGATGAAGGAAAAACTTACAAAGCATTTGCAATAAACTAGTAAACCAGTATCATTAAATTGCAGAGGAATGGACCAAGCGAAATTGAAAGAGGAGGGTAGGCAAAGCATGAGTTGAAGACAAAAGAGGAGAGGAGAGAAGCATGACTTTGTTTTTTTTTTTTTTGGGGGGCGGGGGGATGGTCCTTTTTCAAATGGGCCCATAGGAGCAATTAATGGAGAGGCTATTGATTGGATCAGAAGCTAGGTGGTGTGGCTTCAAAAAAAAAAAAAAAAAACCATCAAACAATAAGCTATCCCAAACACTCAATTATTGAACTTTCACTTTTGATGGACTGTCATTGCACTTATTTTAGGCTTACAAGCTATCTTTAAATGCGCTCTTTGTACACAATGTGGCTTTCTAAAATTTTAATAAAGATATTGATGATAATCTTAATATCTAGGAGAATTCTGTATAAATCTAATTAAAATATCAAAATCTAAATTCAGGCATATACTTGTAACAAATTATTGATGAGGCCAAGAGGCCTAATTAAGAATATTTGAATGTTATTAAAAGCGAAAATTCCTTCCTATAATTAAAAAGGAAAATTGAATGTAAATATAGCCATTTTTTTTCAACGAGATATATTTAAGATTTTCTCTTTATTTTTAGTTAGTTTGTTTGTTTTATGATTTATTTTTTATCAAAAAATAATTATCTATATATACAATATTTTTTTTTACTATTTATCAAAATAAAATTATTCAAATTTGTATATGTCTTAGATGATCGCAACAAATATTTTTGTTCAGCAAAGATATTATATGAATATAAGAATATATCTATATGTACAATATATATATGAGTTTATCATTTGTCATGTCACTTAACATAAGGTTATGTTAAGTCACCCAAAAACAACGTCATTTTGAAGTTATGAGAATTAATGAAGGGTGTTTTAGTCAAATTCATATAATAAAAACAAAAATACCAAAACACACTTTATTAATTTCTTTAACTTTCAAAACAACATAGCTTTGAGGTTAGATGAATTAATGAAGAATCTTTTGGTAAAATTCATATAATAAATATAAAAACAAAAATAACAAAACACTCTTCATTAATTCTCCTATCTCCCAAAACGATGTAGTTTTTATGTCAAGTGACATGACAAACAATAAACCCTATATATATATATATATATATATATTAAAAAAAAGATGTACTATTTATCGATATAAATTATTCAAATTTGTATATATAATGTATACTCGCAACAAATTTTTTCCTCCAACCAAGATATTATATAAATATAAGAATATAATGAGTGGATCTATTCTTTTATTTCATCAAAAACCTTTGCTTGTGATGATTGGGAAATTTCACTCGTTCAATTTCTCTAATATCAATCCTATACATAAAACAAAGAAATATGATGTCCTTTCTTCTAAAGGGAAATTCATGAACACTGATGTGCCTGTTCCATTTTTGAATTACGTATTAAATCATGGATTAAATTTCGTCGGTTTTTAATTAATATACTAATAATCATAACTAAAAATGAGAGAGTAAAGAGATAGTTGAATTATTCAACAGAGGTAACTTGGGAGAGAAGAGATGACTTTGGTGGAGTGATGTGGTCATTTAACAACATTTAAAAATCCCTAATTAGGCCTTTCAGCCCGGTCAATGATTTATTAAAAGTGGAAGCCTAAATTTGGACTTCGATGTTTCAACTGGCCTTATATATGATTCTCCCCTCTATAACAAATATAAAAAAATTATAACAAAATGTAAATAAGTCATATTTCTTTATTTCTATTTAGAAGACTCTTTTAACAAGTTTTACTCAAATTTAAAAAAATTATCAAATAAATTTTTCCAATTTGCTAAAATTAGTGACTATGGGTAGTTGACTTTTTTGGAGCCATCTCGTGATGTGAAATTTCAAATTTATATAATATAAGGGGTTTGATTTTAGGGAAAAACCCACAAGTTTTAATAAAAGTTTCACAAATTCATATAAAGTTTTCATAATTAATTGTGTCAAAGTGAAAATAAACTCCTAGGGACAATTATATCATTTTCTTTTAATTTTAAAAAGGATGAATTAGATCTAACACCTCTTTAATATTATAAATATTTGAAGCACCATTTTATCTTTTTAAGAGATTTTTTATTGGTAACGTGCTTTTGCATTTCCTTGTTCACTCTTGAGGAATATGCAATCATGTGCTTGCATTTTACTGATAATTGCATAAGAGCATCGACCAAAAGTGTTCATTAATCTTTTTTTTTTTATTATTATATAAAAATGGTGACAAAGTATGCTCTCTGTGTGTGTGTGTGTTCATTAATCTTTTTTTTTATTATTATATAAAAATGGTGACAAAGTATGCTCTCTCTCTGTGTGTGACAAAGTATGCTCTCTCTCTGTGTGTCTGTGTGTGTGTGTGTGTGTGTGTGTGTGTGTGTGTGTGTGTGTGTGTGTGTGTGTGTGTGTGTGTGTGTGTGTGTGTGTGTGTGTGTGTGTGTGTGTGTGTGTGTGTGTGTGTGTGTGTGTGTGTGTGTGTGTGTGTGTGTGTGTGTGTGTGTGTGTGTGTGTGTGTGTGTGTGTGTGTGTGTGTGTGTGTGTGTGTGTGTGTGTGTGTGTGTGTGTGTGTGTGTGTGTGTGTGTGTGTGTGATTAGGGGATATATGTGACATTTTCCAATTATTCTAATTTGTATTGTTTAACCGATACAATTCGTATGTTGAGGAAATGGCACATTGATTGAGATTGAAAGAAGCACAAGGAACCCTATATATATGCGATTGCATAAGGTTTCAACATTACGTGATATGAGACATAAATTAACCGTCTATTCTCTTCCTCTGAATCTCATCTCCCTTCTCCTTCTGATTTATAATGAATTTATAGTGTAACATAATCAGAGTTGACATCGATGCTCCAGTGTGGATACTTCAGTGAGTCCGTAAGATTTTAGGTACATCCGAATTATTACAGAAACCATCATCTATCCTTCCCTTTGGTGACATTACACTTTATATTTTGAATCTACACATACTGTCGCCCGCTAGTGCTTTTTCTGTACATGCTCATAAACTTGGCTACAAATTCTGCACAAAAAGCACAAAAGTGCATAGCGTAATTCTTTTACAACGGTAATAAAATCTTAAAGTATAATTATCAGCTAACTTTTAAAGCCTCACCTTCTAATTTTAGTAAAGCTGTAGTTCCTGATGGGAGTCTCTTGTTCTGTAAATCATATATGTATATATGTTATATATAGACACAACACCTTCTGGTTACTAATTCACAATCAAACATAACGTGGAACAATTAAAACGCTCTATAGAGAAACAGAAGCTTACATAATAAGCGTGCCAGTAGAAGAGCTCCCTTTTTAAGTTGCTGTCAATTCCTTTGAGGAGTTGTTCCACCAGTTTCTGCATATTGGAACACAAAACTCCATTTTATAATTCTGTGTTTTGATGAGAGATTTCAATTAAGATATATTGGTTTGTTTGTTAATTACCCGGAGAATCAGCTTGGGGTGAACAAAATCCCCCAGAAGCTTCTGTAATTTCCCTCTGATTGAGAATAAGCTGATGATGATGATACCATAATTAATCTCAGGAAAAGAGGGGGAAATAAAAACAAAACTAACAAATGCATTTAACTATAGGGTTGTGGTGCAATTTCCCCTCGAAAATGACCACTTAGAAGTACTGAGTATTTGGAAGTCTTTTGAGAAGCAATTTTATCTTGGAAGGAACCAAAATGTAGCATTTTAAATCTTGCTGTTAAAAATGGTAATGGTCAACATCAAATTTTTAACAATTAGTAGAATTTGCTTATTTTTAAACAATTTTAAAAAGAAATTACTCCTTCAAAAACTTTTGAATATCCAACATTTTTAAATGGTTACTTCTGAGGTGAAATTGTACCTTAACCCTTAATTTTACTATCAATCCAAAATAAAGTGTCACCGTGAATGTGAAGGATCAGATAGTATCTCTGCAGAAATTTCAATTATAATCTCCTCCCATCCAAGGGGAATTGGTTGTTCTTCTGAAAATGGATAGCTGCACAGCACAAATTCCCCAGTAAGATTTTGAAAATAATAATTTACTGTAATATTCAAGATACAATTTTAATCCTCCTTCATCGAGTTCCTACTTGTGTGCTCTGCATGCTTCAAGAGCCATGATTGCTTTCCTGAGATTCTGCTTTGACTTGTTGGCAATCTTAGCAGCAAAGTTCATGGACAGAACAATTTCTTCTTGTTTTGCTATCTGAATAAGAACATCCATAATCTGAAACATTGATAATAGTGAGTTTATTGAAATATACCTTTGGAACAATGTGACCTGAAAGTTTTAAAACATAACAATGATACCTCACCCCCATTAAAAAAACTAATGTTAACCATTAAAAAACTGATTTTGACAGTTTAAAATTTTAACGGTAAAGGACAACATTATTATATTTTGAAACTTTCAGAATGATATTGAAGGGCACATTTTACACCTTAACCCTTAATTAAATACGTAGGTATATGAAAAGCCGGTTTGCTTACTTCATGAGTTGGTGGAGCATCAATATTAATAACTTTGAAACGGTTTTTCACCGGTTCAAGAATGTCCACATCATCTTCGCAACAGACTATGATTTTGCATATATCAGAATAGCGATCTATAATCCATTTGATCATATGTTGAATGTTGTTATCTGCCTTGTCAACCTCGTAAAGAACTAATACTGAAATATAATAGAAGTTAAAACAACACCGTTGATAAATTAGTAAGCAACGCTATAATAATTCTCAAGAAGTAGTAGTAATAAACCAGAGTTAAAATCAGATCGATAATTAATTAACCTTTGTAATCTGACTTGAAATTCAAATTACTGACTTCAGGGGGAATCGCAGATTCAGTGCTTATTTCCTTCACCAATCCCATTAAAGCATATTTAGCATTAGGTTCCAAATTTACATTGAGCTCCATGTGATGAGAGCTGGAAGTTATTGGAACAGTGATCTTCACTGGCCTCCTTTCCTGTCAATGTATGATATAATATGAGTGCTTGATTCGAAGATGCAGCACTACCCTCTTTACTTGATATAAGAGGTAGTGGAGGAGAATTTGGTTCTAAATATAAGGTGAAGGTGTATTCATCATTCAAAAATATTTTTCCAAATGCATACAATGTCATGGAGTAAGAGGTCACGTTTTCAAATCCTGAAATTAAAACAGCCTCTTCCGAGACCTCACTTAGCAGGAGACTTGTGTAATGGGTCACCCTTTTATATAATGCCTAAAGTATTTTTTAGTGCATCTATCATCCTACAAAGTATTTTTTTCAGGTCCATCTATGATCTATCGCCCTAAATTACTTTTTTGTGCAATTTTTCACTCAACAATTTAGGTGATTTAAGGTGCTAAATACACCTACAAAAAATACTTTATGATGCTAGATGCATCAAAAAATAATTTAAGAGATTGGACCATATGAAAAGGTACTTTAGAATGTTGGAGGTATTTGAAAAATATTTCAAGGCACCGCAAAATACTTTAAAATATTGAATGCATTTAAAAAAACATTTTAAGGTTCTGGATGCATCTTAATCACTAAATATAATACCTCAATTCACTTTATCCTAAATTTATAATTTTTTTTTCCTAAAATACTTCTACTGATACACACATTAAGATGATATATCATAGAGTAGTCATGATGAAAGATTATATTTTAGGAAAATCAAACTACATTTTATAAAAATAACTACCATAACTATTTTCATTAATTTATCTAAATTAGTCAATTAGATTTTATATTAAAAATAGAATGCCGTAGTTTATTGGGCAGAAATCTCTACCTGGATGGAGAAATTTCTTAAATCATGAGATAGCTGCAAAAGTGTTTGATCAGGTCAGGTTAGAAATCCAATATTATATTTGACCAATAAGGGAAATAAACAAAGGTCAAGAAACATACATTTGATACTGCATCACCAAATATTTCTTGCAGAAGAGCCATTGCTAGCGCTCTTTTTCCTGAACCACTTGGTCCTTTCAGCAAAATATGAGGACACGCATCTTGAGACACCTAAATTTCAAAGAAACAAGAATTATGAATATGAACAATAAGATGTCAATGATCCCTTTTTCGAGATAGCTACAATAAGAATGGCCTATACATATTCCACAAATTAAGCAAGATTTATAAGCGCTAAGTCATGTTATTAATTTCTTTCATACGTCAAAATTTATGGGATTTGATTACATTTTATATTGACTAAGAGGACACTAATGCTAAATCCGAGTTCTGTTTTGTTGTGACGACTGACGAGTTTGCCATCTCGTTCAAAAAATTCCGAGATAATCTTCAATACAAGTTTTTTGGGAGAATATATTGAAGTTGTATGACAAATTATCATGGTCAAGTCCAATGAATCATCAAATTATTATGAAGTCTCAAGGAACATGTGGATGATTTATTGGAATTGTGAAAAAACAAGTTTACTCTGACTTGTCATTAGAGATATATTGAGAAGTGAAGACGTCACCAATGTTAAGTCAAGGTGCATCAATTTACAAATTAATGTGTAACTAATGACAAGTTAGAATGCCTAAATTAATAAGATAATGTGCTATAATGATTAGTTCAGGTACTGTAATTGACAAATCAGGGTATGACAAGTCATAATGCTGCTAATAAAAGTAATGACATTTCACTTATAAGTGAATGCGCTATTAATGACAAGTTAAGTAAGCTAGTATTTTCATAGTTGCAATAAATTTCTCACCGTCCGTTAATACTTAATATAATTTGTCTTTTTTGTACCTCAATGTAATTCTCTCCAAGTTTTTTGGGAATGTGAATTAAACGCAAAAAACTTGTCGCAGAACAAGGTAAAGAGCATACGTAAATATTTAAAAGCTTACTAATTCCTTGAGAAGCTGAGCTTCTTGTTGGTGGCAAATGAAGCCATCTAATGACGTGGGTTGATACTTATCTGCCCAGAATTGTGGGAGGCTTTGGAGCACAAAAGATTTGTAAATGATAGAAGCCTCATCAACCGATCGATGTTCCGGAGATTTATCCGATGACCTGCCTACTCTTCTCATGCAAGAAAACCATGTCTCTGCTTGGTTCTTTTTCCTGTTCGCCATGAATTTCTGAATGCTCACACTTGTCGTCGAACTCAAATCACCCTTCACACTACCACTAGCACATAAATTCCCACTATTCTTCTTGCTCTTAGCGCCATTACTAGAGGCCGTGCTCGGTCGAGACAACATCGTAGTACTAGATGATGAACTACCTCGTATGTTCACATTATTGACACTACCATTTGCTCTGTTTTGATGTTGATGATGAAAAGGGGTTCCTCTTTGGGAAAGGACCTTATTAAACCTTGGGCTATTGAACTGGGTTTCAACCTCAAGTTTTGGAGGTTTTGTTAACAAGGTCTTTTGCTTTGTCATGGCATTACATTCGCGAGAAAAGAAAATATCACCTGCGAAACTTGACTCTGTACTTGTTATTATGAGCTCACCAGTAATAGAATCTCTTTTGAATTTCGCCTCGGCAACCAACTCGTTGATCTCTCCGATTGAAGGATTGGTCCCATGGGATGATGCTTCCCTTTCTCTTCCTCCCCTTTGCCTTGGAGCAGTCATTGCTCTTCTCTGGTTTGGTTTCTCTGCTCTCCAATTGAGATTTTCTCTTTCAGGTTGATATGGAGATGTGTGCCTTCTTGTAAATTCAGGTTTTGTCACAGGGCTGACACTTGTCTTCTGAACATTATCCAAACCAGTTTTGGGATATGGAGCCTCACCGTCGGCGGCTCTGAAGGGCCGATAGGGCGATCTACTTTGGGGTCTCCTTCCTGCTGAGCTTGCTACTGAAGATGTAGAAGATGAGATTTCTAGTTCAAACTTTGAAGAAGGATGCTTCCTGTGTAGTGCCATGGGACTTTTATTCCTCAAGTTGAGGACTTTGGCTTCTTCATGTCCTAAAGTTAGATTCTTTCTTTCTCGTTTATGTCGGGGAGGTTCTTGACTCTCTGTCTCTGTGTCTGATGGTTCATACCCACTTCTTCCCTCCTTAGCCAAGAAACTGGAATTCGAAGTCCAAGGAAACTTTTCATTCCGCGGCGGCGAATTCTCCATTTAGTCGACTCGAATAATAACAGCAACAGCAAAATCAAGCATGGAAACCAGTGTTATTGTTATGAGGTATGTTAGTTAAGAAAGTGATCATATAAACAAAGACGGACGGGCCTATATCGTCTGCTGCCGTCCTTTTCCATAAAAAACGCCACCGTTTTTTTTTAAAAATCACACCGTTCCTCTTTTTTTGAAAAAAAAAATCATAACATTCACCATCCTAAAGTATATTTTAAATACTAGTCAATAAAATAATTTTCAAGATCATAAAATTATTTTTTCAGAGATCATGGAAATATTTTTTTTTTCAACATCATGAAATATTCTTTTTGAAGTATTTTTTTTCAAGTAAATTTTTAGTAACAGTCCATAAATATTTTTTTTAAAAAAATCATAAAATAATTTTTAAAGATTATGAAGTAATTTTCAATATTATTAGATCATAAATATATTTTTTAAGATCCTTTTTTTTTTTTTTTTGAGATTTTGAGGGAAAAAAAAATTTTTAGGTAGTGACTGGTATTTATAAAATACTACATGATGGTTAATACTATTTTTCAACCAAAAAAAAGAAACAGTTTAATTTTATACCAAAACGATTTCGTTTTGAGAGAAAAGAATGGCAACAGAGGATATAAAAAAGAGGTAAAAAAGGAAATCCACGTTCAACAAAGACAAGGACAATATTATGTTGGGACAAAGGTAGGGAGAATATTTAGGGGTGCGATGGTTTCTAAAGGAAAGTTCTTGGCGACAATGATGTTTACAATAAATTAGTATAGCGACATTAACTAGGTGATGAATGAGGTGGTTTTGGCACTTGCCGAAGACGAGCTTGGTTAAACTCGTCTACGTTTGGATTGTGACTCTGTTGTCATTGTGTAAGTCAATGATGCAGCTAGCTTCCAAACCGCTAGCATGGTGTACTTTTCCTGTTCGAATTGGGGTTTGGAACCAAACTTCTCATAGATGGAGCCAGAACTCATACGTATCGTTTTGTGAGGATTACTAATTCCACCCTCCCCTGCATACAGATTGCATATAAGGATCTAAGGGACTTGTTCATGCTGATATAAAAATATCCTTTGCTGTATTTCACCTCAGCATGTTCATAATCAACAGACTTGACTGCCAGCTCTTGAGCTTTCCAATGATTTCATATGGGTCGCATCCCACAAAAGTATCTTCCCATGATGGTCAACGTCGCTTAATAGTTTTTTCATTTTTTGCTAGAAACCTCGCTTAATAGTTAAAATACAGTTAGGATGTGTATATTACTAAACTCTTGTTTGAGTTAGTGTATGATAAGTATATTCACGTGAATTGAGATAAAACTTATCTCAGATACTTATTTTATATACCGTAAATTACATTCAAAAAGCAATTTTTAACGCCAATTCAAATAGACACCAAGTAATTCCGTCAAACCTGCAGCAGCTCCATGACTGAACATATTAAGGATCCCGGCCACACTTCTTTTCTTTTTCTTTTTTTAACTAGCTAAGTTTCAATTTGAGTCTCCACTCCATTTTTAAAATTTTCATCAGTAGGATACAAGTACGGTATTTTTTTTGGATTTGAGAGTCCTATTTGTTGGTTCTCTAAAGGTTTTGATGATTGCCAACAATTATAAACAAAGAATGAGGATTTGCTCAACTTTCACTTATTCTAAAACCTCGAGGTTTCTTGAGAAACCTCCGGGTTTGCTCTCATCGTGTTTGTTGGGTTTCACTTACAATGTGAAACCTCGAGGTTTCTTCGTGAAAACCTCGAGGTTTGGAGTGAGCCGGAGAAACCATTACTTGTTACATCTTAAGAAACCTCCAGGTTTATAAGTAATCTCCAGGTTTGAGGTTTTGGTTTTAAATCGTTTTCAACTGTAAGTGACCAAACCTCGAGGTTTGTGAACAAACCTCCGGGTTTTTTAACGTTGCTGAAAAATCAAATATGTCGATTTTGCTATACCTTCTTGTTTGATCTCAATGTTTTCCATGATTAATCTCTAATGTTTCTAGATATGTTTAACCATCTTTTTAGTGAGTTTTGGGCCCAGTTAAGGAAAGTTTCTCAAGGTTTAAAGCAAAGCAAAAGTGATGTCGAAACATTAAATGCTCAACCCGAAACTTGCATCCTTTTGGTTAATCCATCTGCACACGGTTGCAAAGCATTAAAGAATGATTTCTACAACAAGCAACATCTTCTCCAACAGATTAATTTGCGAGAGAGTCAACTCGATATCTAGCCAAATTGGATTAAGTGAGATTTAGAAAGAGAAGAAGACCTAAAGCGGCTCATAACTTCGAGATCATCTTCAACGGTCTTATTATCAATGGAACGGTCAATTAATGCTATCTGACTATAAATAGAGTTGCATTCAATTCTTCTCAAGAACTACAACATCTGAAAACGCACAAGCATTCAAGTTCTTCAACTACCTTTCTGTTTTCACTTGTATTTTGTCTTTTGACATTATAAGCTTCAAGTGTTTATTATTATCCACTCTTAGAGAGTTTCTATCAGAATCATTTATTGCAAAGAATCACAAGTCAAGGGAATTGGTGATTTGGGAATTCACGATTACAACTTGTAAGGGGAGTGAGTTTTAGAGAGAGAACTACTCTTTGAGTACGAGTGTGTAATCTTTGTGATAGTGGAAAATCCCGGAGAGTCTCGGGACCTTGGATGTAGGTCAAGTTGTTAGGGCCGAACCAAAAGTATAAATCTCGTGTCCAAATTTGCTCTTCCCTTTACTCTGTTCATCTCTATTTTTGCTTTGTCTAAAAACGAGCAGATTCCAAAGTTTTTAAAATACCCAATTCACCCCTCTTGGGTATATTGCTCCACTTTCACTATTTATCCTTGAATTTTTACGAAAATTCTACTGCACCCTTTTGTAGCTATTTTTTTTAATCAATGAGTCACCAAAACTTTCTAAAACTTCACTACACTTTTAGGACTAAATTGAAATTAAAATTTTTGACTGAAAAGACATTTATGACATTGTCTTGTACATGACTGAGATAGTTTTATAAATTCTCACATGTGTCTTGTAAATATATATATTTGACTTATAAATTTTCACATATATCTTGTAAATAACATGTATTCTTGTGAATATACTCCTTGTCTTGTACATGGTCGAGATGATCTTGTAATTTCACTTATTTGTCTTATAAATAAGCATATTTGACTTGTAAATTCTTATGTTTTGTAAATAATTATATTTAACTTGTAAATTAAGAGTACAATTGACTTTTTATCCACAATTTCAATTTTAGTTTAGTCCTAGAGAGTATAGTGAATTTTCAGAAATTTTTTTAGGGCTGCTTGGAATTAAATGGCTACAGAGGATGTAGTGAAATTTTCAGTAGCTGCACATAGCTCAAGAGAATATACTAATTACGTTATGTGGCGTGATTTATAAGTCTGAGGGGTTTTTATTTAAATCCTCTCATGTTTCAACTCCCACCATACAAATTATGGAATTCAAAATAAGAGGGGAATAAATTAAAGGGAAAATTAGTAATATGGTCCTAATTAAGGAACAGAAAAAATATATAAAAAAAGGTCTTAATATAAGTATATGACTCACTATCTAAAACTGCCAGGAAGGTTTTAGTAAAATAGATTTAAATTGTTAAATTACATGTTTACCTCCATTGATTAGTTATGGAGTTACCATCGACAAGTCCATCTGGTTGACGAGTGAATGTGTCATACTGACAAGTCATAATGTTATTGTTGACAAGTGTATGTACCATATTGATAAGTCATAATATTATTCTTGACAAGTGTGCCATATTGACAAGTACCATTGATAAGTTTATTTGCATATTGACAATGAGGGTAAACAAGTAGTTTCACAATTCAAATATGACATTATAAGTCAACTAACTTTTCTCACAAACCAATAAAAGTAGTTAAAGTCAATAAAGTTATCTTAGAATCTAAGTAATTTTCATGTTACCTCTACTAATTGTAAACTCTAATATTATATTAATTATTACTCTCACCCATTACCCTTATTAATTATGGGTAGACATGGAAACAAATAATGAATAGTTTCAAGCAATTTTAAAAAAGCAAATAAACTTACTATTGGTGCATAATAAGAGGAGTATATCGTTAAGGTCTCTTGGAAGTTCTTAGATAGTGAATCACATATTGAAACTTTTTTTATATTTTTTATTCCTTAGGACCACACTTATTGATCTCTCTTAGATAATTTTTTTAGTTTATTAATACCTATCATTTGATTATATATCAGTTTATAAATCACATAAATTAGTTTGGAGGAAATAGACAAATATAAATATTTTAAAATAATTTATTTAACTTTCTTAATCTCTTCAAATTAGTCAACTAAGTTTTATATTAAGAAATAATAGTAGTATTTACTATTTAGCATCAAAATCATTCAATATTTTGAATGTCATGTTGTATTGGTCATGGCGGTGCAACCGACACTGAAACAAGAGCGTGAAAGAGCCACTCATCAATTTAAGTTTTATATCCTAGAGGATGGAGTAAATAGAGAGGAGGATTTGTAGAACGAATTTAGCATGGTGAAGATAATATTAATGAGGTTCGTTTTGGCGATTATTTGCCAGAAATGAGCTTAGTTAAACACGTCTAGTGTTTGGATTATTATCTTTGTCGTCATCGTGTTTGTAGTCATCAGAAGCAGCAGGCTTTGTGATCATGCTTATGCTTAACCTTACGTACCCTTGATAATTATTTTCATATCTTTTCCACCTGCCTAAAGCCTGCCCATTTGGTCCTCACTGGTTTGTTTGGAACAGCAAATGTTAATTCCTCCGATGATTACGTACCAGAGTTTATGAGAAAATAAATAAATATATGATAGAAATAAAATAACATCATAGAAATTAGAATTATTAATCTGAAAAACCTTTCAATTTAAGGGTAAAAACCATGGGTAGTCTAGACTTAAAAAGAAAGAAAAATCACTATGACCATAACAGAGTATAAGATAATCATATTTCGATGCACAAACAAATGCAATCACCTGGCAAAACAATCAAAGTTATGAGTCTAGGATCAAATAACTCTATCTTAGGTATTTATGAATTAGATACCTATGAGTATAACAGATCACTGTATACGAATAAGAACTAAATGGCTTTAGTCAAAGAAGGTAGTATGTGTGTGCATAATGTAACGCAAAATAATAATCAAGAGAGAATAATCATACCTCTGGGGTTTACCTATTATTTATAGAGTTTATCATGTAGGGTTAGGATTTGGAATTATGGGCTTTTGCGCCTCCAAGTCCAAATGCTATGTCTCCATACCTAGATCACATAAATTGCCCCTTTATTAGGCCATACATTAAAGAGGTCTCATATGAGTCTGTAACAATAACCATTTAAGAAGTAAAGGAAGGAGAGGAAGGAAAGCTGCAGGGAAGAAAGCCAGTTGCGTTTTTACTCAAACAGACTCTTATCAGATACACATTAGCTAATGTGGAAGCCACAATTATAGCTTTTATTGTGTTAAAGTGACATTATTTGCCGGGATGATCAAGAGTGATGATTCAAAACAAAGAATATATGAAAATCATTAGATTATTAAAGGTAAAAAGATTAGGGATTGAGTTATAATTGAATTCAAAATTCAGAAATTGAGTTACACGGAGTCATAATTGAGAGAATTGGTTATGCATGAGTCAATTGAAAGGTTAAAAGATTAATTTTCCCTTTAAAAAAAAAAAAACAAAAAGAAGCAATCAATTCAATCTATTTCTATAGGTTTTTTCTTTTTTGGGATCAAATTAAAAGGATGACAATAAAATGTGTCTAGAGCAGGCACTGAGCCCAATCCGAATTTTGGGCTCTGAAATAAAATGTGTTTGGAGCAGCCACTGAGCCCAATCCGAATTTTGGGCTATGAAATGGAGGCCCATGTATTTAAATGGGCTTTTATAGCTTCATCAGGAGTCTCCCAAACGGGAGGTTTCAATTTGTGAGGATAGTTGTGTCAAAAACATATTCTGAATTTACCAAAAAAAAAAAATATTCTGAAGACTCATATAAAAAAAAACATATTCTGAAGAATAAGGTCCAGCCTGTTTATAAAGTCCCATTTGTGTACTGTGGGCCCATTTGTAAATTACCAAATGCTGCTTTCTAACTAGTGAGGGTTTTTTTTTGCTCGAAAACTAGTGAGGGTTGGGTCAACGGAACTTACAACGTGATGAATCAATATTTGAATCTTTCTTTAAAAGGTATCTATATTTAGAGCGGATGGGCTTTTATGAAAAAGGACTTTTTTTACATTGCTTTTTTAAAAAATACTTTAATTAGAAGTTAAAACTATTTTACGTTTGGATATATCATTTAAAAAGCATTTTTAAATTAAAAAAAAGTTGTTTGAATGTTATAATAGAGAAGTACTTTTTTATAAGTAAAATTATTGAAATGAGAACAAAGTTGTCATTTTATTGAAAATTAAAGGTAATTGGTGTTAAAATAAATCACTAAACTAGATAAGGTCAACTTTTTTTCCCCATTTTCTTTCTTCTTTCGCACTTGCTTTTTTTAAGTTACAAATTGAAGCTTAAAAAAAAAAAAAATCAGAATTTTGGGCTTTTTTTTTTTTTTTTTTTTTTTTTTTTTTTTTACTTTCGTTTTTCTTAAAGCTCTCATGCAAACACATTTATTAATAAAAAAACATTTTATTTATAAAAAAAAAAAACACTTTATACGCACACACATATATATATATATATAAAAAGCCAATCCAAATGGGCTCTTAATACTCGACAATGCCTCAAATATTATTGCTTCCAATAAGAGGATACCCATATTTAGAAGAAAAAAAAATCTGCTTTCTAAAATTTGTATAAATATATTGATTATAATATCTATACCAAATATAAAGATTATAATAAGTTGTAAATAAGTCATACTCCTCCCTTCTTATTCATAAGACATTTTCAACATGTTTCACTCAAAATAAGAAAAAAAATTTGTAAACCTCATTTATTTGGTTTTAAAATTTAATAACTTTTATGTTTTATTCATATTCAATATATACACTTTTCCAGAAAATAACAACCAACAGAAAAATGAATTGGCAATGAAATTGTACATTTATATAATAAATTTAATAAGGTGTTTGTTATGGAGAAAAATACTCTAGCTACCTTATAAGACTGAGAAGTACTACTTGTAAGTTACAATGAGCATTCTTATTCCTAAACCTAGTGTACTACTCATAATGCAAATATCTAATATTGAATATAAAAACTATGATGATACAAATAATATTATCATGTTATGCATCATAATATTCTTCTGTTATTTTGCTAAAACATTCTCTATTTGTTCTCTCTCTCTCTCTCTCTCTCTCTCTCTCTCTCTTATTATAGTGCAAGGAAAGTTTGAACTTTCCTAAAACTTGTCCTCGTTAAAGAAACTCAATAATTCTTTATTATAGTGCAAGGAAAGTTTGAACTTTCTCTTTGCAAGGCACTAGGGTGAAAATTATACAAAATAATAAAACACTATATGAATATCTCTACGAAATCCACATTCTTGGCCAAATAAAAAAACCTGAGACAGAGAGATCTAAACTTGTAGCATGTAAGATGTAACCAACAAAACGTTATTGATCTTTATCAATATGTTAAAAAAAATTAAAAAATTAAAAACAACAATATTGTAAAAGCCATTATTGAGTTTGAAGAAACAGCATAACAGGATAAGAAATAGGTATGCATGTGACAGCCTGCAATTATTCAGAGAGACACAATGATGCAATGCAGAACCTCTTGCCCCAAAAACCAACAACTAAAGACACATTCTTATAGTAATCTGCACATTTTGTAGGTTTTTTTTTTTTAAAAAAAATATATATTATCGCTATTTGATTGAGTAATACTCCCTTTGGTCCTTATTATAAACAACTAGCAAGTTTATTTGGTTTTTTTTTATAAGGCACTTACTTGTTCTCAATGAGTATTAATTATTTTTTTCATGTTTGCCCATAATTAATAAGGATGGTATGTGTGAATAATAATTAATATAGTATTAGAGTTTGGTGCAATTAGTAGGGGTAATATTGAAAATTACTTAAATTATATGACAACTTTATTGACTTAAACCATTTTTATTGATTTGTAAAAAATTTAGTTGATCCTTATAATAAGAATTAAAGAGACTATTCACGATCGTTAAACCAAATTAGTGATGAGTAGTTTTCTCAAAGACATTTTTTACATTTACATATACTTGAATTTGAGACCTTATACTTAAACAGTTAAAACCCCTTCCACTAGAAACAATTAGAAACAACATCCGCTGATTTGTAGGAATCTTAATTAATTAGTACTATTATTATTTATTATTCATGATAATAATAATAATCTTATCGACAGCCTTAATTATAAGCTCCAAACCTATAACAACAAAATCAATTAATTAATAACCATGCATTCTATATAGCTCTTGACCTATGTGGTTTCGACATCCAACAGCTCCAAAACACAGACCTAGGTTGTCCTTCATTTTATTAATCTTTTCATTGGCATATGACCTAATCAACTAACCCTCTAGCAATATAAAATTAATTATCGAAATTAATAACTAAATAAATACCATTTTGTGTTTTTGTCCCTATTGAGTTCACTTGGAATTGTTTAATTTGCATTGTTACTAGTTAACGTAATCCAGACGTCGAGTGTGGCTGTGAGAGCCAAGTGGAATAGTATATATATTACATAAAGCAAAGCCATCACTATTTTTCTTTTTATCCGATGTCTCCGAAGGGACAAATTAATAGTAGTAGAATAATAGTTCACTAATTAGTTATTAATTAATTTAATATGTTCGTTTCTGTGCGTCTTTTTATTGATTAAAATATTTTTGATGAATGGATAATCAAGGGTTAGCTCTTGTTAATCAACAACAGCCCATCTTTTTAAATTAATAATAACCCTTCTTTTTCTTTTTCTTTTCCTCTTTCAAATTATTTTGGTGGCCACATATATATAATTGTGAGTATCAATATCAATGTGAACTTTCATAGTCTTCATATAAGTTTTTTAACCTCGGACTTTTTTTAAAAAATTAGAGAGACATTCATAGAGATTAGCGATATCATATTATAAATAGAATTGAATTCGTAACCTTCCACTTACAATGAAACTTTCATGACACTAAATTATAAGATCATTGGCATAACCTGAAACTTTAAAGCATTGATTTTAATTAAGGGTTTGATGAAATTAATTATTAATAACCATATTAATTGTAACTTATCAAGTAATGTGACTCGAGGCTAAGGGAAACTAACATGGAAACAAAGAAACAAAACAAACCAAATGTAAGGAAAAACCAATTACCACATATTAAAGAGGTGGGAATAGAAGTAACATCAGTGACTATACCGACCTTCTGGGCATCTAAGATTAGAAGCGACATCAAAAAAGGTGGTGGTTGCAAAATTTACCCTATAAGGCATGCACACCCCTTTATAAGCATCAACTGTAAGTAGATCAGCTACATAGTTGCCCCATCTTGGAGTAAAGGACATAAAGAACCCAACCTCAAAAAATGGAAGAAGATAAATGATATTCTAAACAACACTTATATTTCACCATTAAAACAAATGTGACTTTGGCATCAACACAAATCAAAAGGGGTGTGGTAGTTGGTAAGAATAATGTTAGTCAACTTGTCTCTAAAAGACAATATCTAATGGATCTCCAGCAATTATACATGCACTAGACTTTAAAACCAACATTTTGCTTTAACTATGCTTGGTCGGTGTTCCCTTCATCTCACATTTTCCGTTTTCTCAAATCTTATCTCACCCCCATTGAAAATAAAAGTTTTAATTATATAAAAGATAATTTTGTTTCTAGAGTTGATCATCAACTAGTTGAAGAATGTGTTTTGT
Organism: Acacia acuminata; assembly: GCA_019022655.1. NCBI lineage: Eukaryota > Viridiplantae > Streptophyta > Magnoliopsida > Fabales > Fabaceae > Acacia > Acacia acuminata. The sequence continues at coordinate 227,025 of JAFJYI010000220.1, read as the reverse complement.
ACTTTTCCTAATTTTAAGTATTTCAAGAATATCATTACATATTGTATTAATAATATTATCTTTAGTCCTTAATATAAGACTCAATTGACTAATTTGGAGAGATTAAAGAAGCTAAATATCCAAATTAACTACCTTGATTTATAAATTAATATATAATATAATACCAGACATAAGTAATTTAGAGAGATTACGTAACATATCTTATAATTAAATAATTTATTTAACTTCTTATCTCTCTAAATTAATCGACTAAATTTTATATTAAAAAAAGGAGGTAGCAATATTTTGTGCAAAAATCCTATTGATGTGAAACATAAAAGGGGAAAAGAGAAGTAGGGAGACTGAAAAAGGAGGAAAGAAAAAGAAAAGATAGAGGACAAACCAAGCAGGTAGAAATACTTTATTCAATTGCACACGTCTTTATACAATTGAGAAATCCCAAGGCTATATCTATCCTAGGGCAGGCACTATCATGTGGACAGGCACTAACAACATGATGTTAGAAGTCTAATTGAACTTATGACCTACTACTACTCATATGTAAGTTTTTATATCAGTAGAATATAAAGTCATTGTTGTCCATCCGATAAACCTAATTAATGAGGAAGCTTCAGACATGTTGTCAAACATGACAATCCAATCAAGTGTGATAATGACTCAAACTCTTTTATCAAACTAACATGTAGAGGATTTGAAAAGTGTAAGCATAGCTTCCATGAGTCTTATTAGGGTTGGTGATTCTACTAAAAACCCAAATAAGACTCATAGAAGCTATGCTTACACTTTTCAAATCCTCTACATGTTAGTTTGATAAAAGAGTTTGAGACATTATATTATCACACTTGATTTGGATTGTCATGTTCGACAACATGTCTAATAGAGTTAATTAAAACATGTCCTATATTACAGAATACATTTATAACTTATGTACGTTCTACAATATTACACAGACTCTCTCTCTCTCTCCCTCGGCTAAATGTTAATATAGAATGTACAAGGCATTAGATTTTCTTTCCACACATACTAAAGTAATATTGCGTGTCTATGATTTAGAGTTGTTGCCTGTGTCCAATGGCGGAACCTCACTACAAGAAAAAGAGAAATCTGTGACGGACTTTGCGACGGATTATTTTCCATCGCAAAATTCGTGTAATTTGCTACGGATTAAAAAATCCGTCGCTAAAAATAAATAAAAAATTCAGTCAGAGTTTTTGTAGTCCGTCGTAAATATCAGCGACAGACAAGATGTCCGTCGCAAACTGGCGGCCGAAAAGGCCTCCAGTTCTTGACTTTTTGGGACGGACAGTGAGTCCGTTACAAATGGCGGCCAAAAAGGCCGCCATTTCTCCTAGTTTTGCGACGGACAGTTAGTCCGTCGCAGAACTAGCAACGAACATACTGTCCGTCGCAAACTGGCGGCCAAAAAGGCCGCTAGTTCCTCCCCTTTTGAGACGGATTTAGGAATCCGTCGCAAAAGGGCAACGCTTTTTGGGACGGAATTTAGTTCCGTTGCAAAAAAGCAAGTTTTGCGACGGAAACATTTTCCGTCGCAAAACTCATTATTTCTCCTCCCCCGGCTCGCGTCGGACAACCCTTTGCGATCTCCTCGGCTCGCCTCGCCGCCGCCCTAGCTCGGCCTCCCTCGGCTTGTCGCCCCCGGCTCCCCCTCCCCGCAGCTCCCCCGCCCCCCAACTCCCCCTCCCCCAAGCTCCCCCGCCCCACCTCGCCTCCTCCTCCGGTCGCCTCCCGGCCACCACCACCTCCAAATTTTGCGGGTTTTTTTGTTTGTTTTTTTTAACACTTCTAAGTTGGTCATCTCCCTTTTTTTTTTTTTCTATTGGACACTACTAAACACAATTATCTCTCATTTTCCGATGGTGTCTCCCCGTGCTCGGTCGGTGATTTTTCGGCGGTGTCTCCTCCTCCTCTTCCCTTACTAGTTACTGTCTGCACCTCTATTCCAAGTAAGCTTCCTCTCTTATTTCTTTTTGTTGCGCCACCGTGTGTGGAAAGATTTGATTTTTTTTTATTTATTATTTTCTTGAGTATTATTTTCATTTGTAATAAAATGATGTCAAAAATATTATTGGTTCTCCTTAGTGAAATTTCTCCATAACATATCTTTTTTAATATTTTGTGTTATTTCTTTAATGTTGATTAAATTATTCATTATTGGTTATTAATGTTGATTTGTGAGTATTAGTGAGAATATTAATGTTGCATTATTTTTTTATAGTCTCTTTTGGATAATGAAAAAATTGTGTGTTAAAATTATGATGTTATTCATTATGGTTATTAATGTTGATTTGTGAGTATTAGTGAGAATATTAATGTTGCATTATCTTTTTATAGTCTATTTTGTATAATGAAAAAATTGTGTGTTAAAATTATGATTTGTATTCATTATGGTTATTAATGTTGATTAGTGAGTATTAGTGAGAATATTAATGTTGCATTATTTTTTTATAGTCTATTTTGTATAATGAAAAAATTGTGTGTTAAAATTATGATTTGTATTAGTGGGTAATGATATATAAGTCCATAAATAAGATGGTGTTGAAATGAGAAAAATGAAGTGTTAAAAAGTGATATTTAGGGATAAGAGAATTAATTAATTAATGTAAAATATGAGGAATGTGTGACTTTAAGGGATAATGAAATTTTTATGTATTACACAAATTAATGAAATTAACTAGTTCATTTAAACTATTATAAAAATTACTGTTTAATTTTTAAAAAAGATTATCTCATTTAAATTTTTGATTTAAAAATTATCCTTAACAAGTTATATAATAAAGATAATTTAAAAAATAAATTATAAAGTGATATTGAGGGATACGGAATGAATTAATTAACGTAAAGTTCAAAGAAGATGTGAGTTTAGTGAATAATGAAATTTGTATTTATTACAAAAATTAGTTAAATTAGCTAGTTGAGTTAATGTCTTATAAAAATTATTATTAAATTTTTTTAAAAAAATTGTTGTTTCATTTACTTTTTTTATTTGAACCTATCTTTAATGTAAAGTTCAAAGAAGATGTGAGTTTAGTGAATAATGAAGATGTGTGTATTGGCCACTTATATGTATATTTGTGGCATGTTGAGATGTTAATTAGGTTAGTAACTGAACTAGCTAAGAAGTATGGAAGGCAACCATGATAGAAGTTGGATGTACAATCGTCTAACTGAGAGAAGACAACTAACTCAAGTATTCTTGGCGAGTTTGAAAGAGTTCATCAAATTTGCTTTGGCACATTCACCTAATTCAAGTACGGAGATCCAAAGTGTCGTGTGTGAAATGTAGGTGTTTAAGATTTCAAGATTTGGAGACGATCAAAATCCATTTGTATAAAAAGGGATTCATGAAGGATTATGAGTGTTGGGAATGTCATGGCGAAGTCCGACGGACACCGAGTGGTTATTACGGGGACAGTAGTCATCGAGACAACCTTAATCAATATGAGCAATTGGTTATGGACGCTGCGGGACCGTCGATCGGCCAGTATTTCGATCCCGTTACTCATGCTGAATCGTCATACATGGGAGAGGAGACCAATACACATAATCAACCATCATACATGGGAGAGGATCCTCATCCGGAAGCCGATAGGTTCTATAAAATGCTTTAAGAAGCGCAACGTCCATTATGGGAAGGTTGTGAACACTTTGAAAATAGTGAATATTCATCGCTATCGACTACCCTAGCAACACTAAGCTTGAAGACTAATCACCATATGAGTGAGAGGAATTACAACGAAACGATGCAGATCATAAGTAAGGTTGTTCCCAAAGACAATAATTTGCCGAGGGATTTTTACCAAGCAAAAAAAAAGGTGAAAGAGCTTAGGCTTGGATATGAAAAAATTCATTGCTGCCCCAGAGGATGTATGTTGTATTACAAGGATGATGCTGAGCTGACCAATTGTAAATTATGTGGACATGACAGATATAAAGTTGTGGGGAAAGGAAGGAAAATGACCCGTCAAGCATTAAGCAAGATGTGGTACTTTCCTTTGGTTACCAGACTTCAGGGATTGTATGCATCAGAACAAACAACTGCTCACATGAGATGCCATCGGGAGCATCACAGGGATGAAAACTTTGTGACTCATCCATCCGATGCCGAAGCATGGCGTAAATTTGACGAGGCGAATCCTTCCTTTGCTATGGATCCCCGTAATCAAAAATCAATCTTTAATTTTCCTGGGCGAGTCGTGGGAAAACGTTGGAGGTCAACTCTTGACGGAAGAGATAAGCAAGTAGCGAAGTGGTACATTCTAAACAACTGCAAAGAGGCCGCCCAGTACTTAAAGTAAGATTTTTTTTTTTACTATTACGGTAAGTATAAAGTATTAACTTCAGTTCTTTTTTTACAGTTTCTTCTCTAATTGGGTCCGATCGAAAAATCCTTCAATGTCGGTGTCCCAAGTTGATCAATACACGAACTCTGAGTTTCCAAAATGATTTCGTCAATATTTTGTGAAAAATCGATCAGATCCCAATGAAGTTGCGTGGAGTTTATCTTATGGAGCTGCAATTAGTGTTACCCGATGCAACAAATATATAATCAATGGGTATCGATTTTCAACTATTGACGCGGACGCAAGTACACTATGTTGCAATTACGGTGTATGTTGTCGAGTTGACCACGTTGGCGGGGTGGAGACTAACTACTACGGGAAGTTAGTTGACATAATTCAGCTGAGTTACCCGTGGGACAAGGTGGTGACCCTTTTTAAATGTGAGTGGTTTGATAACAGTCCGCGTGGGACAAAACTGGACAAACATGGAAATATTGAGATCCACTGGACAAGAGATATACGGTTGGTTATGACTCATTCGTCCTTGCTCAACAGGCATAACAAGTTTACTATACATTATACCCCACATCCCGCCAAGGGTGGGTGGGAGTTATCAAAACCAAAGCACAGAATATTATACCTAAGTTGAAAGAGTCGGAAGCAAATGACAGTATGAAGGAACCGTTCCAAGCTGATGTGGAACATGTACTTCCCATAAACATCTTCGACGACAAAGTACCAAGGAATCTCTTTGATTCTGCTGCGTCATGGATTTAGAATTGATTCCTATACAAATTGACGATGAGGAATCGACGATGAGGCGAAGTGATTTACTCGATAGTGAATCTGAGTTCGACGACTATGAGACTTCGTGAGGAAGACGTTCAAGCGGATGTCGATGAACAGAATCGTCCGGTTGATTTGTGTTAGTTCTTTGTTTATGACGATCTGTTATACTACATACATTGTTACTTCGCTACGTAATATTACCAAATATCTTTTTTATTTATTTATATTTTTTGACATTATGTCTATAAGTGTTCAGAGATGGAACATCCAGGAGGACGTTCAGGTAGTGGACGTGGTAGTGGTCGAGCCCGACCCCTTCCTATAAGAGGGGGTAGGGCGACGCTATTTGCTCCCTCTAGAGGTAGAGGGCTCAGCGCTTCCCCAGAGGTGCCATTTGATATGTCATCTTCACCGTCGGGTTATTTGTCATCTTCACCGTCGTTTCATATGTCGTCGTCACCGTCTACCCCCACTAATCCACAACAAGGGAGACAACAAGTTTACTTTACCATTTCTGATTGATTTACATATGTTTAGTTTTCCGAAATCATCTATGTGCAAACATCTTCAATATTTCACATTCCTTCCTTAGCACACTGTGCCGCCTCAGAGCCACGTCGGGGAAAAATGTAGTTCCTCCGATACACCAATATGGGGCACAACAGATCCTTCAACAGGGAAGTTTTGGATCTGGCCTGACGGCAATGAGTAAGTCATGCCAAGTTACCAGTAATGTTACAAATTTCTTCTCTAATTGATTTGTATGTTAATATTTGCAGGATGTCCTCTGTCTTCAGCATTGTGCCTCATAATCCGGTAGGGGATTTCATCTCGGCCCAATTATTCCGTAATTACAATCAACCTTGGGCCAAGTGGACAAAGATTCCTAAGGACAATCGAAATGCTTGGTTCAATGAGTTCTTGGTAAGTTATTTGTTTTATGGTTATTAATTAAGTACTTTTAAAATTTGGAGCACTAATTGTTCGTTATTGATTTTCAAGATAAGCATATGACGTTGCCTGAACATCGTGAAGATCTAAAAAAAAGCTTATAACCACAGGGCAGGTCGGTGGTTGTCTCAAAAGCTTTATTCATTGAGAAACTCAAGAGGCAAGAAAGATTGGATTCCACAGCAGACTGCAGACTGAAAGTGGAGCTATATACCCAAGAGGGGGGTGAATTGGGTATTTTAAAAACTTTGTAAGTTGCTCTGTTTTTAGACAACAAAAACATAGATGAACAGAGTAAAGGGAAGAGCAAATGAACACGAGATTTATACTTGGTTCGGTCTTAACAACTTGACCTACATCCAAATCCCCCGCACTCTCGGGATTTTTCACTATCACAAAGATTACACACTCGTACTCAAAGAGTAGTTCTCTCTCTAGAACTCACTCCCCCTTACAAGTTGTAATCAATGTACTTCCAAATCACCAAGTCCCCTTGACTTGTGATTCTTTTCAATAAATGATTTACGAGATAAAAGCTCTCTCTAAGAGTGGATAATAATAAACACCGAAGCTTATAATGTCAAAAGACAAAATACAAGTGAAAACAAAAGGTGGTTGAAGAACTTGAATGCTTGTTCGTTTTCAGATGTAGTAGTTGTTGAGAAGAATTGAATGCAACTCTATTTATAGCCGATAGCATTAATAGATCGTTGCATTGATAATAAGACCGTTGAAGATGATCTGCGAAGTTGTGAGCTCGCTTAGGTCTTCTTCTCTTTTAAAACTCACTTAATCCAAATTTGGATGGTTAGAGTTGACTCTCTACAAATCAATCCGTTGGAGAAGATGTTGCTTGTTGTAGAAATCATTCTTTAATGCTTTGCATCCGTGTGCAGATGGATTAACCAAAAGCATGCAAGTTTCTGGGTTGAGCATTTAATGTTCTGACATCACTTTTGCTTTTGCTTTAAACCTTCAGTAAACTTTTCTTAATCTGTTTGAAACTCACTAAAAAAATGGTTAAACATATCTAGAACCAATAGAGATTAATCATGGAAAGCATTGAGATCAAACACAAGGCATAGCAAAATCGACACATTCGATTTTCAGTAACGTCCGAAACCCGGAGGTTTGTTCACAAACCTCGAGGTTTGGTCATTTAAGGTTGAAAACGATTTAAGACCAAAACCTCAAACCGGAGGTTTATAATAAAACCTGGAGGTTTCTCATGATGCAATACACAAAGGTTTCTCGGGCTTACTCCAAACCTTGAGGTTTTCTCAAAAACCTCGAGGTTTCACATTGTAAGTGAAACCCAGTAGAAACATGATGGAAGCAAACCCGGAGGTTTCTCAAGAAACCCGGAGGTTTTAGAATGAGTGAAAGTTCATTTGCTCTCTGAACTCACAAACCTCGAGGTTTGTAGCAATACTCGAGGTTTTGCCCAAACTTCAAAGTTCTTTGTTTTGAGCCAAAACACAAACCTGGAGGTTTCTATGGAAACCTCGAGGTCTCTATGGAAACCTCGAGGTCTCTATGGAAACCTCGAGGTTTTCGATCATACCGAAAACCATTAGCTCTCAGGAAGCCGAAACCTAGAGGTTTCCATCAATACTCGAGGTTTGACATTTAATTTCAAATTTTCAGTTTGGCGCCAAGGCATAACCTCGAGGTTTTGTTGTAAACCTCGAGGTTTCACAACTTGGTGTGAAACCGAGTTTTCTCTCGGAAGTTCAAAACCTCGAGGTTTCTTAATAAGCCTCGAGGTTTCACATAAATTTGTGAAACCCAGTTTTTGCAAGTTAAAACATAGAACCTCGATGCTTCCTTTGTAAGGCCAAACCTCGAGATTTCTGGGAAAACCTCGAGGTTTGCTCTCACTCAGGATTTTCCAACTTCAAAGAGCAAATCCTCATTCTTTGTTCACAATTGTTGGCAATCATCAAAATCTTTTAGAGAACCAACACAGATGAATTATTTGACAGTTGGGCCACCAATGAGAAGTTTCATAACACAAGTGCGAAAAATAAAGAAAATAGGGCCAAAATGGAAGGACCGTCATATGTTGGCGGCTCCATTCCAATTAGTGAGCATCGACGAAAAGTTGTAAGTACACGTTATTTTCTATTTAGGTATTCAATATTTTGTACTTTGAAGTGATTAATTAATGTCATCATTTGCGTTTGCAGTTAGAGTCTGGGGAAGTTCCTGTAGGATCGATTGAGTGGGCTACCTTTGAGCGGACCCATTCCCGGCAGTTTGAAGGGAGTGAGAGGCAATGGATTAACCCAAAGGCGCAGCAAGTAGCGGTTAGATATTTATTGCCTTTATTACTTGTTTTATGCACCACCATATTTATTTCATTTTACATGTCTTATTTGTTATGTATTTTTGTACTTGTAGGAAACCTTTTAGAAGCTGTCACAGGGGAGAGACCCCGCATCCTCTTAGTCCGATAACGAGAGTCTCGTTCTTTGAGGCTACAAAGGATTTAGCAAGAAAGGGAGAGTCTTTGGATACGGTGCCTCTGCCAGCCGACTGAAGCAAACAAAGTGCTCCTCATCTAGCACTGAAGGTGTTTCTTCAGGTAAACGTAATACATTTGATATTGATAATTTCCATTCTCTTGTCCATTCAAATGAAGTCCAAATAATAAATGTACTTCATAATGTTTTTGCAGATGAGCTGAAGAAGATGAAGGCTTTGGTGCAGGAGCAAGCAACACAGATGACTCAGGAACAGGAGATGATGAGGCAGCTGACTCAGGAACAAGAGATAATGAGGAAACAGATGATTCAGGAACAAGAGATGATGAAGCAGCTGACTCAGGAACATGAGATAATGAGGCAGCAGATGATTCAGAACAAGAGATGATGAAGCAAAATGATGTTTCAGAACGAGAGATGATGCAAAGAATAGATGATTCAGAACGAGAGATGATGCAAAGAGCAGATGACTCAAAGCCAGCGGAGATGATGAGGCAGATGCATCTTCAACTCAGGTCCCTAATGAAAGACAAGGGTTCGGGGTCGGCTCCTGGTGATGATGACCATGCTGGTGATGATGATGATCACAATACTGCTGTTTAGGATACTTTTTAGTATTTGCTCTTTGCAACATTATTATATATTTTTTGTTTTCTTTATGTAAACTCTTTATAATTTTTATTATATCCATGGTACACTACTTTTTGTATTCACTTTTCTAAAAAAAATTAAAACTTTTTTTAAAATTTATTAGTTTTGTTACGGAATTTTTTTCCGTAGCAAATTTTCGTAAATTTGAGAATTTGCTACGGAAAATAATTCCGTAGCAAATTCAAAAATTTGCTACGACAATAATAATTCCGTAGCAAATTCAAAAACTTGCTACGGAATTATTTTTCCGTAGCAAATTGTGACGGATAGGAAAAATCCATCGCAATTGCTACTCGATTTTTTTTCTACGAACAGATTCGGTAACAAATTCCGTAGCAAATCCATTTTGCTACGGAAAATGTCTGTTTTGCTATGCAATATGATAATTAATCGATTGAATTTTATATTAAAAAAAGGAGGTAGCAATATTTTGTGCAAAAATCCTATTGATGTGAAACATAAAAGGGGAAAAGAGAAGTAGGGAGACTGAAAAAGGAGGAAAGAAAAAGAAAAGATAGAGGACAAACCAAGCAGGTAGAAATACTTTATTCAATTGCACACGTCTTTATACAATTGAGAAATCCCAAATCCCAAGGCTATATCTATCCTAGGGCAGGCACTATCATGTACAGGCACTAACAACATGATGTTAGAAGTCTAATTTGAACTTATGACCTACTACTACTCATATGTAAGTTTTTATATCAGTAGAATATAAAGTCATTGTTGTCCATCCGATAAACCTAATTAATGAGGAAGCTTCAGACATGTTGTCAAACATGACAATCCAATCAAGTGTGATAGTGACTCAAACTCTTTTATCAAACTAACATGTAGAGGATATAATGTCTCAAACTCTTTTATCAAACTAACATGTAGAGGATTTGAAAAGTGTAAGCATAGCTTCCATGAGTCTTATTAGGGTTGGTGATTCTACTAAAAACCCAAATAAGACTCACAGAAGCTATGCTTACACTTTTCAAATCCTCTACATGTTAGTTTGATAAAAGAGTTTGAGACATTATATTATCACACTTGATTTGGATTGTCATGTTCGACAACTTGTCTAATAGAGTTAATTAAAACATGTCCTATATTACAGAATACATTTATAACTTATGTACGTTCTACAATATTACACAGACTCTCTCTCTCTCTCTCTCCCTCGGCTAAATGTTAATATAGAATGTACAAGGCATTAGACTTTTTATCCACACATACTAAAGTAATATTGCTTGTCTATGATTTACAGTTGTTGCCTGTGTCTAATGGCGGAACTTTTGATGGCCAAGGTCCCACTTGGCCCCAACTATCTTATAAAATTTATTAGAGTATATATGTATTTATTATATGATATTTTATTTGGTCATAAATTTGGCCCCGGCTAATTTTTTATCTTCTTTATAAGGATAATGTTTTTTTCATTACTCATTGGGCTTTGAGAGGAAATGAAAATTCTTGTTTGAGATACCAAAAATGTTAGTATCATCTTATATATTGTTTTGATTTATAATTATCGGTTATTATTTATTTGTATTTTCAAGGTTATTTGATACTATTTAGTAAATCCTCCTCCGGTCCTTATTTAAGAAACCAACTAACAATTCTCACAAGTCAATAAAAACAATTAAAGTAATTAAATTTGTCAAAAAATTTAAGTAATTTTCAATATTATCCTATTAATTACACTAAATCTAATATCATATTAATTATTACTCATTTTCTTGCTAAAAAAAGAATAATAATTAATTTTTATTAATTATTACTCTAATTCACTACCTTTTTAATTATGGGTATACATGGAAAAAATATTTAATGCTATTTGAAAACAAACAAGTGCCTTATAAAAAGGACCAAATATACTTGTTAATTAGTTGTGCTTTATAAAAAAACTAAGGAAGTAGTTCAATATATTTAATTTTTCGACCGGACTAAAAAAATTTTATGATTCCGCCACTACCGGTGTCACCTTTCGTCACTCAGTTCTCTTGTAATTAAGAGTTATGTGTGAAGGTTGATAATGACATGCTGATAAGGCTAAAGTTTACAAACTCCTCATGAATTTCAGGCAAGTTGCATATAATGTTGATGTTTCAAAGTTTAAATTTAATCTTTTTTTATATTTTGGTTTTTGATATTAAACTCCCGTTGTTAAGTTATTGATGAAAACTACCATAATCAAATTAATGAGGATGATATGACAGGCATCCTATGATTAGAAAGAATTTAATTTTGCCGTTAAAAAATTTAAATTTTAAAATGTCAGTAGTTATATATGATTGTCCTAAAATTCAATGGGTTTTGTATATTATAATCTAAATTTTTTAATCTATGTCAGATGTTTTCCTCATTAGTCATTAGTCTGACATGACAATTTTTTACCGTAATAACTTAACAGCATTAACACGTCAATGAGGTTAAATTCAAACTTTCATAAATTAAACATAAGGGGTTATATGCATGACCTACAACCTGTGGGACTTTTGTAAATTTTAACCTATTAATTAATTCTTAATAGTAAGTATTACAATGCATTTTATACCTGACAATATACACTCATGGTAATGAGTCCCACATCAAGTGAGTTTCCTTGAAATAGAGGCCTTCTAAGGTTTTGATGAGTTCCCATTTCCAACACCTAACTTTTGGGATATAGTTGTCCTAAGAACTCGTACAGTTTGTACCCATTGTGCACACACCATCGACAATATACATCAAGATTAATATATGGATATTATATGAACATACGGTACAAAACTCATGTTTATCCGTTTGTTTCCCAATCATGTTTATCCGTTAAACGGTGAAAGAATACAATATTAATTAAGAAAAATAAATGGGGGGCTTGACATGAAGATTAAGACTAACCACATCACTCCAGTAAACAGATAACACAAGAGCTGGTTTGAATATATTATAGAGTTTGGCCAAACAAAATATATTATAGAAACTATCCATTATGTGCCGACAGGAGGAGGAAACAAATTAAAACGATCAAGCTTTATTATATTATTAATCAATAAGTCATTATTGCTTATTACTGACAACTTGACACCACTTCTCAAGTTTATCTCATCTCTCTGATGAATTCATGATCGTATTGATTAAAGAGAAAATAATTAGGGGAAGTAAATCTTGAAACGAGTTTAATCTTACATAGGCTGACGCACTTTTTTAATTAATTTACTTCATGGGAGCAAAACCTTCTCTATCTTTGAGTATTCGTCATAATTTGCTGGCTGACATAGCATGACCGAATTGAACGGATATACCTAAACTCCAATGCAAGCATTGATAATATTGTACCAAGAGCATAAGCGATTCATTTTTTGTTGTTGTTGATATTATTATTTGATATCCGGTTCGGAATTTATGATTTTCCCTTCTAAATCAAGTGATTCCTCTGGGATCGAACTCAAGATCCAGAAGGATCTAACGGGCTTACACCACTAAACCAATAAGGATAACAATAACTCATCAGAAATTGGGAGGAACTAACCTAACTACTTACACAAGTTCAACAAAACTTCATCATACAACTATGAACGAAGGTCAATTAGTTGTTGAAGCCGACGGAGCTTTTTGTCATGCTAGATGTAAAGCGGTTTGTAAGGTGGGGGTGTCCTTAAAAATTCTCAAGGCAGTGTGATAAAAGGATTCCTTTTAAATTTGGAAAGCTGGTGATTTCCTAAGCGCAGAAATTTGGGGCTGCCTAATTGGCCTCAAATGAGTTTGGGATGGCGCTTTCAAGAATATCTTGGTGAGATCAAAGTGATTCTATGGAGGCTCTAAACTTACTTCAAAATGACAATCCAAACATGCATGAAGACTGGACTCTCATCATGGAGTTCAGACAAATGATCCAACGCAACTGAAAAGTGGCTTCTCAGCATATTGATAAAAATGAGAATGACACATGGCGGATTTCATGGTGAAATGAGCTTTGAATAGCAATATGATGGTTTGCAGATTTTGGGACCTGAGGCTGTGATCACAGCGCTTCGCAGCACCAGACTAGGTTATTTTGATTTATGCTTGTCTTTCTTCCAATGTATAAAAAAACTAATTAGAGGATTTTCCAAACCCCTATTGAATGTATGAAATTATTAAAATTTGGGGAAAATATCACTGAGGTCCCAAGAAAAAAAAAAATAATTAAAAAAAAAGTATTCAACCCCAAATCCCATATCTTTTTTATATTAATCACGGAATTTTAATATCAAAAAAGTCATGTTGTCAAAATGAGCTTTTTATGTTATTAAAATGGCTCTTCTTGTTGTTAAAATTTCCCTTAAAATATTGTTATCAAAATGGCTTTTCCCGTTTTCCTCACGCAAAAATTTTCTAGTTTCTAAAATTTTATACGCCGAAGAAAAACTTGAAAAAATTTTGACAACATGAAAAGTAAAAACATAAAAAGCTATTTTGAACAATATTTTCATAGGAAAATTTTAACAACAGGAACAACTATTTTAACAACATGAAAAACTATTTTGACAAAGGGACTTTTTTAATATTGGAATTCGATAATTAATATCAAATATTTTTTTCTCTTTTTATTGGGAATTTAGGGTTGGAACTTTTTTTTTTAAATAATTTTTCTCTTCTCTTTATTGATATTTTCCCTAAAATTTAAGCATTTAATTAGCAAAAAAATTAGGAGAAGTTCTTGCATATACACCGGTTTTGCCAACTCATTTGTACTCTAGCCAATAAGAAAAGGCTCCTTTATATGGTTATGGTGCAGAGTTCTCATATAAAATCATTTTTCAAATACATGGTGATAGAGAATGCAAAGAAGAGAGTTAACATCTCCATCATCACCACTATCATCGGCGCTTGATAGAAGAAAAAGAGGCGAGATGAAGCATACTATTGGCTTTGACGGTTCTTTCTTCTCTGGTGCATTTTTGATCTCTCCTCCATATGCTTCTCCGGTGCTTCCTTCTCCGGTGTTTGAAGAAACACCATCGGTGAAGGGAGGAGGAGAGAGAATCTGAGATCAAACGAAGAGAGGAGTAGGGTCGGAGAAAGAGTAAAGGGTTCCCAAAAAGATATTTTTATTTTGAGTAAAAAAAAACACAGAGAGGACTAAAATATGACATTTTTATAGAGAGGTTTTTGGAAATTTGAGAGGGATCAAATGCACCAATCAACCCTTATTCGTCCTTTTCAGGACTAAAAAGGGGTTCCCAAACCATAGATATTTTCAATTTTAAAAAAACAACAAATTACTGGAAATGAATTAGGCTAATTTATGAATTAAAATAATTTGAGTTGGCTCATTTTTATTGGCCAGAGTACAAATGAGTTGGCAAACCTGGTGTATGCAAGAATTTCTCATAAATTAGTAGGGTTAGTGTAGAATTGAAAAAAATGGAAGTTGGTTTAAGATCATAAATCAAAATTTAAGGTAAGTCTATGATTATTTTAGGAAAACTACATCTTTGATAAAGTTTCCACACATGGAAGCATGTGAAGTGATATGTATATATACAGACTAATCTTCATTAATTAACTTGAATTTGACTTGCCTCTCAAGTCTCAACAGTCTTTAATTTAAAAGCCTATATACTAATTACCCATATTCTGATTCTAATATATTTATAATTGAGTTATGATTGCAAGGTAAATGTCGGCAACTAAATGAAATGCATTCTTCATCTTTTTTTGGTTCTTTGTTACAGAAACTTTTTATTCACAATTCCCTCCAGACGAAGTGATCGACCCCAAAATAAAGTGGAGTAGCAGAACCATCTTCTTTGGCCTCCTCATCTCTTTGTAAACTTTGTCAAAGCAAATATTAATGTACTCCCAGTCCTTTGATCCTATGTATGAGGTAGGGACATATGAATATATAATTTTACACTTCATTTATTATTGTATTCCCTTTAATCCTTATTATAAGGTACCAACTAACTAGTATTCTTTTTTTCTTTTTATAAGGCACTTACAGTTTTCTAAAAAGCATTAAATTTATTTTTTCATGTACGCTCATTTAATAAAGGTAGTGGGAGAGAGTAATAATTTATATGATATTTGAATTTAGTGTACAAAATCACTTGAATTTTGTGACAACTTAAATACTTTTAATTGTTTCTACTTGTTTATGAGAATTGATAGTTTATGCCTTATAATAAGGATCAGCCAAAATATTAACTTTATTCTCATAGGTATAATATATATTCATAGGGGTAAAGTTAGAAACTTTGTTGAATTTTATGGAAGAGTTAATGAAGTTTAATATTTTTCTTGCTCTGTGTGAAACTTATTGGAAGTACCTTATATATTGGACTAAAGAAGTAGTTTGAAAGTAATTATTGCATCATTAATGTGATCATTTCATCAAACACACATGTTGGGTCACATTTAAGAGATGTTTGTCCATGCAAGTTTAAAATGAGAAATCATTTCATTTGAATCAAATTACAACAATTTTTTTGCCAACTGGTACTTTTTGGGCCAGGAAAATAATAATTCCATCAATTTTATCTTTTCTCATTAACATTTAATAGAATAGAATATTCGAAATATTCTTGATTTTCTCCGAATCTTTAGTGGATCCCAGGATTGATTCATTTATTTTAGTGGATACTATAAACAAAATGCACTAAGAAACTGGAAAGCGTACTCCCGTGGAAAAAATGACTTTAAGACCACCTTATTTAGACCGGAATATTGAAGCTCTAGTCTTAAAAGTATGACCAGTGGTAGTTTCGTAAATATAAAGAACTTTTTGGACCGAATTATAAAAGGATCCAGTCTTAAAAATATCACCGATGGACTTTCGTAAATATATAAAACACTTTGAAGACTTGATTATAAAAGATCCGGTCTTAAAAGTATGATCGGTGGCAATTTCGTAAATATATAAATACTTTTAAGACCGGATTATAAAAGATCTGGTCTTAAAAGTATGACCGTGGCAATTTCGTAAATATTTTGAGAAAACGCCAATCGAGATGAGTCCAGAATGCGATGATTTAATCCTTCGCTTAATTGGAATTATATACAAATACTAATAAGTAAATAATCTTCTGACCTAGGCAATTTCTATAATCTAGGGATTACAATCAGAAATATAATTACGAAATTCAAAAAACCATAATCTGCTAACTTAATTTCTAAAATCTCTCTAACAATTTAATTAAGATAATTGCATAATATAATCTAGGATTACAATCAGGAATATAATTACGAAATTCAAAAAACCATAATCTGCTAACTTAATTCTAAAATCTCTCTAACAACTTGATTAAGATAATTGCATAATATAATCATATATGCTAACTAATTAAATATGAACTTCCAACAAACATATAGAACACTTTTAAGGCTGGATTATAAAAGATTTGGTTTTAAAAGTATGACCGGTGGTAATTTCATAAATACATAGAACACTTTTAAGACCATATTATAAAATATCCTAGTCTTAAAAGTATCACTAGTGGAAAAAAGGGCTTTAAGGCCTCATTTAGATCGAGTATTGAAGCTTCGGTCTTAAAAGTATGACCAAGTGGTAATTTCGTAAATATGAAAATTTTTAAGACCGGATTATAGAAGAATAGATCTGAAAAGTATGACCGTGGCGGTTTCGTAAATATAAATTTTTTTTTAAGACCCGGATGTTTAAGAAATCCAGTCTAAAATTTATACTTTTAAGACCGAATTTTTCGAAGTCCTAGGTCTAAAAAATCCTTTTAAGACCGGATGTTTAAGTCCGGTCTAATAAAAAAAAAAACCCTTCTTCGAACTCCGCCCTTCCTATCCGCGTGTTTCACTCTCTCTCACACATACAAAGACGACGTGTAGAGACTCGCCGACTCCATTTCTCCGGGCATCGACTCCGTTCTTTCGAGCATCGACTCCATTTTTCTAAGCGTCGACTCCGTTTTTCTGAGCATCGACTCCGTCACCGGTAAAGAAGTAGTGATTTTTGAAGACGACGAAATGCCCGCCAAGATTTTCCTTCCCAAAATCACAAATCTAGATCTAGAATTACCTATTCCCGTTTACTTATTTTGGGGAATGGTTCTGAGCTTGTCTCGTTCTGAAGAAGAGATCTGGCTCAATCTTCACGCCGATTTGGGGAATGGTTCCTCTGATTAAGGTATTTTTAGGTATTTTCTTTCTTCTGATTTCTTTAGGTATTTTCTTTCTTCCAGAGAAGTAGTGATTTCCTCTGATCTGGCTCAATCTTCTGTTTAGATTTGTATTATATTGGTTGAGACTTTTTCCCCCTTTTCGTGATTCCTTTGATCTGGCTCAATCATTTGTTTAGATTTGCTGATTTTGGATCCTTTTTTTCCTTCTTGCGATTGACTCTGCTGAAATTAGGAATTTTGGGTGCTCAGTTTCAACGAATCGGAGAATTAGGTTTTCGAGCATGAGTTTCCCATTCGCTTAAGGTATTATTTTTGTATTGACTTTTTTCTTTCTTGGTTTGTGCTTGTTGCTAGTTAATTGGCGAGGGAATTCGATTTTTCATTGTATCAGAGTGAGCACGAGCCCTTCTTCTTTATCATCAAGCAGCTAGTGGCCTCCACAGAGGTGGTTTCGGCACAGTGTGCTTTGGGGAGGGAGATTTTTTTTTTTTTTTTTTTTTTTTGCCAACTTTTTAAGATTGGACGTTTAAAAAGTTCGGTATAAAAAGTCTTATTTTTAAGACCGGCCGCGATAGAATGACTTTTAATACCGTCGTATCAAGACCGGTTCCCAGATCCGGTCTTAGAGGGTGCTTTTTGTCGGGTCTTAAAAGCATTTTTTCCACTAATGCCATGATGATTGGGCATTAGCTTGCGATCGAGGGCCAAAATGTTTCTTTCTTTTTTTTTTTTTGGGAACAAAGTCAATTTCATTAAAATAGAATGGGACAACAATATTACTGTAAAAAGGCTCGAATTCTAAATAGAAAAAATAAATAATAATAACAATAAGCCCATTAGTTATTCAATCTAACTAATATTGAATAAATGCAAGTGCTCATATACTTTATGGAGTATATATACAAAGATATTTTGACCATTCCCCAACTAAAAATGGAATTTGATTGCTGATCCGATCTATATCTATCCCTATCCAATTCAATTCAAGACCCCATTAGTAGATAGATTGGTCCAGAAATTAGCCTAAATTCTTTTTAACATGATTTAAAAAAGACTTGAGAGAATTACATACAAGTCATAAAGAAATAAAGAGAAAACAAAGAGAGAAAAGCCCTCCGATCATCGGAGCATCACCACCAGCCGGGCATTAGAGCTCTAGCACCGGTCACCTTTTTGGGCATATAATTTTGGGAAATCTACCTCAGGGCCCAAAATAGCAAAACAATGTCAAAAAAAGCTTAAGAAAAAGTCACATATCAAAAAAGGTCACGTACCAGTTGGGCCTTTTCTAGTATTATTTCATAAACATTAACAACTAAATCAATTTTGTCACATATATGAATTTTCCGTTAACAACTAAATCAATAGCATTAACAAAAATTTCCTAACAACTAAATCAGTACCATTAACAACTAAATTAGTACCCGTTAACAACTATATTAGTAGGCGTTAACAACTAACATTCTATGAAATAATACCAGAAAAGGGTCTGGGGCCTTTTTTGACATGTGACTTTTTCTTGAGTCTTTTTTAACATTTTTTTGCTAGTTTGGGCCCTCAGATGAATTTTCCCTATAATTTTTCTAATTGGGCACACGGTGGTGAATATTGGATTTGAACCCGAACCGGATCCTTTGTCACTTTTCTCCTCATCCTCCCTATCCTCTAAAAATCAATCTACACCATTCATTTCTACCTCATCTTCATCTTGGCCATTCATTTTTTTTAATATTTCAAATACTTTTGTCAGTACTAAAAAGATCTTGATTGATCCTAAAAAAAAATACTTCATGATATTCAAAAATTATTTTAGGATTTTGAAAAAATATTTCGGATACTTGACCGGTACTAAAAATATGAATTATTTTTTTAGGATCAATCGATCTTTTTTTAGTACCTTGTCAAGATTTGAAATATTAAAAAAAATGAATGGCCAAGATGAAGATGAGTTAGAAATGAATGGTGTAGATTGATTTTTAAAGGGATGGGGAGGGATGAGGAGAAAAGTGACAAGGAAAGGATGTTGTTCCTTTGAACCCACCTCACTTGCTTCCCAAAAATGTTTTACATTACATAACATTACTATATGAAACAAGTAAAAAATGTAATGTTTTATTCACTTTTTTTTTTTTTGCCAAATATAATGTTTTACTCACCGGCAATACTTATAATGCGAATGATACCATTTATAAGGGTATTCACCATTTTAATAAAAGTTATTTACTACTATATTTAACAAGTTCCATTCTTGGAAAAACTCAACTAATTGGGTGAGGGAATGGGAAATTGACTACACCTGTCAATTTTTACAAGTAAGAATGTAATGTTTTAATCACTAACTATACTTATAATGTAAATTAAATGGTAATTTTTATAAGGGTATTTACTATTTTAATAGCATCACTTACTATTACTTTTAACAAGTTCCACTATTTAGAAAACTCAGCTAATTAGGTGAGGGAGTGGGGAATTGATTACACACGCCAATTCTTATAAGAAATAATGTGTTCATTGACATTTCGGAAATATTCCGCTATAGTTAGGGCAGTTAAACCAACTCTCGTACGAGTTCTAAGTAGTTCATTCATTTGACCGTAGACTAGAGTCACTTTTGATTCTGTAATATTTTGTTCATTAATTACTCCGAATTCTTTCATTTTCATGTAAAGATCATTTTCCTCATAAGTACATTCACCTACTCCCCCAAATACACTGACTATACTGATAAGACCAATTATCATATTTATAAAAGTATTTACCATTTCTAAAGAAATATCTTAAATCTAAATCATTGAAATTGAACTTCAATGGAGTAGATCTCACGGTAATAATGTGAGTGTGCTCACAAAAGCCCATTCCCACACACTTAGAGCATATTTAAGTTGGCGTTGAAAAATCACATTTATCTAAGATGAGACAAAACTCTTTTTACAAACTTATTTCGTATACCATAAAATATATTGAAAAAATATTTTTTACCGCTAATTCAAATATAAGTACTACTTTTCATTGCTTAAATATTTATAGAACTTTAATTCATCATTTGACAACATGTGACAAATCACATCCATCGATCTCACATTAGGTTATTGTTTTAATTTGCTTTATTCCTTTATGTTGTTTAATTTTCTTCACGATCACGAGGACGCACATTATTCGAAAGTCTTCGATAGTGAGAGGAAGTAATCATTATTTCAACGTGCGTATTATTACTAAGAATTATATATTTTAAATTAAGCCAAATTTCAAATGCTCCAACTTCCACAGTTGTGACCAACCATTATGTTCGTTCAACCGTCACCATAGTTTCAATATCTGCCGACGGACAGTATCTTAACCAGTACGACCCAAGAAGAAAAATCTTCCAACAATATGGATTTAATCAACTATCTACTCACTTTTTCCTCACTTTGCCACCATTATAATTATTTTTATTCGTAAGAAAATGATTATTATTATTATTATTTTTTATTCGTTGCAGAAATATCCCTTTCCATTTGGACCTAGAATGATGAAAAAGATCCCACACCAACTGAAAAAGAAATCACCTAAATATTCATACTTTTCCTTCCCCCATCATCACCTAAATATTCATACTTTTCCTTCCCCCACATCATTGCTTGATTGAAAATATGCAAACATTAACAACATAGGCCATGGTTTGAGTTTGATAGTTATATATCATATATGTGATTGACAACGCACTTTTATATATATATATATATATATACAAGTAAAGGCGAAACAAGGATTATTTAGGTCCTGTTTGTTTTAAAAAAAAAAGGAAAGGAAGGGAAATGAATGGAAAGGAAAGCAAGATTGGATGGGAATTTATTTGAGTGTTCTATTTGGTAGGCATGAGAATGGAAATAGAAAATGATAATTTTAAAAAAAAATAAAAATTAAAAGATGAGATGTGAAATCTCCAAAATGCCCCTCTAGAAAAAAAAAAAAAAAAAAAAAAAAAAAAAAAAAAAAAAAAAAAAAAAGCCCTTCTTCCCCAACATTGATCCCTATCTCCGATCATCAATAGTAGCATCACAAAGTAAAAAATTGAGACAGGAATATAGACCACAAGACCATCAACACCATCACTCTCCACCCACGTCTCTCTGCAACATTTGCCTCTCCCTCTCTCAGCTACAGAACATAGACCACAAGACAGAAACAACATAGCAACAGAAAAAGTGGAATAGAGAGTGTGACGGAGTCGGCCAAGGGGGGGAGTGCGACGGAGTCCGCGAGGGCAAAGACGGAACTTAGAAGACACAAGGGGGGGGCCATGGCCCCCCCAAAAAAAAAAAATTTGTTTAGAAAATTTTGCAAGTAGATAATTGCGAATGAATCATGTGCAGTCTCTTTCTTTCTCCCTTCTCTTAATCATTTAACTATAGGGAGAGATGGAAGCTTTGAATTTTCTCTACGCCCGATCTTCACTTCGTTCGCTGATAGCTGATAATTGCGAACTGAATCATGTGCAGTTCTCCCCCACAACACTTCGTGTTTCCTCTTCAAGACTCTTACTCTACTCCTACAACAGTTACAATAAGAAGAAGGGTCGACGGCCACCGCCTTTCTCCCACCCTTTTAAGATTTTTCTCAAACACCTTGTCCGCAACAAATGCCATTATTACTGTTGCCTTTCCAAACTTGTAAATACTTTGCCTTTCCAAACTTTTAAAAACTTGGGCAAATCGTTTACGATGCCGACCTCTGATCATTCTTTTACCTTTTTTGTGTCTGATGAACCAATACACTGTTTGGTCCCCGTGATCAACATGAACCCGAACGATGAAGGTCAACCAAATTCTTTGAAGAGGTCGAAGGGTACATCTTCGCCTCTTTGGAGCATGAAACAGATGGGTTTTGTTCCATGGAATTGAGTTCTTGAGCATTTGGAGATGCCTCAACTAGTCTGTCAATGGCGGATCTGGTGGATGATTCATCTTTGGATCCAATCATATCATAAGGCTCGGCTGGTGCTAGTTTCATGGAATGGGACTCGGTACTTGGCCTTGATGTGTTAGGGCTGGTCGGAGAGGGCATGGGGGTCTATGGAGGGCAATGGTGGGGTGATGGTCATGGAGGAAGCAGAAGGAAAGGGAGAGGCGGATAGAGAGAGATTCGACCATGGATGCAGGGTGCAGAGAAGCATAGAGGACATAGACAAGAAGGCCATTTTTGTATTTTCAATATGATTTCATCTTCTGGTTTTGGAACTTCATCTTCATCTTCCTCTCTGGTTTTGGCCCCCCCAAAATATTCAACTAAGGTCCATCCTTGGGCGAGGGGAAGAGAGAGTGCGATGATGTCGATGGTGAAGGAAGACGACATCGATGGTGAAGGGCTATTTGGAAATTCCCATCTTGGGAAGATCAAATCCCACCAATTTTTGAAGGAAACCACTCTCCCACGTTTGAAGGAAGATTGGAGGTCTCTAGAAGATGGCTTCCCGGAAGGTGGTGCTACCAAACGGCGTTTTGTGATGGAAGATTGCAATCTTCCCTTTCCTTCGACCAATCTTCCATGTATCAAACAGGTCCTTAGTTACACATGAGGAGTGTCGAGATGATTGAGAAGTGTACGTATGTATAATCGGAGTTAAACTGGACCAGACGGAATTGACTGGTAGGATATCGTTGCCTATACTTGCTAATGGCTGATCGGTTTGAACCAAAAAAAACCGTTTCCACGGTTTGCTAATAATCATATGGCGTTATTTCATTGAAAACTTCAAATATTTTGGGATTATTATGCGGCCAATTAGATTTATTTGAATTCATTTCACACACGCACATATATTTATATACGCAGATAATTATTTATTATTAAATTTGTATTCATTATTGCGTTACCTGTTCAACTGCTGGCCTTTCCTGTCCGGCTTTTAAAACACTATATATAATCAAATTCTAAAGTTTGAATAAATTTTGAAAATGACAAAAATATACTAAGAAAAAATTAAATATTTGGCGCAGCTATTCCTCCTATATGCTACATCCCCTCCCTATGTCATAATTGATAATGATATCTATACATACTCGTAAAACATATTTCATATTTTTATCCAAAATAAGCATGTTGGTATTCCTTTAATAATAATCAAGAGGAGTGGAGAAAAGGAATTAAAGAAGATGATTATGTTGTTTTAGAAAAAATATAGTATATTAACTAGAAAAAATCACACTAAGGTCTCAACTAAGAAAAATAATATATGAAAATTCTCATAACTTGTCAATGATAGGTGTAGTCTCCTTCTACAGTTCTAGTCCTTAATACAAGATATATTTACCTAATTTAATTATAATAAAGAACTTAATTACTTTAGTTAATGTAATATGTATTTTCTAAAACATCCTAATCATTTTTCTCAATTCCCTCATTATATTCCCTCTCCTCCTTGATTAGTGTTGATGAAGCATCACCAAGGATAAATTAGGAAAAGATTGACAAATATTACAAATATGTATAATATTAAAGACCAAAGGGAGTCCCCCCCCCCCTTAAGATTGAGACCTTGGTGTGATTTCCCTATTTACTAACTTAACTAATGTCCTTGACCTATTTAAATTAATTAATTAATTAACTCTTATATTAAGGATGAGAAGAATCCTATCTATAAAAGATATTAAGAAATTCCAGCTAGATTATAAGCAAATCTGGAAAAAAAAAAAAAAATCTTGCATTTTTTAGTGACTAATTCGCTTATTCCATAAAATGTCTTGATCAATTATATATATGAAGAGATTTGTGTGTCTTGTTAAAGTCCAATTATGATCTATTTGTCTTTCTCATTAGTGACTATAAATGATAATCTCATCGTGTGTGTAATGTAAAAGCTGTAATAGTGGTACACACATATGAAAAATATATAAAATAAATTATAACACTTTTTTTGCATATGATTTGACATAGAGGGCAAAGCTCGGATTTAAAAATGATGGGGCTGACATTAAAAGGCACATACAATATTTTTTTTTAAAAAAAGGGTAAAATTAAATTTATTAAAAATTAAAGTAAACTAAATACAAACTATTGGCCCCTTTTATATGATAAATTTTGATACAAACATAAGAACCTAACGGAAAACTAAAAGAAGACTAAAAAAATAAGGGAAAATGACAATCAAGTCCCAATGACTATAAAAAAAACATAATAGAAATTCACATATCAAAAAAACTCTAAGGATTTTTTTGATATTATTTGTATTGACAATAGGAAGTGCTATGTTTATAGAAAGTACTATGTTTACAACAAAATTTAAAAACCTGGCCATTCATAACAGAATTTAAAAAAAAAAAAAAAAAACTATATTCACAATAGGAAATGTTATATTCACAATAAAATTTAAACACATGGATTTTGTTTCAAACTCAAGTCCCTAAGTGTATTGAGGTCACTTACAACAAAAAAAGTCTAGATTCACAATAGGAAATGCTATATTCACAACAAAATTTTTAACCCGATCATTCACAAAAAAAAAAAAAATCATATTCACAAAAATTATATTCACAACAGATAGTGCTATATTTGAAATAAAATTTAAAAACCTAGATTTTGTTTCAATACAAACAATATAAAAAAAGTCTCTAGGGACATTTTTTATATATAAATTTATATTGGGACTTTTTTGTAATTTGTTATGGTCCTTGGGACCTGACTTTCATTTTCCCAAAAAAAACAATGACAATACTAAAATAAAAAGATCAGAAGAGTTTCCATATACTCTTCTAGTCCTATTTAATTTATAAGGCATAGAGTGAAGAAATTTCTTGATGTTATTTATAAGGCACCTCATTAAATTTTGTATATAATGTACAATTTTAGCCATCATTTTGTATTGTGTTAACTTTATTCTCATGGAGAAAATATATTGAATAAAGTTGAAATGTTGTTG
This sequence comes from Acacia acuminata, assembly GCA_019022655.1. Taxonomy (NCBI): domain Eukaryota; kingdom Viridiplantae; phylum Streptophyta; class Magnoliopsida; order Fabales; family Fabaceae; genus Acacia; species Acacia acuminata. Next base: position 201,845 of record JAFJYI010000220.1, on the reverse strand, counting down.
GATTTTATAACAGACTTAATGAGGTTTAATATTTTTCTTAGTTTGTGTGCATGAAATTAACATATTAGAAGTAACTTATAAATTGGATTATAGAAGTATTATAAAGTTTAATAAACCAGAAAACATAATGTAGTACACCCTCTGATCCTAGACATAAGATATAATTGATTTAAGAAAAAAAAAAAATTAAGAAAGCTAAATAAGTTACTTAATCATATTATATGTTGTGTATCATTATATTATATATATAAGTTTATATGTTAGGAAAAATAGTTTGGAGAAAAAATGACAATAAAAATATTTTTAAGTAATTTAATTAACTTCTTTAATACATATAAAAAATTAATTATGTCTTATATTTAGTATTAAAGGGATGTAATACCTATTGGATAATATTAAAGGGAAAAAAATTTAAAACTTGGGATACCTCTCCCCTCAGTCTACCGTTGTTGACACCTTGACATGGATCTATCTATATCATAGATTGCACCTTGAGAATACTCATTTTCATTCTTCGTCTTTAATATAAGACATATTATCTAAATTGATTAGAATAATGAAATTAGTTAATTTAGTTAATATAACATTTATTTTTTAAAAATTCTAACCATCTTCCTTAATTTCCTCCTCTAGTTGATTACACTAGATTGCATCTTGAAAATCCTCACTCCAATCCTCACTCCCATGATTATTTTGAGAGAACATCAATTAGAAAAGATTGACAAATATGAAAATAGATTTTATATTTATAATTAAGATTAACTTCCCCAATTAATCTTATATTAAAGACTGATATATTATATATGCAGATGATGTATATGCATTGTGTAAAAAATAAAACAGATAAATGTGTTGTATAATATATATATATATATATATATATATATATCATATGTCTTTAATATAAGACTCAATTTATTAGGTTTTAATATGCATTTAACCTCTTAAAGTATTTTCTAATAGCGCTTAATATTTTAAAGTAACTTTTGGTACAATTTTACCTTTAAAATATTTTTTTAGTTGTATCAAGAACTTTAAACTATTTTTGTCTTCTTTATCTATTTTTTTTTGCTCCTATATTATTTTTTATATTAAAATTGTAGAAAAAATTATTTTTTATTTTTTATATTAAAATTGTAGACAAAATTTTTTTATTTTTCTCCTCTACTTTCTTGTCTATATTAAAATTGTAGACAAAATATTTTTTATGTTTTCTCCTCTACTTTTCTTTTCATTTGAACAAAGAATCAAGTTCCAACAATTTACCATTTCAATATTGGTTTGATTTATGTTTATTCCAGATATATAAATTGGCAATAATTTACTAAATTATATACATATATATCTTATAGCTCTTTTGTACATAGATATATCAATTTAATAAAACTTTAATTGTTAAAAATCGTTATGTAATAATTGAAGGTGCTGGTTTATAATAAAATTGGAGTAATGAAATATAGTATTAGCACATGGAAATCAATGCGACAATTATTGCTTTGCTACTCTCGTTTAATCATAAATATTGAAACAAACTAATTCATAAAAATAAAGAAATTGGGAGAGTTAATTATATAATAAAAAAATGTGTGCTGGTCTTCCAAAAAATACCACTCATTTTAATTATTTATATCAAACTTAATTAACAATATAATATATCTTATAAATCATACAATAATCTTAGAAACAATGAGCACCATAAGACCTGCTATTACGAATAACGTCTCTAAAAAGTTAAAAATAACAAATAAAATAAAATATCTATTATTTTTAAGATTTGTTATTACAAATAAAATCTAAAAAGTTTTAAAAAAATGTCTATTACATTTAAGACCTATTGTTTGTAACAAAAAGTCTTAAAAGTTTTTTTTTTTATAAAAAAAGTGTTTATTACTTTTAAGACCGGTTACAAATAACTGATCTAAAATATAAAAATTTTTAAACCTTATATTTCTAATAACCGATTTAAAAGATGAATCTTTTCTTTTATTGCGCTCAAAATTGAATTTTGATGTCTTTTATCTTCTCCGTACCTATCAATCTTTCACTCCCTGAAGGCCTATGGTTTGTGGTCTTGCTCTTCCCACCAAATGCTTCTTCTGAAGAACCCTCTAGTCACCAAGGGTTTATAGATATCTTTTCTGAGCTCCTCGTTTTGTCGAGTACTTCTTAATCATAAGCAAGCATTCGATCTTTGCAAATTAAGATTCTTTCATTTCTTTCCCCTCACTAGTAATTATCATTCCACACTTGTAGGCAACACCTGTGTTAGAGTATGGACCCATGAACATTGGAAGCCGAACTTTAAAAAGAAAGCCAAGAGGAGGAATAGAACAAAGGAAGTCAACCTTCATATTCTCTCCTTTCTTTTCCCTCACTAATTCATATGCTTTCTTTTATCTTTGCTTGCATATTACATTAGTTTGGATAGAGAAAGCTAAGGTTCTATGACATTGAAAATGAAGATGGTGGAAATGTGGCGGAGGACTCTAGAACTTGTGTCAGATCTTATTGATTTCATGAGCGACATGTTTTTCGGGGCATCTAACAAAGAAAAGAAAACCTACAATCTCATAGGTCGACAACAATCAAGGGGTTTATTAGTGGTTTGTGAACATAGGTCACTAGAAGCAATAGTGCCAAGTTGACCCAAGAATGGTTAGAGGAGGCTCGTCAAGTTATGGCGGCGTCATCGGCACGCTGCGACTACTTCCATCCCTGGAAAGAGACCCTCACCGCTGCCATTCTCCGGTGTTAATGGCCACCATTGAAGGAGGATGACGTCTCGTAATGACGAGGCCGTGTTATCTGATTTGATCCGGTAGTTGCAGCTTTCTGGGAAGGTGGAGATTTTGTTTGCCAACTTACTTTTTAGACTAGACTTTGAAAATATGAGGTCTTAAAAGTCTTACTTTTAAGAAATCATATTTTAAAAATTTGGTCTTAAAAAGTATGACTTTTAAGACCTCATATTTTCAAAATCCAGTCTAAAAAGTATTTAAAAGACCGGTTGCTCAACCAATCTAAAAAGTAACAGACTTTTAAAACCACTTGTATCGAGACCGGTTGCGTAAACCGCATTTTTTATCTAGTCTAAAAAGCCTTTTTGTAGTAGTGCCGGAAAAAGGCTAGGGAAGCTAGCAACACTAAATGTTGACTTTTCAAAGGCCTTTGACAAGCTATCATGGTCCTTTATACTTCCTCTGGTTCTTATGATAAGGCAACAACTGCCACCAATTTTTCGTCTTTATTATAAAGCACCAACTACCTCTAAGTGACTCATTTATTGGGTTTTTCCCATTATACTCTCATTTATAATAGAACTTAGTTTTTTTAATAATTCCTTGAACATCTTGCTATGCTCTAAATATTTCATATTCGTTTCATTAACTATTGAGTTTACAATTCATTCAACATATTTCTCTCTCTCCCCCCATTAAGTTTTTATTTCTTGATGGGTTTCAAACTCTATATCTTCCCTTCATTTTTTTTTCATTTCTCAATCATCTATCTCTCTATCTCAGTTGTCTAGTTTTTATGATGGAATCGAAACATGGAGGTTCTATTAATGTAACCAATCTATTGCATGGAGGAGATGAACCGAAAGTGAACTGCTTCAACGCAAGCACTGATGAGCACTACCGCAAAAAAACATACTGCTAAATCTCTCATTTCTCAAAAAATGAAGAGAAAAAAGCTCAAGATTTTGAATTTAATGGTGACCTCTTTAATTTGGTTTTGGAAGAGTCACTTGAGCGTAAAGAGCATTAAACCCATCCACTTGACTTGAACCAATTACCCGAGGAGGAGGAAGTTGAGTGGAAGATGAAGGACATGGTTGATGGTTCTAGTGAAGCCATTTCAATTCGTACAGACCACTCTCAGTTTGATCGTAACAAATTTCCAATTGATGAATATGATGAGGATAAAAATACAGTAAAAGAGTGAAAACGATTCATAAGGTCAATGTTAAAACTTTTTTCTTGATTTTTATTGAATGTACGTCTATGTTGGGATTAAGAGTCGAAGAAGTGGTTTCTGGTAGATGATGATACAATTTTCTGTTGTCTGTTTTTTTTTATTTTGGTTCATTGAAGTGATCATGTAGTGCAATGAGAGAACATGCATTTGAGCAGAAGAATTATTTTTCATTCCAGATTATCATTTCTACTATGTCTTGCACTCGTTATCATTATGTAACTTTGGAAGTAAAGGAAATTCCACCAGCTATTATGAAATGTAGATTAAAAAAGTTTCTTAAAACATATTAAAACAAGGCACACATCAAGTAAGACATGTACTAAGTGTTAATTACAATTTGTCATCATTAGTTAAACATGTTAAAAAGCTAAATAAGAAAATGTTTGAAGGCATAAATCAAGGCACCATAAACATTAACTTCTCCTAAGTGTGCTTAATAAAAATCATAATTGCAAAAGGTAATAATGCAAAAGGCTTAAAAAATGGTGATAATGCAAGATATAATTACAATCTCTCATCATTAGTCTTTTATCCCCTAATATATTTACACATCAACTTCTCTTAATTGTGCTAACACGGCCTCTACTATGGATGCATCACACTTCAATTGACTTGGGAGCCTTCTGTTTGTAGCACATTTTTAAACCAATGGGGGAGTTTATACTTATTTGAACCTCCAACCTTCATAAGTTAAGAAGATTTTATTTGTTTCAAATGATGAGAGCTTGTCATAAGACTTCTTCATAGCACTAATGAGATCATCAATAGTATTGAGTGCTTCTTTGTGTTGTATTTCTTGAATTGCATTAAAATAATCTAGACCTAGCACATTTAAATCAGGAGAGTTTAGAGGTCGAGACAATACATGAATGTCAAATCTACTCTCACAAGCAGCCCGATGAAACTCTTCATCATTATCATTATACATGACATGTAGCATTATCTTGTTGTATGATAATTGTTTCCCCTACAGCATCCTTTGGCCATTTGGCTTTTATTGCGGGTAACACCATATTGCAAAGAAAATTTCTACACACTTTGTTAATTGAAGAAATTGGCTTTGTTACCAAAGTACTTTCCTCTCTATCAACACTCCTTGTCTTGGTTGACTCATAAGTCACAAGAGGGAAGGCCCCAATCTTACCCTAAAAAGTTTCATCCTTCATTGTCAAATCTAGGTCTTGCTAAAGCAATCAAGAACATAACTTTAGTAGTGAAGTTCTTATTTTTGCATGTCCGATGTGGGTCCTCCTTACTAGGCTCCTAAGTAATAGTTCTCCTTCTTTTTTTGTCATGTAGAACCATTTCTCATTAATATGTATTATGTTAAGCACATATTTAAAGGTTGGAGAATTCAATATGCTATGATCTTCAAGCATTGATAAGCAAAACCGCAAACAAGCAATCATGTTTTCATTTGTTAAGAAGGACTCAAGCGTATTGGTGTGACGTCGTATAACATTGGCCTTCATCAATCTCATAAAGGATGTTTTGTTTATACTCAATGTGGTCCTCTGTTAAAGAGGGACCCCATGTAAGTGTTCCTCGTCTAATTGAATCCTCTTACATCCACAATTTTTTAGTCTTCCTATGAGATGCTTCTCTTGTTTTTTTATTTGTTGCCAAATTCGTTGAATAAATGTTCTCAAAACATAATACATTGTTATAATGATGTGACAACTCATAATGATCAATTATCTTAGCATAGAAATTCAAGGAGAAGTTACATTGTTAAAGATGACTTTCAAATTTACTCTTCGTCTTTGAACTCTTCTGCTATTCTTTATTATCCTTTTTGGAAACTTCTCTTGGCCATCTCTCTCCCTTTTAAATTGTTGTTGTTCATATAGAAGCTACTTCATGTGCTATACCCGCTTTTGAAATACTAAAGAAGAATCACCCAATGTTTTTGGTGAACCTCTGTTTAAATGCAATCATGAAGAAACCCTCGATCATCTCTTCATTATTTATCCATATACCAAATCAAAATAATTTGGTTGTTTTTCAATTCAATTCAATTGAGCTTCCTTTTTGAAATTCAAGGTATGGCTCAAAGATAACTTAAGTCAACTTCATAAGGATCACTACAAAAAAATCAGTTTTTGCGACGAAAAAATCCGTCGCAAAAAGGGTATTTCCGTCGCAAAAACGTATTTGCGACGGAATTAGCGACGAAAACATCCGTCGCAAAAAATGTCATCACAATTACGACGGAAAACAAAATTCCGTCGCAAATTGCGAGGGAAATATATCCGTCGCAAATTTCCAATTTGCGATGGAATACTATTCCGTCGCAACTCGACATTTGCAAATCGATAACTTTCCATTGCAAATCATTATTTTTAATTTTTTTTATATTTTCGGTTTTTTTTTTAATATTAGCGACGGATTTTTAATTCCGTCGCTAATTTTCATTTTTTTTTATAAAATAATTATTTTTTTAAAAAATTGTTTATTCCCATTGCAAATTTTCTTTTTAATATTTTTTTTGAAAAAATAATTAAAAACATTTAAAAATGGCATTTAAAATTTAAAAATATAATAGTAAACCGTATATGATTAAAATAACAATCGAAATAGTTTACATAGATAAAATAAAATATAAATAATATTGTTTAAAACAAAAATCTACTAAAGTATAGTCTAAGCAAAGATCATCATCATCATCATCGTCGTCATCACCATCACCACAATCAGGAGCTGGCTCCGTACCCTTGTCTTTCATTAGGGACTTAAGTTGAAGCTGCATATGGTTCATCATCTCCGTTTGTTGACTCATCCGCTGCATCATCATCTCCCGTTCCTGGAGCATCTGCGCCATCATCATCTCGTTCTGGAGCATCTGCGCTTGATCATCTCCTCGCTCTCGAGTCATCTGGCGCTTCATCATCTGTTTGCTCTTGAGTCATCTGGCAGCATCATCATCTCCTCGTTCTGAGTCATTTGCTGTCGTGTCTGGTTAAGCTCCTCCACCAATGCCTTCATCTTTTTTATCTCATCTGCAAAAAATATTACGAAATACGTTTATTTTTTGAACATCATTTAAATGGACAAATGAATGAAAATGTAACAATTAGTAGCAAATGTATAAAGTATACCTATAGAAACACCTTCAGTGCCAGATAAGGAGCGCTTCGTTTGCTTCAGTCGGCTAGCGAGGCACCAACCCCGAAGACTCTCCTTTCTTGTCAAATCCTCCTGTGACTGAAATAAGAGATTCTCGTTGTCGGACGAGACGATGCGAGGTCGGCCCCACTCTGCGAGTCTCTATCCTGTGATGACTTCCGAAAGGTTTCCTACAAGCACAAAAATACGGGAGAAATAAGGCATGTGAAATGAAATAAATATGGTGTTGCATGAAACAAATAATATGCAATAAATGTCTCACCGCTACTTGCTTCGCCTTATTGTTAATCCAGCGCCTCTCACTCCCTTCGATCTTTGAAATGGGTTCACTCAAAGGTAGCCCAATCAAGTGACTTTGCGAACTTCCCGGACTCTTCCCGCAAATACAAATGATGACCTACAAAATATTGAATACTTAAATAGAAAATAATGTCTACTCACAATTTTGCGTCGATGCTCACTAAATGGAATGGATCCGCCAACATATGACGGTCCTTCCATTTTGGCCCTATTTTGCTTATTTTTCTCACTTTTGTTTAGAAACTTCGGATCGTTGGTCCATTGTTGAATTAATTCCTCTACGAAGGTCCGGTTGAATCCAATTTTGCTTGCCTCTTTGCCTTCTCAACTTATAACACCTCTCAATCAACCACCGGCCTCCTTTGTAGTTATAAGCTTTTTTCAGATCTTCACGATGTTCAGGCAACGTGCTATATTGATTCTGCAAATCAATAATGAACAATTAGTGCTCTAAATTTTAAAACTGCTTGATGATAAAACACACAACTTACTAAGAACTCTTCGAGCCAACGATCCCGATTCGCCTTAGGGATCTGTGTCTAACTGCCCCAAGGCTGATTGAAATTACGGAATATTTGATGCGAGATCCAATCCGCAACCTCATTATAAGGGTAAAATCTGAAGACAGAGGACGAGATGGAAATATTAGCATACCAACTGAAGGTAGAAAATCATAACATTACTGGTAACTTTACATGACTTACTCGTGCTCGCCTCCAGGACAAACCCAAAGCTTCCCTATCGCAGGATCTACCGTTCCCCAGATGGGTGTATCGGAGGAACTACCTTCTTCCCCAACGTGGCTCTGAGGCGACCCAGTGGGCTAAAGGAACGAATGTGAACTATTGAAGATATTTGTACATAGATGGTTCAAGAAAACTAAACATATGTAAATTAATCGAAATCGTAAAGTAAAACTCCGTTGTTGCCCTTGCTTTGTTGATCGAGGGCGGTAGACGGTGACGATGACAAATGAACCAACGGTGAAGATGACAAATAAACCGACGTGGAGATGACAGATGATCAAGTGGCGGCAACTCGGGAACCCCGAGCCCTCGCCTACGAAGGGGCAGATGGCGTGGCCCTACCCCCTCTAATAGGACGAGGCAGGAATGACCACCACTATGTCCACTACTCGAACGCCCTCTCGTATGCTCCATCTCGAACACTCATAAACATTATATCAAAATGTTTATAAATTTAAGAAATTTAATTAATATCATATTGGCAAATTAGGATATATCTAGTATAATATATCGTCATAAACAAAGAACTAACACAAATCAATCGGACGATTCCTCTTCTTCGACCTCGGCCTCCGTGCCTTCCTCGAAGTCTCATAATCGTCGAACTCGGATTCACTATCGAAATAAATCTCGTCTGTCTCTTCGTCGATTCCTCATCGTCAATTTGGATAGGAATCAACTCTAACTCCGCAAAGCGAGAATTGAACAGATTGCTTGGTACATCGTCGTCAACAATGTATATGGGCAGTAAATGTTCCGCATCGGCTTGGAACGGTTCCGTCATACCGTTATTTGTTTCCGACTCTTTGGACTTGGGTATAATATTTCGTGCTTTGGTTTTAATAACTCCCTCCACCCTTGACGTGATGTGGGGTATAATGTATAGTACACTTGTTCCGCTGTTGAGCAAGGATAAATGGGTCATAACCAACCGTATATCTCCTTGTCCAAATGGACCTCAACATTTCCATATATGTCCACTTTTCTCCCACGCAGACTATTATCAAACCACTCACATTTAAAAAGGGTCACCACTTTGTCCCGTGGGTAATTCACTGAATTATGTCAATTAACTTCCCGTAGTAGTCGGCCTCCACCCCGTCACCTTGGCCACCTCGACAACATACACCGTAATTGCAACATACCGTACTTGCGCTCGCTTCAACGGTATAAAAACCGATACCCATTGATTAAATATTTTTTGCACTTTGGTAATAACTATTGCAGCTCCATGAGATAAACTCCATGCAACTTCAGTTGGATCTTTTGGATTTTGCACGAAGTAGCGTTGAAACCATTTAGGAAACTCGGAAGTCGTGATTGATCAACTGCAGAATCCGACATTAAAGGATTTTCTTATCAGACCGAATTAGAGAAGTAACTGTATGGGAAAAAAATGAAGTTAATATTTTGATACTTACCGTAACAGTAAAAATCAAAAGAAAGCTTACTTTAAATACTGGGCGACCTCTTCACAGTTGTTTAGAATGTACCACTCCGCTACTTTCTTATCGTTCCCTTCCAGAGTTGACCTCCAACGTTTTCCCAAGACTCGGCCTGGAAAATTAAATATTGAATTTTGTTTGCTCGTATCACCGCCATCATCGTTGCGAGGTACCCTTCTCTATCTTGATATCATTTCAGGGGGATAGTAGTATGATGCAAATTTTGTCGCCTCTTCAACTAGGTACGCCTCGTGATAGATCCTTCAACATACCTTGAATTTTTTATCTTCTTCTTAAGTGTGCGTAAAAACCTACAAAGTGGACAATGAGAGAGTATTAATAAACTAAAGTACCATGTCCGTCAATTAATAAAAGTGTGAAATAAATATATATTACCTCTCAAACGGATACATCCACCTATATTGTTGTGGCCCTCCTACCTTTGCTTCGTATGCCAAGTGAACAGACAAATGTTCCATTGAGTCAAACATGCTAGGAGGAAACACCATCTCTAATTTGCATAGCATTATTGGCATGCTCGTCTCAAGATCTTTGTAACTTTTCAACATTAAGCTCGGAAAACTACGATTTCTCTAAAGAACATTGAAAATTCGGTCGAATAGACCATATATGTTTCGGAAGTGCCTTGAAGGCCCACGGCAACAATCTCTAGAAAAAAAATGACAATCATGACTCTTCATCCCGAATAACTTCGCCTCGTGCATGTTGACACATCTTTTCAAGTTTGACGCATAACCATCCGGGAGTTTCAAGTCTTTAACCCATTGTAACAACTCTAAATTCTGTTGTTTGTTGAATGTGTACGGCGCTCTAGGTTTGGAAGTCCGTCCCGTGACATTCGCACCAAATGCAAATCGGCCTTCGCAAATCGCTTCTATGTCCAGTCTTGCATTGACTGTGTCCTTCGTCTTGCCCTTGGTGTCCATCACGGTGTACGAGATATTGCAAAACACATTCCTCTCAATATGCATGACATCGAGATTGTGTCTTAACAATTGATCTTTCCAATATGGTAGCTCCCGAATATGCTGCGTTTGTTCCAATGATGATCAACGCCGTATCCCTCGGGTTGGCCGGAAGCAGCCCCCTTTCAACACTTTGAATGTACTTGACCCCCGTACCATACTTCTTGGCCACTTAAACGACGAGGTTGATCTGCGCGTTCGACCACACTCCGCATGAAGTCTTTTTTATTCCTCCTATATGGATGCTCGGGGTAGGAATCGCCGTGCTGTCAAACCAACGGACCTTGTGATCGTAATCCAAGGTAAAACCCATGTTTTGTTCAAGACATATCGGGCATGCAAGCTTCCCAGACGTTTGCCGACCACTCAACATACCATATGCGGGGAAGTCATTTATCGTCCACATTAAGGCAGCCCGCATGGTGAAATTTTGGCTCAACGATATATCATACGTAATAACCCCTTCACTCCACAACATCTTAAGCTCGTCTATCAAAGGCCTGAGGTACACATCTATCTTCTTTTTGGGGTTGGATGGCCCAGGGATTAACGCGTTAAAAGACAAAAACTCTCTTATCATGCACATAGAAGGTGGGAGGTTGTACGGTGTCACAATGACAGGCCAACATGAATAAATCCTGCCCGTACTGTCGAAAGGAGCGAACCTATCCGAACATAGACCAAGACGGACATTGCGGGGATCCCTAGCAATGGAAGGATTCGCCTCGTCAAATTTTTGCCAAGCTTCGGCATCGGATGGATGCGTCACAAAGTTTTCATCCCCGTGATGCTCCCGGTGCCATCTCATGTGAGCAAAACTTTGTTCGATGCATACAATCTCGAAGTCCGGGCACGAGAGGAAAGTATGTCATCTTGCTTAATGCCGACGGGTCGTTTTCCTTCCAATCCTCACAACTTTATATCTGTCTTGTCCACAAAATTTACAGTTGGTCAGCTCAGCATTATCCTTGTAATACAACATACATCCTATGGGGCAAAGCATTGGATTTTTTTACATCCAAGGCCCAACTCTTTCACCTTTTTTTTTTTTTTTTTTTTTTTTGCTTGATAAAAATCCTTTGGCAAATTATTGTCTTTAGGAACAACCTTACTCATGATCTGCATCATTTCGTTGTAATTCCTCTCACTCATATGGTGATCAGTCTTCAAGCTTAGTGTTGCTAGGGTAGCCCATAGCGATGAATATTCACTATTTTCAACGTGTTCGCAACCTTCCCATAACCAGACGTTGCGCTTCTTGAAGCATTTTATAGAACCTATCGGCTTCCTGGATGAGGATCCTCTCCCATGTATGATGGTTGAGTATGTGTATCGGTCTCCTCTCCCATGTATGACGGTTCAAAGATGAGTAACGGGATCGAAATATTGGCCGATCGACGGTCCCGCAGTCCATAACCATTTTGCTCTCATATTGATTAAGGTTGTCTCAATGACTAATGTCCCCGTAATAACCTCTCGGTGTGTCTCGGACTTCACCATGACATTCCCAACACTCATAATCCTTCATAATCCCTTTTTACACAAATGGATTTAAACCGTCTCCGAATCTTCAAATCTTAAACACCTACATTTGGCACACGGACAACTGATCGCCCTACTTGAATGAGGTGAATGTGCCAAAGCAAAATTGATGAACTCTTTCAAACCCGCCAAGAATACTTGAGTTAGTTGTCTTCTCTCGGTTAAACGATTGTACATCCAACTCCTATCATGATTGTCTTCCATACTTCCTAGCTAGTTCGTTACTAACCTAATTAACATCTCAACATGCCACAAATATATATAAGTAGCCAATACAACTAGCCACTTATGCCAACCAATTGCCACTTAATGAAGAAAGTGAAAAACAAACACATGCATTGAACAAAGAACATATCCCACAAAGCAACCGAGAGAATGAGGGTAGCACACCGAAACATGGGGACATGCTTGTGGAGGGGGCAAACAAAGAATAGAACACTAAAAGTATTTTGGAGTTTCTAACCTATAAAGATTATTTAAGACTTAATCAATTTATATAATGCGCAAAATCAATTATATCTTTTGTATCATCTTAGAGCACAAAATTGGATTTTGTATGAACTAAGTATTGTAAATTAAAGCCCACAATAATAGTTATATACCGAACAAAACTACGCATAATTTAAAATCACCAAATATATACAGGATTTTCCATAACAATTTTCCTTGTGGCCTTCACCGAATAAATTTATTCTCACAATTAATTTGAAAAATAAAAATTAATCATGTATAATTGCCTATTTATATAAACAGTATTTATAATTTTGTTTTTTAAATTATCGATCTTTATTGTATAAAGTTAAAGATAGATTCAAATAAAAAATTGAAATGGAATGTTTTTTTAAAAAAATTATTGCCTTATCCCTAAATATCATTTCTCAACACTTCACTTTTCTAATTTCAACACTTTGATAGAATGTAAAATATTCACTCAACCATAATTAAGTTCAAAATTAAAGTATTTAAATCCATACAAGGAGCACTTAACTCAGCCAGATTGAAACAAATTAAACAATAATTTTTATAATAGTTTAAATGAACTAGTTAATTTCATTAATTTGTCTAATACATAAAAATTTCATTATTCCTTAAAGTCACACATTTCTCCTATTTTACATTAATTAATTAATTCTCTTATCCCTAAATATCACTTCTTAACACTTCACTTTTCTCATTTCAACATCATCTTATTTATAGACTTATATATCATTAACTACTAATAGAAATCATAATTTTAACACACAATTTTTTCATTATACAAAATAGACTATAAAAAAATAATGCAACATTAATATTCTCACTAATACTCACAAATTAACATTAATAACCAAAAATGAATAATATCATAATTTTAACATACAATTTTTCCATTATAAAAAATAAACTATAAAAAAATAATGCAACATTAATATTCTCACTAATACTCACAAATCAACATTAATACCCAATAATGAATAATATCATAATTTTAACATACAATTTTTTCATTATACAAAAGAGACTATAAAAAAATAATACAACATTAATATTCTCACTAATACTCACAAATCAACATTAATAACCAATAATGAATAATTTAATCAACATTAAAGAAATAACACAAAATATTAAAAAAGATATGTTATATAGAAATTTCCCTAAGGAGAACCAATAATATTTTTGACATCATTTTATTATAAATAAAAATAATACTCAAGAAAATAATAAATAAAAAAATTAAATCTTTCCACACACTTGTTGTACAAAAAAAAAAGAAAAAAGAGAGGAAGCTTACTTGGAATAAAGGTGCGTGCTGTAACTAGTAAGGGAAGAGGACGAGGAGACACCGCCGGAAAATCACCGACCGAGCACGGGAGACACCACCGGAAAATGAGAGATAAATGTGTTTAGTAGTGTCCAATAAAAAAAATGGGAGATGGCCGGTGTTAAAAAAAAAAACAAAAACAAACCCGCAACTCGGGAGCTGGGAGGCGACGGGAGGAGGAGCCGAGGGTGGGGCCGGAGCCGGGAGGGCGCAAGGGAGCCGGGAGGTGGAGCCGAGGGGGAGGGCGAGCCGGGGTGGGGCGGGGGCTGGGGGCCGGGGAGCCGAGGGGGGGGGGGAGCCGGGGTAGCAGGAGGCGCAGGGAGCGGGGTGGCGCCGAGGGAGGCCAAGCCGGGGGAAGGCGAGCCGAGGGGGCCGACCGAGGAGGAGCCGAGGGGGGACCGAGCTGGGGGCGGCGAGCGCGAGCCGAGGGATTCCGCGGAAATGACGATAGCCGCCCGGGGGTGGGGCTTTAATGAGTTTTGCGACGGACCTAGTCAGTCCGTCGCAAAAACTCGCTTTTTGCTTGTTACGTCGCAAAAAAGGCAAACCCCGTTGCGACGGATCTTGTTATCTCGTCGCAAAAGGGAGGGATGGCGGCCCTCTAGGCTGCCATTTTGCGACGTATGAGTTAGTCCGTCGCAAATGTGAGGAAAATGGCGGCCTTTTTGGCGCCATTTTGCGACGACGACAGCGTCGTCGCAAAAACTTGCGATGGAGGGACTATCCGTCGCAAATGGGAGGAGAATAAGGCCTCCATTTTGCGACGGAAAGCATATTCCATCGCAAATTGCGACGAATATGCTTTCCATCGCAAAAATTTGCGACGGAATATGTTTTCCGTCGCAAATGCTGTCGCAATTGCGACGGATTTTTTTCCGTCGCTATTTTAGTTTTTTCTAGTAGTGGATGGAGAGTTATCTCTCATGAGGGGAATAATCATTCTTATCAATGTAATATGGACAAAATGCAACTAGCTAGGCCTTACATCACGGACAAGCTATGCAACCTTCACTTGTCATGAAAGAAATATTAGGAATTGTCTCATTCATTGCCTTCCATCTCACCATGTCCAAATATGATGGCTCAAAGGGTATCTCCAGGGCTAGTGATTTAGATAAAGGATAATTGAATACCAAAGACTGGATCATCATTCTTCATAAATTGCAAGAAAGGAAAGGCAACAAAGGATGTCATACTTTTTTATATTTTTAGTACATCAATTCAGCCGTAGGAACATTGACCCAACAAACTCCTTTTTCTACTATCAATGCTTCAAATCTTCCCTACTTTAGGTTCAAAGATACAGTGGACAATTATCTTTAAGTAAGAAGTCATTGCAGATCTGGTGCATAAAAAGGACATTATATATTCATCTCCCCAGCAACCATTCAAACAGATCACATTAATATAGTTATACAAGATATTCAAAACTAGCTTAGGAGTTTTTCCTCTTTTATTAATTGATCCCCTTCTTTTAGATTCTTAGAAAGACTCAATCGATTGCATTTCACTTTTTTTAATGGCTCTCGATTGCATTTCAGGACTTGATAATATAATTTAGGGAAAATTATAATAAATGACCTAAAATAAATAATATTTATTAAGAAGGAATATAAAAATGATAATTATTTTGAAGGAACATAAATTTAAACATTAAAATAGAAAGACTAAATTGTCCTTAGCCAAATTTCTTATATTCTTTCTAACTAAATCAATCTGGAGTGATTGATGAATAACGATAACTATAAACTAATTTAAATAACCTCGTTCTTTTTCGATTACAGTAGAAATTCCAAGGGTCTATAGTCTATGGAGTAAGATATGGACATCCCTATAGATCCCCATTTCATGGGACTATTATCATTTACCATGGTATTATACCATTTGAATATTTCTCCATATATGAATAGCGGACATAAATTTGACTGAAAAATAGAAACAGATTGGCAAACAATTAGCGCCAAAATCATTAAACAATGAAAATTCATTAATCCATTTGTTATTATCCATCAATCAATCCAAATTCTAATTTAGTTAAAAAGAATATAAGAAATCGGCTAAGGGCAATTTGGTTTTTCTATTTTAATGTTTTAATTCCTGATCCTTCAAAATAATTACAATTTTTATGGTCCTTCTTAATAAATATTATTTTTCTTAGGTCCTTTATCATAATTTTCCCTATAATTTATGCCATTTTCTCCTTTTTCAAAAAAATTAAATGATATTTGTTATTTAAGGCCCACTAGTAGGTGGGGGAATGAAAGTAAAATCTTAAAATTAGGAAGAGAATGGAATTTTGTAACAGACATTTTGATTTTGAAGCAGATATTTTATATGTTTTTAAATTAAAATGGAGGTTTCTATAATTTTGTTAAATAGAAAGGAAGATCAGTAAATTTTACTCAAATTTTTACTATTGAATAATAACTTCTAAAAAATATAGCAAACATGACACATTTTGGATTCACACTTGATACAGATGCCTTTTATCATACCAAGAATCCGGCAATACTTTCTAAAGGAATTCAGTGGAAATTAAATTTCAATTCCTGGAGAGAAATTTTTTCTCTTTATGAGCTGCAAAATGCTCAATCACAATATTCAGACATTAAAGATCAGTTACTACAATATTGTGCTAACAATCATGATCAGTACCTACGCCCTTCTCCATTACTGAAAAATGCAGACTTATAGATAGTTTTTTTTTCAATAATTTTGAGTCGGTTTTTTCGGTTGGATGGAGCCGAGGATTAAGTGTGGCCGGTAATAATGCTTGTCACATCTTGCACCTCATTGGGTATTTTGCGATCTAATGCAATCTTTCACAAAACACTTTTCCCTTTTTGCATCATTAATATTTTAATAATATAATCTAATGAGTCAATGGAATCTTTGACTTTCATGCAAGAGGAAAAGATCAAATCAAAATGACATTTTATTTAGGTAAGCATCTTTAATTGGAATAGTATTCATCATCAACTTCAAATATACAAATTTAATAAACATCACTTCTTGTAAATAAAAATTATTTTCTTTATAAATAGTACAAGACTATGCTTCTCATTATTCAACTATTTATTTTATTTTATTTTTTAGAATCTCTTTTCTCTATTTCTTATTAATCTAATTAAATTTTGCTTTTTTTTTTTTTTTATTATATGGATTAGTACTTATCCAGTGCGTTATATAGAAAAAAGTCTAGTTATTAATTATGGTTCCAATCACTCAATTTTAATTTAGTCACCATTGAATAATTTCCATGGATATTATTAATTGCTGGACATTACTTTTCTTAAGATTACAACAATCAATTTGACCAAAATGAAGATCCCATCAATCAAAAACAATAATACTCAAATAATATTCTCTTTTTTTTCTTAATTAATTTTAGTCAACATTTTTATCATACGCTAAGTTTAAATATCCCCTGCAACAGGAAGCCTATTTTAATTAATTCAAAAAATAAATGTATCAATATTGTGAAACAGTCTTTCATTAAAATAAATAAATTTCCCAATTCATCTCCTCAAGGAAACTTCAGTAGGTGGAGCTAGAAATGTAATTAAGGGGGCAAAAATTACATAATAAAACCTAGATTTTCATGAAAGTACATTTTAGCCCGTATAAAATTCAATATTTTCATTTTAGTACCTCCATGAAACTTTTAGTGTGGACTAAAATGAAAATTTTGACATTTTTATGAAACTGAAATATAATTTCTTGAAAATCTGGGATGGATTCTGTTACTTTATGGAGGCGGCGGCCACCCTTAATTCTACCTCTGTGTCAAGCTCATTTCAAAACAACTTTTAGGTAACATGACATCAGAAGAAGGAAAATTTTAATTCATATGGTTAATTATATTGAGAAAGAAAGAATAATTTTTGACGGTAAACCCTTTATTATAAAAAAAATAGCAATTTGGATAGATCATATGTGTGTCTATATATATATATATGATAAGTGGAGAAAGAAAACTTAGAGTGTTGATGAATGATAACATGGGAAGGTTGGGGGAATAGGACACAGGGAAAAGACATGGTCGAAGGCTGTAAGCATATATAAATACAGAGATGAGTGAAGAATCTGTACAAAAGCCGAAATGAGAAACAGTAAGAAAACACAAATATTATAGTACAACCACAAGAGTTCAATTCTTGAGGGTGGCATGCTCCGAAGGAGTGCTACAGGGCACAAGGCAGTGCAGGGCAATAATTTTTTTTAACAAAATAATAATAATAATAAGGTGTATGGAAAGTGGGAAATACTTAAATGTAAGAATCTCGAAATGGTTCCTTGAAATGACCTCGATTTTATGAATTTTTTAGAGACTATTTTGATGAATTTATAAGTCTCTTTTGACCAAATTACACATACCAAGGAGAGGTAGTTAACTCAATAATTATGGGATGAATTTTCAACTTTACCCTCATTTATGATTGGGCGCCGCGCCTTCCAACTCTTTCTTCCCTTTCTATTTTCATTGATTCAATTAATGGGTAAAATTGTTACAATCTCATTCATTTAGTCAAAATGGACTTATAAAAATAGAACCCGAGTGGTAAGTTTTTGTGAAATGACTTATTTAGGCTTTAGTAGACTTAGTTTGTTGTTGTCATTTGATATGTTGAAATTGTTGTTTATTATATTATTTCTATCATTTCGTTTTTCTTTTTCAAATTAAGGGTATTTAGATAATTTCATTACAAAATTTAATATCAGACTAGTCCTCAAAAACTTCGCTGCGATTAGGCCATTTTGAGTTCATAAATTGGGATTTACATATTTGAGAGGGATTTTTGTGTCTTTCTACCCTTTTTTTTTTTTATCTTTTTAAAAAACAAGAGTTTAAATTAAATAAGTCAGGTTTCAGAAATTCATAATTTTTCAAAGCAAGTCTCACTTTATCAATAAACTATTAGTTGATATGGTAAGTAGTCTCACTATCGTAAAGAAGAAAACACAAATCTCACATTTTTATTTTTGAGAGTAGTTATAAAAATACTTGCAAATTATTCAATAAAAAAAAAATTCAAATCAATTGTAGAATTTCAATCAATAAACCAAAGAGTGTGCAACTTGGTGCTTGTTTCAGATCTTACTTGAGATCTAAAAACTAACATTTGGAATCTTAAAGGTCAGTTGGGAAGTAAAAATCATGTTTGGTTTAGCATTGCAAATGCAAAAGGCTAGTGAGGTTGAAAGCTATTTTTTTCGTAGACTAGAAGTTGAAAGACAAATTTTAAATTTTCTTTTTAAAAATTTTTTTTTTTGACTTTTCTTTATATTTAAAGCATCCAAAACTGGCTTTTGAATATATTACTTAAATAAGTTTATGTCAAATTGATACTCTTTTTTAATAAAAGCATATCTAAATATAAAAAACATTACTTCACCCGGATTCAATTTACAAAAATCAATTAGGATAAAATTACTTTTTTCGAAAATGTTAAAATGGAGGTAGCTTAGCTAATGGACATATATTCAATATGGATTGGTAAGAATTCAATACTCACACTCCTCTAGTCCTATTTATAAGCCATTTCCAACACATTTTACTAGAACTAATTAAAATCTTAAACTTTGTTAATGTCGTCTTAAAATCTTATAACTTTTCAACTTCATCTTTATTTAATATATATACACTTTTTAAGGAAATAATACTCTACAGAATAATAAATGGTAAAATTAAAAATGTAAATAATTTAGGAAAAATTGCAACTAGGTCTTGAGTAAGAAAAAATACAACAAAATGGCCCCTTAAAATCTTAAAATCGCAGTGAAGTCCCGTAAGACTTTTTTGCTATATTTTTCATATGTGAAAAAACATAAATACCCCCCATGAAAGCTCATGGAATTGTCAACACATGCACTTTCATCTCGTCAACACATATACATAGGACTTGTCAAAACACTTTTATGAAAAAAGTAGGAAAGTAGCATCCCACAACCCTAAGTGAGCCCGCCCAACCCATTTTGTCTTCAATCAACACATACACATTTAGTTATATATATATATTATTAACTATATGGACACTTGGACAATAATACATGTCCATTCTCCATTTCCCCACATAGATATATGGTGGCATTTGTGTTTTTTCGCACTTGAAAAATATAGCAAGAAGTCCCACAGACTTCAACACAATCTTGAGATTTTAAGGGACAATTTTTCATATTTTCCAAGACCTATGTGCAATTTTTCTAATAATTTAATGATACAAGTTATGCATTATTCCTATGCCATAAATAGAACAAGAGGCATAATAATGTGTACACATTTTGGGAGTTACCAAAGAGGTGGGTGGGCTTGAGGCTAATTGGCTAAACCCTCCACGCTTGTGTGGCCTTGAGAAAAGAGACTAAGGAGAGTGTGTGGACCATACAACCCTTCTATTTTGCGGCAGCACCATGATGGCCCTACCCTTCTCTCTCGGACACCCTCCCACGCCTCTGTTCTTCTCTGTTTCATTTCCCTCTGCCCTGCCTCCTATGTTTTCTCTCCATCTGTCTTCTCTTTCCCTCCTTAATCCCCTCATCCGTTTCTATTACTTGTTCATTACAATTTACAAAGTGCTTATTACTACTTCTTTTCCTTCTAATTTTGGCCGACCTAAAGATTGAAGTATTTGAACCATTCAAAAGCATTCTCCTTCAAAATGAGACATCAAATCTCAACACTATCATGTACTTTGACCCTTACTTCCCACCAAAAAGCCACATTTTTAGGAACTCTCATTCTTCACAAAAATCAGTAAGCATTGGTCTTAGTGAAAGATATTTTGACCCTTTAAATATGGAGTCTCGAGTTTAAATTTATATAAATGTATCAAAAGTCTTTAAGAGATTTACCCTCAATTTGATGTAACAATGTTTGAATTCGACCCAATTAGATACCTATAAAAAAAAGATTAATCTCTGCAAAATATCATTTTTCTTTTCCAAGTTATACATACATTTTAAAAATGTGGGACGTTGACAAAGCAAATGTTGAATATTACTAAGATTTCTTCATAAAACAGTACTCTCCCATCATGTAAACACTTGGCCTTGTATGCATAAAATGGATTAAATCTAAACCCCAGAAGTTAAGGAGCTCTTTAAATACATTCGACCGTGTTGGGGAAATGATATAATTTAGAAAGTATTCAACTTTGGCTTTTTGGTTATGTGTATGCTTGGGGTGTCTGATATTATATTTTAAAACTTAAGCAAAGGTAATTATTATATCATTGTATTTTGTACTAATCTTTTTGTAAATATATGTGCAGGATGCCTTGTCTCTCGAGGTTTTAAATATCATAAGTTCCTGCCACCACGCTCAGATTGGGCTCGCAATCAAACTTCATTAAGAGAGAGAGAAGAAAACAGAGTCTGAGAAGGAAAACAAGCAGAGAGGCAAAGAGTGAAAGAGAAAGAGGAGTATGGTGAGCTAAGCAAATTCAACTCTGCAACGACAGAAAAGAAAGCAGAGAAAAAGGGAACGCAATAAAGCTTCCGAAACTTGAATCAATCACCAAGCTTGCAGCGAAAAACGCAGAGAAACAAATTGACTCAGACAGAGACAGAGAGAAAACGAAAAGAAGCGAAGAGAAACCACTTTCTTTCTCTCTTCCTCTTCTCTCTCTCTCTCTCTCTCTTTTCTGCTGATTCCAATTCGTTCGGTATTGATTAGCAAATGCAATGCCATTTCCAGCAAGCAGACGACACATTTGTCTCTCTCTTCGCAATTTCTGAATGCCATAAACAAAAAAACCCACTCACTGCTCTGCTTACACGCTACCTGTGCCCACTCCAGCCCACCCACACATACAAACACACACTTTCTGCCTTCTCTCTCTCTCTCTACCATCCCCCTTTCCGTTTCCTTCTTTCTCTCTCTTTTGCTCCACCATTTTCATCAATCTATTATCTTCATACATATTTCTTCTCACGTCTCATCATCTAGATTTTTCCATTTCTTGCCATGAGGCTTCCTTCGTTTTCAATAGCTCACTCCCACCATTGCTCTGTTTCTGTTAGATTTCAGGGGAGTTCTTTGCTTACCCTTTTCCCTGCAACCTCCTCCTCCTCCTCCTCCTCCTCCTCCTCTTCTTCTTCTTCTTCTTGTTGCAGGCCTCGCTGGCCGCGAATGGATGCTGACTCTGCCTATCACCGTCATCGCAGGAAAGAAAAGGTGGTTTTCATAATGGGTGCCACCGGCTGCGGAAAGTCACGACTGTCCGTTGACCTAGCCACCCGTTGCGCCTGCTCGGAGATCATCAACGCAGACAAAATGCAACTCTACAAAGGACTCGATATCGCCACCAACAAGATTCCTTTGGAAGAACGGAACGGCGTCCTGCACCACCTCCTCGGAGACGTCGACCCAGCGAACGGAGAGTTCACGCCGTGGGATTTTCGCTCAGCCGCCGGGTCCATTATTTCCGATATCACCTCGAAGAATAAGCTTCCCATCGTCGTCGGTGGGTCCAACTCGTTGATCCATGCTCTTGTGGTGGACCAGTTTGACCCGGCGATAAATGTGTTTGACGATGAAGGATCGTCTCCAAGCTCGATCTTGTCGGAGTTGAGGTATAACTGTTGCTTCCTCTGGGTGGACGTGTCGTTCCCAGTTTTATCAGATTACTTGTTGAAGCGAGTCGACGACATGCTTGACATGGGAATGGTGGACGAGTTGGCTCAGTTCTTCGACACAGAAGCAAACGACCTAGAAGATGACTCGGAACACCGGGTCGGGTTAAGGAAGGCAATCGGAGTAGCCGAATTCGACCGGTACTTCAAGCAATATCCACCATCACTGGGCGGGCTGAGAAGAGAAGAGGATCGGATGCGCAAGGCTGCATACGAGGAAGCTGTGAGGGCGATCAAGGAGAACACTTGTCGGCTAGCGAAAAGGCAAATAGGGAAGATTTTGCGGCTTAAAAGGGCAGGGTGGGACCTACGGAGGCTGGACGCCACAGAGGCTATCCGAGCGGCGATGATGCCGTCGAAATGCTCCGATGACGGCGGCGAGAGGTGGTCGGATATTTGGGAGAGACAGGTGGCAGAACCAAGCGTGAAGATTGTGAAGAGGTTCTTGAAGGAGTAGGTCTTCCAGCTAAATCCAGCTACTTCAATTCAAATTTTATGTTTCATTTTCTCTCTCTCTCCATCAAATTAAAAAAATATATATATTACAAATAGAAATTGAATATTGCTTGGAAGGAGGAAGAACAAGAGAGGGAACGGATCAAACTCAGTGAAGAAGAAGATAACACGCTTTTTGCTAGGGCGAAAAAAAAAATGAAAGAGAGGAAAATAGGAGAGAAAATGCAGAGAAAGTTTTGGTAGCAATAGTGTCTTTTTTAAAAAAAAAAAAAAAAGTAATTTTTCGCGTTTTTTATGGGAGGGATCTTGATCGATTAGATTTTTGGTCCGTAAAATTGTGAATGTTGTTCTCCAACTTTATGTCTCTCTCTCTCACTCGCATTTTGGATTGTGCATTTTAAAAATGATGAGCAAATCACGTAGGAAACTTTGTAGCACTTTGTATGAATTGTGTGTGAGAAGAAAAGAACATGTATCTTCCATTTTCATATGGATACAGAATTAGCCTTTTTATAAACCCCAACGTGTAGATTTCTGGATTTGGATGTTGCAAATCAAGATCATCCCCAAAAAATATATACCCTTCAATTAATCGCTCGCTCTAAATAATTTTGAGTATTAAAAAATAATTGATTACATGTTTATAAATTTTTTTTCTCAGAATTACATATTTATAGATCTTGACACGGTTGAGACTTTTTTGGTTTTGTACATTTTAATATTATATAGTTCGCAAACTACAAAATGAAATTTCTAGTAGGTTTTTAATTTGTGGGAAGTGATTAATTTGGATATTTCTTGATTTTTTTATAAAAAAATGTAACAGTCATTTTAATTCTTATAAACTCATTATCTTTAATCATGCTATAGTTTTGCACATGGTTTGACCTCCTGCTTCCATATATATGTGGGGGTGTGTGATTGGCTTACAGTATTTTATAGACAATAATTTAATAATAACCAAACATTCAGGTTGTCTGATTAAAAATAATCCTATATTCCTAACTCTGCGTCTTGTTTGTTTGTGTGGTTTGTTTCTGTATCAATGAAGGCTTTGTCTGTCCATGACTTCAAACAAAAATAATAAATGATAATAATAAAGAAGCTGTCTCCTCCAACTCTTGCTCCAGAGAATGATCAACAATTCAAATTTTAAGCAAAATGTAGTTTAATTACCTTATAATATAAGCATGTCATTAGATCCATATTTATTATTTATTTGCTCAAGATATATATATATATATATATATATTTTTTTCAAATAGCTTGATTTTGGGTTTAGTACAAATCTACCAAAAATATTTCCCTTGGATTTTTAATAAGAGTGAGAATCTCTCTCATCACACAAACTTGGATTTGCATGCCAATAAAGCTTGCCATATACTCCCTTAGATCATATATGTAAGTTACAAATAACCGAATTACATGAATTAGAAAGCTAGTAAAAATTGGTTAAAGATAATAAAAATAGAAAAAGATGTGTAATTAAATAGGGAAAAAATGAAAAAAGAATGTGAATTTAATATTTAAAGTTTCAAACATATACAAAGATTGATCATATCTCACAAATTATAACTGATGTTTAGGACTGGAGGGGATGATGTCTCATTGAGAAGGATCAAACAGAATAGTTGACCGTATAAGCAACATTACCTTTTTATAACTTATGAAGCACAGACCTGTTTCATTTAGATACTCCAGCGGATTTATACTCAGATATGTATGACTAGAAGCAATGGATTGACCTGAACTGGATTGACTTTTAAAGGAATTATGAGACATTATTGTGGAAAATTACGATAATTTCTCAAATAAAAAAAAAAAAAAAAAAAATCCCATTACTTGATTTTAAGCTATCTTACAATCTAAAACACAATCCAAAACATGTACTACTACAGCAACCTCATTTCACATTGCCCTTGACCAAGAACGTATATAATTATATTAAAAAAAGTTCTATAGTTTACGATAAAAAGCATTTATCTGATCATATAACAAACAAATCATTCATAGTGAAAAAGTATCATGACTTTGCATCACTCCCAACCTTCTCTTCCTCATTGTCCCTTTCCAGGATTCAAGTCTTCTTCTTTTTTGATTTCCAATGTTTCCGAAGGAGCTACCCTATATTTGAACTTTTCATCTTGCCACTTTATCTTATATTAAAGGCTAGAAGAGTAATATTATT
This sequence comes from Acacia acuminata, assembly GCA_019022655.1. Classification (NCBI taxonomy): domain Eukaryota; kingdom Viridiplantae; phylum Streptophyta; class Magnoliopsida; order Fabales; family Fabaceae; genus Acacia; species Acacia acuminata. Next base: position 176,640 of record JAFJYI010000220.1, on the reverse strand, counting down.
CTTCTTCTATGGCCACAGAAACAAAGGCATAGCATGACACGCTTGGAAAGAAATATAAAATACAAAGGGCAGAGTCTTGACCATTTTAACCATTTGTTATAGGAATGAAGATGATGTGCTAGCTTGAGAGAGCAATTTCTCGTCATATTAATTAAAATGATCAATTTCCAACATCATGTGGTCTTGCTACCCCAAAAAAAAGGCGAGGGAAGAAAAATAGGCTCTATACAAAGTTAGATGCATAAAGAAATCCTGGGATGTAGGTAAGTAGCCATTATTTAGGAACACAGGAAGATGCGTGGGGACCAAGCTGGAAGCAATAGTGGTCATTCAAAGACTCAAGAGGAACAGAATATTGCTCTGAATCCAATATTAATGTCCCTCTGTGTGTGAGAGACTAAGTGTAATGGGGGACCCAACTGCATATTAAAAAAGGGGGCAAATGGTCCTTTCTCTTGCTGGTTCCACAGTTTCCCTTTCTGCAATCTGATGGATGTTTATACTTTTTGGTGGTCAATTGTTCAGAATATAGGAAACTAAAACAAAATAGGGTGGCACACTTAGGAAATGGACCCACCTGCCTACACACCTGTCTCATCCAGCTCATCCTCATTCTCTCTCACACACTCCCTACAATATCAAATTCATTTATTTCTCTTGAAGCAAGCCTCAGAACCGTTGTTTTTGTTTTTCCCCTAGCTTCAAGACTGTATCCTCCTAATAAGGAATCTCAAATTTCAGGTTGGAGCGGACTACTATATAACTATGCAGGCAAAAATTCGTTTTGAACAACTCATTGCTAGTTGTTATATTACCAAACACAAGGCTTTGAGCCATGAGCAAGCATGTTTTTGTCTTGTTATTTGGTCCTAAGTTTCTCAAGTACTACTACTAGCAAAGCATAAGTGTGCCTGTGCCTGTGCCTGTGTGTTCATAATTACAAGTTCTCCAGTTTTTAAGAATAATGGTAGGTTGCTGCATATAATACTAATTTAATTCAGCACGCCCTACAAGGAGATGACACAGGCTGACATGGATCAGAGATGGAGCTTCATTTATAAAGTCACATTTAGGGCTTAGCTACCTACATGATGATGAATAAAGTTTGTCTTATTCTGTTAGTTTAATTTAATGCATTTATGGTGGTCTGGTCATAACTCATCAGTAGTAAGCAGGAAGATGATGACCCAGCAACAACAGCTTTATGTGCCTCGTTATAATAACATATATTTAAGGACAGGAAGTGCTTAAAATAAATTAAATTATACCTTGCATTTCCATCAGACTAACAGTTCTAGAAGAACACAAGATAGAAATGTCAAATCTCAAATGTCCAAGTAAAATGAAAATAATCTGAGATTTGAAAAATTCAGGTGAATTCCATACTTCTACTACTGCTACTACATGGGATCTGGTCCTACGACTACTCAGCCATTATTATTCCTACCTACAGAGTAGGGATGGAAACAAAAAAAAGAAGAAACTCACCGGAAAATAGATAAAAGCTGCAGCGATCTGACAGAAATGCTTCGAAGAAGGTAAAATCGAGAGTCGTGTAAGCTAAGGGAGGTAGCTATGGGGGATTTGGGTAAAACGGAGAGGGGTAATTTTGTGCGCATTCCAAGTGTTCGATGAAATGTGTGTTGTCGCTGAGTACGAAAGAAGATGTGAGAAAGATTAATGGATTTAAAAAAGAAGAAAAGAAACCAGAGAGAGGGGTACGGGAGATCCGAGAAGGAGGAATGGTAGTGGGAAGGACCATAATGAGGAAGATGGGGATGGATGGAGGCAGAGAGTGCGCGTGCGGTTTGGGGTGCGCACGATCCTATGAGCTATGACTGAGCCACACACACTAAACCCAATAATGAATTATTTAATCAATTTCTATTTTCTTGGGTCATGCTTCTGCACTTGTTGCATATTACTAGCCCAACCTTCATTGATTCCCGTGTTTCACTATTCTGAATTAGCCCCCAAATTTCTCTAAAATTAAAATTACTAGTATCTTTCAAATGCACTCTCTCAAGTCCTACTCTTTTTTATATTTATTATAATTATAAAAGATTAACTAATAATTCTCATAAACTAATAAAAATTATAAGACATTAACTAATAATTTTTCACAAAATAATAAAAATAGTTAAAGTAATTAAATTTAGAAAAAGTTCCTTTCAAGTCCCAAGGGACAAAAAAAGTGTCAAAAAAATTTCACAGGAAATTCAAATATCGGAAAAGTCACCTTAACAACTCTTTCTATGGGATTAACAACTCTCATGTGGGATTAACAACTCCATCTCGTGCGATTAACAACTCTTTGCGACTTTTTTCGATATCCGAATTTCCCTTGAGACTTTTTTAACATTTTCTTAGTTCTTTGTTACCTTAAAGGAATTTTTCCTTAAATTTTTCCTAAATTTAAATAATCTCAAATATTACCTCAATTAATTACTTTAAACTCTAATATCATATATTAAATATTGTTTTCACGCACTAACTTTATTAATTATGGCCATATATAGAAAAAAATATTTAATGTACTTTAAAAACAAGCAATTGTTTTATAAAAAGAATTAAATACACTTATTAGTTGATGCATTATAATAAGAACCGAAAAGACATCTTCAAAAAAAAAAAAAATGTTATCGGTGTTTTTTTTAAATAAGGGATGTAATAGTTTTAAGAAGCATTGAAATGTAACGTAGTTAATAAGAAGTTAGAATTTCAGTTAGCTCCTAAAGATGTTACTTAATTTTAGTCAATCTCCAATAAAATTTAAAACTTCATTGTAACTTTGCTCAAAATGAAATTAAGTTTTTTGGGTCAAAAAACAACAACGAACTTATTTTATTTGTATTGTGAATTGTTTTATTTGTCTTGTAAATGTTCATATTCATCTTGTGAATTTTATATTTGTTTTGTAAATGACCATAATGTTTTTAATTTTTTAGGTTCTTTCGGATTCATTTATTTTTCTTGTAAATGACCTAAATATTCTTGTTAACTCCCAAGTTCATTTTTAATCCATTTATTTGTCATGTAAATACATTTATTTGTCTTGTAAATACCATTTTATGTCTTGTAAATACTCTTCTAAAAAAATAAAAGAAGGCATCATTGTTTTATCACCCATATAACTTAATTTCATTTTGACCAAAGGGGGCATTTTGAAAGTAGAATATCACCTAGAAGGGTGTGAATAAGGGATTTCAAAAATTGTACACCCACACTTAAAGTTCCTTAATCTTAAGATTTAAACAGAAAAATGAATAAATGTTTAACTTGTCACTGAGTAGATAAATGATAAACACTGAAGTACAAATATATTAAATGAAATTAATGAAACAGGAGATTGCAATAAGTTCGAATTGAATACGCAGAGTTTTGGTAGTTGGGTGAATTCAATGCTTCTGGTATTTATAGATTGCCATTAATGACCGTTGGAGAATCTTGAAGGTTATCCATTGTGACTCTTCAAAATAGCCATTAGACAGATGAAGTTCGATAATCACTTTTGCCGTTAATGTTCCAGGTGGAATTGTGCTGTCTCAACATTCTTTCATTCTTTTTGTTTTGCCCATTGTGAAACAGCATTTATTGTATGAATGCAATAGCATGAATGTCTTTCAATTACTTAGAGGTATGGTTGCTGTGATTGTTGTCTCGATAAGGCAAGTGAAATGCATTCTGACACAATTTGCTTTTGTGATAATTTTGTGTTAATCCTTTGAATAATCATCTCAAACTTATTAGCAAATGGATTAAAGATGGTTAGGAATAGTAATAAGTGATCATATGAATAAATGAAATCATGGTCAATGATTTTGGATTTGCGAAGATGGATATTTTGAAAAGCTAGAGGATTAACTTCCAGTTAAAATAAAGTTGCCTTGAGTTAAAATGACTCGAGGTGAAATTAAACTTGACTCGAGTTAATTTCATGATTCAGAAGAAGCTAACTTGATAAAAAGACTTTGAGAGAGATAAGTTAACTTTCAAGATGACTTGAGGCAAAGTGCTTTTATCGTAAGTTGAAGACTTAGCTTGAGAAAAGTTGTCTGGAGTCAAAGTGACTGGAGGCATTTATTGTCTAGAGTTAAAATGACTGAGGCAAATTCTTTCGTGAGAGAGTCAAAAACGCAAGTTGAAGAAGTAAGGTTTAATTGGAGTAAAAAATATAAATTCCTGGAGTGAAACTGACTGGAGGCAATTTATAATCTGACTCGAGTTAAGCTTATCTGGTTTAAAACAATTGAACTCAAGCGAAGAAAACTTGAGGCAATAAATATTTGACTTGAGGTAAGGTTAACCGTGAAACAAATATTTAAACTTTTCAAACTAATTAACTAGAGGCAAGAACGATTTTAACTCGAGTTAACTATTTTCAAACTTCAAGTTAAAACTGACTCGAGGTTAAACATAAATGCCTGGAGTTAAAACAAATCAGTTCAAAACTTTGCAGAGCGATAACTCGAGGTAGATATTTTGCAAACTAATTAACTTTAAGTTAAAAGCCATCAACCTCAAGGCATATAAAAAACAAGTCAATTTGCTGAAATATTTTTCCTTGAATCTTTACATTATAATTGTTATCATCAAAACATCAAAACATAGGGGCACTAACACATCTGTGTTTCAGAATTTTTTGAGGTGAACTAATATTAAGTCACATTTTGTGAGTTAGCTGAAATTCTTCCTAATGAAAATGACATAAAGTTCAATGTTTTTAATTATTTTTTTAAACTTATGAGATAGTTGGACATGATTTATATTTAGAACCAGTATGAGTATCTAGCTATCAATTGTTCCCTCCGGTCTTATATGAAGGATACAATCATACAAACAACTGAATTATATACATAAAAATTGATTTAAAGCAATAAATATTTTTTTTTTTAAATGCAGTTGGTTCCTGTTACCCATGGTCATGGAGGGAGGAAGATTGAGTGGAGAGAATAAATATAAAGGAGAGGTATGTGAAAGATAATTAATGAAATGATATAATATGTAATTAATCGGGGTAATTAAAATGAAAAAATAATTAAAATTTCAAATATATGTTGAGGGTATCTTATAAATGGAATCATCTTTAGGTCAAAAGTTGTGTAATTTACTAGAATATCCTTTTTTTTTTGTTGGTAGAATACGGGGCCTTAGCCCAATTTACTAGAATATCCTTTAATGAATCATGCTACTCCATCTATTATCTTTATAAGGATTTTTAAGTCATACTTAATTAATTTTTATTTGAAATCAAATGATATTTTTGAAAAAAAAAAAAAACAAATCTTTCCGAATCTTATATTTGCGATGAAAAAACTTTTTAAAAGGGGTCATGTAAAAATGCTTGGAGTATGTATAAAAAAAATTGATTGGACTGAATATTTACATATTCTACTGAAATGTGTTTCAGAAAGAACAATTCTTTTATTGATATAGAAGTATGCGTATTATATAAGTGCCTTTTAAAAAAACAAAAAATCATGTTATTAATAAATTATTAGCTTTTTCTAAAATGCTTTGTTTTGGGATGACGTTTTAGTCATCCCAATGTGAGTTTTCCAGTGTGTTTTTTTTTTAATACAGAAATTTTAGAAAAGGGGTTGAACTCATCTATGATTACCTCTCGTCCTTGGATTCAACTGGCGAAGGGGTCGGACTTTCTCATTAAAATGGAGGGGGTTCGATTTTATAGTTGGTCAAGACGCTGGGGGAGACATCCTAGGGGTCTACTGAAGCAGTGGAAATGCTGGGAAGAGGTGTAGGCATGTGTACTCTCTAACCTAAGATGCCCAAATGAATGGGCCAAGCGCCTGCTTTGATCGTAAAAGTGAACCCAACCCTTTCCTAAATTTTGGTAAAAAAAAAAAAAAAAAAAAAACTCATCTACGATTAAAGGACTGGACAAAGTCTTCGTTCTTTCTAGGTGATACTAATATTAGACAGGACGAACCGATTATTACCCTCAAACTTCTGATGTTAAGCACAGTGGAGCTGTTTTTATACATGTTTGGTGTAGTGTTGAGCATTTTGGTCCTATTGGGCTTTGAATGCGAAGCAGATTCGGCTGTTTCAGAGAAAAACTTCATCCCCACCGCGGAGAGAGAAAAACACCCAAGAGGAAAAAGACAAAATGAGGCTTACCTTTACTTCATTAAATGCTTATAATAAATGTTACGGAAATTTTGGAAAAAGTTCTCATTCAAATTTTTTTTGATAAACTCATTCAAAATTTAATTAGTGAGAATGGTCTGATAAATTTTTATATATAATGAGTGTTAGCACTCTACAAATTTTATACACGCACATTATCAATTCTATTTTTTTTTAATCAGCTTGCAATTATAAATGGGATCAAATCCCCGACCACTCACTTATAGAAGAGCTCTCATGCTTCTAAGCTGCAAAACCATTAACACAAAGTACCAATCTCTGGTTTAGATTCTCCTTGCCAATTAAATTTTCAATGCGTGACCTTTTCCCTAGTTGTCCCTTTTAATTTTAAACCAGATTACCTACATTTCCCTAAAATTTAAGTATTTTAAAAAATTTCTCAATTATACATTTTTTTTTTGAAACTTTTAATTTTAATATTGCTATTAAAAATTATCACATTATGTGCCCGTTGCACTTAATAAAGCTCATATCGTTTTAAATCATTTTCTATGGAGACTTTTTTTTCATTAATCATTTAAATAAGTTTTAGTTAAAAAAAAAACTACTTCTGTTATTATGAATCCAAACATGAATCACATTACATTATATAAATTCAACTCTAACTTAAGTTTAAAACATTTATATTAAAAAAAAAGCCACTTTTGCCTTTACCAATCTAAACACTTCCTCATTTTGATGTTGCAATAATTGAATAAAGATTATTTTTTGTTGTTGTAGATTTTAAAAAGGAAGGAAAATGGAAATTTTTATAGCAAAAAGTATCATTATATTAGAGACAATATTATCCAAGAAACTTTGATTCAAATATTAGTTCCTTACCTTACGAGGAACTAATATAATATAAAAGGCGTTTAAATAATGGAGAAATGAGACTTGAGTTTTTTTGTTTTGTTTTGTTTTGTTTTGAGGATTGAGACTTGAGTGGCTCTCGGATGGATTAAGTCGCTTTGCCCAATCTAGAGGGCTGCTCTAAGATGGAACTGACCCAATAACTCCAAGGCCCAAATAAGATCTCAAAGAGTCCACCGTTTGTGCTGCATTGTGTGTCTTGTTGGAAAACAAGGTTCACAGGAAAAAAAAAAAAAAAAAATATATTAGGGTTTAGGTCTAAAAATATATATATGATTTTCTTAAAAGTGTACTTAACACTAAGTATTTTTTTTTGGTGCAAAAGTGTGTTGGGTGCAAAAAGTGACTATGTGGTTATAAAAATAGAGTAAAAATATTCATTGACCGTTAAATTGACTTTTTTGTATTTTTAAGGCTAAAATGGATAATGACTTATCTAAATTTCGTCCCAAATGGTAGTAGAGAGCTAGAGAAAATTACGTAAAGGCGGCAACGACAACAGGAGAGGAAGGAGATGGGCGGCCCGATAGCTAAGATTGGGATTGGGAGAGCTGAAATATCTATGTCATTTTCTATAATTTTCTCCAGTTCTTTATTGCCAATTGGGATGGAATTTAGTTGAGTCATCGTCCATGTTAGCCTTAAAAATACAAAAAAGTCAAAATAACAATCAACTTATATTTTTGTTATACTTTTTTAATGACATAGTTACTTTTGCACCCACAAAAAAAAAAAAAAAATTGGTATTGAGTGCACTTTTGGAAAAACCACATGTATATTTTTACACCTTAACCCAAAATATTATGTATGAATTATATTGACCTTTCAATCTTATTAAAATTATTAATGTTTTACTTATTTTGAAAATACATAAAAATATCATTTGCAATAAAACCTCACTATGTATATTTATTACAAAATATCAAGTAAAGCATACTTTGCCTAATTAAGATATACTACCTTTTGTCCTAATTATAAGACATATTTGATTGATTTTGGAGGGATTAAGGACATGAGTTAAATTAATTAATTTTACTCATTTTCTTAAAATATCCTTATATAAATTTTACACTTCAATTACTTTGTTGGTTTTATATAATCCCTCATTCATATCTAACTGCGCTTTATATCATACATTGACTTATAGTTTCGGTTTAAGCTTTATAATTTCATACATCACCATCATATGACGTACTCTTAATTTATGTTTCAATTCAGAACCATCATTGCTAAAATTGTATGGGAAAAATATGACAAAAATTGGTAAAAGTTATTTTATTAAAAAAACAATAGAATTAAGGTGTATGTGGTAAGAGTTGCAAGCATTAATTACTTTATAGAATATATAGATGCATTATTAAATTATTATTGTGTTTAATTATTATTGAGAAAGTATCAATAAAGGCATTTTAAGAAAAAATTGATAAAAATTAGAATGTTGTTATAATTAGGACCGAAGAGAGTATACATACATATATATATTTAAATTAATGAAAAATATGCATGAACTTCAAGTGCTAAAAATGGACGGTTGGAGGTTTTTCGTTGTTGTTGAAAACTTGATTTTCTTGAATATTTTATGGAATGAATTTTAAACTAGAAAAATAAATTAAGTTTTGTGTTGCAACTTGGAAGTGGTGGAATTTGGCATTAATTTTTTTATTTTTGAATTTTTAATATTTTATAGTTTAATTTTTAAAATTTAAAATAAGCATATACACTAATTAATTTGACACGCCCGAAGGTTGAACAACCCAAAGGTGGAATTTGGCTGGCTATCGCTTTATGCTTGAGCCTTTAGACCCACAAAAGCTTGAACAAGAGATAAACTCAGGCAATTATTTCATCATCCTTTACTTCATATTTGTGGTAGACTTTATATCAATATATATATATATATATATATATATATATTTGTGGTAGACTGAATGTTATAAAATGTTTTCAAGATATTGAATATCATGCATTTTTTAACCCCATTCTTGCAAATAAAAGTGACAATGTACCACTCTTTTTTCAAATGTAAGTTACTTGTACCCGTTCTTACAAATATTTTCTACAATGAGTTCACCTTAAGTGCTTCTTACATACTTGTCTCTCTACAAATTTTTTTATATATTTTATTTTCTTAGATTAAATTATATGTTGCTTTCTAGAAAAAAATTTTGTACCTAGTATCTCAAATTAATTAGTTTCCAAGATACTGGTGTTACAGGACAAATATTTCTGAATGCAGTAATGAAACCTAATTAATGGATTTAAAAAAGAAGAAAAGATGTAATCAAAAAAAAAAAAAAAAAAAAAAAAAAAAGAAGAAAGAAAAGAAAGCAGAGCGAGAGGTACGGGAGATCCGAGAAGGAGGAATGGTGGTGGTGGGAAGGACCATAATGAGGAAGATGGGGATGGATGGAGGCAGAGAGTGCGCGTGCGGTTTGGGGTGCGCATGATCCTATGACTGAGCCACACACACTAAACCCAATAATGAATTATTTAATCAATTTCGATTTTCTTGGGTCATGCTTCTGCACTTGTTGCATATTACTAGCCCAACCTTCATTGATTCCCGTGTTTCACTATTCTGAATTAGCCCCCAAACTTCTCTAAAATTAAAATTACTAGTATCTTTCAAATGCACTCTCTCAAGTCCTACTCTTTTTTATGGTATTTATTATAATTATAAAAGATTAACTAATAATTCTCATAAACTAATAAAAATTATAAGACATTAACTAATAATTTTTCACAAAATAATAAAAATAGTTAAAGTAATTAAATTTAGAAAAAATTCCTTTTAAGTCTCAAGGGACAAAAAAAATGTCAAAAAAATTTCAAGGGAAATTCAAATGTCGAAAAGTTACGTTAACAACTCATTCTATAGGATTAACAACTCTTATCTGGGATTAACAACTCTTTGCGACTTTTTCTCGATATCCGAATTTCCCTTAAGACTTTTTTGACATTTTCTTAGTCCTTTGGTATCTCGAAAAGGAATTTTCCCTTAAATTTATCCTAAATTTAAATAATTTCGATATTACCCCTACTAATTGTTTTAAACTCTTAGATCCTATATTAAATATTGTTTTCACCTACTACCTTTATTAATGATGGTCATATATAGAAAAAAATATATTTAATGCACTTTAAAAACAAGCAAGTGTTTTATAAAAAAGATTAAATACACTTATTAGTTGATGCATTATAATAAGAACCGGAAGGACATCTTCAAAAAAAATGTTATCGGTGTTTTTTATAAGGGATGTAATGGTTTTAAGAAGCATTGAAATGTAACGTAGTTAATAAGAAGTTAGAATTTCAGTTAACTCCTAAAGATGTTACTTAATTTTAGTCAGTCTCAATAAAATTTAAAACTTCATTGTAAGTTTAGCTCAAAATGAAATTAAGTTTTTTTGGGTCACAAAACAACTACGAACTTATTTTAGTTGTATTGTGAATTGTTTTATTTGTCCCGTAAATGTTCATATTCATCTTGTGAATTTTATATTTGTTTTGTAAATGACCATAATGTTTTTAATTTTTTAGGTTCTTTCAGATTCATTTATTTTTCTTGTAAATGACCTAAATATTCTTGTTAACTCCCAAGTTCATTTTTAATCCATTTATTTGTCATGTAAATACATTTATTTGTCTTGTAAATACCATTTTATGTCTTATAAATACTCTTCTAAAAAATAAAAGAAGGCATCATTGTTTTATCACCCACATAACTTAATTTCATTTTGACCAAAGGGGTGCATTTTGAAAGTAGAATATCACCTAGAAGGGTGTGAATAAGGGATTTCAAAAATCTTTTTCTAATTAAAAGATGAACAATATGAACAGAGAGAGAGACGGAGACAGAGAGATAGGACACAGAGAGATTATACTGGTTCGGCCTAACTCAACGACCTACGTCCAATCCCTAGACACTCTGAGTATTTCTCTAATCCACAAACATAGATACAATTACACACTATGTACTCGAGATGATCCTCTCACACTAGGACTCACTCTCCCTTACAAGTTGTAATTGTACACCCACACTTAAATTTCCTTAATCTTAAGATTTAAACAAAAAATTGAATAAATGTTTAACTCATCACTGAGTAGATAAATGATAAACACTGAAGTACAAAGATATTAAATGAAACTTAATGAAACAGTAGATTGCAATAAGTTCGAATTGAATGCGCAGTTTCTGAGTTGGCGAATTTAATGCTTCGGTATTTATAGATTGCCATTAATGACCGTTGGAGAAGCTTGAAGGTTATCCGTTGTGACTCTTCAAAATAGCCATTAGACAGATGAAGTTCGATTGTCACTTTCGCCGTTAATGTTCCAGGTGGAATTGTGCCATCTCGACATTCTTTCATTCTTTTTGTTTTGCCCATTGTGAAACAAAGATTTATCGTATGAATGCAATAACATGAATGTCTTTCGATTGCTTAGAGGTATGGTTGCTTTGTGATTGTTGTCTCGATAAGGCAAGTGAAATGCATTCTCGACCCAATTTGCTTTTGTGATAATTTTATGGTTAATCCTTTGAATAATCATCTCGAAACTTAGTAGCAAACGGATTAAAGATAATTAGGAATAGTAATAAATGATCATATGAATAAATAAAATCATAGTCAATGATTTTGGATTTACGAAGATGGAGATTTTGAAAAGCTAGAAGATTAACTTCTAGTTAAAATAAAGTTGCCTTGAGTTAAAATGACTCAAGGTGAAATTAAACTTGACTCGAGTTAATTTCATGATTCGAAGAAGCTAACTTGATACAAAGACTTTGAGAGAGTAAAGTTAACTTTCAAGATGACTCGAGGCAAAGTGCTTTTATCGCAAGTTAAAGGCTTAGCTTGAGAAAAGTTGTATGGAGTCAAAGTGACTGGAGGCATTTATTGCCTAGAGTTAAAATGACTAGAGGCAAATTCTTTTAGTGAGAGTCAAAAATGCAAGTTGAAGAAGTAAGGTTTAACTGGAATCAAAAATATAAATTCCTGGAGTGAAACTGACTGGAGGCAATTTATAATCTGACTTGAGTTAAGTTTATCTGGTTTAAAACAATTGAACTCAAGCGAAGAAAACTTGAGGCAATAAATATTTGACTTGAGGTAAGGTTAACCGCCGAACAAATATTTAAACTTTTCAAACTAGTTAACTAGAGGCAAGAACGATTTTAACTCGAGTTAACTATTTTCAAACTTCATGTTAAAATCGACTCGAGGTTAAACATAAATGTTTGGAGTTAAAACAAATCAGTTCAAAACTTTGCGAGCGATAACTTGAGGCAAAACGAGTTTAACTCGAGGTAGATATTTTGCAAACTAATTAACTTTAAGTTAAAAGTCATCAACCTCGAGGCATATAAAAAACAAGTCAATTTGCTGAAACATTTTTCCTTAAATCTTTACATTATAATTGTTATCATCAAAACATCAAAACATAGGGGCACTAACACGTCTGATTTTCAGAATTTTTTGAGGTGAACTAAAATTAAGTCACATTCTTGTGAGTTAGCTGAAATTCTTCCTAATGAAAATAACATAAAGTTCAATGTTTTTAATTATTTTTTAAAACTTATGAAATAGTTGGACATGATTTATATTTAGAACCAGTATGAGTATCTAGCTATCAATTGTTCCCTCCGGTCTTATATGAAGGATACAATCATACAAACTACTGAATTATATACATAAAAATTGATTTAAAACAATAAATGTTTTTTAAAAAATGCAGTTGGTTCCTGTTACCCATGGTCATGGAGGGAGGAAGATTGAGTGGAGAGAATAAATATAAAGAAGGGGTATGTGAAAGATAATCAATGAAATGATATAATATGTAATTAATCGGGGTAATTAAAATGAAAAAATAATTAAAATTTCAAATATATGTTGAGGGTATCTTATAAATGGAATCATCTTTAGGTCAAAAATTGTATTTTATCTATAGGATGGGGGTATTATTAAATATAATTTACTAGAATATCCTTTTTTGTTGTTGGTAGAATACGGGGCCTTAGCCCAATTTACTAGAATATCCTTTAATGAATCATACTACTCCATCTATTATCTTTATAAGGATTTTTAAGTCATAATTAATTTTTATTTGAAATCAAATGATATTTTTGAAAAAAAAAAAAAAATCTTTCCGAATCTTATATTTGCGATGAAAAAACTTTTTAAAAGGGGTCATGTAAAAATGCTTGGAGTATGTATAAAAAAAAATTGATTGGACTGAATAGTACATATTCTACTGAAATGTGTTTCAGAAAGAACAATTCTTTTATTGATATAGAAGTATGCGTATTATATAAGTGCCTTAAAAAAAAAAAAATCATGTTATTAATAAATTATTAGCTTTTTCTAAAATGCTTTGTTTTGGGATGACGTTTTAGTCATCCCAATGTGAGTTTTTCAGTGTTTTTTTTTTTAATACAGAAATTTTAGAAAAGGGGTTGAACTCATCTATGATTATCCCTCATCTTTAGATTCAACTGGCGAAGGGGTCAGACTTTCTCATTAAAATGGAGGGGGTTCAATTTTATAGTTGGTCAAGATCTTTGGGGATCCTGTGGGGTCTACTTCAAGCGGTGGAAATGCTGGGAAGAGGTGTAGGCATGTGTACTCTCTAACCCAGTATGCCCAGCGGAATGGGCTCCAAGCGCCCTGCCCTTGGATTGTGGGTGAACCCAACCCCTTTCCTAAATTTTGGTAAAAAAAGAAAAAGAAAAAGAAAAAGAAAAAAACTCATCTATGATTCAAAGACAGGGCAAAGTCTTCATTCTTTTTAGGTGATACTAATATTAGACTGGACGAACCGATTATTACCCTCAAACTTCTGGTGTTAAGCACAGTGGACCTGTTTTTATACATGTTTGGTGTAGTGTTGAGCATTTTGGTCCTATTGGGCTTTGAATGTGAAGCAGATTCGGCTGTTTCAGAGAAAAACTTCATCCCCACCGCGGAGAGAGAAAAACACCCAAGAGGAAAAAGACAAAATGAGGCTTACCTTTACTTCATTAAATGCTTATAATAAATGTTACGGAAATTTTGGAAAAAGTTCTCATTCAAATTTTTTTGATAAACTCATTCAAAATTTAATTAGTGAGAATGGTCTGATAAATTTTTATATATAATGAGTGTTAGCACTCTACAAATTTTATACACGCACATTATCAATACTATTCTTTTTTCAATCAATCTGAAATTATAAATGGGATCAAACCCCCGACCACTCATTTACGAAGAGCTCTCATACCTTTAAGTCAAGACCATTAAAAATTATCGAGACTTGTTTTAAATCATTTTCTATCGAGACTTGTTTTTTTATTAATCATTTAAATAAGTTTTAGTTTAAAAAAAAAAACTACTTCTATTATTACGAATCCAAACATGAATCACATTACATTATATAAATTCAACTCTAACTTAAGTTTAAAAAATTTATATTAAAAAAACCCACTTTTGCCTTTACCAATCTAAACACTTCCTCATTTTGATGTTGCAATAATCGAATAAAGATTTTTTTTTTTTAGATTTTAAAAAAGGAAGGAAAATGGAAATTTTTATAGCAAAAAGTATCATTCTATTAGAGACAATATTATCCAAGAAACTTTGATTCAAATATTAGTTCCTTACATTACGAGGAACTAATATAATATAAAAGGCGTTTAAATAATGGAGAAATGAGACTTGAGTTTTTTTTTTTTTTTTTTTGAGACTTGAGTGGCTCTCGGATGGATTAAGTCGCTTTGCCCAATCTGTAGGGCTTCACTAAGATGGATCTGAACCAATAACTCCAAGGCCCAAATAAGATCTCAAAGAGTCCACCGTTTGTCTTTTTGACCGTGTGTCTTATTGGAAAACAAGGTTCACAGGAAAAAAAAAAAAAAAAATTAGGGTTGAGGTGTAAAAGTATATATATGATTTTCTTAAAAGTGTACTCAACACTAAATATTTTTTTTGGGTGTAAAAGTGTGTTGGGTGTAAAAAGTGACTATGTGGTTATAAAAGTGGAGTAAAAATATTCATTGATAGTTAAATTGACTTTTTTTTTTTTTTTTTTTTTTTTTTTTTTTTTTTTTTTTGTGTATTTTAAGGCTAACATGGACAATGACTTATCTAAATTTCATCCCAAATTGGTAGTAGAGAGCGGAGAAAATTATAGAAAGCGGCAATGACAAAGGAGGAGGCGGAGATGGGCGGCCCAATAGCTAATATTGGGATTGGGAGAGCTGAAAATATCTATGTCATTTTCTATAATTTTCTCCAGGTTCTTTATTGCCAATTGGGATGGAATTTAGTTGAGTCATCGTCCATGTTAGCCTTAAAAAATACAAAAAAGTCAAAATAACAGTCAACATATATTTTTGCTATACTTTTTTAACGACATAGTCATTTTTATACACAAAAAAAAAAAAAAAAAAAAAAAATGGTATTGAGTGCACTTTTAGAAAAACTATATGTATACTTTTGCACCTTAACCCAAAATATATGTATGAATTATATTGACCTTTCAATCTTATTAAAATTATTAATGTTTTACTTATTTTGAAAACACATAAAAATATCATTTGCAATAAAAACCTCGGGATAAGGGTCTTAAATGCCATGGAAGTTTTCATCGGGAAAACCTCACTATGTATATTTATTACAAAATATCAAGTAAAGCACACTTTGCCTAATTAAGATATACCACTTTCTGTCCTAATTATAAGACATATTTAACTGATTTTAGAGAGATTAAGGACATAAGTTAAATTAATTAATTTTACTCATTTTTCTAAAATGCCCTTATATAAATTGTACACTTAAATTACTTTGTTGGTTTTATATAATCCCTCATTCATATCTAACTGTGCTTTATATCATACATAGACTTATAGGTTCAGTTTAAGCTTTATAATTTCATATATCACCATCATATGACGTACTATTAATTCATGTTTCAATTTAGAACCATCAGTGCTAAAATTGTATAGGAAAAATATGACAAAAATTACTAAAAGTTATTTTATTAAAAAAACAGTAGAATTAAGGTGTATGTGGTAAGAGTTGCAAGCATTAATTAATTATAGAATATATAGATGCATTATTAAATTATTATTGTGTTTAATTATTATTGAGAAAGTATCAATAAAGGTATTTTAAGAAAAAATTGACAAAAATTAGAATGTTGTCTTATAATTAGGACCGAAGAGAGTATACATACATACATATATTTAAATTAATGAAAAATATGCATGAACTTCAAGTGCTAAAAATGGACGGTTGGAGGTTTTTCGTTGTTGTTGAAAACTTGATTTTCTTGAATATTTTATGGAATGAATTTTAAACTAGAAAAATAAATTAAGTTTTGTGTTGCAACTTGGAAGTGGTGGAATTTGGCATTAATTTTTTTATTTTTGAATTTTTAATATTTTATAGTTTAATTTTTAAAATTTAAAATAAGCATATACACTAATTATTTTGACACGCCCGAAGGTTGAACAACCCAAAGGTGGAATTTGGCTGGCTATCGCTTTATGCTTGAGCCTTTAGACCCACAAAAGCTTGAACAAGAGATAAACTCAGGCAATTATTTCATCATCCTTTACTTCATATTTGTGGTAGACTTTATATCAATATATATATATATATTTGTGGTAGACTGAATGTTATAAAATGTTTTCAAGATATTGAATATCATGCATTTTTTAACCCCATTCTTGCAAATAAAAGTGACAATGTACCACTCTTTTTTCAAATGTAAGTTACTTGTACCCGTTCTTACAAATAAAGCGATGCATTAAACTGATCAGATTTTCTACAATGGGTTCACCTTAAGTGCTTCTTACATACTTGTCCCTCTACAAATTTTTTTATATATTTTATTTTCTTAGATTAAATTATATGTTGCTTTTGGAACAAATTTTTTTTGCACCTATTATCTCAAATTAATTAGTTTCAAGATACTTTTGGTGTTACAGACAAATATTTCGAATGCAAAGAATGAAAACTAATTAATTTGAGAAACTGGGTGCAACAAAATTTCCAGAAAGTAGCATATAATTTAATCAAAATAAATACAAAATATATATATAAAAAAAGTGTTTGTTCCTCTAATTAGAAGGACAAGCATGTAAGAAGCACATAAGGGAGAAGTACCTTATGTGCTTCCTTCTACATTTACCCTTATTAAGTTTTTGTTTCCTCTCTTAACTTTATAAATAATTTTCACACCCCTCTCTTTGTCTTTCTCTCTATCGAAGAGAAATTAAATAGGGATAAAATTAAGAAAATGTTATTAATTATCTTACCAATAACTTATAATTTAAACCAAATTTTTTTCTACAACCAATTTATATTTAAGCACAGAGTATATTAACATGTATGAAGATTATTAAGTATTTTTTTCTAATTAATGTTTTCAGATTAAATTCACAACTCTAATTTGAGTCCGCAATTCAGTGGTATTAGCATATGCCAGGTCCTAAAGATTTTCTAAACATAGAAGAATTTTTCTATCTATATTAGTTGCTCGATCGGCACAATATGGTGTATCAATTAACAATATTGCATTTTTATATGATTTGTACGTGAGTAAATATGACTTTCTATTCCCATTGCATTGATGATTTAAATGAGATGAGTATATTATATAAGCATATAAATCCAGGCCATTAATTAGATATATTAATTTCCTTCTTTAATTTGTTTTGTCTGAATTATTTGAATATCATTTAAACTTGTTCTGATTTGTACTCTGTGGAATGTAATATCCTCAAAATTTACTTAACATAATAACTGATTAAGGGTTCATTAGCAACTAATTAATGCCCATTATTTACCAAAATATACAAAAGTAAATCAGAGTATGCAGAATGATCCCTAACGTGGCAATATACAATCATTCCACATAAACCAAAAAGATAGAAGCACTACTTTCGGCAGAAGTAGTCTAAGCGTCCAAGGTCTTCCCCGATGGACCCGCACATGAACTAACACCTGCAAAATGTTGTAACCATCAATCCAACTCATCATGAATACTAATATGTGCTAGTGAGGTGCCATGTGGAACAATTTATATAGCAAAGTATTAAAAATATAATTCACCAATGTCCACATGACAAATTTCATATAATAAAATATGTATCAAAATTTTCATTAACACAATTCCCAAGATACCTCCCATCAATCCAACCGAACCGCCTTATTTCCTCCGACTAGACCCATGAGCTAAGTTACACCCATGTTACTTGGTTACTCAAAAGCTCACGGTCATGTGATGAGGACCGGCCAAAATCCTCGAGCACATGTCCTAGACCATGGGTCTTTTCCCCTCATTGAACATGTGGGGTGTCGTATGCCCTTATTGAACTAGTGGGCCAGTCCCTCATTGAACATATGGGACAATAGAAAGCCAACCATCGTGTACCAATGGAGGTCTCACCACGTGGTGGAATAACTACTCCATTTCTTCCCAATTCGACCCTTACCATAATTATCACAATAAATAAATAAATAGCTCAACATGGATTTTTCTAAGATTTTCTAGTTCATATAAAAAAATGTCATATACATGTTATAATAGCTCAAATCCCAATTTTTTATACATATATAAATATATGCAAATATTTCACAATTCAAATCATAAGATTCCACAAGGCAATTTCTATTAAGATATTCATAATCATTTCACAAAAATACTTACACGCAACATACTGATACACATAATAAGTGGAAAGTGGTTACCTTTCGTTGAAGTTAACTATTATCACACTGCTCCTAATCCAAAAGCTCAAACACACGCCGAAGATCAATCTATCATAATCAATTTACTAACCGTTCATAACTCTTCAAAACTCTACATAATCAAAATTATAACTTATAATTTCATATAATTCAAAATATACAAATTTTAATAATAATATATTATTATAACAAAAAAAATGAAAATTACGAGTTTAGTGCCACGAATTTAAAAAATAACAGTTTAGTCCCATGAATTTCAAAAATAACAATTTAGCCCAAAAATTCCAGAAATTACAATTTTGCCCCAAAAATTACGAAATTACGTTTGTCCCAAAATTCCGAAATTACAGTTTCACCCCAAAAATCCGAAATTACATTTTGTTCCTCCATATATAGAAAACTAAATTGATTAAATTCCAAGAATATCTCCCTAACCCAAATAAATTATTTTCATAACTTTTAATTGGTAAAAATATTGTATAGGACATAAATCCTAAACCTCTTACATAGAAAAATTCATTTTACATTCCTATAATAACCAAACAATGAATCTAAACCGATGAAAATTTACTATTAACTATATACTACATTTATATAGTTTTCTATTGTCAAAACTCAAAATTTTCCCAAAATCTTAACCCCAAAATTTTCACTAACCAACATAATAATACCTTCATTAGAAAAAGAAAAATATATAGAATAATTTTTATGGAGAAAGTTTATTGAAAAGAAGCTATTTTAGCTATCTAAATAATCTTATAAGATTAAAGGCATACCTTAAAATAACTTCAACACTCTTATTTCTTCTCTCCTTCTCCTCACTCTCGCTCTCTCCTCTCCTCCTCTCCTTACCGGTGTGTGCGCGTGTGTTTTAGTGTGTGTGTGTGTGTGTGGGGGGGGGGGGGGGTATTTATAAGCCCCCCAACATACACCCACATTTTTTTTTTTTTTTTTTTCAAGGAATTAGGTGGGAGGCCATGCCTCCCACCGATTTGGGCAATGGGAGGCCATGCCTCCCACTAACGGCAGGGAGGTCACACCTCCCACTCAGTGGGTTCAGTGGGAGGCCATGCCTCCCACTCATTTTCATTTTTTTTTCAAAAATTAATTTAATCTGTTTTTTTAATCCTAAAAAAAAACAAAATAGAATATTATAATTCTCCCCAACTTAATAGAATTTTATCCCCAAAATTCTCAATAACCCATTAAAAAAAGATATTCCATATCTCAAGATTCTTATATAACATCATTAAAGTCAAAACAATACTGCCAAAATATAATGACATGATAACACCTCACAACAAAAGATCACCATGTCATACAAATTCAATCACAACACAACTCGACTATAAACACAATTACTCATTAATGATAAGCACAACCATATCCTTAAGCAAACAAGTTAGGAAAGTCTCGACGCATCCTTTCCTCAGTTTCCCACGTTGCATCTCCGGGTGTCATACCTTTCCAGAAGACTTTCACGAGTCGAATGGTCTTCTTCCTCAGTTGCTTGTCTCGGACATCTAAGATTCTCTCTGGTTCTGCTATATAAGTCAAGTTTTCTCTCAACTCGACTTCCTCAGGTTTAATGATATGAGATGGGTGTGGATGATACTTCTTCAACTGTGACACATGGAACACATCATGCACTTTAGACAAATGCGGAGGCAAGGCGATCCGATAGGCAACAGGCCCAATTCGCTCCGAAACCTCATATGGCCCAATGAATTGTAGAGTCAACTTCTTTGCCTTAATAGACCTCCCAATACCTATCATGGGTGAAACCTTCAGGAAAACATGATCTCCCACATTAAACTCTAACGGTCTTCTCCGATGATCCGCATAATTCTTTTGTCGGCTCTGAGCTGTCAACAATTTTTGTCGTATCATTTCAATCTTCTGTGATGTTTGATCTACCAAATCTGGTCCGATAATAGTTCTCTCACTCAATTCAGTCCAACACAACGGTGATCTGCACTTTTGGCCATACAAAGCCTCAAAAGGTGCCATTTGAATACTGGCATGGTAACTATTATTGTATGCAAATTCTGCCAATGGCAAGTGCTCATTCCAGCGACCTGGAAACTCATGGCGCAAGCTCTCAACATGTCCTCGAGTGTCTGAATAGTCCTCTCAGTTTTTCCGTCTGTTTGAGGGTGATAGGTCGTACTATACTTCAACTTTGTACCCATAGCTTCCTGCAGAGACTTCCAAAAGTTCGAAGTGAACCTTGCGTCTCGATCCTATATGATGCTCTCTGGCACCCCATGCAAACGAACAACATCTTTAATGTATAACTCTGCCAACTTCTCTAAAGAGTATTTCGCTTTGATTGGCAAAAAGTGTGCTGACTTGGCTAATCGATCTACGATTACCCAAATAGCATCATAACTGGCTCGGATGGGTGGTAAACCCATGATAAAATCCATGGAAATACTATCCCAATTCCATTTAGGAATATCCAGATTTTGAAGTAACCTTGGTGGTTTTCAATGTTCAATCTTGACCTTCTGGCACGTTAAACACTTCAAGGAAAAATCAGTCACATCTCTCTTCATCTTCGGCCACCAATACTCTCGTTTTAGATCCTTATACATCTTGGTGATCCCCGGATGCATGGCATACTTGCTCCGATGAGCCTCTTCCAAAATGGTTTTCTTGATTTCATCACTATGGGGGACACAAATTCTTTTCTTGTATCTCAAGATATCTGCATCCCCGATGTCATAATCTGGAACTTCTTCATACTTTAGAGTTTCTCGAATTTTGCCTAACTGATCATCCTCCATCTGAGCGTCTCTTAAGTCCTGATAAAATCCGTATTCACCAATGACTGCATTCAAAGTAGCCCTTTCTTGATTTGGGACTACGTGGATATCTCTCAATCTATTTAGCCAACTCTACTCTTCCAAGCTCATGCAAAATAAGTGTACCGACTTTCAACTCAAGGCGTCTGCAACCACATTAGCCTTGCCGGATGATACTTCAACTTGAAGTCATAATCCTTTAGAAATTCCATCCACCGTCGCTGTCTGTTATTTAACTCCTTCTGATCTACCAAGTACTTCAAACTCTTATGATCACTGAATACTTCAAACTGAGACCCATATAGGTAGTGCCTCCAAATCTTCAAGGCAAATACCACAGCCGCCAGTTCTAGGTCGTGAGTCAGATAAATTTCCTCGTGAGGCCTCAACTGTCTTGAAGCATAGGCTATCACCTTGTTGTCTTGCATTAAAACACACCCTAACCCTTTTAAAGATGCATCTGTGTACAAAACATACGGACAGGTGGGGTCGAGCAATATGAGCACTGGAGCGGTAGTCAATTTGATCTTTAACTCTTGAAAGGCTGCCTCGCATTGATCGGTCCAAAGGAACGGTCGATCCTTCTTGGTCAACTTAGTTAACGGCATCGCGATCTAAGAGAACCCTTTAATGAACCTCCTATAATAACCTGTTAATCCTACAAAGCTTCTCACTTCATTTACAGTCTTCGGGGATTCCCATTGCAACACTACATCTACTTTACTTGGGTCAACATCGACTCCCTCTGCGGATACCACATGACCTAGGAACTTCACCTTCTTGAGCCAAAATTCACACTTTGACAGCTTGGCATATAGCTGATGATCCCTCAACACTCGTAATGCAATATGAAGATGATCTCTATGCTCTACTTCATTCTTGGAATAGATCAAGATGTCATCAATAAACACCACAATGAACTTATCTAAGTACGGCCGAAAAATTCTATTCATATAATCCATAAAGAAAGCTGGAGCATTCGTCAATCCGAAAGGCATCACTAGGAACTTATAATGCCCATATCTTGTTCGGAATGCAGTCTTAGAGATGTCCTTTGCTCGGACTCTCAACTGATGATACCCCAAATGCAAATCAATCTTGGAGAACACCGATGATCCAACTAGTTGATCTAACAAATCATCAATCCTAGGTAACGGATACTTGTTCTTTATGGTCACCTTGTTCAATTGTCGATAATCAATACATAATCTCAGACTGCCATCTTTCTTCTTCACAAAGGGTACTGGAGATCCCCATGGAGATACACTGGGTCGAATGAATCTCTTCTCGAGCAACTCTTCTATTTGCTTCTTGAGCTCAGCTAACTCTGCCGGAGCCATTCGATACGGAGCCTTTGAAATTGGAGCTGTGCCAGGTACCAACTCAATTGAAAATTCCACCTCTCTCTTTGAGGTAGTCCGAATATCTCTTCAGGAAACACCTCGGAATATTCTCTTACCACATCAATATGATCGATCCCATCTTCCTTATCAACACTACCCAAGAAGAACACTACATAAGCTTGACAACCCTTTCGAATACACTTGTCCACTTGAGTCATTGACAACAACATGGGGACTATAGGAGTTTCTACAGATGTGGCATTCATGGCATAAGTTGCCACTTTCTTCTTACAATGGAGTACGACATCATTATCCACTAACCAATTCATACCGATAACAACGTCAATGCCTTTCAACGGCAAGCATACTAAATCAACGATAGAATCTCGATTTTCAAATCGAAGGGTGATACCCATACAAGCATGTGCAGTCATCACAATAACCCCGGCAGGGGTAGAGATTCTCATATCATATGCTCTAATAGATATAAAAAATCATACTTTTTAGCACAATAAAAAGATATGAAAGAATGTGTAGCACCTGAGTCAAACAATGCAATAATGTCATGTCCTTGAAGAGAAATAATACCTCTGATAACATTAGGAGATGCTCCAGCCTCCTCCTGTGTAATGGCATACACTCTACCCGGAATAGTGGGACGACCACTTTGGTTATATGCTGCTGCTGCAACTCCGGACAGTTGTGCGCGATGTGGCCATACTTTTGACACTTGTAACATTGCCAACATTGGCCACCATGAGACTTCCCACATTTCGGGTAAGGACCATTAACACTTGGGGCAGACATAGTTGTCTCACGATGAGATTGCTAGCTTCCTTCACCATGGCTCCTCTGACCCTGTTTCATCTGGAAATAAATCTGTCGAGATCCACTCTTTTGCCCCTGGCTCTTCTTACTAAAGGTCCTTGTACTTCTAAAATTGAACCCAGATGGCTTAGCTATTCCACTCACAGGTTTGATTAAAGTGGAGAACTTACCCTGATTGTCTCGGGGTCTAGCGTCATCAATTTCACGCTTCATGCGTGCAGCTATCCTTAAATTGGTGCAAGTGTCCTCAAAACTCTTGATAGCATGCATAGACACATAAGGCTTTAACTCTGGCTTAGCCTTTATAATCAGTTGACGCGATTTCCATTCTGGGTCATCTGTCCATTGTAAGTAGGTCACATATCTGGACAAGTCGATGAAAGTAGCAATAAACTCGTCCTCATACATGTCACCCTGTCGAAGGGCATAAAATCCTGTCTCCTTCTCCTGTCTCAATGCTGGAGGGAAGTAATGATTGAAAAACTTTGTCTTGAACTCTCTCCAAGTTGTTCTTGAGTCATCCAAACCACCTGTGCTCTGCCACCATCTCTTGGCACGATCCCTCGCAGTATAATGGCCACCCTAGCTTTTTGATACTCATTACAGACCACAGCTTGAAAAATAGTTTCCAAACCCTCAATCCAAGCCTCAGCCTTCAGTGGATCTAAATCACCATCAAATTTCTCAGGATTGTGACGATGGACATCCTTCCAAACCTTGTTGATAGCTAAGTCTTCAGGATTGGATTGTGATGATGATACTTCACCCCCATTACTCTTCACAGTTTTGTCATGATCAGTTGAGCCACTTGGCTCAGGTCTCTGAGATACCTCTATACTAGGCTCAAGTATACCATGATTCTTTGGCGTGAGAATACCTCCTTCCTCTCTGATCTTCTTTCGAAAATCTTCCTTAAACTGTCGAAACCTTGCATCCATGACAGTCATTAATGTATCTTTGAATTGATGTAATAGAGCCTTGTTCTCTTGAGACATTGGTGTCTCAAAAGCATTTGGAGGTTGATTAATGACCGTCTCAGGAGCATTTGAAGGTTGATTAACGGCGGAGCGAGTCCTTCGTGTATTCCCCATTCTCCCTGCCTAAGGATGAAATCCACCATAATAAGTGAGTGATAAAACAACACAACAGAACAACTAAACAGGGAAGGTAT
Organism: Acacia acuminata; assembly: GCA_019022655.1. Lineage (NCBI taxonomy): Eukaryota > Viridiplantae > Streptophyta > Magnoliopsida > Fabales > Fabaceae > Acacia > Acacia acuminata. Next base: position 151,736 of record JAFJYI010000220.1, on the reverse strand, counting down.
GTGTGAATATTGTATATTACCACTATATATAGTGTATGCAAAACTATTATCAGAATCATATGCTCTGATACCAAATTATAACATCCTCAAAATTTACTTACCATAATAACTGATTAAGGGTCCATTAACAACTAATTAATGCCCATTGTTTACCAAAATATACAAAAGTAAATCAGAGTATGCAGAATGAGCTCTAACGTGGCAATATACAATCATCCCACATAAACTAAAAAGACAGAAGCACTACTTTCGACAGAAGTAGTCTAAGCTTCCGAGGTCTTCCCCGATGGACCTGCACAGGAACCAACACTTGCAAAATGTTGTAACCACCAATCCAACTCATCATGAATACTAATATGTGCTAGTGAGGTGCCATGTGGAACAATTTATATAGCAAAGTATTAAAACTATAATTCACCAATATCCACATGACAAATTTCATATAATAAATTATGTATCAAAATTTTCATTAACACAATTCCCAAGATACCTCCCATCAATCCAACCGAACCGCCTTATTTCCTCCGACTAGACCCATGAGCTAAGTTACACCCATGTTACTGGTTACTCAAAAGCTCACTGGTCATGTGATGAGGACCGGCCAAAATCCTCAGAGCACATGTCCTAGACCATGAGCCTTTTCCCCTCATTGAACATGTGGGGTGTCGTATGCCCTAATTGAACTAGTGGGCCAGTCCCTCATTGAACATGTGGGACAATAGAAAGCCAACCATCGTGCACCAATGGAGGCCTCACCACGTGGAATAACTACTCCATTTCTTCCCAATTCGACCCTTACCATAATTATCACAATAAATAAATAAATAGCTCAACAGGGATTTTTCCAAGATTTTCTCGTTCATATAGAAAAAATGTCATATACATGTTATAATAGGTCAAATCCCAATATCTTATACATATATAAATATATGCAAATATTTCACAATTCAAATCATAAGATTCCACAAGGCAATTTCTATTAAGATATTCATAATCATTTCACAAAAATACTTACAAGCAACATACTAATACACATAATAAGTGGAAAGTTGTTACCTCTCGCCGAAGCTAACTATTATCACACTGCTCCTAATCTAAAAGCTCAAACACACGCCGAAAATCAATCTATCATAATCAATTGACTAACCGTTCATAACTCTTCAAAACTCTACATAATCAAAATTATAACTTATAATTTTATATAATTCAAAATATGCAAATTTTAATAGTACTATATTATTATAACAAAAAAATGAAAATTACAGTTTAGTGCCATGAATTTCAAAAATAACAGTTTAGTCCCATGAATTTTGAAAATAACAATTTTGCCCAAAAATTATAGAAATTACTTGTTTTTGCCCCAAAATTCTAGAAATTACGCTTTCACCCCAAAAATCCAGAAATTACATTTTGTTCCTTCATATATAGAAAACTAAATTGATTAAATTCCAAGAATATCTCCCTAACCCAAATAAATTATTTTCATAACATTTAATTGGTAAAAATATTTTATAGGACATAAATCCTAAACCTCTTAAATAGAAAAATTCATTTTACATTCCTATAATAACCAAACAATAAATCTAAACCGATGAAAATTTACTATTAACTATATACTACATATATATAGTCTTCTATTGTCAAAACTCAAAATTTTCCCAAAATCCTAGGATTTGCGACGGATGCAAAATCCGTCACAAATTTTGGATTTATAAATTCGTTGCAAATTCGCGAGTTTACGACGGATTTCAAAATCCGTCCGCAGCTTGCCACTCATTTTTTGCGACGGACATTATCCATCATAAACGTAATTTGCAACGGAAAAATCTGTTTTCGCGACAATTTTTTCCGTCGCAAAAAACCGATTTTTTTGTAGTGTAAAACTACGTCGTTTTGGATTAATGAAGGGTATTTATGTAATTTATTTTTTAATCATATAAATTTTACCGAAACGCCCTTCATTAATTCACCTAAAATTACTAACAAACCCTTCATTAATTCAAAACAACGCATAGTTTTGGGGTCATTGGAGATAACTTTATTTCCAGTGACTGGAGAAATACTTTTCCCATAAATATAATACTTACTATTTACACCCTTTATGTTAGGAGGATTAAGTTTCTAGAAGGATTTCCTCCATACATCTCATATTCAATTTTATTACTTTAGATACCATGTCATATTTATAATTATTACAAAGATCAACTCACTAAATACGTCTCATATATATTAAGAACTGAACAGGAGGAGTACAAAATACTTGTAAGGCTACCATCTAACTTGCTTTGTTTGCATCATTCCTGCTATTTTTAACTATTGATTCTTTTGAAAAGAGTAATCATCGATGTTTCATATATATTTTAATTCAACGGATGATCATGAGTCAATGATAGTTTTTTAAGTGACAATGCCACATATTATGTTTGTATGAAGTCTTAGATTAAAGTTAATGATTGGTTCTAACTGGCCGGGGGTTTAATTTCTACGCCGGACGGCGTTACAGCTGAGGCGAGTAGTTGTTGACAATTATGAAAGACTTTTAAAAGAGTGTCTCTTAGATAAAAAAAAATAGAATGACCATTATATTTAAGACTGTAGAAAACTTTAGGAAAATCACACTAATAAGAAGATCCGCTTGGAAAATATATTTATGTTTACAAACACATGCACCATTCCATGCTGTTATCGATCAATATCACCCATCGGTTCAATCACATGATCGTTAATTGGTCCATGCCACAAAAGTACCATCAATAGTGCAATATATATTAAATTAATTTGTAATGTATTTTTTAAAATGTCGTGATCATTTTTATTTTTTTTTCAATTTTCTCATTCTTTCTCTTCTTTGATTATTGTTGGGGTATTAATATGAGTAAATTTGAAAAAATTTGATAAATATAAAAACTTGATCTTAAATTTAAGACCAATATCAACTCACAAATTTGTGTTATATTAAGTACAGGAAGAGTAATATTATTCTTCTTCTCTAGCCACAATAATAAAGGCATAGCATGACACATTTAGAAAGGAATACAAAATACAAAGGGTCCGAGTCTTAACCATTTTAACCATTTGTTATATAGGAATGAACATTATGTTCTAGCTTGAGAGAGCAATTTCTCATCAGGGGTCAGATTAATTAAAATGATCAACTTCCAACATCATGTGGTATTGCTACCCAAAAAAAGGTGTGCGTGAAGAAAAATAGGCTCTATACAAATTAAAGTTAGATGCATATAGAAATCCTGGGATGTAGGCAAGTATTGTAATCAAAATGTTAACAACAACATTACATCAACTTCAGCAAAGATTCCTAACATTCATCAACGCCCGTCTCTTGAATAAAGGAGGAGGTTGATCAAATAGATAAAAATTCTCATCCATGCTATGATAGTATCTTGGTAATCGATCAACAATAATTATGGTATCTCTATATCCGTAAATGACCACAACTTGCTAATCTCTATAAAGAAGCATATGAATATCATCTACAACATTTTTGAAAGGATTATGTTGATAACATCCTCTCAACTTATAATTCATAGCATCTATACAATCAATAACTAACTTAATGTTTTTATACCTTTTGGACAACACAAGTGTAAGCCCTGAATGCAACAATTATTTCTATAAAAACCGGAGGAACATTAACAAGTTTGGAGCTGAAACCTACAAGCCATCTATCATTTTGATCCCAAATGTAACCCCGCATCCACTCCTTCCATCCTCTAAGACTAAGCCATCGACTATTACTTTGATGATATCCTCTTCATTTTGATTCTGGTCTACATGAGAACTATCAATCCTCTTCTCCATATCAACTTCCCTGGAGAATATCTCTATCCGAACATGCTCTAAAAAAAACTATTAATGTTTTCATTTGAAATTCAAAACTATAATTTGAATCCGCAATTCTGCCCTCATTTTGTAATTAATATCAATTTCATATTGTTATATATAATAATTCTGTATAAAAAAACTGCTTTAGGCCTCTAATGCATTATAAAATTTGCAACAGAAGGAGATATTGATTTTTTATTGCAATAACAAATCATTTACTGTTTGAAATTACTTAAAACAAATTCAAATTCCAGTAATATTAACATCCAAATAAAAATAAAACCTTTTCTATACAGATACCTTTTATTTATGAACTCTTTAAAAAATAAATTTTAATTTACAAATATCATATATATTTTCATTTTTCATTATCGAAATCTAATCACTAAAAGGGATAAAGTCAAAAAGTTTGAGAAGGAAACCAACTGTTTATGATTTATATGAAATAAAATAGTTTTAACTTCAAAATCACAGAATTTTTTAAACTTATGTAACCTTGGTGGATTGATATGAATTTTTTTAAAGGGTTAAGGAGCAAATTTACCAACAAAGTATTAGGCCAGGAGCGTTGGGCACAAAAAATTTTAATGGGACCAAAACAACCAACGAACAATTTTTTTTGTTAAATCAATACAACATCGTCAGGAGGCAACTAACGTCTGTGTAAAATGATTGCCACGTTGGTTTTGACTTCCACCTCAATGCCACGTTGGTTTTGTTTTGTTTTTAGCTAAAGAATCCCCAAATCATCATCGTCAGCACAGCGTAGGAATTGCGCAAATATGGGTTTCATTTTAAAATTTTTGCCAAATCATCATCGTTACAAGAAAACTGAACAGCGTATGTTGGTTGATCTGTAGTATTTTTAGCTGCCTCTTCAACTTGCGCTGGACATTGGGTCGAACAGGTGGCAGAAGTGAATACTTGCGAAGGTTTTGGAGTCGAAAAATGCGAGAAAACAACGTGAAAGATGAAGCATGAGAGAGCGTTTCACTCAAATTCATACCAACTGTAATACCCTAATTTTCATAATTCTTATAAACATTGTATTTTGGAAAATAATTTGCAAAATACAAAGGTGAATATGTGTCTCAAATAAATATAATCTATTAATTATATTTTTGTGCGAATTTCACTTTGGAATTTATTAACCAATGGTTAATTATGAGGCATTATTTAGGGGCTATTTAATATGAGATAAATAGCACATAAAATAGTAATTAATTCATAATTAAAGGAGATAAAGAAAGGGTTATGAAGACCCTTAGCCAATGAAAAATCAAGAAAATAAGGCTAGATCATTGTGTAATTAAATTGGCCAATGGGAGAATTAGAAAAACATAAGATTATGAAATATGAAAAAAAAAACAACCCAAAGGCCAAGAGTGATCAGCATGCATGTCGACCATGATAATGAAAAAAGATGAAATTTTTGAGTTGAAAAGTCAAACTTTTCAACTACCCAATGAGAAGCCATGAAATAATTGTTATATAGTTAATTCAAAAACACATTTAATGGCTATTAGAAAGGGGGATGTCGACCAAGCCATGGGAGGTTGAGATTGAGTTTTAAAAAGTGATTTTCCATCCAATGGATAAGGTGAGTTTTGGGCAAATTTAATTGCCACTTGTGTCCTTAAAATTTCCCTATAAATATAGGGCTCTTCTCTTCAAATTCTTCACACCAAAATCAGTTTAAAACATCTGATTTTAAGATTAGAGAGTGAGTAGAGTGAAGTTCTTGGAGCAAGAAGGAGAAGGAGTTGAGCTTATGGTAAGTTCTTGAGTTTTAGTCTTTAAATTCATAGTTAGATTATGCTTTGATCTTTAATCTTCAAAGGTAGTTTTGTTTTCATGTTTTTGAGGTTAAAAATGAGTTTATTTTGAAAATTTGATGGGAAATATGGTGGAGCAAAATTCTTGAAAGTTGAAGATCAAAATAGCAAAAAATTCGGTAGAGTTTTACGGTTGGGAGTTTTTCTGGAGTCAGCCACGTTGAGGCTATCATTTCATGTAGAAAATGAAATCATTTAATCATGAAATTTTACAGGAATAAATTAGACATGTAGGGATTTCCAAATATATAAAATATGTATCATTTTAAGTTCCACACAAGGAGATAAAAATTCTTGAAGTTAAGCCATTTTTCTGGGATTAAATCTGGGCAGCGTTGAGAAAACATTAAACTGGGAATTATTCTTGATGTTCTAGGTTCTTGGAATATTTTTACTTGAAAATATACATGTCAAGGGTCATGAGGAATTTTACGGAATCCCGTTTCGATTTTTCTAGAATTAATGATGAGTTTTTAAAGTTGCAGCAAATTCTGCCCAGAAAATTCAGTATTGCGTTTTTAAGAAAATGTAAGGGCAAAATTGCAATAACACATCCACCAAGGGTAGAAAGGTAAATTAAGACTTTAGGATATTATTCTAAGTGATATGATATTTATCAAATATCATATAATAATTCGACAATGATGTAGAGGATATCCGTGAAGTCCGGAGTCGGATCAAAAAGTCAGGCATTTTGGTAACTACACGGTGAAAAGTACGTTCGCGTACTGTAACTTTAACTCTGATGTGTCTTGTATGCATGTATGTGATGAAATGATTCATGAAGTGATGGACAAGACTAGGTCTTGGGTCATGCACCGTGACTAAGTTTATGGGGCTTAGATCACCGCTTATACATTCACCTTTGTACACGGGTTATGGCACTACTACAAAAAAGGGCTTTAACGTCTTAAATTTAGCCCAATTAACGTCCTTTTTTCAAAGGACGTCTATCTGGGGGACGTTAAAATTACGACGTCCCCATTAAATTTTAGGAAGTCACATGCGGGACTTATGGCGTCCTAAATTTAAAATTATGAAGTCGTAAGTGGGACTTATGGCGTCCTAAATTTAAATTCAGGACGCCGTAAGTCCCACTTACGACTTCCTAATTTTAAATTCAGGACGCCATAAGTGCCTAATTTTTTCAAAAAAAATAAAATACTTTTGTTTTCTTGTGTCTCTCATATGGCCAATAACGATAACGATGACGATAATGAAGAAGAACAAAGATGAGGAAAGGTTCCTCAAGGAAACTAAAATTTGTAAATGTTCATATATAACTCTAACAAAATAAACTTAGATTGACAAGCAAGGATTTCACCATTAAGAATAAGCAGGGGCGTGGTGCAATAGCTGGAACTGAGGATGGTGAGTCAAACTTGGAAGCTAGACCAGAAGTAACCTTGTCCCTATGCGCCAATAGAAACTTTAAAGTTCCATCTAAAATGCTTTTAAAAACAATTAGAGCATTAAATAAATTACATACAGAATTAAAATCAAGTGGACATACTCTATTTATTCCACCTTCTTGTGATCCATGTTTGTACTCTAAATAGTGGATGGTAAGTAAAGTTTGAAGGACATAAATGGATATCAATCGGAAGAAATATATTTGAAAGAAATGGAAAAGCAATTTATTATTAACCCCTCATTTCAAATTTTTCAACAAAAAATATGCATATTGAGATTTGTAATCCTTGCTTCATTTACTTTTATGATAACATTGTATTTATTCTCTTTGAGCCATGCCAACCAAGGTTTTTGAAATAGTTGCGACATTTACTTTTATAAAGGGGGTTCAAAAAGACCAAAAAGAAAATTCACTCTCGTAATTCTCTCAATAGCATCATCAATTCTGGCTAATCGTACTACACGTGATTCTAAATGTACAGAGTCGATACTTTCGGATCAAACCCGAGGTTGTTAGCCAACAAAATGCATTAAAATTTTATAATAAAACGAAGGAAGAAAAAGAGACACTTGACTGTCTAAGTAGAAAATCCAAAATCCAAATTCACTCAAACAAATCCAACGGCCGTTTTTTTACCATGAAGCAATCATGTAAAATGTCAAAGTTCAAATAGTGTGATGGTCTCAGTATATTAGATAGTGGTGAGCTAGTTTGCTCTTTTCACTAGCACACAAGTTTTTTTTGGCTCTATCGTAGAATAAGTCCTTGAGCCCCATTTTGGGTTGCTTTCCACAATAGCATCGAAGAAGCTTTAAAAAATACTTTGACATTCAAGTAAAGCAACGTAACTAGATGATGAGGCGTAAAACCGTACCACAGTTGACTCAAAAAATTCATCCAGATCCTTCTCAGTTCTCGCAAAAAGCCAAGAAGGAATATATTTCAGAACTCAGAAGATTGAGACCAAATGGTGAATATAAAAAGGAACACGACGGTCATCAAATATGCAGCATAATGGAACTACCAAACTTCCAAATAGTGAAAGATGAACAACTTCCCCAAATTTTATAGATCAAAACCGTGTTTCAAATAATCTCCTTTGGCAGAAGCATTCTCGCATAACTCAACAAAAGGGAAATTCCTATTTGATAATTGCAACATTTGAAATAATCAATATATTCCTAATTATAGTAGTTAATGGTATGCATTCATCGGAAGCCAATATGAGCGCATTCGTATCCTACGTAAAAACGCATAACATGATAGTGGTAAAACCATGGATAGAACAAATCTAAGATATGCCTCAAAAATAGCAAGACACTAGTACAACATAGATTTAATGCTTATCCGCTTAAGTATTTTGGTCACCATAGTATTTTCGTCATACAACTAATTGTAGCCAGTAAATGAATTTCATAGATATGAGATCATGGAAAACTATATCTTATAGGGAACCCAAGAACATCATGGAGAAAAAGTTTAACAAAGTTCAACGTCATATCATGTACAACAGAGCCTTCCTAAAATATATTTTTCTCCGAAGATGTTTGACATTTTGAAGATTAAATGACAATTCGCAAGATTTAATAGAGTTTTAGAAGTCATAACATAGTATACTGAATAAAGACTTGAGAAAGAAGAAATAAGCACTCACCACCATCTTCATATTCTAGGCTTGAAGTATCATCTCCACCTTTAAAGGGAAAAGATTAATAGAATCGATTTACTAAATTTGCACATATTAACAAATAAATAGAAATGTAGGCTTCATGTTAAAATATTCCATCATCGTGATCATATGAAGTTCTCAACAAAACTTTGAAAATTTGATATTATTTGCATGACTGTTTTTTATTTTGTTCTTTTGGCACAAGCTTTGCCTGTGGCAATTCGAAAATGCAATCACCTTTTAGAACCTCTTGGGGAAAACAAAGATGGAGAATAAAGTAACAGATTTGGAACATGATCACCACATTCTAAATTTTCACACCTTCCCACCCCTGTTCTTTCCTTCAGATCGGCAGGTAGCTTTTATAACTCATATGGAACTGTTTTTATCTAGACACTATCTATGAAAATGTTTAAACTCTTCAAACAGAGAATTAAAGAACATGACAACAAGATTCATCAACAAATTGAACAAAGGATAGACCTCATAATAACAATGGATAGGAAACCTTGATAGTATGTGAAATAGAGAAAATGAATCCACAAAGGCACAAACCTTGTCAAGGTCCTTGACAAATTTAGCTTCTGGTGAAGAATTTGCTTTGTAATGCTAAAAAAAATACACCATTCAGTAAGCATGCAGCAAATTGATGGCTTCAATAAATGGATCCAACTCTTTCATGTAGATTTCAAGGTATTTCCTCTCACAGAGTAGAATGTGCTTAATACAAAAGGTCTGTATCTGAGTGTCTGTGTTTTGGGGGCAATTCACTGAATAAAATTCTCAATTTCTAGGGTTCATTGGCAACACAAGATATTTCTTTTATGAGCTACACATAATCAACCCTGATTTGTTATGCATTCACTCATTCTCTACCTTGCTTTCATCACTTTCCATACAAATCCACCCATACTCGACCACTTAAAACGATTTTTACCAGATATAAGGAAGTTATAGATTATCAAAGGCAAAGCATCGTACCTTTGGCAATATCGTGAACAATAGCCACCCGTCGCGAGAGAGAAGAGGCTGAGATCTGAGAATGACATCTGAGACGCAAAAGAGAATAGGCTGAGATCTGAGACGCGAGAGAAGAGACGGCCGAGATCTTTTTTCATTTTTTTCTTTTGCTCAAGTGGAGGCTGAGATCTTTGGAGGTTGATGACAGGCAGAGGGAGAAGAAGATGAGGCGAGAGGGAGAAGCCGATAAGTTTGGCGGACATCGAGCAATGGTGAATATAACAAGGGCATTTTGGCGTCCTAAATATCTATTTAGGACGTAACAAATATTTATTTTGACGCCCTGCCTCTTATGTAGGGCGTTAAAAATATTCAATTTTTTTTTGGACGTCCTGAACAAAATGTAAGGGCGCTAAAAATTATGATTTTGACGTCCTCACCGCAATTTAAGGCGCCAAAAAAAAATTCTGGCGCTAAAAAATATTCCAAATTTTCTAAAGTGCGCCAAAAATTAAAATTGAGGCGTCCTAAAATATATTTAGGATGTCAAAAAAAATTTTAAGCGTCCTAAATTAATATTTAGGACGTCTAAAGTTTCAAAGTCAAGTATATAATTACGACAATGCCACTGTCTTCACTTTTTACTTCCTTTTTTTTACAAAAGGACGTCTTTTAGGGTAGTAGTATCTATATTTTGTAGTAGTGTGGTTTTGATAATACCGTTACAGTTTTCCTAGCGCTGAGGACACGATAGGCCATCGTGGCATGGTGAGGTGCAGACAACTATACATGTGAATTGTATAGATAACTTTACATGTGATTTGTACTGTTGATATATTAATCTTACATCTGCTGTGTGCTTATGTGTTTTTTTTTTTTTGCTTGGATGTGTGCTTATGTGTTGATTAATGCTGTAATGTCATGAACATTTGTCATACATATAATGTTATACTTTTCATATGAGGTTAACTGTTATTTGAGGTCCGATGGGTATTGGACCTCATATTTGACTAAAGTTCAGGAAAGGAACAGAGAAGGCATCGGTAGATAGAGCCGTGAAGAGACACTGATGGACAGAGCCGTGAAGAGGCACCACTCAAAGCAAATTCCGGAAGAAGTTTAACAGAGCCTACCTTCTGGCATGAATTTAATAAAGTTACTTCAAACCATTTAGTGTCTAGAAAGGGTTCGTCTATGTGGTTCAGTCAGTGAGTTGCCGTGAATTCAGGGAGACTTCCACTAGACACTGGCCTGGCCAAATTGTTTGATTAACTGAGTTAGGTTCATTGCCTGAAGTCTAGCTACGGCTTGGTTGAAGATTGTATAGTTACCATAAAGACTTGTAATTATACAAAGCTCTGTACTAATGTATCACATGAATATTCCTTCAGGAAATTTTTAATATATCGGTATATGTCGTGGCATCAAGATATGCCCTGGCATTTTGTATCAGTCACTCATCATCCAAACGTTAGCGCATGCTCTCCGATTCCGCATTTCTCTGAGTGATAGCACCTCAAACTCTGTTGATTTTTCAAAAACTAAGTGTCAACCGACACGATTTGAAGTATAGAATTTGGGGTGTTACACCAACCCCTGTCAGTATTTTCAACCAGAAAATTTGAAGACCGAGAGTCAAATGGGCAATGGCAAAATCAGATTACAGTGAGCACTCCATCAAGTACAATAACTCTTCCTTCGTACAAGACATGGAAACGAACCAGTGATTAGTGTAAAGATGAAGAAACTTGACGAGAGAGAGAGAGAGAGAGAGAGAGAGAGAGAGTGAATAGCAGAGCCAGCAATGGCAACAATGAGAGAGGATTTGGTAGGATGTGCTACTGTTATGTATGGGTTTAAAAGCTACCCGACTCAGGTATGGATCGGGTCGAAAGAAACAGGTCCTACCCGACTCAGGCACTGTTTAACTTGTCACGATGATGATTTGGGGATTCTTCAGCTAAAAAAAAACAAATAAACAAAACCAACGTGGCATTGAGGTGGAAGTCAAAACCAACGTGGCAATCATTTTACACGGACGTTAGTTGCCTCTTGACGGTGTTGTCTTTGATTTAACAAAAAAATTGTTTGTTGGTTGTTTTGGTCCCATTAAAACCTTTTTGTACCCGTGCTCCTGGCCTAATACTTTGTTGGTAAATTTGCTCTTTAACCCTTTTTTAAATGCATGTTGAGATGGAAAAAAAATTAAACACATTAATATTGAACTATGAAAATTTATTGTAACAATACAAACAATGCCATATATGAAATTTATGAAATTAATATTGGAAGTGACACAGATTTATGGCCTCTTTTACTAATCGTAAGATTAATATTTTAATTTTTGAGATTTAATCTTCTATAGAATATAATATTGTTTAACCTTTGTTGTAGGTTTAAACAACTGACATAAAATGTTTGGAGTTTAAAATATGATTATTTATGTTTATAAATGAAAATTTTAATAAAATAATAAATCTAATAAACTTAATCCACTCCTTGGGTTTAAAATATTTTTACAAGATATAAAAATGAATTAATTATCGCTTTAATTTATTCAAGCCTTCTCCTTTACGAACAAAAATGCATGATGCGAAATATATCAGACACTTATGACATACGAGTAATGAAATGTATATTTTTCCCCATTTCAATTAAAATATTTTTAATTAAAGAATAGCCAATTTTAAAAATCGAGTACTGATATTAAATAATAAAATTTTTAATTTTTCGTAAAAGGCAATGGTATAATCTATTTGTAAAATTCAGTTAAATTCTAATTGATGATCTATATTTTTCACCCCTTATGTCCATCATCGTATAATTGAAATAAATTTTTACCTATAATTTTTAATACGATAATTTATTATAATTACATATACAATTTTAATTTCTTGTGTGAATTCTGCACGGCATTCATTCATGGTTATATGAACTACCTTAGTATATATTTAAAACAAGAACTCTTTAAATAAGTCATTTTGCTTCTTATCTTGCATCAGTGGTGTGGATGATTAATATGAATCATAAAAGCTCATATATTTTAAAGAGTCATAAAAAAGGAAAAAGTAAGATTATTATAAGGTGTATGGATTTCTTGAGTGGCGTTATGAACTCAAATTTAGTTTCATTTGACATAGCTGGTATCTGGAGTAATGTTTTTATTCTCAAGAGAAAAGAAACATTTGTAATTGGGAATGCTTTGATCTAACTTGTCCTTAGTTTGAACAAGTTGTTCTGCTGTGATTAAATTATATTGGATGTTACAACTTAATTGAGCTTTACACTTGCAATTTTGTTGGAATTACATGTTTCCTTGGATTTGTCTGATGCGGAGAAATATTTGAGTTGAATTAGGAAGTGATTGTTCTTTACCCATAGAGCTGTTGTTCGGTCATTTTGTTTGTGATTGTTTTGACATCCTTAAAAGATGTGTAAAGCTAGTTTGATGCGGAGAAATAAACCACCACTCCCAGCGCTAACTCAAACAAACCTAACGACAATAGTTCCTAATGAATCCTAGTACGTAGAATAATACATAGTGCCGTAACTATTAGCTTTACTTTAACAACCAGCATTGATCCATAGTTCTTTGGTAAGAATGAGGTTCTTCACCCATATTAGGCAGTGCATGTTCTTCACCCATATTAACACTTGACAGTCGTCTAAAGCTAGTTTGATGTGATTGTTTGATGTGATATTTTGATTGCTAAAATGTCTGCCTTCTCCCCCCTCCGTTTTCTTCTTCTTCTCCACCATTTTCATCTATCTATCATCTTCATATATATCTCTTCTCAAATCTCATCATCTAGATTTTTCCATTTCTTGCCATGGGGCTTCCTTCGTTTTCAATAGCTCACTCCCACCATTGCTCCCTTTATGTTACATTTCAGGGGAGTTCTTCGCTTACCCTTTTCCCTCCAACCCCTTCTTCTTCTTCTTGCAGGTCTCGCTGGCCGCGAATGGATGCTGACTCTGACTATCACCGCCATCGCCAGAAAGAAAAGTTGGTTGTCATAATGGGCGCCACCGGCTGCGGAAAGTCACGACTGTCCATTGACCTAGCCACCCGTTGCGCTTGCTCGGAGATCATCAACGCAGACAAAATGCAACTCTACAGAGGACTCGATATCGCCACCAACAAGATTCCTTTGGATGAACGGAACGGCGTCCCGCACCACCTCCTCGGAGACGTCGACCCAGCGAACGGAGAGTTTACGGCGTGGGATTTTCGCTCAGCCGCCGGATCCATTATTTCCGATATCACCTCGAGGAAGAAGCTTCCCATCGTCGTCGGTGGTTCCAACTCGTTGATCCATGCTCTTGTGGTGGACCAGTTTGACTCGGCGATAAATGTGTTTGACGATGAAGGATCGTCACCAAGCTCAATCTCGTCGGAGTTGAGGTATAACTGTTGCTTCCTCTGGGTGGACGTGTCTTTCCCTGTTTTATCAGATTACTCGTTGAAGCGAGTCGACGACATGCTTGACATGGGAGTGGTGGACGAGTTGGCTCAGTTCTTCGACCCAGAAGCAAACGACCTAGAAGATGACTCGAAGCACCGGGTCGGGTTAAGGAAGGCAATCGGAGTAGCCGAATTCGACCGGTACTTCAAGCAATATCCACCATCACCGGGCGGGCTGATAAGAGAAGAGGATAGGATGCGGAAGGCTGCATACGAGGAAGTAGTGAGGGCGATGAAGGAGAACGCTTGTCAGCTAGCGAAAAGGCAAATAGGGAAGATCTTGCGGCTTAAAGAGGCAGGGTGGGACCCGAGGAGGCTGGACGCCACAGAGGCTATCCGAGCGGCGATGACGCCGTTCAAATGCTCCAACGGCGGTGGCGAGAGGTGGTCGGATATTTGGGAGAGACAGGTGGTAGAACCAAGTGTGAAGATTGTGAAGAGGTTCTTGAAGGAGTAGGTTTTCCTATTGTCCCTTTCCAAGATTCAAGTCTTCTTTTGTTGTTTTCCAAACTAGGAACTGTGATTCAAATATTACGAAAAACCAGCATAATATAATAATATAAAAATGCGTTTAAATAATGGAGAAACGAGGCTTGAGTTGCTTTTTTTTTTTTTTTTTTTTTGATATAAAAAAAAGTTTTAGAGGGGTTCGACATCGAGTCCCACCAAGGCCAAGGCACGACCCCGGCTTTATGAGCACTTAGCATCGGGACTTACGGCTCTATGAGCACTTCATCGGGACTTACGAGATCGCCTACCAAAGGAGTCCTAGCGACGGAGGGATCGAACCCACGACCATTTAAATATAAAATATAAGAATACACAACATATTGATTAGATAAGAATGAATATACACATATTGAAAACTTGATTTTCTTGAATATTTTATGGAATGAATTTAAAACTTGAAAATTAAATTAAGTTTTGTGTTGCAACTTGGAAGTAGTGGAATTTGGCCATAATTTTTTCTTTTAAAATTTTTAAATTTCAAGTTTCTAAATTTAAAATATGCATATACACTTTTTTTTTATAAAGAAATTTTAGGAAAAGGGTTGGCCCACTCACGATCCAAAGTCAAAGCGAAATCTCTCTTCCTCCTAGGTGATATTAATATTGGGCAGGGCGAGTTGTCTATTACCTTCAAGTGTTTACCTAAGGACTCAAAAGCTAGGATGTCTCCCCCAATACCTTGACCAACTCCAAAATCAAACCTCATCCCATTAGTAAAAATATTCGACCTCTTTATAAGTTAAATCCGAAAACGAGAGGTGCATATACACTAATTAAAAGGGTAAGTTTGACATGCCCAAAGGTTGAGCAACGCTAAGGTGGTATTCGGCTAGCTAGCTATCGCTTTATGCTTTAGCCTTTGGGCCTATTAAACCTTGAACCAAAGAAAACAAATTCAGGCAATTATTTCATCATCGTTTACTTCATCTTTGTGGTAGGCTACAAACACCCATTGAGATTAATTAGAAAGAGACTTGTTTTCCTTTAAGTAAATCCTCGATTGGAGATATGTGGAAAAAAAAAAATGAGTTTGTTAGCTTTTCCTTTACTATTGTGGGTCCAACTCAGGACAAATCTAGATTAGTCAAAACTAATGGTTCCAAATACCGATTTACAAAAGAAAAAAACCTTTGTGGTAGACAGAATTTTATTAAATGTTTTCAAGATATTGAATATCATGCCGTTTTGAACCCCATTCTTACAAATAAAAGTAACAGTGTACTACTACGCCTAAATGTAAGTTACATTTACCTCATTCTTGCAAATAAAGTGATGCATTAAATTGATAAAATTTTCTACATCCTCCCTTATTAATTTTTTTGTCTCTCTTAATTTTATAAATAGTTTTCACACCAATCTCCCTCGTTTTCCTCTCTTTCCAAAAGAAATTAAATAAGAGTTAAATTAAGAAAATATTATTAATTATTTTACAAGTAATTTATATTTTGAACTAACTTTTTTCCCTACAAATGACTTACATTTAAGCATAGAGTGAATCACCATATATGAAGATTAAGGACATACAATGGACTTTATATTACAGAACTACATTAGGCTTTTATGATTTCACTGGAGTCCTAAAATTTCTAAACATATTGTGATATTATAATAAATGTATGAGCTATCACCAACAAGCACTTAACTCAGTCAATAGAGGACTATATTAGCTAAACCAGTAATCTAGAGTTTGATCATTAATTAGTATGCAGCTATATTAGTAAAAAAAAAAAAGAAATTAATAAACGTAGTATGGATACTTTCAAGTTTTCCTTTTTTTTTTTAATTTAATAATTTTTTATGATTAGCCAAATTCTTCAAGGGATCGAAAGGGGAAAAAGGTATATATTGCTTCCAAAAGCAATATAGAGTATACCAGTCAATATGTACATCACGACTTTCTTCAATTAGTCTCACCAACAGCTCTTTCTAATTAATTTCTATGTGCCCAAAAGAATCCTTCTTCATATCCCCATAATAATATAGGGAAAAACACTTCTTATTTTGTAGGAGAAGTGTATTCTCATGTCACACACACATGAAATGGTGGGACCCACATATATATATATAATTAGCATTATATATATGTGGGTCCCACCATTTTATGTGTGTGTAGGATTCTTCTTCTTCTCATGCAACATGAGAAGTTTAAATCTCAATAATATAATATCCACCAACCTTATCTTTTGCTATTAATCATTCCATTACAAGTAACACACCCTCTAACTTAATTAATTTTTTCAGCTGAAATTCTGCCACATTTTGTAGTTAATATCAATTTCATATTGTTATATATAATAATTGTGTATACAAAAACTGCTTTAGGCCTCTAATGCATTATAAAAATTGCAACAGAGGGAGATATTAAATTTTTTTTTTAGTGCAATAACAAATCATTTACTATTTGAAATTACTTAAAAAAAATTCAAGTTCCAGTAATATTAACATCCAAATAAAAATAAAACGTTTTATATACAGATACCTTAAAATTGAAAAAGAAAAAAAAAAATCCGAAGTAATTAAACTCAGTCTTTTGCCATACAAGATGCATAAGTTCATTTAATTATATATCAAGTTGATTATAAAGAAATTTATTACAAAACATCTTTGTTGTTCCCCCACTTTTATTTACAATCATTACCGCTTCTACTTTAGTTCATCATTTTTTACAAATGAAACTTCCTTTATACCCTCTGAACAATAAGCCAGTACCGGAAAATTATACATACATATATACATTATATATATATATAGAGATAGAGAGAGAGAGAGAGAGGGAGGTAATTAAGATATGGTTCATTGCTCGCATGGCCATGGGCATTACGCTAACCAATTATTATTAGTGCATGAAAAGTTGTAAATAAATTAATTTTTTGTCTTAATCTGCAAATTTAAGCATAGGTTTCTAATTAATTAATAAATACATTTACAAAATTACAGTAACTAGTATAGATTTCTAGTAGACTCCTTTTCTTTGGCGGCTTAATTCTCAGCCGAAACAATAACGGCGTCGGTATCCAACCAGGTATCGGTGTCAGATTCCGTTACATTGTGTAACGGCGAGCTGACATTTCTTAGATCTCCTACTGTGACGTCATTGTGTACGTCATCTCTTACATAAAACTTCTCGACTTCTCCGAATCGTACCCCGACGATCTTGCCCAGGCTTGGCTTCCACTCGGCGATCACCGCCGGTAATCTTCGCCGGAGGCGACTGTCCCAAATCTTCAGAGCCGTTCTACCCGACGCGTTTTTCTCGGCGGATAAAAACACAGATGGCGCCGAACTGGACACCGCGGCCGCTGCCGGCTGCCGGGTCAAGCTTCCCGCGTAGATTTCACCATCATCGACGCTCTCGCTGTTGACGATTTCCGACAGCGAGAAAATATCACTGATGCTACGCCGTCGTTGGAGCCCTACGCCATCGACTTGGTGACCGGAGCCTCGAACTCTGAAATCTTCGTCCGCCGCCATGCGCCAATTGAAGGAACTCTTCAAAGACGAATAAGAAGAAGATGGGGTCGGTTCAACCTCCTCCTCCTCCTCCTCCTCCTCTTCAAACTCCGACGACGAGCTGTTTTCTTCTTCTTCCTCCTCGTCCTCGTCGTCGGAGCTAGAGTAATCATCGCCGTCTAGAGGAGGAATTGAAGGCAGAGGAGAGCATCGGCGACGGAATTTGACGATTAGAGGGTTAATCTTATTGACCAAACTTCCAAAGGTAGCTACCAGAGCGAGAATTAAAGCACCCCATTTACAGAAAGTGTAAGCGAAGGAAACAGATGGTAGCCCTAAAGAAAAAGACTGATTTTGCAGAGAGATTAAATCCATATGAACGTCTTTGATTCTGTTGATGAATGGAACTTCCATGGTTAGAGAACAGTGGTGGTGAATTGTGGGAATTGGTAAGGAAGGGTATTATCGAGGTTATATAGAGAAAGAAGGAAAAGCAACATGGTTCAGCTCGAGATGGGAAAGGGATTACGTGGAGGATAACAATTGGTGATTGAGCAGAGAATATTTGGAAAATCCTTTTCAAGGCCCTCTTTACCAAACAAATTCCAGAAAAGGCCCCAAAATTCTCAAAATTCCAAAATAGACCCCAAGATTCTGAATATTCCAGAAAAAGCCCTTCAAAATTTACGAAGTTGTTAATGGGGTTGATATAGTTGTTATGGCGATCGATATAGTTGTTAAGCTTGCAATTTTTAGTTGTTAAAAAAAAATTTAACAACTAAATCAGCCAAATTAACAATTATATCAATACCCTGCTAATAACTATATCAGTCTCATTAACAACTCACGTTGGGTTTTTCTGGAATTTTTAGAATCTTGAGGTCTTTTCTGGAATTTTCAGAATCTTGGGGCCTTTTCTGAAATTTTTTTGGTAACATGGGCCTGGAAAAGGATTTCCCCGAGAATATTCGAGCCACGTAAGCGAAAAAGCGAAAGAGCTTGGAAGCTTTGTTTTTCCCCTTGGAAGATTGGAACAGAGAGGATGTGGCTGACTCAGCATACGCGCGAAGGGAAAATCGAAAAAATATTAAAAAAGGATTTTCCCCGCGAAAAGTTGGACTGATCAGGGAGCTTACTGGGTGGGGCCCACTCGAGCTGGAATTTGTGGTGTGGCAATCTGACCACTCCAGTCTCCCGGGTAAACGATGAACACGTGGAAAGAGATTCTCTGCTGATTTTTTTCCCCCTCTTATTTTTTTAATTTTTTCTTATCGGCTCCATTTAGGCCATTAATTAAAAATATGAGGAAAAAAATTAAAGTAATATTGTTTTTGATTGGACGCACGTAATTTAGAGATTATGAAAGATGATGAGAGAACTCATATACATGTACCTATCTTCCGGAGGTCACTATTGTTATTTTGTTTGTTTCTTTGGGGGATATTATCCCATGTGGTCGGATTATGAGAGCCTTACTTGTTCCCGTGATTATTATTTTGCATTTCGCGATAAAAACTGGTGGTGTTCACTGTTGACGATGATAACGATGAAGGGAAGAGTGGAAGACAAAAGAGAAAATTAAAAAAAAAAACATGTGAGCGTAATTAATAGTACTGGCGAACAAGCATCTGGTTTGGTAACAAATTTAAAATACTCATTAATGATTAATTTATCCATATGTAACTCGTGCATAGAAGTTTTATATGGTCTCCCATGTTAATGTCTAACTTGTGGGAATAGAAAACAAATCAATGTCTTTCTTGAGGGATTAAGTAAGCGTGTAGTAATTTATTTGAAGTTTCTTGGAAATTCCTACAATTAGTTTGACTTTGAAATTGGAATGATCTTATTATTGAAGAACCCGTCAATTCTTTATATAGTTAAGTACCCGTTTAGATTGATGACTAGTTATTTTATTATTAAAAACACGTTTACCAAATCATTATCAATATCGTAAAAGTATAAAATTACTAAAATATAGGTGTATATATATGTCTACATTCTGGAAAAAGAAGAGTATAGTCTATATGGTGTGAATACTTTTATTTGGTGGCTTCTTTGACCCAAAGTGTAATTTTTGAACATATTTTTGCATCTTAATCTATACATGTTTGAAGAGATTGTTAGGTAAGTTACCTTTATAGTAAATTAATAAAGTTGATAGATTGTTATTAAAGAAAAAACATAGATTAAGCATTATAAATAAGTAATATCTTTAAAAATATCATTTTTAACTGTATTTATTTATTTTTAATTAGAGAGGCATGTATTAGTGGCATGAAATTTAAAAGAAGCATTTAATTTTTGCCATGTTCACATGGACATTTTTTATGAATTATTTAATTGTTTCTAAATCTTTTACTAAACAAAATTCTGAAGCTTCATTTTGTTTCCATTCAAACTGCTGCAACTTGGCGAAAAGTAAACTTGATATTTTTGTTTTGGAAAAATCCCCATCAGGGTTTAAGTAATGAAAAAATTGTTAAAAAATGTCCAAAAAAATTTTGTCAAAAAATATCCTTTTTTTTCATTTATTTCATAAACGTTAACAATTATATCGGTACGACATTAACAACTAAATCCGCCCATGTTAACAAAAATATCCTAACAATTATATCAATACACGTTAACAACTAGACTTAACGCTTTGAAATAATATTAAAAAAGGCCCTATAGTTTTTTTGACAACTGACTTTTTTTTGATAATATTTGTAACTTGGGCCCTGAGAAGTATATATCTTCCCTATTTTTTTTGGACAAAAGAGCAAACTTAATAATGTGAGTCAAATTTACAAGGTAGACATGATGAAAATGATTATTAATTTTGGAAAAAAATATAAATTTTAGGCCCTCAAGTTTATATTGGGTTTCACTTTGACCCTTTAATTTTATTAAGTTTCTTTTTAATGTTTGAGTTTTAAAAACATATCCAACGCTAATTAAGTTAGCAAGAAAGTGTTTATGTGTAATTTTTCAAGCCCGCAAAAAGAAATCCGACTCACTAATCTATTTTCATTATTTATTGATTAAATTTACCTTTCTCTTAAAATATTAAAATTAATCCCCACAAGCCTGAAAACAGAACCTTCATTCATTATACATAGATCAAAATTAATTTTATAAAAATATGTTTAAAGTATTATAAACTAAATAAAATGATAATGAGATTTTTTTTTTTTTTTTTTTTTTTTTTTTTTTTGTGAATTAGCTTGAAAAATTGCCGATAAGGCATTTTTCGTTAAGTTAATTAATGGTGATAAAAGTTTTAGAAGTTACGGGATATAAAAAGAACTTTTTGATTAAATGATATTTGTTGTCATTAATTTTCTTTCGATCTCTCACTCCAATATAATTGAAACAAGTTATTAATTATGTATTATTTATTTACCTAATCTGTTTTTTTTTAGTGAATATTGCCTAATTTTGTGGCACAGTAAAAGGCTAAAAGCCATTATTATTCATTAGTAAATAATAATAATGATAGTAAATTTAGTCATAAAACCTCGCCAAAGGCCATTTTGTTTGGTTTGAGAAAATAAATTTAAAATAAGGAGATTAAATAGTGATTGAAAATTTAGAATATGGTGCAAGGCTCAAGTTTAGAGTTGGGAATCTCGATCTAAGATAAGAAAAATATATGTTTTTTTATCAAGGCAATGTAAAGTGAAGTAATTCTAAATTTTAACTATTTTTTCTTTTTTGTTTTTTCAAATGAATATAATTAGTAAATTATAATATGAATCATCCAATAAATAAACATAATCACTAATTCATAATCAAAAGCAAACTATGTTCACAAATAACTCTCATATCCTAAATATAAGAAGCATACAACTACTACTATGATGATTATTATCAATGTCATCTTTTCCACTATCATCAATTTCAAATCAACGACATTTAATTGTTTTTCATTTTGAGTAGTGGTCTCTGGTTCAAGAGTAAGAATATCATAAATTTCTTCTCCCATATCATGAGACATCTATAATCTTTATCTCAGAATAAATAATAATAATAAACCAAATCATAAAATTAGAGTATAGTTATTATGTATTTGTACTTAAATGGATAAATAACTCTATAACAAATACAAAATACATATAAATTTAATAAATTACCATCATATATGAATCCATGAATCCAATTGTGAGTAAAAAAGAGCTTGAACATTAGATAAAAGACCAAACTTCTATATTTTGTTACAACGTTAAAAAAAACTTCACTGAAAAACTTCAACTTCGTTTTTTTTAAGAAAACAACAATTTAAAGGGCCCCAAATACTCAAATTTAATGTAGTAAACTTCACTTCTCATCTCCAATTTTCAAGCCCTACTTTAAAGGAATTATAAAACGGGCCGGCCGACGCGCGTTGACTTTTTCCCAACTTACTTGAGTTTATGTTTGCATAAATAATGTAAAAAGTGAGTAATGTTTCTGTTTTTGTTTTAGAAATTTTTTCTTACCACACTCAAATTAAAGTAATAAGTCCAATATATAATTTAAGAGAAACAAAATATTAATAAGATCCACTCACTTTTATGTGAGTGTGATAAAAAAATAATTTTAAACCAAAAACAGAAATATTAAATTTAAGTAAAAAACCTTTTTGAGAGAGCTGCTCCCAATTATGAGCCCAATGATACTCAAATTTAATGTAGTAAGATACTATTATTAAAAAAAAAAACTAATTAACAAGTAAAACTTCACCATCTACTACTATTATTGATGTCACAACTCTTAAGACACTCACTCTTAACTAGTCAGATACTCTTATAAAAACGAACTAATTCACACGTAAAAGCTTACAATCTACTCTCTCTGGTCCTAATTATAAGATAACTTTTGGGAGTTGGTGTTGGTCCTAATTATAAGATAACATTCTAATTTTTATTATTTTCTTCCTAAAATACCTCTATCTTTAATTATGCCCAAAACTACCGTAGGTTCATTTTTTTGGGACATCATCCACCGTTGGCTTATTGACGACAAATTTTCAGATACATGTGTCTTCTGTTCGGCTCCACATTTTCATCTCTGTTTTATTTTTTTTAAAAAAAAAAAAAAAAAAAAAAAAATTAATAGTGCTCTCTGCTTGTAGGCTACGACGATTGGGCGTCAAGGGATTGCATAGAAAGACCAGACGATAAGATCCACATGTGGCAGAGACAAGTGATCCATATATCCATTCCCTTTTTTTTGAGGTGGGCCTCTCCCCTCTCCAACGGTGGATGATGTCCCAAAAAAATGAGGCTGCGGTAGATTTTATCAATTTATATAAGAGTAATGTAGAAAAATAAGTAAAATTAACTAATTTAATTTATATTCTTATCCTTCTAAAATTATTAAATATATCGTATAATTAGGATCACAGGGAGTACTAGTATTTTTAAAATAACTATTAACTAGTATTATTAAGATAACTATTAACACACCTAGATATGTATTACAATAATTAATACTCCTCCATTTCTTTTTATAATAAACGACCGTCACACTTATACATTTTCTGTTTCTTTTTAAAAGAACATTCAAATAATGTTTTATTTTTTACTTCTTACTTTTCCATTTTACCTCTTTTTAATTACCCATATTTAATGTTAATATAATAAATTTTCAACAACCTCGTTTCTTAATATAAGGAACGGAGGGAGTAATTGAATTGCTGAGTCATGAGATTTATTAATAGATGAGTCATATATTTTCCATTTTCATTCGATGTAAGGGTCAAGTCAAATATTCTATGTTAAGATTGCTATGAAAAGTGCAGGGTTGGAGACATTACCTTTGTCTTTTGAACGACATGTTTCATCTTTGGAGTATCATGTGGTATGAATATGATAATGCGTCTCATGTCTGTGGACAATCCAAGAACCGGTTTTTGAGAGTCAATGTCATCAGAATTGCTAGATTGAAAGAAGAGTTATATGCTATGAAACAAGATCAAGAGTTATCAGTAAACGAGTATATTAACAAGTTGGATTTAGTATGGAACGGGCTTCTTGATTCGCGACAATTCACTTTGCAATTGTAGTCCCAGTTGTTCATGCCGTTTATTTGATAAGATGAGAGAATATCAAGAGCAAGATTACATATTGGGAGTTCTTGGAGGATTGAGTCACAAATATTTTGCACTCAAATCGCAGATAATGCTTCATGAGAAACTAACCACGGTCGACAAAGTACTTTCGATGGTTCTCGAAGAAGAGCAAGAGATGACACAAAGCATTTGATGGCAATACAGCGAACACTCAGAAATGCGCATATTGGTTCAATCGGATCAAAATTCCTCTCTTTTAAGTTACGGGAAAATTGGCTTCCCTTGGTGTTTACCATTCTTCTCTTAAAATTGGTTCAATGGTATTACAGTTCTTCTCTTTGGGGTCTGAATCACATTTCAAGGTAAATCTTATTCAGTTTTAATTACATAATGGTCACCAAGCACATCATGCACATATCACAAGATCAAACATATTAAAACCCAGAAGTGGAATCTAATCCATCAAGTTTCCAAATAACTACTACTCTGGTTTCTTCACCACAAGAACAGGGCATTTGGCATTTTGGATACAGTAGTGGCCCACACTTCCTATAAGAGCCCTGTATAAGAATGAGCATTGTGATGTTAATTAGTACCAAGTAATTTTGAAACACAAAATTTTGTCTCTCTATCAGATGATAATTGTATAAAAACAAAATCTAAGACATTAGCTTTAAATATTATTTTAAAACATCATCATGTAGATTGAGCATGGGCCAAAAGAATAAAAACCTTTTTATTGTTCCAATCCCTTGCTCCCCCAGCACAAGCAAATCAATATTAAGCCTTTTTACTGCATCACATATGGCTGTTCTCGTATCACCTTCCTCTGTGCAGATCTCTGCATCCACCTGGACTCAAATAATAATAATAAACAAATCTCTGATCACATTTAGCTTTTCAAGGTGGACATATTAGAGGAGTTTTATTTCATAAGGTTCAGAAAATAGCACTTCTTTTAAATTGATCATTTGGCTTCCTAAAGAGGAAGCGGTCACAAAAAAATACCACTTTTTTTTATTTTTATATATATTATTATCTCATATTCAGTTGAGATTTGTAACTATCTTTTCTAACATAAGTGTTTCCTTTGACACTTGAATTTAAAAGTTAGAGGGATTTAACAGGGCTTTACACTGTTAAACTAACTATGTTAGTAAAAAACAACACCTTTGTTACAAGAAAAACAAAATTTACAGTGACTCCAAAAGCATTAAAAAAAAAAAAGAAGGGTACCCCATGAGTTGCACATATACTTTTAGCTCTTTCCAAGAGAGCCAGGGCAAGCTTTTTCTGATTCTCCTTGTATGAGTTCACAAAATCTGGTCTTGCAATGTTTAGAAGAACACACCAAGTTCATCATTAACAACAAAGAAAGGAGGGACAATTCATTTCAGGTCCCAAAAGACCAAGAAAATATCAAAAAAGTTCCATTAACAACTCCTTCTATGGGATTAACAACTCTCATCTATGGGTTTAACAACTCTATCTGTGAGATTAACAATTCTTTGAGACTTTTCTGACATCTGAATTTCCCTTCGGACTTTTCTGACATTTTCTTGGTCCTTTAGGGCCTGAAAGAAATTTTCCCAAGAAAGAAACCACAAAAAGCTTAAGAAGTAATGAGTGGACTTAACTGAGATTATAAGGAGCGTTGAGGCGAGCAGTGCCAAGTAAAGGTGAAAAAGCGTAGTTGCTATCAACAGCCGGCTGAGCCATGCAGAGTATAATGCTCTTGCTTCTTAAGGATTCCTTGAGAGTTTTGAGTGACCAAATGAGTGCGTAATAACTGTAATCGCTTTCATCTATGACCACCATTACCTTCTTCCCTGTTCCTCTATCATCTTCCCCTATTGTCATCTCTTCTTCTGCCATTTCTAAACCACAAAACCTTCAACTCGCAACAGGGTTGTTTTAAGTGAAGGTTTATGTTATCTCAAGGCATGTGTGTGGCTTTGATATGTTGTATATTTGGTAGTTGGGAAACAGTGATATGGATATTTTAGTGCACCCGTCAGTCAAACATCACTGAAGACTAATAGGGCCTTGTTTAAACTCAAGGTTGAATCTTTAGACCCAATAAACCAAAACAATGCATTTCCTCAGAAGTAAATATATACTGCATTTTAATAGTTTTTGGAGAATAGCTTTTACGATTTATGAGTAAACATGTAAGAGGAGTTTTGTTTCGGTTTACAGAAAATGGGGCTTCAGAAATCATCACAGTTTCAAAGTTACCCAAATACTATTTCTTCAATGTTCAAAAGTAAATACTGTACTGTACTTTATTACGCAAAGTTAACCAGAGAAAAATGACCTTTGGCAAAATCCCCTGGAGATGGTAAGTATGTGTGTGTGTTTTTTCGAATTAAAGGAATATATACTAATTGTCTGAAGTTATACGACCTCCCCTGGTTCTAAGGCTTGTTTGTGTTCGTATCAGGATGAGGGTGTTTTTTTTTTTATTTATTTAGGATTTGGAAGGGTTGAATTAATGGCTTTAGGTTACAGCCTTACAGGCCTCTCATCTTCCATTTACAATAAAGTTTTTATGACACTAGGTTGACCATTGGGACACGAATGCTTTTTTTAAAGGAGGGACAATTTCAAGAACCCTTTTTCACAAAGAGTATCATGTGGTATGATAATGCATCTCATGTCTGAAACAATCTCAAGAACCGTTTTTCAAGAGTCAATATCATCAGAATTGCTAGATTGCAGGAGAAACAAGGAGAGTTGTCAGTAAACGAATATATTAACAAGTTGGATCTGGTACGGAACAAGCTTCTTGATTCGCGACCAATTCCACTTTGCAATTGTAGTACCAGTTGTACATGCGGTTTATTTGATAAGATGAGAGAATATCAAGAGCAAGATTACATATTGAGATTTCTTGGAGGATTGAATGACAAATATTTTGCACTCAAATGCAGATAATGCTTCATGAGAAACTAACGACGGTTGACAAAGTGCTTTCCATGGTTCTTGAAGAAGAGCACGAGATGACACAGAGCATTTGATGGTAATACAACGAACACTCAGCAATGCGCATATTGGTTCAATCGGATCAAAATTCCTCTCTTCTAAGTTACGGGAAAATTGGCTTCCCATGGTGTTTACCATTCTTCTCTTAGAATTGGTTCAATGGTATTACGGTTCTTCTCTTTAGGGTCTGAATCACATTTGAAGGTAAATCTTGTTCAGTTTGAATTACATAATGGTCACCAAGCACATCATGCACATATTACATCACAAGATCAACCATATTAAAACCCAGAAGTGGAATCTAACACATCAAGTTTCCAAATAATTACTACTCTGGTTTCTTCACCACAAGAACAGGGCATTTGGCATTTTGGATACAGTAGTTGCCCAAACTTCCTATAAGAGCCCTGTATAAGAATGAGCATTGTGATGTTAATTAGTACCAAGTAATTTTGAAACACAAAATTTGTCTTTCTCTATCAGATAATAATTGTGTAAAAAACAAAATATAAGACATTAGCTTTAAATATTATCTTAAAACATCATCATGTAGATTGAGCATATGGGCCAGAAGAATAAACACCTTTTTATTGTTCCAATCCCTTGCTCCCCCAACACAAGCAAATCAATATTAAGCTTTTCTACTGCATCACAAATGGCTGTTCTCGCATCACCTTCCTCTGTACAGATCTCTGCATCCACCTGTACTCAAATAATTTTTTTTTTTTTTTTGTTTTAAAAAAAAAAAAAAAAAAAAAAAAAAAAAAAAAAAAAAATCTCTGATCACTTCTAGCGTTATGAGGTAAAAACATATTAGAGGAGTTTTATTTCCTAAGGTGGAAAAAAAAAACTTTTTTTAATTGATTATTTGGATTCCCAAAGAGGAAACAGTTACCAAAAAACAACATCTTTTTTTATATTATTATTTCGTATTCAGTTGAGATTTGTAATTGTCTTTCCCAAAACAAGTGTCTCCTCTGACACTTGAAATCGAGATTAGAAGGATTTAATGGGGCTTTACATTTACACTATTAGACCAACTCCATATTTGTAAAAAACAACACTTTAGTTACAGAAAAACAAAATTTATAGAGATTCCAAAAGCATTAAAAGAAAGAAGGGTACCCCATGAGTTGCACATATACTTTTAGCTCTTTCCAAGAGAGCCAGGGCAAGCTTTTTCTGATTCTCCTTGTATGAGTTCACAAAATCTGGTCCTGCAATGTTTAGCAGAACACACCAAATTCATCATCAACAACAAAGAAAGAAACCACGAAAGGCTCAAGAAGTAACCAAGAAAAAAAAAAAAGAACACACACACATACACAAAGATGGAGAATCCCCTGAGATTAATGAGCGGACTTAACTGAGATTATAATGAGAGTAGAGGCGAGCAGTGCCAAGTAAAGCTGAAAAAGTGTAGTTGCTATCAACAGCAGGCTGAACCATGAAGAGTATAATGCACTTTCTTCTTAAGGATTCCTTGAGAGTTTTGAGTGACCAAATGAGTGCGTAGTAACTGTAATCGCTTTCATCTATGACCACCATTACCTTCTTCCTCTCTGTTCCTCTATCATCTTCCCTTAGTACTACCTCTTCTGCCATTTCTAAACCATAAAACCTTCAACTCGCAAAAGTTTTGTTTAAATGAAGATTTATGTGATCTCTGGCATACGTGTGTGGCTTTGATATGTTATATATTTGGTAGTTGGGAAACAGTGAAATTGGATATTTTAGTGCACCCGTCAGTCAAACATCACTGAAGAGTAACAGGGTCTTGTTTAAATTCAAGGTTGAATCTTTAGACCCAATAAACCAAAACAATGCATTTCCGAGAAGTAAATATATACTGCATTTTAATTTACTTAATTTCTGTATTATGCAAAGTTAACCAGAAAAAAATAACCTTTGGCAAAATCCCCTAGAGATGGCAAGTCCGTCTGTGTTTTTTTCGAATTAAAGGAATATATACCAACTGTCTGAAGTTATAAGCATATCCAACTCACCACCTCCCCTGGTTCTAAAACTTGTTTGTGTGTTTGTATGAGGATGAGAGTGTTTTTTAATTTTTATTTTTTATTAGGATATAGAAGGGTTGAATAATGGCTTTAGGATACAACCTTGCAGGCCTCCCATCTTCCATTTACAATGAAGTTTTTATGACACTAGGGTGCTTTTTTAAAGGAGGGAAACTTGAAATTTGAGTGATGTGTCAAATCTTTTTAATTTGTTTCCTTGACGTTTCTATGTGGTTGGGATATTTTTGAGAATACGGTACAGATCGTCAAAAGTCATAACCACTGGTCAATCAAAACCAAACAGACAACCATGAAAACACCAAAACGACATTCATGGGATCTTATGATGAGAAGCACTATTTTCAATATTCAACATGTTCTGTGCGTGTTTGTATCCTGGCTTCTGCATAATCATTCATATATAATTATATAACTAACTATATTCAATGTATTCACATATATAAATCTGACAAATCATACTTAAATCCATCTTTTCATTGAAAAAACTGAAAGAAATCCAAACTTCTTAACAAAAATGATTGTGAGAGTTGTAGATATGATCAACTTTCTTTGACAGATCATTTTCTTATAATCCATGAAATGAGAAGAAGAATGATGTGCATATGAGAAGATTGACTGGAATCCTGGAGCAGAGTCTCTTGCAACCTCGCATTTTCACCCATCAATCAAATTTAAAATAACAAGTACTCTCTCGTCGCTCCAATCTTTAATATAAGACATAATTTGATTAGATTAAAAAAGTTAGTTAAGTTAATTAATATGACTTGTATTTTCTAAAACACCTTAGTTATCATTACTTAATTTCCTGTCACATTTCCTGTCACCCTTAATTATTGTTGAGATTTGAAGAGCATCATTAAAGGTAAATTAGGAAAATATTGACAAATATGAAAACTATGTCTTATATTTAGGACTAAGATCAACTATCCAAGTATATCTAGTAGTAGTATTAAAGACCATATGGAGTACTTAAGTACTCCCTCTGTCTTAATTATAAGACTTAATTGACTTTTTTTGGAGAGATTAAGGAAGCTAATTAAATTACTTTAAAATATTTTCATTTTTATTTTTTTCTTCAAACTAATTAATTTGAAAAATAATATATAATCTAAAGATATATGATTAAGTAATTTATTTAACTTTCTTAATCTCTCCAAAAAAAGTCAACTAAATCTTATAATTGGGACCAGAGGTAGTACAACATAAGCACCGTTCGTTCTTATCACATTGGACATATATATAACACTCTGGTCTTTGCTGTCCCAAAAGCAAAATCCATATCCTGTATCACATTATCTTGTTTGTTGAAGCTGTCTCTGTCTGTTGAAGCGGTGTTTAATGAAGATGTTGTTGGGCCACCCAAAATTTTGATGAACAATTCATTGTATGTACTTGCCCCTTTCACTCTCTTGTTTATTAATCCAACAAATTCTATCCCAATGTATATTTCTAACTAACAGGCCGTTTGGATTAGTAGTGGCATAAATGATTTTTTTTCAATCTGACTTTTACAAACTTAAGATAGAATAAAAGTCATATTGTAAATGTGATTTATATTTGGATTGACGGTGGTAGAAGCTCACCTGCAAAAGCAGATCTTAGTAACTTCTTAAAAGTAGTTTTTGGCCTAAAAGTTTATTTGAAAAAATGCTAACTCAAATACCTCATTTTACTCATACCGTGTTTTTTCAGCTCGCCTTTCCAAATAGGCCCTGGTTGGATCTAAACTCAATTTTTGAGGGACCCTAGATCATGACCACCGACATTGTAGACATTGGGAAATTAAAGTACTTATCTATATATGTAGCATCTGTTTCTGCAAATAAGTCTCTTCTATTTGGCTTATATTTGTTAAGTTAAAAAACAATGCTGCGGTAAACTGTCCCTATTATTCAGAGAGTTCGAAATGAATTTGCCACTCTAATTCATGAATATGAGAAATTATAGTATTTCAGAACTTTACCATAGTGATGATGACTGGGGAAGCAAAAGTAATCAACTCAAGGTGCGGTATATCTGTTTTACAGAGTTTCTCATCTTATAGTTCTCCAACTAATTTATGTGTATGAAAGAACGCATATTTGGATTTCATAATAACTTTTGAGTATTCCAACAGAAACAAAGACTAATTTTTTGTTTGTTTATTCAAGTGTCCATGTAGGATTCCAATAAGCAAAGCCTCCATAACCTTCTCCTTCGATTCTTTCTATCCCTTGAATTCCATCCGTGACAATACTTCTCTGCAACAAACAAGCCTCTCATTAGTGAGGTACTGAAAGCTGAATCGGTCATTGAATTGGTTAAAACAATCATTCGATCATGGTTGAAATGTGATCCACCCAATCATAATTAAAATTATATAGTTTAATCCATAAGTAAATAGAATATTTATATAAATCATACATAATCTATATTAGAGCTACTGAATCTTGAATATGACGTCATGCTATTTTTTCAAGCTCAAAACAATGTCGTTTAATAAGGCCCATTAATAGAAGTAAAAAAAATATAGAATCCAACCCGTTTGATCCATGATCAACATTTTGACCCGACTGGATAGAGACTAGTTCACTGGTTTCTGACTGGCTAACCCAAGTTGAGTTTTAAAGAAATGTTGATTAGTTGGTCAAGAAAAACTCCTATATATATGCATGTATTTATGTATAATAGGTGTCAAACAAGTAGAAAACAGAGATGACAGTAAAATAGGTACCTGCATGGCTTGTAGGGTATCTAACTGGTAGGCGTTGAAATCAAAGTACATGCTTGCTGCGGAGAGATTCATGGACAGAAACTTTTTGAAGAAAAGAAGGGAAAATTTTAATATCAGCAAGTGAGGTTATATTTGATACTAAACCAAAGTGGGAAAATAATGAATGAAACCACCACTATAAATAATCACCTCAATCTGTTGCTGTAGTGATAGAACATAGTTTATGATCACATCTAACATAACTGCCATTCCCATTGTCTGCAAAATTCACAAAAATATTTGGCCCTACTTCGTTACTCTCAATAAACATGTTTTAACATCAAGGGACTATTCTGATTATTTCAGATCATTTAACCTTGTAGCAGCCTGGAACCAGGTCCTGCAAACATCTCAGCTTCTCATTGATTCTCTCTCTTCTCACCTTCAATATAAAAAAAAAAAAAAAAAGTATTATCTCTCAAATCTGAGGGCTATCATCAGTTTTATAATGGGGTTTGGTTTTTGAAGTTGTACCCTTTCTGCTAAACTGTGACTATCAGTAGCTTGACCTCTTTTTGCCCTTACTTGGATTACTTCTTTCTGTTTATCTTCAATCCTCTTCCTTTTGAATCCAACTGCATTCTGTAATTGCAAACAACGTAATAAAAGAAGCCCTTATTGTTATTAAGCCATGAACTTCAAAAACATGTAAGAACAAGTTTTTTAAAAAGAAGAAAGAAGATATTTTTCTCAACCTTTGGTCTCATTTCTGGAAAATCTGCAGAATGTAGAGAAGAAGAAGAAGAATTCTCCTCTAGGCTTTCTGATGACTGAATCAGTGGAAGCTTAAGTCCTTGATCCATGATGACGAATCCTTGATTGGTCAAGCTGAGAGAGAGGAGAGAATATCACTCTGTTCATAAATTATTGCTTTCCAATTTTCATTCTTTATTAATTCCTTTATATAGACTTGATATAATATCAATCATGTTGGCTAACCAGTCAGATACATGGAACGCAGCTAAACGCGTTGGAACCTTCATATATAATGCTTAGTTGATATTCATATATTTGTATTTTTACAAAATAATAGCAGTGCACTTTGCTTATATCAATAATATATGTGACTCTAGAACTTTGTGTTAGTGTTATAGACAAATGCGTTTGTGTATATAATTATACTGAGGGAAACAAGTTAGTCAAAGTTGGCTCACATAAAGATATGAGTTCAAATAATATTGTTTTGATCCTATGATCTAAAGCACTTTGAGTTGTAAAGCATGTACTGATCTTAATTATAAAATATATAAGCCACTTGCAATTTCATCAGAATCAAGAAAAACCATAAACCTATTAACTTTGTCTTAAAATTCAATAATTTTTAAATTTTACCCATATTTAAATGCACTATACTCTAGGAAAACAAAGTTTTACATAATAATAAATGAAAAGCAACATTGTATATTTATATGACAAATTTACAAATGTGACTTATAAATAGGAGTATACACATTGAAATCATAATATTTATAGGACAAATGTAGACATTGGTAATTAATCATCATGTTTAGATGTGAAAGACAAACATAATCTGATATGAATGAATGACGTTTTATATAATTTGGTTAGAAAGGTGGGTTGGTCCTACGTGCCTGAAGCAAGAATTCATGGGAGAGTTGTATGATTGTCCAAGATGCATTGTACTCAATTCAAGTTCTTGTAATATGGAGGGTCCATTAACCATAATATATGCTTTCATAACCACCTCAAAATGCATGTCTTCAATAATTAAATTTATGGAAATATTTTTTAAATTATTTCATATATTAAATACGCCTTATCATAGTTTGATTTGATATGTCTCCCTATAGTTTTTTTTTTTTATATATATATATATATATATATATATATATATACCCACCCACTAAACGGGGCGAATTTATTGAATTCAGTCAATTCACATGAAAAGGTTCATGTTACTTTATTTTTTAAAATAATTGAACCCATCAAACTTACATATGTGTGTTTCTTGTAATTCATTTCCCTCATTGTATTATTCTTTATATATGTTCTTGCGTTTCTTTTAAAACCTACATTCTAAATAGGATTGAATGAAAATACACAAAATCTTTGAATATTTTTGTAATATATATTTATAAGTTGTTGATGATAAATTTTTATATTTTCAATTAATGATATTTTCCCTTAAAATTGGAGTTATGTTTTTCCATTGAACTATATTATGACAATGTTCAAGTGGTTTTGCAATTTTTAAGTGTATCCTTATCAAGGATTGCACATAAATTGTTTCATATACAAATAACGGCCTCATGGATACTTAATACGGCTTCTCATATAACTTTGAATGTGTCTTTTATATATATATATAGACACACACACTTATTTGACTGGAGTTGAATTCGAACATTATCAGGTTGTGATTCCATCTTTGAAAAGTTAATTAAAATAATAAATTGAACCCATAATCAAACCATTCACGAGACATAATACCATGCCGTAGGGTCTTATCGGTTGTGATGCTATCTTCCACATCATGTCTCAAGATTGTATTGGGTATTAAACAAATAATATTTTTTTAACGTCAGTATAATCATAGATAGGTATGTACCCCTCGTCTTTGGGTTCAACTAGTGTGGGGGTCGGACTTTTTCACCTTAAGGGAGGGGGTTCGATCCTTACGTTGGTCAAAACACTGGGGGAGACATCCTAGGAGTTTAGGAAGCAATGGAAACGCTGGTAGAGGTGGAGGCATGTGTGCTTCCGCTGCGGCTTTGCCAGATGCCCTTGCATGGACGGCCCAAGCGCCCGCCCTTGGATTATGGATGAGTCAACCCTTTCCTAAAATTTTATTAGCAAAAAAAATAAAATAAAAAATAAAAAAAATAAAATAGGGACATATATGAAGTACATAGATATGATATATCAATTTCTCCAATTTAAAAACTTGACTATAATTTCGGTGGTTGAGTGAAAGCAAAATTGTCACCAGTCCTTATCCCAATTTCCAAAACTTAATGGTTTTCTTAACTTAACAAATGTGTTCTTCTTTTGTGATCACGTAAATCAGTTTAAAATGGAACATGTTAAGACAATCTTATTAATGGAACTGACATTAATTTAAAAACAATATTTATCCTTGTGAAGTAACGCGCTTGCCCAAAATGGAATTTTGGTAATTTAAGTAATTAAATCAAGTTTTACGGGGACTCCAAATTTTATATCTGAGAAGCACCACATGCAACTATTTGACGTGAAATTCTATATAGAATTTTTACTCATGATTCTAATTTGTTTAGGGGTTGCTTCATAGATAGATAGATTTGTTTTTTTGGTGGGTTTTTGTTGTTTTTTTTGGGGGGGGGTGGAGTTATTAAACTTATTGGAAGGTAATGAATTTCTTCTTGTTGTGGGTTTTTTTTTTTTGGGGGGGGGGAGTTATTAAACTTATTGGAAGGTAATGAATTTCTTCTTGTTTAGTTGATTAAAAGTTTTAACCACACACTTTTCTTATGGAATAGAATAGAATGTAGAAAAATTTCACTTCAACCAAAGCAACCCGTTTAGTTGGTTCGTAGTTGGGTTCCTTAAGTTTAGTCAAGGTTCGATCCCCGACAAAGTGTATGGAGAAGGTTATTTGATCGATGCACCAATGTCCTTTCGGTATGACTACAATATGAAAGAGGATTAGTATTTGCTATCAGCGGAGTATACCCCCTAATTTCTATTAAAAAAAAAAAAAGTTTCACTTTCACTTCCCTCCTATATTTAGTTATGTCTTTACAAACTTATCCTTTAAAATTATATAAACTAAAAATTTACTCGTAACGTCAACAATGATCAGTCTCACAAGCGCAGTTAACATTATCTTATACCTTGGATTGGAGGAAGCAATCATTTATGGGTTTTTAAAATTAAATTCAATAAAATTGAACTAAATGGCCCGTTCGTTTATTCTAATTTATTTAGTTATATTGTCCATTATTTGATACCACTTGAGCCTTGTTTTGTAGGCTGTAGAATTTCCCAATAAGATATCTTCTTATGTATAAACATATGAAGTTTTGAGTAAAGGAAATTGTTGATAAGTTAGGACAATTATTTGTATACAATGCATTTTATTAGGGTTTGTTATTGATTTCCTTTTAATTTATCTTCTCGTCAAAGCTTGCTTTAAAAAATAAGATTTTTTTTTACAGCTATATGATATTCATTATTACCAGTTAGAATATGGTTTCATATATATGTCAAACACAAAACACAAATCATTTTCTCAATATATATATATATATATATATTTTAAAAAGTTCAAATTATCTAGCCAACAAAGATTGGTTTACTTGGTGAAGATCTTACTCATAACGGGTAAAATTGTGGGTTTAAATTATGTTGTTGATGTGAGAATTTTCTTAGTTCGTGTGGAGATATGTTGTTGTTTTAGTGGGCCTTTAAGATTCAACTCACCGAAATTGTTTATTTAGAAAAAAAGTTTTAACCATCTGTATTATTTAAATGATAACAATTCACTATGAGATTTCAATAAATGAATGCAATCATAACAAAATCCCAATAATAAGTGAGCATATGAACTTCCTGTCATTTCCTACACTGAAATTTATCATTGGATGCTAGCCATTTGTTATGGGACTTCTTGGGATCTTATAGGGATTCCTCCTAAATCTTTTGGGTCCCGGGGGCACAAAAAGACCAATACATGCTGCCGGGCACAAAAAACACTTATAGATGCACTTACAAGGTCTTTACATCGATGCCATTTGAATTCAAAATTTTATGGTTATAACTTATCAGTCAATTTATTTACCAAATGGATCGATCAATTATTGGGTCTGACCTCATGTAGTTGAAAGATAACAATTTTATTTGGGTAAGACATCATAGGGATATTGGGTCTATGATCCATAAGACAAAAGCCAACAGTGAATTTGGGCCTACAGCCCAATATCCTGCTAACTTAGGCCCGGGTTTAAGCTGTCATTAGCTGAAAAACTGTGTAAAAGTCATATCAACTGTAGAGGTTCTAGTTATATCACAAACAAAACACAAAACCTTTATATTCACTATGAAAATTTACGTGGATATAACAATAATATATTTATATTAATAGAGATTTTCCAAAAGCGTGTAGTTGCATAATGGGACCTCTTTCAAATATGGTTATCATTTTGACAAAATGTCTGAAACGAACTGTCATTGTCGTAGGGAAAAAAAAAAAAAAAAAAGAGAGCCGTTGATATATCCGCGTGGGTGGCTGGGGTGACAGTTGGAAACATTTATAAATTTTTGGGTGGCAACATACTAAGATCGAAACTGTCACCACCACCAACTTCATGAAAAACTGGCTTTTTGGTTAACTTTGCCGACGCCCTGGCCTTTCCTTTTAAGTTCTCTGTATTTTGCCTTCTTTCCATAACTTCTGTCTCTCTCTATCTATCTCTCTGTCTCCTCTTCCATTGTTTTATTTAATTTGTTCAGTCAAACACGTCTCTCCCTCCCCTCCGAACACCGTAATCTGCCGGTTTCTGTCTTAATCTTCACGCTCTTCTTTTTTTTTTTCACTTGGGATTTAATTATTAATCATTTTTATTTCTAAATTTTAAGACGTCGTTTTCCCTTTTATCTCACTCCAAGTGCATTATTATTTCTCTCTTACTCAATTTTATTAATATGCAATGATTATAGAGAGGACTGAGAGCCACAACTTATTAGATCTAAGACCTCAATATCAAATCAGGACTTGAGACTTACGACCAATATCTTAGAAAAACCAGACCAGCACTTGCTTGAAACTTAGGTATACTCGATCTGTAGTTCACTCACTTCATTAAAAGTGAATCTTGAAAAGAGGTAGTATTAATAACACACAAATTATAACAGGACCTGTGAACAAAACTTACTGATATATATTTTCTCATCACTATGTTTGAGTCCTATTGTTTCCTCTTAATATAGTGGATAGTGTGTGTGTGTGTGTGTGTGTGTGTGAAGTAGTTTGTTAGCTGGTTCTTTCTGCCTTGTATTGGTGGTGATGGATTGTTTTTAAGTTCTATAATAGTAGTAAATTCGTGTGTATACTTAATTTTCTTCTCTTTTTATTACTAGTAGTAATCTTATATAATTAAAAGGAAGAGAATACATATCTTTCGCCAGTTTTACCAGGTCATTTCCTCCCAATATATGCGTATAGACCACGCCTCACATTTACTTTCAATTATCACGTTCTTCTTTTTTTTTTTTTTTTTAATATGATGGCCATATGACTGTAAGTGAGATTTGAGTATTGACATGCCCAGTTGAATGTGACTATCACAAAAATGTGTGTGTGTGTGTGTGTTTTTTTCCCAATTCAGATGGACTCAAGCTCAAAATCTCATAATTATTTAAATGACTAAAGCTCATCATTTCACTAGGATGGACACTTGTGGGTTTTACTTAATCACATTCTATTTCCACATTAATTATTGGTACCAAATTATTCAGAATATATATATATATATATATATATATATATATCTATATATATTAGCACCTATGATTTCTGCAAGTTCATTAATGAGTAACCATATACTGAGAATCGTGTAACTATTACTTTCGTAACTGATAGAGATAGCAATCAGTTTCAGTGCTCTTGGCAATGATGACTTCTGAGAAATTATTCACATATCCAGTGTTTAGGTATTTGTTTCAAATTAAAGGAAAAACAATTTTATAAGTTAAGTTTAATACTTGACTTGTTACGAGAAATTAAGCTAATCATGAAGAGTTTTTTGTTGAAGAAAAGGAAAAAAAAATTGCTAAAAAAAAAAAAAAAAAAAAAATCCCCCATTAAAATATTTATTGGCCCTCTTTCTCTCCCATCTGCAAAAGTTGAGGGAGAGCGAGCAACAAAACTCCAAAAAAAAAAAAAGAAAAAGAAAGAAAGTTGTTAGGTTGTTGAACGGGTGCAAACTCTCTTTCAATTATGTGCAATATATTTTTAGCTATATATATATATATATATATGCATATATGGTTCAACTGAAAAATAGTTACAATTGCTTAAGATAAGTTGTACACATCATATTTCAGAGGCAAAAAAAAAAAAAAAAAAAAAAAAAAAAAAAAGGTGCAAGAAGAGTTAAACATGCATGCCAAAAATCGATGAGTTGCATTGGTTTAAAAACATGGGGCCTTACAGTAGCTTAGTAAGCCTTGATGGCATGGGAGAACTTGGTTCCCTCCATCATGTTCGGGGTTCGAACCCCCCCCCTACCCTACTATATAAAAAAAAAAAGAAAAAAAAGAAAAAGAAAAAACACATGGGACCTTAAACAAATTTCAGCTACATTTGGAAAACAAAAGAATTTTACCCTTGCAACTATCCAATTAACATTCCTTCCATTTTCACTTGTAATTTCATCTTCTTCAAAATCTTCATTGATCGATGGTATATGTTATTTCTTAATTTTTGATTATTATTATTTTTTATCAACGTGTTTTGGTTATTATTATGGTCAAAGCATAATGAATAATATCGTAATTTCGGTAGTTCACAATGTAACATATAGTCTATTCTCTCTAATCCCATGGCTCTAACCAAGTGTTGTTACTTTTAGGCGCCCTGCAAATGCTTCAATATAAGAATTTTTTCCGATCCTTACATAAACAATGAAAAAATACACACACACAGGTATATATATACACAATATGTGTGTGTGTGAGAGAGTATATATGTATGTATGTGTATATGTATGTATGTATGTGTGTATGTATGTGTGTGCCCAAGACGCCCGTCCAGCCCAACAAAAAATTGTCCAAATTTTTCCCTAAAAAAGTGGCCCGAAAAAAATTTGGACAGTTTTGAACTGGGCTAGTAACTGGGCAGGGATGGGCATCGGGCAGGGGGTCCTGCCTTGCCCATTTAGCCCTGCCATGAAAATTAAATATATCTAAATAAATATTGTTCTACATATATTATTTTATTTAAAATATATTATATTATTATGTCTAAATATATTATATTATACTTCAACTATCTCCAAAACTTTGAAATTCTATGAATTGTGAACTAAAATCTTCAAGGAACAGGGCAAGACATCACTACTTGGGCAAGGGAAGCCCGCCCTTGCCCAGCTCGAAAATAGTTAGGACTTTTATCGGGCAAGGCTGGACATCAGGCTGGGGTCTCGCCAAAATTTCCCCTGCCCATACCCACCCCTACAGACACATATATATTTTGAATAAGTTTAAAAACGAAATAAGATATAGAAGTATTAATAATTTATACGCCAAATATCTAAAAGTCTTTTTATTAAAAAAATATCTATTTGGCACAATTTTAGCCCCAAGTTTCTAATGCAGTGCATCAAGTTTTCATACTATTTTTCGTGGACCACGTACAAGAATATCTCATCCATTCATCTTCCCTCCAGTTCCACTGTACTATATCCCTTATTAAATAACTATTTAATCAAAGATTAAGGCGCATATTTACTAACAAACTATTATAAAAAGAGCATTTAGCATAAATATTAATTAAAGATAAACACAAACAAAAATTAAAACAAACAATTAAAAATATGCAGTTTTAAAACAACAATCCGTTAGAAAAAATAACCGAATCGTTATCTAAGGTGCGATTGATTAATTTAACTTTTACTCCGAGCACTACACAAAAAAAAAGTTTTACTCGGGAGCTCCTAGCACAAAATTCTTAATTTCACTAAATTAAATAAAATTTTTTTCTCAATTATCATTATTCAAAACTACTTGTATAGATATCTATGGACAAAAATTACTCATTTGCTAAAATAAACAAAATTTTTCATTAAAAATATAATTATATGATCTAAATAAAACTCAAGGTGTTTTATAATTTATTATATATGTTAAACAAAAAAAAAATATATATTTATTTTTATTTTAGAAGAAATTTATGTGAGTTAAAAAATTCATTTAATGTTAATAAAATTTAAAAAATCTAAAAAATTTATTATATCCGAAAATAAATGAAATGAGTTTAATTTTTATTTTTATAAAAAGAGTTTAATGGATATCAACGTTGACACTTAATAATATAAATCCGCAACTTGATGATATTTTTGTTAATTAAATTATCTATTGATTATATGAATATGAGACTTCTTTGGAAAAAAATTGTCATTAATTAAGTATTTTAGAATAGCCTCATCAAATTATTTATGGGACTTTATTAATTTTTTTTTCAACAAGTCCCATATTCATATAATCAATAGATCATTTAATTAATAAAAATATCATCAAGTTGCCGGATTTATATTATTAAATGTCAACGTTGATATTCATTAAGCTCTTTTTATAAAAATAAAAATAAAAATCATTTCATTTCTTTTCAGATATAATAGATTTTTTTAGATTTTTTAAATTTTATTAACATTAAATGAATTTCTTAACTCACATAAATTTCTTCTAAAATAAAAATAAATCATATAATTTTTTTGTTTTGTTTAACATATATAATAAATTATAAAATACCTTAAGTTTTATCATATAATTATATTTTGGGGTTTATACTTCTCATGTTGCATGAGAAGAAGAAGATTCCTACATACATATGAAATAATGAGACCCACATCTTTTTTTAATGTCATTAAAAAAACATTTCTCCTACAACACGAAAATGTATTTCTCCTTATATTTTTAATCGAAACTTTTATTTATTTTAGCAAATGAGTAATTTTTGTCCATAGATATCTATACAATTAGTTTTGAATAATGACAATTGAGAAAAAAATTTAATTAATTTAGTGAAATTAAGAATTTTGTCTTTGGAGTTCCTGAGTAAAACTTTTTGTCTTTGGTGCTCCTGGAGTAAAAGTTCGTTAGCCAATTTGTACCTTAGATAATGGTCGGTTATCTTTTTCTAACGGCATTGTGTTGATTGTACCTTTTTAAAAGTTTTTTGTGCTGACTGCACATTTTTAATTGTTTGTTTGTATTTAAGGTACCCTTAATTAATATTTATACCAAATGTTCCTTTCGTAATAGTTTGTTGGTAAATATACACCTTAACCCTTTAATCAATGAGTACTTAATATTAATAATTTAATCAATGAGTACTTAATATTAATATAAATTGCTATAAAAGGGCGAGATTAACAAAACGGTGCCTGTCAAGATTTTAATTTATATGGAGAACATTTAGTCAAACCAAAATTCGTAGTTGGACCATATAAGGTGTTAATGAGCTTTAAAATCCCAGTTAATTAACGCGAGGGAAGTGACTATTTTTAGTTCTCTTAATGCTGAAATTAGTATGATGAACAAAGAATGACCCAATCCAATTAATAAGGATGTAAATCTAGCTCATACGTTTTTTTAGGTCACATATATATAAGGGGGGAAATATATATTATACTTATTAAAATAAGCTGTTGGTAAAGTGATAAGAGGTTTCATCTTCATAAAGAGAAGAACAAAAGTTCAAATTTAGGGAACGTATTTGTTAGGAGATGTAAAAACTCTTTACGCTTTAATAAGCCTAGAAATGGTTACGCCTTTTGATTGAATAAAAAAATTATTAAAACTGCAAGATTTAATAAAGGATGAAATATGAAGAATATATTTAATATTAAATTTAAAATGTCAAACTATCACATTATTTAAAATTTAGTGGGACAATGACACAAAAGAAGAACTTTAAAAATAATAAATAGTAAATGACAAAATAGTATTTGAATATTCATAGTACCTAAAAAATTGTTATTTGAGGGCATTTGTCACATTTTCTTTTGATTTCAAAAAATACAAATGACACTTTTTTGGTACTATGAATATTTAAAATATTATTTTTCCTTTTACTATTTTTAAAGTTCCTTTTTTGTGTAATTTTTCCTTTAAATTTTAAATAATGTGATAGTCTGACATTTTAAATTTGTTAAGGAATTCATGATTTTTATTAGGCTTTAAAAACTTTCATTTATCAAGTAATAAATTTACATTTTCAGGTTTTTCATAAGTTTTATTGATGAATTTATGACATTGTATTAGATTTTAACAATTTTGTTTTGTAACAAATGTAAAGTATTAGGTTTTGCACAATTTGGTAAGGAATTCATGATATTTTACTAGAATTAAACAATTTTCATTTACCAACTAACAAATTTACACTATAAGATTTTTTTACAAATTTTATTAAGAAATTCATGACACTTCATTAGGTTTTGACAACTTTTGTTTACTAAATAGCAAATCTAAACGAAAAGTTCAAATATCCCAATAAAATAAAGGATAAAATATGAAGATATCTTTAATATTAATTTTAAAACATCAGACTATCACATTATTTAAAAATTCAAAGGAAAATTATACAAAAAGAACTCTAAAAATAGCAAAGGACAAAATATTATTTCAAATATTCATAATACTAAAAAAGTTTTAGGCCTAATGTGTCCTTTTGAAAATAAAAGGAAATTCCACAAATTCCCTCAAAGATATATAATTTTTAACAAAGTAACCCCCACCCCCCTCCATCCGTTGGCGATCAATGGTAGCATACCCTTGCCGCTACCAGAGCTCCAATGGCTAGTCGATCGTTTGTCGAAGCTTTGTTGGGAATCATTATTAGCAAAGTAACAAGATTTGTGAAGGAATTCATGACATTCATTAGGTTTTAACAACCTTTGTTTACTAAGTAACAAATCTAAAATATCATGTTTTTCCTAAGTTTTATCAAGAAATTCACAACATTTCATTAGGTTTTAAAAACTTTAGTTTATCAAGTTACAAATTTACACTATTAAGTTTTTCATAAGTTTTGTTAAGGAATTCATGAAATTTCATTAGATTTTGATAACTTTTATTTACTAAGTAACAAATCTAAATAAAAGTTGTGAAAACCTAATAAAATGTCGTGAATTCTTTAACACAACTTTTGAAAAACTTGATAGTGTATTACTTGGTAAACGAAAATTGTTAAAACCTAATGAAATGTCCTAAATGTTTTAACACAACTTTTGAAAAACTTGATAGTGTATTACTAAATAAGCGAAATTTGTTAAAACCTAATAAAATGTCGTGAATTCCTTAACAAATCTTGTTATTTTGTCAATTATTATTCTTGCTGAAGCTTTGGAGCCAACAGTTGGCTAGCTGGGCACTGAAGCTCTAGCATTGGCATGGGTATGTCATTGGTGGTTGGCGACAGCTGACGGGGTTAATTACCTTTTTTTTTAAAAAAAAATGAGTGAGTGCATTTTTGTCATTTCTTTTTATTTCAAAAAAGGAGAGTTAGACCTAATACTTCTCTCATATTATAAATATTCAAAACACCTTTTTGCCTTTTTCTATTTTTTAAGTTCTTTTTCTATATTTTCCCCAAATTTTAATGTCATTTTTTTTTTTTTTTTTTTGTTTGTTAATAGAGTTAGGGTTAGATGACTTATAAAAAAATTTATAAAATTAAATGAGGAAAATAAAACTATGTGAAATTAAAAGAGTAAAGGGGAACTTTTGTCAAAAAAATTTAATTAATGACAATTTGGTAATTAAGCCTCTACCACCCAACAACATTAACAAACCCTATCTAATAGGTGAGGTTAGCTATATGGATTATATGACACCATTGAACTTTATTAACAACTAAATTTTTTGATAAA
Organism: Acacia acuminata; assembly: GCA_019022655.1. Lineage (NCBI taxonomy): Eukaryota > Viridiplantae > Streptophyta > Magnoliopsida > Fabales > Fabaceae > Acacia > Acacia acuminata. The sequence goes on along the minus strand of JAFJYI010000220.1, from coordinate 107,187 downwards.
TTTTTAATCAAGAGGTTTGTTCAATAATCTCATCGAATGTTCTTTTTAGTCCTTCCTTTGCATTTTTCCATGGAATTTCAAACAGTTTGATCTATATTTCTCATTAGTGCATCAAAAGCCTTCTCTATAAACCTCTACCATCCAATTCAACTTAATTTTTTCCTATGAAATAATGATAATATAATCCATAGATTTCCAAGTGTGTATGAATATTTTGTTTTGAGGGTAACAATTGAGAAGGAATATTTCATAGAAAAAAGGTGTAAAGGAAAATCTCATTTGAACTGTGGCATGTACCCTTCTTACTATAAGCATAGCCTGCTCTCTGTTCTTTTATCGTCATGTAGTTGTGAGCAAATAAGTAGACATCCTCCTATATATTTTGCTTCATTGATGCTTCTCTAGTGGCTTATAATGCTCCTATCAACTATGTACATGTCTCTGTTCTCTATCGAATATTTTCATATCCTAATATAATATGCATGAATAATCCCTTTTTTATTGAAAAATATACTCAACCCATGTTTTATTATATCATCATATCTAGATTACTGTTCATTTTTTGAGCGACTTAACCTAGACAACGAAAATATATTCACTATAGTACCAAACCCTATCTCCAAAAATTCTATTATAGGCAATATGGCATAGCACTAGCTAGCTAGCCCCATCAGTTTCACACTTCTTCAGATCCAAAATAAAGTAAAAAAATCTAGTTCCTTCTTCTAACACATTCATATATCCACGTGTCGATTAAACGGTCAACAATGACTCAGATTGTTATTTATTAGAAGACCCCACCTTGATGAATATAAATAGGCATATGGACAAGCAAGTCTCAGGATCTCATCATTGAGAGAGAAGATTATTATTATTAGTTCTAAGTTCGTTTTGGTGAATATAGCTTGAGCCTTTGTTCCAGTACGTCTATATATACCTTCACTTTCACAACAGCTTTATTTATTATTAGCATATATAGCAGCATTAATTCCCTTGCAGAAGCCCGCAAGAAACTGAGCCATGTCTGCTATAACAAAGATAGATAATAAAAAAACAAGATGTGTTGTAAAGAAGAAGAGAATAGTACTGAGATGAGAAGAGGCCCTTGGACTCTTGAAGAAGACAGCCTCCTCATTCACTATATCGCTCGCCACGGCGATGGTCGTTGGAACATGTTAGCCAAAAGTGCAGGTACGTATGAACAAGATTCTTGTTTAATACAATATATAGCTTTACTAAACAATATAACTAATTATCTGTTTTCTGGTTTAACAATAATTTTTCAGGATTGAAGAGGAATGGCAAGAGTTGCAGACTCAGGTGGCTTAATTACTTGAAACCAGACATCAAGCGTGGAAACCTCACCCCACAAGAACAGCTCATGATCCTAGAACTCCATTCTAGGTGGGGTAACAGGTAATTTGTAACTTCTCAGCTCGTCGCTCTCAAATATTGTCTTCTGTTCATGTTTTGGTATGGCATGGCTCTTATGATCTTATATTGCAACGAAACTAACTTGGATTTGATCCTTTTTATTAAGGTGGTCGAAAATTGCTCAGCATCTACCAGGAAGAACTGATAATGAGATCAAGAACTATTGGAGAACCAGAGTGCAGAAACAAGCTCGCCAACTTAATATTGAATCTGGCAGCAAGAAATTCATAGATGCGATTCGCTGTTTCTGGACTCCAAGATTAGTTCAAAAGGTTGAACAACAACAGAAACTGATCAATTCTCCTTCCACTACTACCACCTCGTACTCTTGTCTCACATCAGACACAAACCTTAATCATGTTTCTTCTTCTTCATCATCATCTTCTCCAATGTTGTCGTCAACAAATTACAACAACAACATCAACTCTGTTATACCTAATTCTCTGTCCTGTTCTTCGTCATTATCACCATCTTTTCAGCAGCCACCGGCAAATTTTCCCAGCAATTTTGCCTCTGATTCATGGAAATTCTCTCAGCTTCTGGAACCTTCTTCAGAAGTACTCCCAGAAAACTCTGCCTATATGTTTGAGAACAATAATGGTTGTTACAGCAACCCAATTCATCAGGAAAATTTGTTGGCGATGAACAATATGACTAGTACTGCTTCTGGGTATTATGGAATGGATCAGAATCTGATGAATCTGCAGGAACCAACTGCGACTACGACAACAATGATGATGGAAACTTACGACATGTTGCCGTTTGATTATTATTTTCATCAGCCAACAGCAGAAAGTGACTGGGCGTTAGGAAACATGGCAGACACTTTATGGAACATGGAAGCTCTGTAACAGAATAGCCATTCGCATGCATATCTCATCAGCTTCTTTTAATAATACTATTTTATAGGTCTAAAGTGTACCCTCTGTTTTTTTTATTGTTACAGTTTTAATTAGGGTTAAGGTTGTTAGGGACAGAACTCATCATGTATTGCATGCATGTCTTTCTTTTGTGATTAATTCTTAATCACCTTTTTAAATAGTTTATCTAGTTCTGAAATGACTGTGATTTGACTAATTAATGTATTTTTTATCATATGAGTGCATTGTCTACATCCTGCTCTGCTTCTATTTTCTTTCTGTCTCCTAAAGTAATTGATAAATGAGATTATTTGGTGAGATTAAACAGACAATTTATACATACTTATTTTATAAGAGGCCGCCTCACTCTTCTCATCTACAAGTAATCCAACTTACATCCTCCGGTCCTTAATATATATGATATGTTTTGTGAGTTTATCTTAATTCTAAATATATGACATATGTTTCACATTGTCAATCTTTTCTTAATTTACCCCTATTGATGCTCCCTCAACAATAATCAATAAGAAGGAAGAAGGGAATTAAGAAAGATGATTAGAGTATTTTAGAAAAATATTTCATATTAATTAACTTCCTTAATCTAATCATATTAGATAAATTTGTTTTATATTAGGGAATAGAAGGAGTATTATATAAGGCTAGATTTTTGCAAGACACCATCGGGCTATATACTACTCCGATCCTAAATGTAGAATTTAGTTTGGGAGTAAATTTTTCCTTGAATGTAAGACCTTTTACCATTTTATCTTTTATATTTATCATTTTTGTAAATTATCAATTCATCTAATTTATATAATGATATATAATATTTAATGTTATAGAAAACGCATTTTAGAAAGATCACATAGCATACCTTATAGTTAAGAAATTTATTTAGCTTTTTATAATCTCTCCAAATTAAATAATTAAGTTTTGCATTAAATATCATATAAGTAAATTTTTTGGTAGACACGTGTCTTTTGGTTAGAATAAAAACAATCCTGTTGGAAGCACATCCTACTATATATCTATGTGTATACTCCTTCTATTCTCATAGCTAGGTCGCATTTTGTAAAATCAATATTAACTAGTTTTCAACACATGCGCCGCATTATGATATAATCCAAAAGTTATGATTGAGAGAGTAATGATTAAGATATATATATATATATATATATATATATAGTTAAGATGGGGTTAGACTTTAATCAGGATAATTTTTAAAAGTCATGATAATTCCTCAAATGTTAAGAGCTCCAACCAAGGTTGTCAAACTCACAAGTTTAAACAAACTCGCGACAATGATGTAAACTCATATCGCTGAACTCAATCGTAAACTCGCAAGAGTTTTCTTTTATTATTAAATAGGTATTACTAGTGTATAATTAAATAATTAAAATATAAAAATAACAACAATTTGATTTAAATATATTTTAAATCTAAATAATTGAAATTAAATCCATCAAGTATTCATCATTTATCATATTTAATAAAGAAATTTCTATATAAAGCCGTTGAACATGATCAAATAAAAAAAGTTAACATGAGTTTAAGAGTAAGTTAACACGATTTTGTAAACTAGAAACGTAAAAACGGTAAACTCGGTGTTTAAACTCGTGAATTTAACCGAGTTTACATCTAGCACGAGTTTACCACTAACTCGACTCGTTTTTTGTCGGTTAGAAGCGTAAAAATGGTAAATTGAGAGAGTCAACTCGTGAGTTTGACAACAATGGTTCCAACTAATTCAAATAAACAAAATTCAACAAGATTTGACTTTTTTTGTTGTTGTGATTTTAACAAACTTTGATAAAAAAATTTAATTTCTGTAAATTAATTAAAAGTAATTTATATATAGAAATCAAGGGATTAAAAGTAATATATAAAAATACTGACTATTAAGTTCTGTTATTTATAAATTACAAACAACACCATCATTTACGTCTACGTATCAAACTTCATATACATGACACATCAAATTCACTTTATTTTTTTGAAAAAAATGTTAATTGATTATAAAAAAACAAGTTATTGACAAAAAAAAAAAAAAAATTATAAAAAACCAGAGAAAGTGCAGTGCATGTTCAAAAGGACTCAAATAACGTAACAAAAGGAAAAAGTAGCAAAGGTGGAGTCACATCCAATTATGGGATGAAATGAGACATATGTAAAATATGGGCATGTGTAAGTTGATAATAGGGAGGCTATATCCCATATATAGCTTTCATCTGGAAAGTTGAAAATGCCTTGTTTAATTTTTAACTACTTATCCTCAGGTACAGCAACTTGCAATCTTCAAAATTATTTAGGCCCCAGATGCGCCCTATATTATATAGACTCTACTTCTTGACTATTGTGACATGCAAAAAAGAAAAAAAAAAATTGATATACATTTTATTTGCATATCCAACGTCTAAAGTTTATTTATCTATTCCAAAAAATGTAGAAATTAATAATCCTCTTTATAATTTCCAGTTCACTAATATTATTAATTTCAGATATAGAAATAAATACAAAAGCAAGAACTTTACTTAAGTAATTCATCTTATATTCAACTTCACATACTTTATTATTTAAAAAATTAACATGATTAGGTTAGGGGGAAAAAACGAGACGTCCAAATCTTACTGAATTATATTTCTTGGTTTAAAAGAGGAGGACCATCTTTTAAGAATAGTACTCTAATAATAAAATTGAGGCAATTATTAGTTCACATGATAAATTAATAAATAATCTCATCAATCACCCCATTCAAAATAGTAATATACTCATCCATTTCTAGATATACGAGTTAGTAAAGAGATTTATTTTATCTTAAATATAATATACTCAATCCACTTTGTATTTCAAATTTATAATTTATTCTTCAAATTATACCTATTAATTGCAGTTATTAATAGGATTTCCATCAGAGTTAATTCCCAATAAAAATGTTAAAGGGGTATTTTTCAAAATTAACACTAGTAACTAATTAAATTAGTTACTTAATATATATAAATTAGTTATCTAGCTTTTAAGAAGAAGAGTGTGTACCATATAAACCAACTTGTTTAAAATTTGGGTTCAATTGATCAATTGTGTGTAACATCATCATACATCGATCTCGGAAGGTTGAATTAATCCATGTAAATGCTAGGAGAAGTTTCTTTCCAAAGTTGGGACCATATCGGTAAAAAGAGAAAAGATTAAACGATTTCCTGAACTCAACATATAAAATGAAGTTCATCATACCTCTATCTCTCTCTTTCTCTCTTTACAAATATTTTTCTGAATAAAAACAAAAATTAAATAAAAGATATAACACAATAAACTCTCATTTTACAGAAAGGGGTATTATTAAAGTTCGAAAAGAAGAAAATGTTGTCTAAAGTACATGGAGAAAAATATGAAAAATAATAATTATTGTGACCAGGAAGGGGAAAAAACCCTTAAAATGATGTCTAAAGCATCCCCAAAAATCAATTTGATGACGTACGATATTAAATCACAACCAATCAATATCAAGTGTAAATTATTTTTATTGATACTAATTAAAAATCAAATTGATTTTGAAAACATCACCCAAAAGCGAACCTTATCGTACTGCCATTTGGGGGAAGTGCATGAACTGATGATGCAACAGTGGGACATAACATGAGCTTGTGACAGCTGCTTCAATGAAGAAATTTTGATCTTGTGCGCCTGTGTGGGTTATTAAATTTTGACTTGAGGACTTTGAAATCTTTTAATGGGAATGTAGAAATTAAATTACTTTGTTGAAATTAAAACGAGGATGTGGCTGATAATAGCTAGATATATAGGTTTGGAGGTAACCAACCATGTGCAACACACTGAATATAATTTCTTTCATCACAACCTCACACGTATTGCTTTTATTTCAAACATATGAAGAAAATCCATTCAATTCTCACATTTCTCTCTGACAGATAGTTGCAACTAACTGTTCGTATTTGAGTATTATTGAGTTTAAATGAAAAAACAACTCTCTTGGGGTAAATGTTTTGTTTTTCGTTACTATAGTTTAAATATTGTGCTTTAAAGTGACAACCATAGCATAACGTTGGGATAAATGAGATGAATATGTTAAAATAGATGTGCGATCGTATAAACTAAAAATATAAGATTTATAATGATGAACATATTTGAGAATGAGTTGGTGTGATGTTTACTGAAAGAGAAATTGGTTGAAAATAAAGCTCAAATAAGATTGTTGGAGGTGCTAATGAAGAAAATAGATTGAGTAGAATAGAGTCCCTCAAAAGAGATAAAGAAATAATACCAAATTAAACACTCAATAAAATCATGGGAAAATTATAATAAAGGACCTAGAGAAAAAAATATTTATTAAGAAGGACCATAAAAATTGTAATTATTTAAAAGGACCAAATATAAAAATATAAAATTAAAAATACTAAAATTCCTCCCAAGAAAATTTTATTCATTCCCTCCTACATTCTCTCCCATATTCTATTTTTAAAACTAATAAAAAAATTCTAAAATTTAGTAAATTAAATAAAAGCTTTCTCAAATTTTCTTTTTCATGAATTTTTCTATGAAAAAAAGTACACACTCTTCAATTTTTTCAAAATTATAATTTCTTAAAATCAACAAAAAATTTAATTATATAATTTTAGTCAAAATTAAGGTCTTTATAATTTATTATATATATTAAACCACAAAATTTTATATGATTTATTTTTATTTTAGAAGGAATTTATGTGGGCTAAAAATTGATTTTATGTTAATAAAATAAAAAATAAATCTAGTATATTGTTAAAAAAACATGAAGTGAGTTTAGTTTTTATTTTTATAAAAAGTGCTTAATTGATATTAACATTGATATGCTAATATAAATATGGAAACTTGATGATATGTTCCTTAATTAAATTATCTAGTGATTACATGAATATTGGACTTGTTAAAAATTAAAATTTAAAAATATATGAGTTTGAACAGTATAGTTTACATGATTATGAAACATAGTGAAAATTAAAAATTAAAAAAAAAGATATTATAATATTATATTTGGATGATTGAGGGTTTTAATTTAAATTTTAGTCATTTTTTTATATATAAATAAAATAGATAATGTAGGAGATTTGACTAAAGACAATTTAATAATTTTAAATTTATATTATGATATTTAATCCTTTTAAGCAATTACAATTTTTATAATTCTTCTTAATAAATATTTTTTTTTTAGTCCGTCATTCTAATTTTTCCTAAAATTATTAAGCAAAAATTTTTGGGTGACAATCTATTTAAAAAATTAGTTATAGATATATATAGGACAATGACATGATGTGATGATGTAACCGAACCCATTCTTGTTGTTGTTGTATTCACAAAGGAAGTTAGCATAGATGGTAAGGGATTTATTCAAGTTCTAAAGGGATATGTGTTCGATCCCATTGCCGTCGGACTCCTTTGGTAAGCGATCTTGTAAGTTCCATTAAGTCTTTCAAAGAGCTCGGGGCCGTCTTAACTGCTTGATGAGGACCGATATCGAACCCCTCCAAAACTTTTATTTTAGCTAAAAAAATAATAATTCAAATGATAGGGAGGGTCTTACACTTAATCCAACATTGTGACACGTAGATATTTGTCATTTCTTTGACTGATCAACTAAGCTAGTCTCATTGGAGACCTTCAAATAGTAACTCCACCAAAAAATCCCTTGTCCCTTTGCTTAATTAACGCCAACTGGCTCCAGAAAACGACATTCCTAGTCCATGAGATTAACCTGTTTAAGTCTTGGTCTTTCAAGGGCCTACTTATAAATTGGAGTTGCTAAATAAAGTTGGTTCTATGGGTCAAGGGTTTAAAAGGGCCGGTTTGTTAGGCCATTTTTTTTTTTTTTCATGTACTTAACTTGAGTAATTGACTGAGATTGAGAGTGTATGGGGAGTGAAGGAACCCTAAAAATTCAATTCTCAATCATAGTCTCTCACTCACTCACGAATAAAAAATTCTTAATATTTTTACTCATGAAGTAGAGCTACTACTCAAAATGAAGCATAATTAAATGTCTTTATAAAATTAATGATAGTAGTGAAGAAGATGACAATGATAATTATCGTACTCATGTTGCTTAGTGGTAACTGGTAAGCTTCTTATATTTTATGTGAGTTGTTTATGGACAATAGTTTACTTTTGATTATGAATTAGTAAATATGTTTGTTTGTTGCATGATGTGTGTTGTTTGGATATTAATGTTGACATTTATTTGATAAATTAGAAATTTAATTGTTGTAATTTACTAATTATATTTCTTCGGAAAACAACGGAAGACAAATAGTTAAAATTTGAAATAATAACTTACGGTCTTAACCTTAGCGCTCTCGGACTGAGCTTTAAAAACTAGATATTTTTCTCATCTGGGCCTAAAAGAACTGCCCCGATTCCCACTTCTAATCAACAGAATGTAGTTCTATCATTCTGACTTTCATATCCCAGTCATAAATTAGTAACTCATTCCACTCTATAAACTTGTATAATACTCCCTCCAGTTCTAATTATAAGAGCATTTTTGTAATATAAATTATACTATAAAAATATTCCTATAATTACAACTAGAGGTAGTATCTACTTTACAATCCAACTTAAGCATGATTTGATATTAAACAACCAGTACAGATTATATCTTCATGGCTTAATTATTAATCAACTCAAGGAAAGATCAACACAAGATATAATATAATTAAAAGTTATAAGTATAATCTGATATATAATTGCTATAGAAAAAAACATTACATATATGAAGTTTGAATGATTGAATTAGAAGGTCAAGGGCGACCAATAAATAATGGAGGTTAAAAAGGCTGAGCAATTAGCATGCGCATGATCAAACGAGACTGAAAAGACAGAGACAGATAGATCAGACATCTGATTTGACAGAGGAAAGATAAATGGTATGATGTGAACAGCACTGCCTTCTTCTTTGACTCTTTCTTGTGGATTCTCCTACGTACAATCCCATATGGAGGCTTTACCCTTTTCCCTTAAAAAAATTATTTTACTCGGTTTCGAGTAGGACGTAACATATATGCACGGTAATTTTGATACGAGTCGAACTACGTAAGGATCGAATCTTTGAAAAACCTACTGTTGGGGGCAAAAACTTTTGGCTCTAATTTTTTTTTTTAAAAAAAATTATATCCTTAATCAAATAAAAAATTTGATAAGAGTCGAATTATAAGTGATTAAAAAAATTAAAATGTGATATGAAATCATTTCACAAATGATAAGGTTCATATATGTAACATTAATTATATAAAAACATGATGAGCTTGATGGAAATGTTAGAAAAATAAGTTTAATGGTTCAAATGGAGAAGGCTATACTAGAGTTATTTGCAATATGGTGAAATACTATAAATTAAAGGGATAACAAGAGCATAAAATTGGGATAGGAAGATGTTGAAGTAGATATATGATAATACAAGTAAAGAAAAATAGTAATTAATTAACAAGTATAAAGAACAATTGATATGACATCAATTGAAAAGAAAATAGTGAAAAAAATATTTAAAGTGATTCGGACATGTGTAAAAATTATCATTGGATACGCGTAAAAATTATCATTGGATATGCCTACAAAGATGATAGATCAGATAGAATGATGTCTTCTAAAAATAAAAAGATGATAAACTATTTGATCATCAATTTAACCCAAAATTTAGTTGTTAATCAAATATAATGAAATTCCACCTCAAACCTTGTCATACTTGTGTTTATTTTAGGGCCTCTAAGTTCCCAATCAACCCAAAAAATGTTAAAAAAGTCTCACATAAAATTTTGATGTTAAAAAAGTTAAATTAACAACTCTTCATTAGATGATTAGCAGCTCCATCCAAGGGTTTTGACAATTCTTTAAGACCTTTTTTATATTAAAATTTTCTATGGAACTTTTTTAACATTTTCTTCGTCTCTTGGGACCTTAGAGGATTTTTCCCTTTATTTTATGTTCTTGTCCCCTCCCCTCTTTATTTATGATCTGTTCCTTAAACCCAGCTAGAAAAACCCCTGGCCAGCCCCCTCAAAATCATTGAACCCACCCACCCTCTCTCTCTAAAGTCTTGCTATGTGAAAATGATCAGTGGCGGGCAATGGTCAAATACAGAGAAATCGTTGGCAATAGATTAATGGTTCGTTTGGGAGCTGATGCAGCGAATTAAAACCGCCATAACAAGTCCATATCATAAACTGAATTTTTCTTCCCGATGTTTTTCCTTATCTGCCAAACATGCTACGTTGTAGGGATATAGGGATCTATATATGTATATGTCGATATCTCTTATATCAAAGCTCCACGTTAGTGACTTTACTTGTGAATGATTCTTTCCCAAAACGTGTTTATTTTCGTCCACTTACTATGCCCACAGCATCATTTCTTTCCACTTGTCTTCCACTTTTTTAGTTTTTAAGGTTTGATTGAAGTTACCTATTCAATTCACCTTGGAGATTCTATTGTTGACTCATTCTTTGGAGCACTCGTACGCTTTCAAACTATTAAAACAATTTTTCAGTATGTCATGTATGAGTCAAGTTTAAATTTTGGTTATTATTCTATATGTGTGTATATTTATATTTTAAGAAAAAAAAGTGAATCATCAAACAAACAGGAATAAAGTAAGAAAAATAATCTACAATGTAAGTTAATTAAAATGTCAAGAAACTTGAGCACAATTATATGTATGTATGTATATATGTGTGTGTGCGCGTCCAATGCACGCTCTCAATTTTCTTACTTTATTTCCTGTTTGATGATTCACTTTTTTCCTTAAAATATAAATATACACACACATATAGAATAATAAAATACAACTCACTTGAGTACAATTATTTTTCTTACTTTATTTCCGTTTGATGATTCACTTTTTTTCTTAACAATGTAGATATGGTGTGCGTGCGCACCCGCGCTCAAGTTTCTTGACATTTTAATTCACTTATATCGTAGATTTTTTTTTTTTTTTAAAACTTTACTTCATGTTTAACGATACAGTTTTTTTTCATAATAACGTAGCTAAATTGATATTTACAAGTACAACTTGATTTGTTATTTTTCATAAATTTAAATTGAATATTTTTTATGACAAGTTTAATGGTTATAATCTTATATTCTAAGTGAAGGTAAATGAAGTTTTAGTGACACATGTTAAAAATTAAATTAAAAGTTGAATTCGTGAAATTTAAACATAAATCTCCAACTCTTGCAATTTAAATAAAATTCTGTATGCGGTTTTAATTTAATTATTTTCTTATATTATAATGACTATTACATGTGCAGTGTCATGAGAGGCTGCCCAGTGAGAAAGCATGTGAAGTGAGCCCAAGAATATCCTAAATTCTTACCGTCACATATGAAAAGAAGCATCTTCATCACGATTTAGAATTTTTTTTAAAGTTTTTTTTAAAGTTTTTTTTTTTTTTTTTTGCTTTTTGAATTTGACATTAACTTTTCTCATTTCTTACTCCTTTAGTCTTATTTATTATGAGACACTTCGCCATGTTTCATAAAGATAAAAAACCTTTAAATTTCATTAACTCTTTCAAATGGTGAGCTTTAGCGCGGCGATAAGATTGTTGTCATGTAATTTAGAGGTCAAATGTTCAAATCCTCCCTTTTTTTTGTTAACTCTTCCACAAAATTTAATAGATTTATAACTTTATCCCTATTTAATATATATTATTTTTCATGAGAATAAAATTAATATAGTAATAAATAAATGGTAAAATTATACATTGATATGAAAAATTTCTTTCTTTGCCCTATAAATATGACCAAAATTTTTCTTTTCAATCCTTCCTATTAGTAGAACTAGAGAAGCATTTCTAAATTTTACATACTTAGTTTTGCATGCTTAGTAAGGGTAAAAACAAGTCAAACCAGGCCAAGCTTTGGCCAAATAGCTAGCCTTGAGCCTGTAAAAAAGGCATGAGCCTGAGCTAGTATACAAGCTTTTTTAAGCTCAGGCATAGGCCTTCAAAAAGCATGATAAGATAAAAAGGTCTTCAAACAAGTCAAAACATATCAAGTCTTGAAGGCTCTTAGCCCACAAATGCCTACATAAAAATATTTCATATACTAATTAAAATATAATTGAATCTATGAGATGGGGGTGGGGGGAGAGTTGTTTACTATATGCTTCTGCCACATCTTCTTTAGTGTTTGTTTACCATATGCCTTTTTTTTTTTTTTTTTTTTTTTTTTTTTTTTTTTTTTGTCTCTGCCATTTAATTTGTTTTCTTTTGGCTCTTCCATATTTTTTTTTTTTTTAATTCACTATTAAATATGAGTGATATTGAGCCAAAAAAAAAAAAAAAAAAAAAAAAAAAAAAAAAATCTTGATACTCACTACTCTATGAAAAAATTGACCTTTAACCCAAAGAAGAAGGCATCGTCATACCCACTTGAAATCATACATGGCATAAGGTGGCAAATCTTGTTTGGGTTGCCATTTGATAGGGTGTTTTAACACTTTTAGATGACATTGGGAAAAAGAAAAAAACACATTTAGATGACACTGAGCTAAAATAATAATAATAATTTCTTCGCAAATGCTTCTAACACAAAAAATGACCCTTAACCCTAATTGAAATTCAATTACAATTGTTTAATTAATACAACAACAAAACTCTTAACACCTTGATTAATAATTTAAAATAATTATAGTTTAGTATATTTTTAAATCAAAATTTTGATATTGAATTATTAAATGTAACTAGATATTTTTTTTCCATGGAAAAGAGAAAAGATAATGACTTAAGTTTTTTTTTACCTACTTCTTTAACATATAATTACGTTTGTGATGCCACTTTTTAAATATTCCTCTAATAGATAAATTCCTTTACTCCCTAGAGTACCCCAGAAAATTAAAGGAACATGTCCATTTATATTTTGTATTCATATTAATTATTTTTTCAAAAAACAAAAAAAGTCCCATATGATTTGATTCATGTTGTAGCAACTATTGACGTGAAAAGAAAGATAAATGTAATTGGAAGAAGAATAATTAAGAAAGAATATTGTAATATACTCATTTCATCACACTCCCACGTATCCTTTCTATCAAATCAAACTCACTCTCATTATTTCACTATCAAAGCATATTTATGCGTGTTCAGACCAAACTCTTCAAAGATCATTAAACCCTAAACATTTACTCTTTCTTCATTGATTGCTTCTATTAATTGATGCATCCCATTACCACAAAACCCACCAATAATTGCTCTAATAATTTACTCATTTTTGCAGTCTTTGTCTGGGCTTTTTTTTTTTTCTTATTCTAATTTTGATCCCATTGCACAAATAAACCAATCACTTCTTTGATGAGTTAGTCCTTAAGATACTGTTGAATCGTCATTGAAAGTAATAAAACGGGGTAGCAATTGCAAATTATTTCATATTACTTGGACTGGGAAAATAGTCTCAAAGAGAATGAGTCATTACTTTGAAAATCCATTACATTGATACGATGTATGATGTAGGAAAGTAATTTCGATCCCACTTAAATTACTTGAGCAAGTTGATTGATTGATGAATTGCTAGATCCTGGTTAACTTTATCAATTTAACTTCTCTAAAATAAAATGTGGGTACAACTTTTCTTCAATTATGTATTACTATTCCTATAAATTTTTTACATGATTATACAATTTTTTCCTCATTTATTATTGTGTAGATTATTATTTTATTGGAAAGTGTGCAGTTAAATAAGAATAAAATTAGAAAGTTGTTGACTTTAAATTAGTGCTAATGAAGTTTAAGATTTTTCTTGATTTGTCGGAAACATGTTAATAGTACCTTTTAAATAGCACTACAAGTATAGTTGCTGTATAGGAATAGCATAGTTTTACGTTTGAATCTTAAACACTGTGTATGGAAAATAATAATAATAATAATATATATATTATAAAAAAATTTATAAATAATACAACTCATTTATCATACACCATGTGAGAAATTAAAAGAAAAAGAAAAGAAAAAGAAAGCGTCTTAATTCATGTATACAGGTTGATTGGACCGAAAGGTAATGAAAAGCCTTTACGTTGAACCTGAACTTTGGTGCTGATCAATAAGAATATGCAAAAAGTTGATTAGATTTGATTTGGATTCCGCTTTTATAAACCAGTCCTCATCAAGAAGAGGAACGAAGACGGACTCGCTTGCAGGACATGTGACCTTTCTTAGTGTGGTGATGGGCAATATGTACTACTAAGGGAATATCATGCTTTAAATTAATTCTCTACGTCATGGAATTTGATTCAAACTAAAGATGCCCTTGAACTACAAACAACAGTATTAGCCTACCAGAGATTGGAATCTCATGCTCAAAAGAGAAAAAAAAGCCTGATGCAGCATATGGCAATGGAACATTATATTTTCCTACAGAAGGTTCATCTTTATTTCTTGTTACATTCAAATATTTGGGCCTAAACATTGCTCAATCCTTGTTAAATTCAACTGCTCTAATGTTTGCTTCTGTGCATACAATGCCACTTTCTAAAGTCTGCATGTGATGTCTCTAGTAGGTAGGGAAAACCATTTTGCAGGTATCTATACTTTTCCTCAAATTTTAAAAGCACCTATATGTTTTCTTCTCTTTATCAAATCATCTAATTTTGCTATATAATTTTGACTAACAGTGCTAATGTAGTGTACCTTTAAAATGATTTTCACCCAGTAAGTAAATGAAACTTTAAACATCATCAAAATGTACGATAAGAGAAGCTGCATCACATTGAGTGAGTCTCATCTAAAACTGCATCAGACATAATGACATGTTTGATATATGATTTTTTGTATGGTCAATATTATCCGCACACATTTTTCATGCGCAACTCATTTCATCAATTTACCACAGGCTGGGCATTAATAATACAATGAATCGCCCTGCTTTCATTCATAGTTTTGAAAATGTGTCTTTTAAGAATTCACCTAGTAATCAATCTCCATCATCAATCAAAGCTGTTGTACATTACCAGAAAACGACTTCTCTATAGTTTGACTTTGAATATAAAAAGTTTGGCATTTAATTTAGTGAGATACAACTTGAAAAAGACCACAGCTGGACTAAATACCAAGAAACAAAATATGGTGCGATATCCGTCTCTATAAGACAATATGAACAAATTAATTCAAACAGAATAGCACATCAACTGATGATCAAATGAAACGGGGGATAAAACAGAGTACTAATTATTAGCCACATGTTAATTCATTGCAGGTAAAAATCTACACAACCTGGAGATTCATTTAGTTCAACTTAATTGACCAAAATGACAACCAGAACCAGAACCCTTCTCACCAACACAGCCCCTTAAGAAAACAAGACCACAAATTGCTCAAACTACTTCATTGGGTGTAAACAAATACATCGCAGAACAAATAAAATGCTTCAAAGTGAATATTACATAACCACACTGGAGCATGTGTATATAACCGACGAATTACTGATTACTTTAATGAATTTACATAACCGAAATCTGTCAATACCACACTTCAAAAAACAAAAAAAACGAGTTTTAGTAGCGGTTAGTTGGTAGCATTAGCCGATTACAAATAACTGCTGTAATGTTGGTAACTTGTCGCAATTTTGGACAAAACCGCTATAATGTTGTCGTGATAATTTGTAGTAGTTTGAAGGAAACAACCACGGCAAAAAAGGCATCAATTTGGCTTCAACTTTATAGCAGTCATTTTGTCATAGTTCTAAGGAAGTAACCGTAGCAAATATGGCTTGTTAGTAGCAGCAGCTACAAAACCAAAGCGACGCAGAGATTAGGTTTAGGGTTTATGTTTTTTAGTGGTTACTATAGCCTTATGGCGCCAACATGGGGCGTAGATTGATATTTTCCTAAACTTTGTAGCCATTGGAAGTTTGCTGCGGTGTTGTTAGTAGCAATTATTAAAAAAAAAAAAAACTCAAAATTTGGCCAGCTACAAAACCAAAGCGACGCAGAGATTAGGTTTAGGGTTTATGTTTTTTAGTGGTTACTATAGCAGTTACCAAGCAACCATTCTCTCACTTGGAGTTTGCATCAAAGTATTGCGGAGAATGGGGCGTAGATTGATATTTTCCTAAACTTTGTAGCCATTGGTCAGAGAACCACTACAAAGGTATGCACCTCCGTATTATTTTATAGCGGTTGATGTAGCAATTATGACCTCGACCGCTTCAAAATTCTCGTCTATATAAGGCGTTACATCCGCTTTTTATCACTTTTGGCAAAATCTGATGGCACGGTTTCCAAAAGAATTCTCTAATCCTCATGCTTCTCATACATCCTTCCTTCGAGAAATACTCAGCTATCTAAGTTAGTATTAGCTTTGTAATAAAATATTTTATTGTAGTTTAATATAATTTATACTTTTGTTTATGTTTTTTTTTTTTATAGTTATATACAATGGCGAGGGACGACTTTTTTCTTGGCGAGCTGGGAAATAGATTGCATATGGTGATGGCCCTCCCTCCCCCCATTAGAACACTGATAATGAGATGAGTAGAGGAGGTGATGATATGGATTTGAATGAGCTTCAAAAGTTCGTTGACCATATCGGCATATCTATCTCCAAGGCCAAGGAGACAACGAAGGATAGATGAAGAGTACCTTCGTCACTCTTCATCTCAGCTAATGAGATTTGAGGTCGATGTTCAAGGTAAGAGTAGTTAAATTTAGTTGTAGTGTTTAATTATTATAGTATGTATTAGTTAATTTTTGTTTTTAATTAGAGTTAATTTAAAGGGTTAATACCATGTTTAATTCATGTAGTCACTGTTTAATTTGGTTTTGGTTCCTCTAGTTTCCCTTTGTTTATAGTGTTAGTCTTTATAGTTTTAAAAGGATTTATGCTTTGCTTGGATGTGGAGAAAATATAAGAGGAAAGAAAACTAGGAGAAAGAATTGAAAGATAGAGGACTATAGATTAGTATTAATTTGCTTTGTGAATTCGATTGTAATCATTGCTAGGTTGATGGCTTTTATGAAAGGCGATTTTCTCATCACGCCAATCTCACTATCATTGCTAGATTTGACAATGAGAAGTGGAGCATCGTGAAGAAGGCGGCAAGGGTTGGTCGCTTTTTTTCCTTTTATTTTATAACAAAAATGCTATTGGGACCTTTGATGAGTTGATGGTATAAATTCCTACACTAATAAAAAATTGAATTTTTGTTTCTTCAATATATTGTAAATATTGTATTTAGTAATTTACTTATTTCCTTTTATTTAAAAAATTATCCACTTTTTATATATTTTTACCTAGTAAAATAAAACTTTCTTATATTTACTTAATTTCCTTTTTTTAATAATTATATGGTTTCTTGGTTAATTGTCATAAATTTTAGTCATTCTGAATCTTACTCATTTTCTTTCTTCTCTGTCTTTTTTCACCTATCTAACCATGATGGATGATAACAGTTTCTTTCTAGTTTTCTCTCTTCTTCTCATTTTCTTTCCTCCCAACTTTTATTTTTATCCAAGCAGAGGGTTAGACCAGCATTTAATGATGTTAAATTTTCATATGTGGCATTAACACCGTTGGCTTTTGCTTACATGGAGGGCTGAGGTGGATGATGAGCTCGAGATAAGAATTAAAAATGTATATTTAATTAAAATTATTAAATGATAACATGTAAATAAAAGAAATAATCCATAGAACAAAAACGTGTGCGGGTTGAGCCTAATTGAAAACTGAAAAGAGAAAGTTAGGGCATTGGTTCAACGAAGGTCAGCGGTCGTAGTAGCGGAGGTTTGTAAAAGATCAGCGGTGGTCTGCAAAGGTCTGGCGAACGGCTGTTGAAGAAGCTCCGCAGAGGGATCGTAGTCGGTCGAACGTTCGTCAAAGGTAAGGCGTTAATTTTTGTTGTTTTCAATTGATAATATTCTTGAATGCTCTTCAATCTTGTCTTCTACCCATCTTCAACCTTGTGTTTGATTTTTTTTGCAGTGAGGTTTCATGGGTTCTAGTAGAAGTTCATCCTCAAACAATATAGGCAGAAGGGTGGTGAAAGATTCAGATGTGGGGATGAAGTGATAGTTCTCACTTCATGGACAGAGCAAATCTATGGTAGGAGGTTTCTTAAGTGCCCAAATTATAAGGTTAGTGGATGATATGTTTATCTAATGATTTGACTGAGTTGCTGGGTTTTTATTTAATGAGTTTTATGGATTTGTCTGACATACAGGAACGTTGAGGGTGCAATTATTTTGATGGACCAACCGACAATCCTACTTTAGAGGAGCAGAAGAAGATGAAGGAATAGATGATGTTAGAAGGAGGTTGAAATTTCTGCAATTGGTCATCGTGTTAATGGTTTGGAAAATAAGTGTCTAAAGTTAGAGGGTGAAGAAGCTGTATTTTAGAATGTAGTTGAAATTTCTGTACTGGATTATTCTAATTGAAATGAAGACTATTTATTGACTGCAATCTAGTTATGATGAAAACAATTGTCATGCTTTACTTAAAACAGTCACAGCTTTGGAATTGCCTGCGCAGTGATGAGGTTCACTAGTCATGAGGATCACAAGCTTCCATTCACCTTTTATTCTCCTAAAAATAGGAGGACAATCTATGTAAGGCCGATCAGTAACTATTGCAAAATTTGTCTCCGTGTTATACCTGCTCACTTCATTGCAATAATCTCTCAACTTATGGTATTGCTCCTTAGAGTGGAGTGCCTTCAAACGATATGTCAATTCACCTCCTATTTGACTCACAAGCATTACCCATTCACATTCCTTTTGTGCACACTTCACTCGGCACCTCACCTTATCATTTTTTACGAACTTCACTTCACATCCGTTGAGTAGGGCATACTCACTAACTACATTCTTAAATTGCTGTAGTGAAGTGAACTCCATCCCCAACTGAAATTTAAACTCTTTGTAAATCTCTCTGAGGGATTCAATTTTTTATGCTTCACTTCAACCACTCTCGCATTCTCATCATCACTACGAACTTCTTCAATCTCCCCAGATTAATAATCAGATAACATAGCCAAGACATCCTCCTCTCTCACCTCAACCACGTTAATTTCTTTGGTCCCATTCATTATGTTCAACTATCATCAATTGTGAACTACCAACAATTTCATCTAGTACATCACCCAGACCAACATCAACATATTGCCTAAAATAGTCATCATCCATATCTTCTTCACTATTCTCTATGTCAGAAATAGACCCCTCTGAATTATCATTGCTCCACTCTCTCTACTCTACTGCTATCACCAGTATCTTTTCTAAATCCGTCTTTAACCAAGCATATGAATGCACATTAAATGCATTTGATGGAGATGAGTAACATGAGTGAAAATAAATCACCCGACTCAAGAAAACATTAAATGCATTTGATGGCAGTAAAATAAAATAAATCACCCGACTCAAGAAAATAATCAGTTGGCTCCAACACCACGTGACAAATTAGGGGTTTACTGCAGGGGACGAGGACCATATGGAAGATGCCACGTGGATGAGTTTGATGTGGTGCCGGAAACTGGACGTAACAGACTAACAGGTAAGTAGGCACTAGTAACCACCCTCCTGCAAGGAAAAGATTTCACTAACAGGCTGCATGAAGATCAGAGGAGGGTTTCCAAGAAATTATTGATGAGGCATGGAGGGATAAGGACTAGATCCGGAAAGTTAATTGTAACATCCTAAATTTTATTCCTAGAATTTAAATAATTTTAGGAAGAGATTAATTTATGGTAAATGGAATATTACCATGTAATTTATTAAATAAATAGAATTGATCCAAAGTATCATTTATAAGAACAAAGGAAAAATAAATAGAAACAAAGAAAAAAAGAATAGAATTGATTATTATTATTTTTTGATAAGAAGAATTTTTTTATTATAAGGATCAAACTAAAGAAAATCGGAATGTGATAAAAAAAATTATTATTATTATTATAAGGAAATAAAGAAAATCAGAATAAAAAAAAAAACGAAAGGCCCGTGGCCCATAAAAGTGCCAAAGGGGCCCTTGGGCCTTCTGCATATTGCAGACACATGAGTGTTAATTTAAACACCTCACCCCACTGGTCTTTCATCATTTCCAGAAAGGGAAAGTCCGAAACAGTGAGATCCAGTCTGCCATGTTTTTCTTTTCATCTTGGGCAATCTTTTGGGTTCATTTTGGTTTTTTTTTTTTTTTAAAAATAAAAAAAATCACTTCTTACAACATTGTTCTACTGTTTTAGCTCTTTCTAATAGATTTAGTTTTGAGGTGATTAGAGAAAATTTTTGGGTTAAAGTTTAGAGTAAGTGTAGAGTTTTAACAATATATAACCATAGGATTGTAGAAATATTTTAATAGTCAAGTTCTATGGGTTTAAATTTATTAATTAGTTGTCTTGAGGATTTAAAAATTTAATTTATATCTAAAAAACTTAGGACCTTTGATATATATATATATATATATATTTATTTTCACTGATTAAATTTGAGTTAAATGATTGATTTGGGTTTGTTGGAGATATTATTGGATCTTTTATGATTTATTTTTTGAGATTTAAGTTTAAAATTTGAAGTTGGAATTCTAATGGGATTTTAGATTTTGAGAATTTTGGGGTTTTTATTAAAGTAAGCTATTTGGGAGTTGAGGATTTGATTAAGTGAATTAAATTTTTAGAGAAAATAAAAACTTGTGTTAAAATGATTAGTTATGGTTTATGGGAGACTTGAGAATTTTCTTTACTTGAAAAGTACAAATTTTAACTATATATATAGAGCTAAGTTGTTTGAGTTAATGGAAATCTCAAGTCATGTTGAGATAATTAAGTTTGGCCTATAGTGGAATTAGAAACTCTAGAGGGGACGAAAACCCTAAGTTGTTACTTATACCCCACAATTAGTTGATAAACTAATATGTGGTGATTTTGACTTGTGTAGATTGATTTGTGATTGTTGCTGTTGAGTACGGGCTTTAATTGTGGTAATATTTCCTTACTTGCCGAAAGATAATCATTTTTCACTTATCATAGATGTTAAAGATATTTTGATATCATGAGAAATGAGATATTTCTATTGGTATGGCATACATATTCTTCATTTGAGAAATTTGTCTTGTGGGATTTGTGATTTTAAAATAAAATTTGAAAAGTACTGGAAAAGAGGATTTACCTTAGCTTGGTTATTGTTTTTGTAACAGCATGACCATGAGTAATCATGAGATAATCATATTACATGAGTTATTGTTGTGATATTAATTGATTGTGATGGATAAAGTGTAGTTAGAGAATAATACTTTCACATGATAAGACCTCTTATTAGTGTATATGGGGTTGGTTATTCGTCTTTGTTGGGATAGGCCTTTGTGGCTCATTCGTCTAGAGAGAAGGATAGGCTCTTATAACTTTTTCATTCTTAAGAAAAAGGAATAGAACCTTATGATTTGTGTGTGAGAAAAATGCTATCACATGATAAGATCTCATATTAGTGCACATGGGGTTAGTTATTCATCCCCATCGGGATAAGCCTACATTGCTCATTCGTCCCTGTTAGGATAGGCCTACAAGGCTCATTAGTCCTAGAGAAAGGGACAAGCGCTTGAAACTCTTTTCATTCCTAAAATAAAGGAATAGACCCTTGTATCTTGTGTGTATGTCTCCATAATAATGGAGATATGCCTTCTTAGCTTTTGTGTTTGCATACCTCATTTGGGAGACTCGAACGAGTTAATATGTATATTTATGGGATTATTTAAATGACATTATATAATTTGTTATTTGCTTTATCACTTGATATCTCACTAGTTGATATATGTATGATGAGTTGGAACTTTGGTTACTAAGGCTTTTATCTCACCACATTACTCTTAACATTTTCAAGTGATAGTTCTCATGATGGGACTTCAGGAGAGCTCTTGAGGCTTGATATTGTGATATCTATGTATAGCCTCTTATGTTCATTGATGTGTTGAAATTATGTATATTGCCACCCATATGGCTCATATTTTATAGAGTAAATACCCTTTTGGGTCTCTGACAAAAAACATGGACCCCTCTTTGGTACCTAACTAAAAATAACTCGTCCCGTCATCCTTGAGAAATCAAAAAACATCTCACGTTAGTTCTTCCATCAATTAGCTCATAACGGCGCCACTAATGTTGCTAACGTGTAACATGAGTTGCTCCACTCACATGCCACGGAGGAAGGCTAAAACGACGTCATCCCACCTGTCACCATCTTCACTCCTCAACAACCCGTGGAGGAAGGTTGTGTTTTGCATATGTAGAGGCAACTTTCAAATACCCAATGAAAAACAGAATTTTGTCCAAAATTCCTAAACAAGATCCAGTTTCTCCTGTGAATTCCTTTTCTAAACCATTACTATGGCGTATGAGGCATCTTATTTCTTCCTGTCTCCTCTTGAACCCTACATCGACTGTATCTCACCTTGGTGAACGAGATAGTAGAAACACCCTTCTCTTATAATCTTCAAACCCCTGTTTTGTGAACAATGAAATCATACGCTCCTTTTAGAATGCACTTCAAGCATTATTTTGCCACACTTTGAATTCAACTGCAGTAAGTATAATTGAAGAATCTTTGTATCACATCGATCTTAAACCTATATATTAATTAGGGTTTAATATACTTACACTCCAACTCGATCACAGCGATCTTGAACCTCAAAAACATCTTTGTATCAATTTGGTTCTGATCTAAATGTATCAATTTAGCGGTCCAAACTCAGAATCATCCATGAACTGAACAGGAAAATACCAATTTTACAGACTTTGGGGGTTTTTCTATGTCGGCAAATAGAGGATCCAATAGACACAGATTAGAAAACGAAATTTGGGCAGTATAATTGAAGAATATACCCATTTCAAATATGATAGCCTTAACTTAGATGATATGTAGAATTAACAAAATGAAGAATAAACTGTTTCGGATGACCAATGCAGGGAAAACGCATAACTGGGTGAAAATTTATCATAATCCCACCAAGAAAACAAAGCAATCAGCAAATCAAGAGGGAGCAGAGTTTGACAGGGATTACATAGCAAATTGTATTTTGATTTATGTCAGAGTTTGCAATAGTACTTAGCCTCTGCAGATGGGTTGCTGAGCAGAGTTAGTCCTTCTGTTTTTCATTGGGGATTTGGAAGTTGCCTCTGCAGATGCAAAACGCAGCCTTCCTTTGTGGGTTGCTAAGGAGTGAAGATGGTGACAGGTGGGACGACGTCCTTTTGGCCTTCCTCCGTGGCATATGAGTGGAACAACTCACGTTACACGTCAGCAACGTTAGTGACGCCGTTATGAGCTAACTGACGGAAAGACTAACGTGAGATGTTTTTTATTTCCCAGGGATGACGGGACGAGTTATTTTTAGTTAGGGACCAAAGAGGGGTCCGTGTTTTTTGTCAAGAACCCAAAAGAGTATTTACTCTATTTTATAAACTTTGATTGATTCATGTTTTGATTAACAATCGCTAGCTAATGGGCTAGTAGAAGGCCAAATGCCTTTATTTTTTTGATACAAGGCGAGGGGAGGGGGAATCGAACTAAGGACCTAAGGGGGGATACACATCTCAATACCATTGCACTACAAAGAGTGCAGGGTTTTCTTAAAATAATGATTGTGGATCCACATATGCATGTTTTGGATTTTTTTTTTTTTTTAATGTTCAAAATGTGTTTGCTATTATGTGGAAGATAGTTCCATTAATTGGGTTTATGATTGGATGTTATATTATGGGTTTTGAGAAACTCAAGGCCCAAGTGTTGTGGTCATTTACCGTAAAGAAGAGTTTGGATTGTGAAATGATTACAATGAAGTTTTATTATCCATGATAGCTTTTAAATATTTAGTTTGTCTCTTTATATTATGGATAAATTAACTTTGTGATTTAAATCCTTTTAATCATGATAGGTGTTTTTAAATGAGTTAGTTAAATTATTATCTATCATGGTTTGCTTCAATTTGGAAACTTTTTACTATTTCACGTGGTAGATCTTTTTTACTGGGTTCAGATCTTTCATATTTTGCCATAGTATTATGGATTATCTAGAGATTTTGAGTAAAGTATCTAGATAATGTAGTTTTAAGAAAAGGATTTTACATTAAGTAATCACTTTCAAGATAAGGTAACACGGTGGAATGATGATCATGTGGGCAGTATTCCAAAAAGGAAAAAGAAGTGGTGAGAAGGTTGGAAGGGATTGAGAAATGCAAGAATAATGGGAATCCTAATGGTTTACACAAGCTTGAGAAAAAAATTTGGGACGAGTATAATAAATTATTGTTGCAAGAGCTCATTTGGCACTAAAAATGGCATTGTCAATGGCTTCAAAGCTTCTACGGTCATCAAGTGTAGGAAGCAAAAAATCTTACTCTTCAAGATGAGAATGGCTCTTGGATCAATGACCCAAATGAACTCAAGTTGATGGCTAGTAGGTTTTATAAAGAATTATATACAAAAGATCCAAATGTGACAAACAGTCCAAGCTGGCCGAGTAACTTTCCTACCTTACAAGAGACAAAGCTAGCCCTTCTTCACAGAGTTGTGGATGATATAGAAATTAAAAATGCAGTTTTTGTAATGGAAGCCTCTTAGAGCTCAAGTCCGGATAGACTTAAAGCTCACTTTTTTCAAACTCAATGGAATAAAGTGGGTAAGCAAATCTGTGACTTGGTCATAAAGGCTTTTAGTTATTCCTCTATCATTAGGGAAGTCAATTAAACTAACATTGTTATAATCCCAAAGGTAAAAAGTCCAACCTCCCTGAAAGAGATGAGACCTACATCTCTTTGCAATCTTAGCTTCAAGATAATCACAAAGCTAATTGCAAATAGATTTAGGATTGTAATGGATCATCTAGTGGCTTAGGAACAAAGCAGCTTTATAGTGAGCAGATCCAACTGCAATAATATTATCATAGCTCAATAACTTATTCACTTCATGAGAACAAAGCCCGGCAGAAAGGAATATGTAGTGATCAAAATAAATATGAAAAAAGCGTATGAGAGGTTTGATTGGAATTTTTTGGAGCACGCATTTCAAAGTATTGATATATAAGAGGAGTTTTTTTTTTTTTTTTTGAAAAATAAAAGTTTTGGAGGGTTCGACATCGGGCCAACATCTCCCACTGCTGGCCAGTTTGAG
The DNA here is from genome assembly GCA_019022655.1 of Acacia acuminata. NCBI lineage: Eukaryota > Viridiplantae > Streptophyta > Magnoliopsida > Fabales > Fabaceae > Acacia > Acacia acuminata. Next base: position 81,772 of record JAFJYI010000220.1, on the reverse strand, counting down.
ATGAAAAAAGACCGTGGCTCTTTGAGAGCTTAATGGGGACTTACGAGATCGCTCTTTATCAAAACTTTCGGGTTCCCTTAAAACTTCCTAGCACAATTGGCAATGTGGGATCGAAAAAACATCCCTTTGGAACTTGAACAAATCTCTATACCATCTAATATTATCATAGCTCAATAACTTATTCACTTTATGAGAACAAAGCCAGGCAGAAAGGAATACGTAGCAATCAAAATGGAGTTTGATGTTTTTTTTGGAGAAACATTTCAATCAATCATGGCATGCGTTAGCACAACAAGCATGAGAGTTTTTTGGAATGGAGAGGAAAGACCTATCTTTTTTTCCATCAAGACGGTTCAAACAAGGAGATCTGTTGAGTCCATATTTGTTTGTGCTCAGTATGAAAAGATTGGGCCACCTTATTAAGCAAGAATGCGAGAGGAAACCGCACTAAAGATTAAGGAGGACACTATTACAAAAAACATTTTTATTGTATATTTTTTGTTTTTTGCCATTTTTTGGGAGACGTTTATGTGATAAAGGACGTTGTAAGTTTTAAATTTATCATCTTTTTTTTTTACGGACGTTTTATATCACTTTGTTTTTTTGTAAAAAACGAACTTTGTAAATATGTACTTTCAATATATTTTTTTTAAAAATAGACTTTAGAAGTCTACTTCGTATAAAAAAATAAAAAAAGTTTTTTTTTTCCCTTGGGGGGATTGGAATCACCTCCGATATTTAAAAAAAAAAAATGCCTCTATAAATTTATTCCATGCAAATAAACACCAGAAATACATCTTTTTTTAATCAATAAATTTAAATTTACAACAGTAGGAATTCTCATCTTAACTGAAAATTACCATCTCATTAAAAAATCATCTATAAAATTATTCCAAACAAATAAACACCAGAGGCAATGTCACCCCTCGTTAAAATTGCTAAATTTGATTGTTAAATTTGACATTTATATATACGCATGGCATTCAATAAATGACACCTCATCATCCCTGATGCCAACTCACTCACTCTATCTCCTGTAACTCTTCCTTCTCTCTCTCTCCCCTTCGATTTTCACCGGTAACCCTCACCAAAGAACCAGAGAGCGACTGAATATGAACAATCAACAAGAAAAAAATTTAACAATTAGAATTCCCCAATCAAAATCAAAACTAAATCAACCAAAAATTTGTATGGAACCTCGATCAGAACATGTAACTTCCTATGACTTTGAATGGAACAACACAATTCCAATCGGCAAAACTGATAATTTAATTGTACAAGGATTCTACCAGCATAATGATATTTACCCAGAATTTGATTTTGTTCTCTTATTCTTCTACTGCTGCATATTACGAGCAATGTCAATATAGATGCCTGATCAACCATTCCCAGAAAATCCTTGACGATGAAAAATATTTCCATAAGATTCCCTGCTTTTTATCTTGTGAAGCTCCTCCTTGATAATACTCTGCTGTCTTCTTCTCAATCTGCATCACTTGCCAGCTATGCATTTTAGAGTCAGACTTTTTCACTGAACAGTCAACGTTAGGGTTCCATCTAAATATGTCGACATTGCTATACTTTTTGTACCAGGGTGACATGCTTTGAAAAATATTTCCGTGTATCCGGCGCTCCTTCGAAAAAATTTTAGGGGCAAAAATGTCCTTCAACAATTTTCCACAACTATAATCTCATCAATCACAATTCATGACTTTCCTAAATAAATATGTTTTCATGTAGAACTAGAACTTTGTCAATAGTTACATAAAAGTAGATTCATGATGAAAAGTCATAATTTAGAACCTATGGCCTCATGCCTCCTTTATTTGCACTCCATTGCGTGTATAGGGATAGTGCAGTTTGTTTCTGAAACAGTGTATGAAAAAAAAAGTCATGCTTCTTCGGATTTTAAATTTAAGACCCAATTGATTTTTTTTTTTAAAAAAAAAAACTAAGAAAACTAAATAGATTACTTAGCAATAGTATATATTGTATATTATTAAATTATATATTATTTTATAAATCAGATAAATTAGTTTAGAAAAATAAAATAAAAATAAGTATTTTAAAGTAGTTTATTTAGATTTCTTAATCTCTCTAAAAAAAAGTCAACGAGTCTTATGTTTAAAATTGGATATCGTATTTCGCATATAATAAAATTTATGAATAGTGTAACCCATTTATCATACATCATGTAAGCAATTACAAGAAAATGTGTCTAAATTCATGTGTTCGTGTTGATTGGACTGAAAGGTAATGAAAAGCCTTATACTTGAACTTTGGTACTCAAGAATATGCACGAAGTTGATTAGATTTGATTTTGATTCTACTTTTATAAACCAGTCCTCAAGAAGAGGAAAGAAGACAGACTCGCTTACAGGACATGTGACCTTTCTTAGTGTGATCATGGGCAGTGTGTAGTTCTACTAAGGGAATATCATGCTTTAAATTAATTATCTACGTCATCGAATTTGATTCAAACTGAAGATGTCCTTGAGCTACAAACAACAGTATTAGCGTACTAGAGATTGGAATCTCATGCTCAAAATAGAGAAGAAAAAGCCTGATACAGCATATGACAATGGAACATTACATTTTCCTCCATATGGTTCATCTTTATTTCTTATTATATTCAAAAGATTTGGGCCTTAAGCATTAGGGCCCATTTAGTATGGGGAAGATTTAAGGAGGGAAAGAATTTAAAAGTGATAAAGGAATGGAAGGGAAGATTGAAAGGGAAATTAAAAAGTTGAGCTGTTTGGTAGACATGGGAAGGGAACTTAAGTTGATGAAAAATGAATTGTTTGGTATGAAGAATTGAGGGTTAGTTAAATGGGAATATGAGGTGAAATACAAAAAAAGCCCCTATATTAAAAAAACAAAAAAACAAATGTGAAGTTTCAGTTCTGGTTTTTTCGCAGTGGGAGAACGATGAACCCTAACCAGATGGCGTCAATGTGCAGATTGAAAACGGAAGTAGACGTGCATGCGAAATTGAATTGCGCCGACAATGGATTCGCGATGTTTAGAAGTACAACGCACATGATTGGAATTAGAAGGTGAGAACAGATAACGATGAAACTGGTTGCGAAAATAGTGACAGAGGAACACTGGAAAAAATAGCAAACCTTTGAACCCAATTGATGCATTCGTAGAGAATGGAAAAATGAATGAAAATAAAGACAACGAAAAAAACCCTGAAAAGTGTGAAGTCCATGAAGAATTGGAGTTCCTTCGTTAAGGAAAACTGACTGAAGCGATGAATAATGAAATTTGGCATTCCCACAATGAAAAGCGAAAAAGAACCGATTGCTTTTGATTTACCTAACTCATCAAGACAAGAATGATAGGAATGGCTTCTTTTATTTGCTCAAACCGACACCTCGAATAGATATGAAGAAAAGGCAAACCGACAAAGTGAATAAAATTTTACAAGCAAATTGGCTTCAAGATTTTAATATAGCCAGACATAAGATTAAAATAAATAGATGTGTGACGCTAGTGCACCCTTTCATGCAAGAATCTCTTTTCATCCATCACTTGCTACGAACATGTCAGGGCATCTCACCTTTTAAAACTTATTTCAAGTTGACACTTTCAATTCTGCAGTAAGCAAAAGCACAGGAAAAAGAAACTATGACCTCTTTCAATTGTTCTCAACAACTATGAAAAATTCAATTTTCGTTGGATTCAGTTGTCCAAACTTCATTGTATAATTCTCAAATTGGGTGCAATTCAGGCTCTAAATTGAAAAACAAACCAGGGAGGTAGGGGTTAGAACTCAGAACATGTGGGCAACCCTTTACAAAGGGGCTAAGTTACTTAAATAATTCCACATCGAACAACAATAATGACCTCTTGCGTTATGCTTCAGGCACGTAAACAAAACATGTGCACTTGTGAGGATGGAGAAGAAGATAGAATGACCGATTCCACAACCATATCAAAGATATTTGTTTGAGAAATATTAGCTTAAAGAAGAAGATCGTAGAGTGAACCAATATAATGCACACAAATGTAAAACAAAGACATATTGATGCGATAGTGTATTAAAACTCAAATGGCCAATTGACACTAATTGAAGCGATGAATAATGAAAGTTGGCATTCACAATTGCCTAAAAACAGGGAAGACAATGTAGCATTACAAGTCACATGGCTAATTGAGGCAAACTTTTGACAGATGGAATCAATGAATATAATGAAATTTGGCCTTCTCAAATGCTTCATAAGACATATCAAATAACTGTTGACTCAGAGTACTTTCGAGCAAAGCTACTACGTTCGAACTCAATCACCCACATGTCAGGCTGTGATGTAACTGTGAAGTAACTGGGAAGGACACATTTACGTTCAAACGTAAATGGGAACAAATGGGACGCGTTCGAACGTAAGTGACAGAGGCGACATCTGTGCTAAACCAGATACCTAACCCTGTACAAATAAGACCATAGCAACACAAGACATACAGTAACTTTGAATTATGTGAAACATAAAATGCGGACGTAACAAAGGTCCTTTTAATTTTCATTAACTTGTTCATGATTTACATTCCACATTGTTGCTGCATATACATTTCACAGACCACAACAAAGACAAAACATTTTCAATTACATTGACGAAAGACACAAAGTGTATCCCATCTCTAACTCTAAATTTCCTAAGTTAATATGGTCTACACTTTGCTGTCCTAAACATACAAAAGGCAGACTTGTCCCAAAAAGTGAACGACACCCCTGCATCATAGATGGCTATACAAAAGACTACAGAAATTAGGCCAATCTGTATTGCATATGGCTACAAAAAAAGACAGTTTCAAGGCCATTCGAGCTATATATATATGGCTATACAAGGTCTACTGCTGCAACAAGGTTCAGACCCATGATGTCTTAAACTCAAGAGGCATCTTGTAAAATGACCTAAGGAGTTTGTCTCACGCTATTATCTTCATATGAGCCAATTTCCTCTCATTAAATGTGAGATCTTCAAGTCAAGAAGCTCCATGAACATCATCCCCCTTCGCATCAAGGTCTGCTTGCCTTTGTTGTGTGGACATTCGATTCCCCAGTTTTTCAAAGACAGTCACCATGGTCTTGTCAAGCGCTATTACTGTGTCTCTCAAAGCCTCAGCGATCACTTCTAAATGGTTAAGTCGGCGCTTCTTCCTAGGACACACAACAAATTTTGGGGAAGCACCAAACAGAACTCAGATTCTCGAGTCTCCACAGCTAATGGACAAAACAACAACAAATGCGCATACCCACACACGAACCACTTTCATTTATAACACAGCACATTTTAATGACCACATTTATTATAACAAAGATGCCTTGTACCAGCTGCCTCTCTCTTTTATTAACAAAACCTCACTCCCATTAACCCACAACATGCATATTATTCGACCAACCTTCAGCTACAAACTCACATACCCATCGACAACTCCATACCCATCAACACAGAAAGAGACGAATGTAAACAAATGAATAGGGGGCATCAACAACAATGGATAAAACAGCAAACAATTCTCATACCCATCGAAACTCACCTGATTTGCACCTGCGTCCAAGTTGAGCTGCGTCTCCAACTCCAGTGTCTTCAATTTCAGGTTCGCGGCCTTCGTACACCTAAACCCACGAATGCCTTTTTTTTAATAAAAATGTGCACTATACAGGGGCTTTTTTGTCCCAAATTTCACTCTCCCGGGAACGAAATCACTATCTTGCCAGATTTGGAGGGATTAAACTTTGCCCCATGTGTGGGAAGATGGAGGTCAAAGTGGGAAAGGCATTTTCCAGACAATGGCGCGCCAAACAGATTTCTCCCGTGGGAAGACACTTATCTTCCCTTTCCCTTTGCCAAAATCAGCATACCAAACAGGCCTTACTCTATCCTTGTTAAATTTAACTGCTCAAATGTTTTGCTTCTGTGCATATACAACTCCACTTACTGAAGTCGGCATGTAATGTCTCTAGTAAGTAGAAACCATCCATTTTACAAGTACCTATACTTTTCCTCAAATTTTAAAACAATACCTATATATTTTCTTCTTTTTATTAAATAATTTAATTTTGCTCTATTAGCACTAGCATTGTTAGCATATGTGTAGGATAAGAGAAGCTGCTATACATTGAGTCTAATCTAATACAGCATAAGACATATTAACATGTTGGGTATGATTTTTTTTTATGGTCAAGATCATCCAAACACATTTTTTATTAGCACAGGCTGGGAATTAGTAATACAATGAATAGTCCTGCTTTCATTCATAGTCTTAAAAATTTGTCTGCCAAGAATTCACCTTGCAACCTCCATTACCAGAAAACGACTTCTCTAGTTTTGACTTTGAATATAAGAAGTTTGGTATATAGTGAGACGCAACTTGAAAAAGACCACACTGACTAAACAATAAGGAGCAAAATAAAATCCAATATCCGTCTCTATCAGACAAGAGGAACAGATTAATTCAACAGGACAATACATCAACCAATGAACATGTGAAACAGGGATAAAACAGAGTACCAATTATTAGACAAATGCATGGATTCTCTGACCACAGACAAAGCTCTCACTTTAGCGGACGCTGGGCAGCGCAAGCTCCCACCGGACAGACCACCGGTTGAGGGGCATGATGAGAGGAAAAAGAAAAAGAAACGTGAAGATGTCCCCCAAGCCATTATGGACGAAGCTATGTCAGACAAAGAAATAGAACAATCTTCTGAAAAAAGCAAAAACTCTGAAAGCAATGTAATGAGAGACAAAAAGGAAGGGAGCACTTCTAAGTTCTCATCCTATCGTGCTTCCCTGCTGGGATTTAATGGAGTTGCTCACAGTGACTATATAATGGAAGATGATGATTTGTTTGCCGATGACAAAGAAATATGTTGGAAAATTCCAGAGCCGTCAGACGAGATGAAGAAACTAATGGAAGCATACCCGGTGGTGCCATGCACTGAAGAAGAGTATAATGAATGGTGTGAGCCCTGGAACTATGCTCTCATTGTCACTGTGCTTGGCAGGAGGTTCAACCTATATGTTCTAAGAGATCTCTTGATAAATCTATGGGGGTTTTCAAGTTTTGAGCTTATTGATTTGCCTAATAACTACTTTGTTGTTAGGTTCCAAGATCAGGATTTATGGAGGCCTCACTATAGGAAAGTCCTTTATGAAGGACCATGGGTGATCAAGCAACACTGTGTCATTGTCCAACGCTGGACACCCTATTTCAACCCATATCAGAATGCTTTAGGAAGAGTTGCCACCTGGGTTTGAATTCCGGATGTTCCAATGCATTTGTATAACGAGCATTGTATCTCTCGATTAGGGGACGGGATTGGGCGCACATTGAAGGTGGACATGAACACACTACAGGACTGTCAGAATGCATCCCCAAAAATTCAAAGAGGGAAGTTCGTGCGAATTTGTGTAGAACTAAATCTTCAGAAAAAGCTTGTTCCTAAGGTGATTGCAGCCGATTCTATTTTCAATGTTGAATATGAGGGACTTACCCTTATTTGTTTTGCCTGTGGCCGGTTTGGGCATAGGAAAGAACGATGTCCACATAGCTGTTCGGCATCTGAATCACTGCAAGAAAGGGCGCAGCAACCTCCACCTCTGCAACAGCCCCCAAGTCGCTTGTCAGTGAACACGCCGGCGGTGACCACTGAAGATCAGTTTGGGCCGTGGATGTTGGTAAGTCACCAGACGAGCCGTGGTCGACTGCAGCAACGGACGGATTTTAGAATTGGGCAACATCAGTCATCGGGTTCAGTAGCAAGGACGGTGAAATCTTCCACGTACGGACAGAAGTTGCGGTTTGCAGTGATTGAGGATTTGGAAAATCTGGAGAATCAAGAAGCTACCTTGGCGAACTACTCCGTCGTACATTGAGCTGTTCAATTGGATGTCAGAAAGGACAAATCCCATCTGCTGAAGTCGTCGGTTCAAGAGAGGGGGAAGGATACAGCTGGAAAAGTCTCGGTCAAGGGGAGTGATTTTAATTCCAAGACAAAAATCCAATACAGGCCAAAAACGGTGGGCCAATCCGTGACTGGACTAGACAGGAAAAAGGAAGGGAAGAATCAAGTACTTGGGTCGATGGAGGGTTCTCACGCGAATGGGCCAGAAGTGTTGGCTGAAGGAAGCAAGCAACTGGTGACAATTGACATTGGGCCTAGTATTGTCCATGGAGGTATAGATAATTTAATAATGACACTGGGCCTAGTATTGGTCCTATGAGTGCGCTGGGCCAACCTGAAAGGGCTTTGGTTCAAATTAATAATGATACTACTAACACCAATGATTTATCCTTATAGGTGGGCCACAAAAAAACCTCTAGTAAAAAAACAAAAGGACAGCGTATACACAATATTGTTCATGGAAGCATGGATAAATTAGCACATCAAATAAATGAGGCTAAGGAGCACTCACCTATGGAGCAAAATCAAATATTGCCCCAGCTTAGCTCCACACAACCACCAGACCATTGGGATCCCAATGAGGATGTGGCCCCTGAATTCATGGAAGCAAATGGAAACTTTTGTAGCAGAAACTCAATGTGAGCAGCAGTATGGTGCAGAGGTGGAGCACTCCAGGTAAGTATTTCTAACCACATCTTTTTAATTTAAAATTTTAATGATTATAGCTTCTTGGAATTGTATGGGGGCTGGTAGCCGGGCCTTCCCTTTAACAATTAAAGAATTATTGATAAATATCATGTTAATATTCTCTGTCTTATGGAACCTCGCATCAGTGGGTATAGAGCTGATAAAGTGTGTCGTAGGCTTGGATTTACTAATTGGATTCTTGTGGAATCTAATGGATTTGCGGGTGGTATTTGGATCTTGTGGAATAATGACACGTTTAATGTTTCATACCTTACCTCCAATACCCAATTACTTCATTGTCAGGTTACAGAGATTAGTACCAACACTTTGAGTCTGGTTTCTGTCGTTTACGGGGAAACTAATTTAACTGGTAGAGCTTCATTATGGAACTCCTTACGTGCGCTCAATACTAATATTAATCTTCCCTGGATTATTTTGGGTGATTTCAATGCTTATCTATCCCCAAATGACAAGCTTGGTGGGGCTGACCCCCCTTGGGCCTCAATGCATCAATTTCGAAATTGCATTGACGATACTGATCTCATTGAAGCCAGGATTCAAGGCGCTGGGAACGTCATGGTTTAAAAGAACGGTTGGATTGGGTTTTCACCAACCTCAATTGGCTCAACCATGTCCCCAATTTCAACGTTCGTCATGAACTTAAATTTAAATCTGATCATAAAGTTGTGGTGGTGAATTCTAATCCGACATCTCAAAGAACTAACCGCCAGAATCGTTTCTCTTATCAAATCGCTTGGTCTTTAGAAGATGTTTTCAGGGATATCATTAAAGATGCTTGGCATGAGAAAGACTAGATTCAAGGGTTGCAAAATTTCCAAATCTCGGCTCGGGATTGGCACGATAATCAAGTTGGAATTTCTCTAAAAAGAAAAAGGAGTTGATTCGTAGATTGGAGGGAATTGACAGAAGCAGAAAGGCGAATTTACAAACTGGGCTTTATAAACTTGAGAAAAAAATTATGGAATGATTATCATAAAGTAGCTACCTAGGAAGAAATCTTCTGGTTCCAAAAATCTAGATGCAAGTGGCTTCAAGGGGGTGGCAGAAATACTCGCTTTTTTGATGCATCCACCATGATTAAAAGGAGGAAACAGAGAATCTCAGCCATTCAAAATGATTCAGGGGAGTGGATTAAGGATCAACATACTGCAAAAATGATGGCTCATGATTTCTTTTTGAACCTTTATTCTCGAGATGCCTCAGTCAGAGATCCGAGCGACTGGTACTCAAATTTTCCTTTAATTAATGCTCATGAGTTTAACATGTTGACGAGGAAAGTTACGAGGCTTGAGATAAAAAACGCTACCTTTGCTATGGGTGCTTTTAAAGCTCCGGGTCCCGATGGTCTCCAGGCTCACTTCTTCCAATCTCAATGGAACGTCGTGGGATCCAAAATATGCGATTACATCGAAGAGTGTTTTGAAAACCCCTCCAATATGATCAATATCAATAAGTCCAGGGTCGTCCTCATACCTAAGGTTGACAATCCCTCTACGTTAAGGGATTTTCGTCCTATATCCCTATGCAACGTGAGCTTCAAAATAATTACTAAGGTCTTGGCTAATAGATTCAGGGGTGTAATGAGCAATATTATTGGACAAGAGCAATGTAGCTTTATTGCAGGCAGATCCAGTTGTGACAACATCCTAATCACCCAAGAGATCATCCATTGTATGAAAACGAAGGGTAGAAAGAAAGGATATGTTGCCACTAAGATCGACATGGAGAAAGCTTTTGACAGACTGGATTGGGGATTCATGAAGAACACGCTTACTTGCCTAAATTTGCCGGACAACCTTGTTAATCTTATTATGGCATGCATCTCAACAACATCTATGTCAATTCTCTGGAATGGTGAGGAAAGCCCGTGCTTTGCCCCTTCTAGAGGAGTCAGACAAGGTGATCCTCTCAGCCCATATATTTTTGTTTTATGTATGGAATGCCTTGGTCACTTTATTAAAGCTGAGTGTGAGGCTTGCCGCTGGAAACCTTTTTCCTTCAAGAGACGTGGTCCTCATATCTCCCACCTTTTCTTTGTTGATGATCTCATTCTCTTTACAGAAGACACTCCTCATCAAATGTCTGAGGTCCGTAAAGTGATGCAGAGTTTTTGTGAAGTCTCGGGACACAGAACCAATTTAGAAAAATCCCGCATGTTTTGCTCCTCAAATGTGAACTTCAATAAAGCTCTTGAGCTAAGCCAATTGCTTGGGGTAGGGATTGCGTCGGATCTTGGAAAATATCTAGGGGTTCCGATAATTCATAAGAGAGTTACTAAAGCCACTTACTATCCCATCATGCACAAAGCTAAGAAGAAGTTGTCAGCGTGGAAGAGTAAATTAACTATTGCTAGTCGCTCTGTGTTGATTAAATCTATCTTGGCCTCTCTTCCCAGCTACTGTATGCAATCTACCCTCCTTCCTATTTGTACTATCAATGAGCTTGACAAGATTTCGAGAAATTTTCTTTGGTCCCAAGAGGAGGATATTAAAAAGATGCATCTTATTGCTAGGGACAAAGTCACTCAAGCTAGGAAGCAGGGGGGACTTGGCTTCAAAAACCTTCGTCGCCAAAACAAGGCTTTCATTATGAAGCTTTGTTGGAGCCTCTTGACGAAAAAGCATGATCTATGGGTTCAATGTCTTTAGTCTAAATATAATTGTGGCGACTGCCCTATTCCCAATGTCTCCAGGAAAAGGAACTCATCCTCTGCTTGGAAAGCGATTGTCGAAGTCTGGGATAAGTTCCTTAGTGGAGTAGGGAGAAAAGTTAATAACGGGCCTACAACCAAGTTCTGGCACGACCGCTGGCTCCCTATTGATCGTCCTCTGATTGCCTTTGTCCTGAATCCTTCTCTTGTTAGCGAGAATGAGATGGTTCGTGATCATGTGTTGGTAAATGGAAGATGGGATACTGTCAGGTGGCAGGGCGTTTTACCATCCTCAATCATACGTATTGTCTCTAAAATGTGCCCCCTTCCAGTAATCTCCCTGACTGCTTCTCCTGGAGAGCTGCGAAGGATGGCGGATTTTCTGTTAAGTCTGCTTATAATTACCTCTCTGATCAGGGGGGAATAAGGGAGGATAGCTTCTGGGCCACCTTGTGGAAATGGCAGATTCCAGAAAAAGTTAAATTCTTTATGTGGCAGGTTAGTCATGAGAGACTTGTCACTAACTCTCTTAGAGTTAGAAGAGGGCTCACTAATGATAACCTTTGCCCCTTTCCATGCAATAGCGAGGAAAATGTGATTCAAATAATCAAAGATTGCACAAGGGCAAAAGATCTGTGGCAGCAAATTTTAAAGCCTAACTATTTTTCTCAGTTTTTTGCAGGTAACTTGCAGGCCTGGCTTAATTGGAATACAAATCACAACCCTGGAACAGGAAGATTTCAGAACTTCTCTTGGCCAAGAGTCTTTAGTTTGGGGTGTTGGATTCTTTGAACAACGAGATACAAATTCTTCTTTCAGGGCGAGATCACGAATACCAGGGAGATGCTTCATTTTTGTAATTATCTTCTAATGGAAAATATAACTAATCAAGCTCTAACTCATCAAATTTTCCAACTTGGCACGTACAGCAAAGAATCTTGGACTCCCCCTCCTGTGGATGCGGCTCGCATTGATGTGGACGGATCGGTGCACTATCAACACCATACAACTTGCGGAGGAGTGATAAGGAACTCTCAAGGTCAATGGCTGATGGGATTTCAAAAGTCTCTTGGGTTACAGACGGTTATTGAAGCTAAGCTTCACGCAATTATGGAAGGGCTAAAAGTGGGCCATCAAATGGGTTTTCAGAAAATTCTACTTTACTCTGATTCTCTGGAGGCCGTTAACATCCTCATGAGAGACTGTTGGATTGATCACCCACTTAGAGACATTATTGGGGACATTAGAGACCTCCTTCTCCGAGATTGGAGCGTCGAGGTTTGCTACACGTCAAGAGACAACATTACTTGTGCGAACTATATGCCAAAACATGGTCATGGTGCTCCAGATGGTGCGGACGTGGTTTTAATTCCAACAGTTCCAAGTGGCTATCTCGAAGGGTTTTTGAAGGACCAAGTGATCTGTGAATCCCTGTACTTTATTGTATCATGGGCTAGACTATCATAGTCTTATCCCTCAAACTCTTTCAAGCTTCGGCTTGCCTCTTTGTCTCAAAAAAAAAAAAAAAAAAAAAAAAAAAAAAAAAAAAAAAAAAAAAAAAAAAAAAAAAATTATTAGACAAATGCTAATACCTTGCAGGTAAAAATCTGCAAGCTTAGATTCATTCAGTTTAGCTTCATTGACCAAAAATAAAATGACAACCAGAATCAGAACCCTTCATCACCCACACGGCCCATTAAGAAAACAAGACCGCTAACTGCTCAAAGTACTTCATTGGGTGTAAACAGATACATTGAAGAGCAAATAAATGCTTCAGAGTTCATATTACATACTGCAGTGTGTGTGTATCACCAAGGAATTACTGATTACTTTAATGAATTTACATGACCAAAGTCTGTCAATACAACAGTATCAAAATGGAAGTTTTTACATTAAATTATAATAAAAAAAAAACAAAACAAAACAAATTCTATATCCTTTCCAAGTGATATTTGGACAAAAATTAACCATCCAGATTCCTGCATCATCAAAACTATTTCTAGTCTGCGGTCAAATCCTACTTCCCACTCTTACCATAGCTGTCTTTTAAGGTCACAGTCCGATTAAAAACAAGTTTTTCAGAAGTCGAGTCCTGGTCAACCACAAAATAACCTGGAAATGCAGATGCAACAATTGTAAATTACAGTAAGAAAGACGAAAATTCTAATATCTACCTTCATGCATTATGTAGCGTGCTCATATTTGTGAAGTGAGACATTACCAGGCTTATACAAACTTTATAATACCTCCCAACATATGCATATTATTCCAACCATGGCACAATCCCCTCACCCTCCCCGTGTACTCTTGCTTCAAAACACTAGCAATCAAAATTTTCGCATTCTTTTAAATGAATCCAGAACTTAACTATAGTCAGACTACTTTTGTTATAAATGAGTTAGCACCTTCAAAGTCGCAAGTCACAATTATTTTAGATTCTAACTAATTTAGGTTTGGCATTGGCCCCAGCAAGATTAACCTTCAAGCTTAGGGTAACTCAACACATTGGATTCTAGTAGTAGATATAATTTCAAGATCACTGACGATAATGAAGGGGAATTCAATAAAGAACATAAAAAATTAATCTAATGCAATTGCCAACATACATCTAGCCTACAGGAGACCGACTTTTTTTTTTTCTTGAGTCTTTAGTTATGTCTGAGTTTTAGTGTTGAATATTTTAGGTAATTCTATAGAATGTGTTCTCACTCCGAGTAACTGGAGAAACCGGGAACATAGCTAGTATTTAATGCACATACTGCACTAATTGACAAGTGAATTAAGGTTAGAAAGTAGGTCTTCCTCAATCCCACAAGGAATGGAATTACATATAAGAGCCTTCAAACTATATTTTAGGGCAAGTATTCTAGGTTTCCATAGTTACCTTGTGTAATATCAAACCTTTCTAAGACTAGTGAAATTGGAGTCAGTATAGGCACCAGCTGATGCGTTATTAGAGATTAATAAGACCGCATTCATATCATGTAAAGAACTACTCTATGGCTTTTGCTTTAATATTAATTTGCACGGCCCAAGCAAGACGACTAGTTATTATATAGTGACATTCAAATATAAGGAATCAAAGAAGGTTGCCAAATTTACCTATTCTTTCGAATTGGAACCTCTCACCAACTTTTGCATTTCGTAATGAGTCCACACCATATGCCCTCGGAATTACAGTTTTGGAATGGGGGTTTAGATCACCAAGCCAATCATCGAGTTCAGCCGGATTCTATTGCAGTTATTAGAATAAACATAGCAGTCAGCTCTAAAATAAAACAGAAAGATAATTTGATTGAGGTCAAGAAGATGAAAGATGGCCAACCTCCGATAGGAAAAGCTTTTCAAACAATCTCACTTCAATCCTCAATGGATCAACTCCAGGGGAAGGTTGAGGAACCCAGTGAAGAACACCCTATACATCAAGATTTATTCATGAATAACCAATATTATCACACAAACTCCAAGAAAGCATTATCATTAACATGAAGGTTTAGCAAAAATAATAAACCTTAGGCTTTGTCTTCTTTGAAGGATCATATTCAGCATGGACTTCTAAAATTGTCTCATTGTCATCAGCTAAGATAACTTCAGTGCACTTTATAGGAAAAGCATATCTGCACAGAACAAAGATTTGAATATTGACCAAATAACTTCTCATGTACAAATGTCAAAATATAATCTGCACCTTGTACCAACCTTAGTATCACTGATTTACCAGGAGCAAGGCCATAATAGTCTTTGGAATCTTTCATCCGAAAATCTGAACTTTCAATGTATACAACATTGGTAAACGGAATCTAAGGAAAAAAAAAAAAAAAAAGAAGCAAAATCAGTAATAATGTCATCTGTAAAAATGCCAAGTTCAGAAAATCATATTGAAAGTGGATATGGTTATATAGATTAATATGGTAGGCATTGGTAATAGCGGATGAACACTAATGGTATGTTTGGTATGAGGGATTTGGAGGAATGGGAGGGAAAATTTTTATGAGGTGGATTTAAAAAAATTGAAGTGGGGTTACAAAATTTTAATAAAGTGAATATGAATGATAAAAGAGTAAGAAAAATGAATTAAAAATTGTTAACCCAACTTCTCTCATTTTTTTCTAATCCGACTCAATTTTTCCTCCCCTCCCCTCCTCTCCCCTTGTACCAAACAAGCCATAAATAGTAAATACAATTAGTATAGTCAAAGCAAATAGGATGGAATGATATATTGGTTTCCAGAAAATCAAGCTCACCTTGTAGAGAGCAGATGCATCATCAGCCTTGGCATCTGGCCATCTCTTTGCATCCACCTCTATAGTTGAGTTGGCTTCCAGATTAGTAATGACAACCTGAAAAAAATAATAAAAAGCAGCTTTTCACTTATCAAACTCAACAGTATGCTTTAGAAGAATTAAACCAAGACATGTGTACCTTGAGCGGGTGCAGCACAGCCATTGTGCGAGGAGCTTCCCTATTCAGCTCTTCCCTAACATGATACTCAAGGCGCTCCACAGATATTAAAGTGCCATCACTGCACCAAAATGATCTCTTTTAAAAACAAAACTAAACATATCCACATTCATATATCCAGTCAAGTATCCTCTTGAATGCATATTCAGAAAATAACTATTCATTTCTGGCAAACAAAAATGAAAACTCACCAAGCAAAACTTATTCCAAACATACCAGGGTGACATTAAGCAATGAATAGCTATCTAGACAATATTCTAAATATCTTTCCCATGAAAACCAGCAACTTCTATAGAAAAAATTTGTATAAGCGTTCTCTTCTTTTTAACTTTTCACTTAGATCAAACTAGCAAGGTTGTCTACACTGATGTCATCTTAGCTATTTACACTTCACCAGCGCATAAACATTTTTAATTATGCCTTCAAAATTTTAATTCTTCATTATTATTGTTATTATTCTTTTATAAAACTTCATTAGACCTTGTTAAAGTATATCAAAATTTTCATTCATCAAAAAAAAAAAAAAAAAAAACTCCATAAGATTTATGCTTCAAATAAAATTACGAATGCCAGCATTTGGCATTTTCTGTATTAGTTTTTCCCATCTCAACTATGAAGCGAAAAATAAATACATAATAGTCACTATTTTATAACTGTTTTTCAATGAGACAGTCTGGCAGAGGAGGTGTCAATAATATTAACACTTACATCATTTCAAGAAACTTGATATGAAATTAAAGAGTGTTGATTAGTGGAGTACAGTTGTATATTAGAATGCAAAATACTACAAATTTACCCAACAAAATAAATTGTATTCCCGCTCAACATGACTGCCATAAAATTTCCACCATAACATCATCATCAGAGTTTACAGATTAACAAAAACTTTGGGTGGGTTAATTTCTTAAAGCAATGTTACATTATATATTACATAATATATTATATATACATATACGGTTACCAGAAAGAAAAATATGAAGAAATAGAGGGGGTTTTGGTCAGTTCAGACTGCAATCAATTTGATCAAATAAGAGTTAATAACCAGAGCAAATGACAGCAAAACTTTCAAAGTCATGTAAATGTATTATTTCAAACAATTGATGTGTGAACTCCGAATAAATGGGCAAAATATATCAAGTGATTTTTGTCTCTGCTAAAAACTAAAAATTTTATTTAATATAACTAATTCTCATGCATGAAGGTGGTCACACAAATAAATTAGTTCTGTATGCATTCATATCCTACCTTCTAGTGATTCCAATTCCTCGAACAAAGGCATTAATTGCGGTTGGAGACATGCCTCTACGCCGCAAACCTGCTAGTGTCATTAAACGAGGATCATCCCAACCATCCACCCACTTCTCCGTCACAAGACGATTTAGCTTTAACAGCAAGAAATAATAAAAAAATCAGGGGCACAAAAAAAATGTTATGAACAAAATTTAACATATTCAAAACAATTTCCTCACCTTGCGCTTTGACATAACTGTGTTAGAGATATTCAACCTAGAATATTCCCAGACATAAGGTTGGTAGACTCCCAAAGCATGCAATAACCAATAGTATGATGCACGACGAGTCTCAAATTCAAGTGTACACAACTGCATGACATGCATAAACTGACTAAGACAACATGACACTTGGAAAGATAATAGATTATACACTAAAGTGGCAAACATTTGAACATGAGAAACCGCCCTAAAGAGAACAAGTGAAAAACCAAAGAAAAAAATATTACATCATAAGAGTTCTCAATCCCCTTGGAAAAGACATAATTTGGAGCTCGAACAGAATAAGCAAAGTAACTATATCCCAAATACAGTTAAGTAAAATAAATAAATAAATAATTGAAAATTCATACATTCCACTTCATCCATAAAAGAAACACACTGAAAGAAACCCCATAGGGACCCCTAGTTCAAGTCCCTACAAAAACTCTTAAGAGCCCTCAACAGACCCCATGCTCATCCAAATTGCAGCACCATACTGTGCAACTTCAAAGTGAAGAAGAACAAAAAAGTTTTGAATGCGCCTAAAGGGCCAACCCTGCCCTTCAACAAAATGGATGTATATTTATAAAATAATGAATTACAACAAAAGGTTTCACTCACTTTCTCAACATATAAATATATTAAATTGAAAATAGCACATTGAAAAATTTTAGTCAGAGAACTTACCGAATGTGTGACATTTTCAAGAGAGTCCACAATGCAGTGAGCATAATCATAACTGGGATAAATACACCACTTGTCTCCAGCATGAGGATGAGGTGTAAACTAAAAGCACAAAGCATTCACACCATAAGATTGTAAGATCCCCATAAAACTTTAAGTTATTATACCAAACATATTGGTTGCTCACCTTAATTCGGTATGCAATGAGGTCATACATATTACCATTATCACTCTGCATATCTTGCTTCATTCTAAGTGTCGCTTTTCCTTCTTCAATAAGACCAGTTCTCATATCTTCAAAGCGTTTCAGTGATTCTTCCATTGGTCTGTCCCTCCATGGACTGTTCCATTTCTCCTCCCTATACTCCTTTATCTCCTCTGGTGTCTGAAACCAAATTATTTAATTGCATACTTGATTGTCATGATAATTAAACAGAATGAATTCAGAACATCACGCAATTATCTTATCCTCTATCAGTTTGTAAATTGTAACTTCTCATATAAGTTATTTGCTACAGATCAATTTTATCCCAGCTAATATGATTTCATGCAACATGAGACAGCTGCATTAAATTGCCAAAAGGCTAGGAAATTATGCCTTTGGGTGAGTCAATTAATAGCTGATATATTTATACTCATCAACCACGGACAAAACACTTAACAGAACAGCTAACCATCTATATTCATGTTGATAGACAAAGATGTTTTATTACTAACCTGATGATCAACATATGCATGACCTCTTCTTATGAGCTCCACAGCTAATTCATAAAGTTCTTGAAAGTAATCACTGGTATAAGTAATCTGCATAAAGCGCAAATCTCTTACACAATCAAAAAGGTGCAAGTGTGGCAACAGAAGAGAAGTCACCAATGTAAACTAACATACCTTCATTGGCTCCCATCCCATCCACTTTACAATCTCTTCAATATGATCAATATATTCCTTCCTTTCTGCTTCAGGGTTTGTATCATCATACCTAGAGCATGAAGGATCATATTTAAAAGTTCCTTTAGAGAGATTGTGGAAATTTTGTAGACATTTGAAAAGTTTTGATGTGGAAGGTAATAATCATGATATGAACCTAAGGCGGAGGGAGAGGGTTTCTTTATTTATTTATTTATTTATTTATTTATTTATTTTTGGGGGGGGGGGGGGGGGGTTGCCTTTCACACAAGCATGGTAGTTAAAATCTCAATTTATCACTGCGATTTTACATTTTTACAGTTTTTTTCATTAAAATGATTTTACTAATTTTCCAAACGCTTTTATGTTTTTACGTTACGATTTTACGTTTTACAATTTTTTATCCCTCTTCCGATTTTACTTAAAATCTCGATTTTGACTACCTTGCACACAAGTGTTATACATTTCCAACCACCCAAAATATCTGTAGACTATACTATTTTGTGTTTTCCAATCTCAACCCTCTCATATAATCAAATCAAGAAGTATTCCAATCTTTAAGTTTAAACTAAAATAATGAAGCTGTTAAAAATTAAAATGAAAAATACAGTAAAATTTAAGACTTGTATGTTTGATATGCTAACACTCCCCAGCAGACAATCACCAAATGCATATTGTCCAAAGAAGGAACATCTACTCTTTCCAGCAACACCAGTAGAATATACATGTGTGTGTGAGTAAAAGGAAGTCAATAGCGAACATAATCACCTTAGATAGCACCCTCCACCTCTATCTTTCGCCAAGCCAAAATTAATAAACATTGCCTGAGTAATAAAATAATTAATAAAAAGAGTATATATATTAAACTGCATGGCTATATCATAAATGCAAACTATGTACCTTGGCATGACCAATATGCAGGTATCCATTTGGTTCAGGTGGAAAGCGGGTCAAAACCCTCCCACCCGTAGCTTTCAAGTGCTTGTCAAGAAGCTCTTTGGTATTGCAACACCTCAGAATACTACCATTGCTAAAAGGCACTTCAGTATGGACCTGAAAATCAACAAAATATTCATGAGTTGTTGTAGATACAGGTTAATGCTACAGAGATTTTAATGTTTCACCACGAAACCCAGCATACAAGAAAATTCATAATCTCGACAGTAAAGAAGACTTCACAAGCTATAAAGTTTTAACACAGTCCACTGCATGGATACTATCACATAGTAACAGAACAGAAGCACACTAACAAAGTGAGGCATGAGTCCGCAACACAACATGAACAAAATTGAATGAATAAGGCAATCATATACCTTCAAATTTTCCTTGGGATTAGGGAATATTAAAAATGGATTCAAATCTTCTTCAGATGGCTTTTCTGGAACAGGCACATCAGCCACCTTACCCTATGCCAGCATGTAATCAAATTTGTAAAAATCCTCCTCTATCCCTGACATAAAAATAAAATGTGAGAAAATATTCCATATACACATCGCAAAAAGAACTCACCTCTACTTTAGCAGGTTTCTCTTTCTTCTTTTTTACTGGTTTTTCATCATCTGCAGCAGTCCTTTCACCAAGCAGTTCATATAGTTTTGCATCCATGACTTGCTGTGACAAAAAAGAGCAAAAGAGCAATGATTAAAAGCACTACAATTAATTATGATATAAAAAGAGACTACTTATTTTTCATACTCCTCCGGTCCTTAATATAAAACATATTTATCTAATTTGATTATATTAAGGAAGCTAGTTAAGTTAGTTAATATGACATGTATTTTTTAAAACACCCTAAGCATCTTCTTTAATTCTCTCATTCCCTCTCCTCCTTGATCATTGTTGAGGGAGCCTTGGGTAAGTTAGGAAAAGAGAGACAAATATGTAAATTATGTCTTATATTTATGACTGAGATCAACTCCCAAATGTTGTCTGATAATTAGGACCGGAGGAAGTATTATCTTTTGTTCAGAGCCATCATCACCTTGACAACTTTAGCATCAGCCCACGGATGCCTCTTACGTACATGCCCCAGCAATTCACCGACTAGCAAAAAGAGATGTTAAAATTCATAAGTGCTGAAAAGGTCCATAGCATAAAATTCATAAATTTTATTGGACACCTACCATTAGTTCGATACCTTTGCTCCACTATAGTAGCCTTATTTTCTTCCACTACTTCATTAACAGTTTGTTTGATTTCTTCCAGTGAAACCTCAACACCTGCTCGTTCATGTAAAGAAATTAGAAACACAATCAACATTGAAATCAATATAAGTGGAAGAAAACAAAAACCATCAGCAGTATATCTTAGATAACAAAACGGATTGGACGCTACAGTTAATATTATGTCATAGCTCTTTCTACCATACCAACACCACAAGCTTCTTCAAACTTCCCCAAATCAAGGTTCTCTGGTCCCACAGCAGCAAGAAATGATAGTGCTGCATCTAACTGTGCCGTTGTTTTTATCTGCAATTAAAAGTTTATGAGACCCAGGGTAATACTCCAGTATGTATAAATTTAGCTAAGTCAACTCCTATGCAGTGGATTTCACGATGAACGTATATCAACTAAGTAATGATAGATAATATGGAATGATATAATCACATAAGATAAACAGCGACGACATTGAATAATCCTAGTACACAACATTAGAAAGAGACTATTCTGAACACCTTAGATGAAACAACATATTGCAACAGTGTCGGACGATGCACTAAGGCATTTGCTGGGTACTTCGTAGCTACCTGCCACATAAGTTAATGGCAAGAATTATCTCAACATATATTGATAAAAACATCTGAAAAGAAAAACAATACTATGAACAATTTTTATTTAGTGTTTTAGAGTTCATATAAGATAAGATCGAATCATTTCTCCGACTTTTGCTGCATGCAGAAAGAAAGAATGGCATTTTAGTTTCCAGTAATCCATCCAAGGAAGATTAAATGTACCCTACGATATATCTTACCGTGTAAAGTAGATTTCCAATAGTCCGATTACATCCATCGGTAACTCCAGCCTTAAAACGCCCAAAAACCAATAAATACGTAAAATTAGTCTATAAAAGAAAAGCTTCAGAACTTGCAGTTGAAAAACTATAAATATAATTAGAAATTTCGCTTCAGAAAAAATAAACCCTTCCACTATGAACTGAGTTTCTGGTCGAAACAAAGAGGTTTATTACCTCATTAATAACAGCAGTGAGATTGGCAGTGACTTTGTTGTTAGCAATTGTGTTTCGAGCCGTGCGGTCGTCTAAACTGATTTTGAGAAATAGCTCCAAGCATTTATCCTTATCGAAGTTATCATCCTTATTCGGCATTCTCTGACAATCAGGGAAAAAAACAACTCAATGAGCATAGACGACGATTTGGGAATCGCCCAAGATTCAACAAATCATAGAAAAACGATTAGCAGAATCAAAGTTCTTCGATTTCTGATAACAACAGCCTCAAGAAACCCAATTCAGGAATTAGAAGTTGCATGTGTTTCAGAAGGTAAAGATTTGAAAGGAGTAAACTAACCTCTGATTTCAATCTAATACAGAGACAGCAACTTCACAAGGATGGTGGTTCGACGGCGACAGCTCTAGCGGTGCACAAGACGGCGGCGGGCGGCAGGGCGTTCTATACTGTAGCGTGGGTTTAGGGATGACGGATTTTTTTTGGGTAAAATCAGGGATGACGGATTCTTCGTTTACATATTCGCTGACTCTTCTTCTTCAACGTGGGCTACAAGTATTGATTAGCTTGGGCTTCACGCACATGGGCTTTCGACCATAGAGGCAACAGTTTATTATAGGAAAGAAAGGAATACGCGACTTGAAAAAAAAAAGCAACAATGAAACTATTTAGAGAATTGCTCATTAATGCCCGATTGGAGAAAAATACTCCTCTTGCCTTTAATACAATACTGATACTGATAACTGAATATAATATTTGTTGATCTTCATATCTCTTATTATTTCTTATTTTTTTTAGGGAGAATTATAATAAAAGACCTAAAAAAAATAATATTTATTAAGAAGGATCATAAAAATGATAATTATTTTGAAGGACTAAAAATTAAACATTAATATAAAAAGACTAAATTGTTCTTGGTCAAATTTCCTATATTATCTCTAATTAAATCAGAATTTAAAGTGATTGATTGAAAATGATAAATAAAGATCAAATCAAAATCTAGAATATGTAAGTTAGAGTCTCTATTGGTAACTTTTTATCTATCTGAAGAAGAAGAAATCGTAGGTTCTTTCATCCACAAAAATCTCCTAGGCGTCCTCCTCTCTTTTCTATGATCTTCAAGTTCTTCTTCCCGATAATTTTTTGTCTCGTTTTCCTTTAGTTTGGTTATTGTTATAATCATTAAAATATTAATCCTTACCCCTTTAGTATTGTATATTTTTCAAACTTTTGCTTTTGAATCACTGAAGCCAATTCGCATGCTCCATCAATTTTCTTTCTTTATGTGGAATGGAAGGTTCCCATATATTATTGTTCACTTTTTTTTTTGGTTAATTAGATATTTCACTTGATATTTTTTGATTTTGAAACTTATTTAATATTATTCAGGAAATTGGTTCAACAATAATAAAGCCTAGAAAATAATGGATTGTCAACATTCGTTGGAGAATTTTTGTTACTTTCATATAGGTGGACAAATCATTAATGAATTAAGAAGAGTGCTACCTTTAAAATGTTTTTTTGTGAATTTAAAATGTTTTTTTATTTCTCATATAGGTGGACAAATCATTAATTAATCATTAAAATGTTTTTTTTTTTTAAATTTATCTCTTTTCTGGTAAGCATTGAGTCGTAAAAGTATTTAAGAAATTAAATTTTTTTTTATTTCTCACCTTTATGTAAAAATTGTAGAACCAAGGGCAATTTAGTCTTTTTATATTAATGTTTTAATTTTTGGTCCATCAAAATAATTACCATTTTATGATCCTTCGTAATAAATATTATTTTTCTTAAGTCCTTTATTATAATTCTCCCTTTTTTAGTTTATATTCTCACTCATTAATTTTTATTATTATGGAATCGTATGTGCCTATTAATAGAAGGCACATGTTATGTAGTATTTGAAACAACACTGAATAGTGAATGAGAATTACTCTTTCTTGCTTTCTACTTTTTATTTCTTTCTCTTCTCATCTTTCCCTTTATTTTATACACTACAATAAAAAATTCATTTAATGACACTAATTAATGTCCGTTTAAAAAAAAACAGAAGTTAAAAATGAGGTAGTGGCATTTTTAAAATTTCGGCTTAATTTTCAACGACAGTTCATCTAGACAGTCGTTGAAAGTTAAACCAAAATTGCAAAAAATATAAATATTTGTGAGTTTCAACAATTGTTTATAAAATAGTCATTGAAAGAAAACTTTAATTGATGTTCTTGAACTATTGTGAATGAATTTAAAGAATGTCTGAAGCGTGGAAGACCCATCGTTTTAAATATAAAAATTCTCGAAAGAGAAAAGGAGTTAAGAACATAAATGATCAAGTTAAGGATAATCAAGAAAAATTAATTATTAGCTTCAAAAGAGTCGTCTCCTGAAGAGTTACTATCTCCAGAAGATATATCTTCAAAAGAGAACATAGTAATCCTATAAGAGACTTAGGTACTTAAAATGTATGAAAATAATGATATCTCAATAAATTATGTTAAGAATAGAATCCATTAGGATCAAAATGAAGTCAATGTTGACAACAAATTTGCTTATAATTAATATAGCATATGATGTAATAAATGATAATGAACATCATAAGCCAAAATCCATTAGAGAGTGCCAACAAAAGAAAGGATTGGCCCCTATGGAAAGATGTCATTAATACGAATTAAGAATTAACGTCATTGGCGAACAAAAAGTTTGTTATAATTGAAGGACTTGATTTGCGTCTAAGATGTTGTGACTCGCCTATTTGTATGGTTTACTTGATAATGATATTTATATGAAAGTCTCTGAAGGATTCAAGGTGCCAAAAGCACACAAATCAAGTTTGAGGCCTGTGTATGGCATGAAGCAACTAGGGTGCATGATGTGATATAATCGTCTCACTAAATATTTGTTGGAAGAATGATACAAAAATGATCTAATATATTTATACATCTTTATGAAAATATATTGAAGTGAATTTGCTATAATTGATCTTTATGTTGATGATATCAACATTATTAGAACTCCTGAAGAGTTTCAAAAGGTAATTAATTAATTGCTTGAACAAAGAATTTGAAATAAAGAATTTGGAAATAACAAAATTTTGTCTTAGGTTACAGAGTGAGTAGCTGAAAAATAGGATTTTTTGTTTATCAAGAAGTTTACACAAAGAATATCTTATAACGTTTTTACATGGATAAGTCAATCCATTATGTATCCTAATAGTGGTTGTAAGGTCTTTGCAAATGGATAAAGACTTGTTCAAACCTCAAGTAATTAGTGAAAAAGGAGATGAAGAACTATTTGGTCCAAAAATATCATATATTAGTGCTATTACAACACTAATATATCTTGCTAACTATATAATTCCTGATATATCATTTGCTGTTAATTTATTTGCAAAATATAGTTATTCACCAACATGAAAACCTTGGAATGGAGTGGAGTACATTCTTTGTTACCACAGAGGCTCATGGGATTATTCTATTCCAAATGTATCTGAGCATGAACTGATTAGTCATGTAAATCTTGGATTTTTTCTATCTACATGATAGTAAATCACAAGTAGGATATTTATTCACAAGTAATGGCACAGCTATTTTATGAAGATCTATAAAATAACGCTACAAAATATTTCTCCAAGCTTGCGCCACATTATGAATGGCCACAAATGTGGCACCAACTTGGCACCTTTTGTTTTCGAAGAGGTATTTATCCATCTCATTGTCGCTCGAGTATGACAATAAAGGGTGTCCGTGGGCTTTGTTTTTAGTAATCTTACGTAACGTATCTTGCATTCATTAATTAAAGCTTTTTCTTTATTACTCTCTGACGAACGGTAACTCCCCCCTTTATGGCTTCTTCTTCAATAGATAGATGGCTTAACGACCCACTCAAGACAGTTAGGACATTAAAATTAGATAAGCACAAAGCTTCCTTGTTCGATATGCAGAACTTCTTGCAAAGAGGCACTAAACCGAAATGAAGACATGATTCTCTTGCATAATCCCCCTCAAGTAGTGGTACGCTATATATGTTGCAAGCGGATTTGATGTAGTTGTTTTTTGTTCCTTGATGGTAATTAACTTTCAAGACTTGGTATTTCCAGTTTAAATCAAAAAGAAGTTTTCAACTTTATACATCATCACTGAAACCAAGCCATGAAATAACAAAATCTTATCGTTTGGCCCAAGATATACCAGCTTATTTATATGTACGGTGAACGAGATCAGCAGTAACAAAAAATGTTACAACTTATCTATCCACACATGCGCTACTTTCATTTGGCAACACGTGACATATACTAGATTAGTCTAGTTTTACATGAACTGAAAGTCATTATTAGTTCTTGAGCAAACAAAGAAAAAAAAAGTCATTAATAGTTAGAAGTAGTATTTGTAAATCGGGATTAATATTTCTCCATTTAACCGAGATAAGGTGTTTTCTCCAGTAATCCCAAAACTATATCGTTTCAATCAATTTAGAATAATAAATAAACAGATTAAGGCACTGTTTTCATATTCTCTCTATCTACTAGGAAATCAACATATCAATAATCATAAAAACAAGTTGTCAACATCGTATAGAATCCCCTATTATTTTATTTTACCCTTTGCTCCAAACAAATGAAGATCGATCAAGGTGATACGGAAGAGAGGTGATAGGGCAAAACTTTATAGCCTATAACTCCATAAGTATATGGGCCGTATCAAGTAATAAGAAAAGTATCGTTCCCACGAGGACTTAGTATCACAAACTTCAGTTAAGCATTAATTTTACACTTTCGTTTAAGTTGAGCAAACCAAAATTGAATTTAATTAAAAGAAAGGAAATTAAAACTAAAATAAAAATAAGAAAACTACCACAATAATCAAATGAGCAACCCAGAGTCACTAATCCTTTTTAGCTTCATAAAACTTGTTTTCACTAATTTAATTAGCTTTAATATCAATTTTGTTAATCTCAAGTATAAATAGCTATAAGTTCTTGTCGGTCCACTTACAACCCTCTCTTGAATATAACTTGTTATGTCTAACATAGTTACTCAAGAGGCAACAAAAATCAAACACACCAACAATTATAAGGGGTCATTAGGTATATGTCTATCCTAATCGCAAATTAAATCGTAATCTAATCTCATATTACTTAATCTCATAGCCTAATTAAAATCCCCTTCGTCAAGGTAAATCCTAATGCTCAAAATCATATTCAATGATGGTTAATCACTAAATAGATAAAACTAACCAAGATTAAGTAACCAAAATTAATATCAAATTTAACTAAATAATGAAAACAAAATCCAATTCACCCACCCACAAGTTAAAGGTTGCTAAACCAACTAGATATGGCTCTAATAAAATCCATAACAAAAAAAAAAAATAAGAATTAATCTTCTTTCCACCAGATGATGAAGAGAACCGAAACGCTAAGTCGCTACTCCTCTCGCTTCTTCGTTCCTTCTCGTTCACTTGCTTTTTCCTTTCTTCATATATAAAACCTAAATATAACTTAGGTCGTGGGTCACCGATTCTCCTTTTCTTATTAAAAAGATATCTTATATCTTGTAATCTACTCCACCAGATCACGAATTGATTTTGTTTCTATTTTTCTTGTGTGGGATCACCGAGTTTGGCTATTGCATATCCTCTTAATTATTTTTTTTTTTTACTTCTTTCCAAATCAAGTAATATTTCCGACAAAATATAATAGGAAATAAGTAGATTTTATATCAAAATATCTTTTTATCCTAGAATGATAGTAAAGTATATAAAAGATAATTAAATAGGTATATAATATCAATAGATCAACTAATTCTCATAAAATATACACCTATTTAATCATAAAATATACTTATCAAGGGGAATGAGAGGCTTACGGGTAAAGGAGAGTCAATGTCCTTGGAAAAGCCACCCATCCTCTTATAGTCAATGGGATTCAGGGAAGCGGCGGCAAGCTTGAGGAGAACCTGATCTTCCTTGAAGTGGGGTATAGCAAAATTAAGGTCCAAGCGAAGAACATCAGATGAGTTGCCATATTCAGAATAGACCCAAGCTTTCATGTGAGACGGAATTGTAGGAATAGAAGCAGCAGCCATATGGATTGGAGGAAGAGAACGGTGATGAGGAGTGAAATGGAAAAGAATCAAACAGATCCTCTCTACGAGTATAGGAGAATTGAAGGTGAGTGGGGGAACGTGAGAAGCACCCTTTGGTTTGTAGCAAATTAGATATTTTTTATTTTTTAAGTGTGAAACGGTGTAGTTTTAAGGGTCACTAAAGAGAACCTTATCTCCAGTGACTGGAGAAATATTAATCCCTTATAAATTTTGTATCCATTTGTTAACTGTGACAAAAAATAAGCATTGTTGGTGAGCATAAACTAAATCATGGGAGCAAATCCTCTCACAATCTATTTTTTTCATTATCCTTTGTGAGCTCATCTGGAGTCATTGATTAATTGGAAAGATGAGAGAAAAGTTAAAATAGTGTTATAACTTTTCCGATTGATCGAACAAATATGATTTATAGATGATTATGAGGGATGAGGAGAAATGGATTATAAGAGAAACCTGACCTACTAAATCATAGTCTCCTTTCTCTCTCTCTATATATATATATATACACACACACAAGAAATTTGCAAATACTTGTATTTTCTGTATAAAATTTTTTTGATCCTTCTCATCAATAAATTTTTCAATAGGGACTTTTCCCTAAATTATCCCTTTAAAATTTCTTTGTGCAATTTATAAACTATTCCATTCTGTTATATTCACTTTGAAGCGTCCCTCGGTGTCAGACTGTCAGCTGGCCTCATCAGCCACTTCATTTTGGAATAACAAATTTAAATTAATGAAATAAAAGTACACAAACGCACTCAGTAGCATAGAACGGATGTAACATATATAGAAGCAAAAAATTTAGTGACAGGCAACAATAAAGGTACACATCGTACACCCACAACAAATGCTTTGAATTTCATGAACTAAATTTACAATTTTTATAAATTAATGAGTTATAATTTATAACTCATTAACAGTTGGAAACGATATATACCATTCTTCAATATAAATTGGTGGGCTCAGGAAATTTTTTTTTTTACAAATTAAAGAACTATATGGACATCTCACAAAAAAGAGAACTATATATGGACAATATACTATGTTGGCTGGAAAATCTATTTCATTAGAAGTAACTCAATGAAAAATACAAGCCCAAAATAAAAAAAAAAAAATTGTAAAGAAAAAGGGGTTGGGGTTCTCTCCTCATTTTTTTCTCATCATCTCTCATAATCTTTAATTCATATCCGTCCAATCAATACAATACTACTTTAATTTTTCTTTCATTTTCCCAATCAACGGCCCAAATGGGCTGATAAGAGAAAATGAGAAAAATGATTAAGAGAAAATCTCATTCCAAGAAAAAGCTCAAATACATAACAATACAGAGAAACTCTAAAACAAGTGAGAGGGAGCCGCTGCTATGGTCAAAAACCTACCACCTTCATAATCCCTTCACTGGAATACGTGAGTAGAAAAACACAGTCAATAGCAATAAAACCATTGTTAAAGTGGTTATTTGACGAACCATCCCAAATGATCCATCTCTTTTATCGACAATAGAACAATTATCTAGATTGGTAATTGGTTGTTGAAAAAATTCAATGAGAAGATCCCATAGAAGGAAAGACAACCATAAACACCAATAAAAAAATGAAGATAGAGAAGTCATCAACCGCACAATGAATCACATAGTCTCAACCATGACATACGCTTAGAATTAGCTATTGCCAACAATCCATAATAGTTTTTTGAAAGATGGAGTTAACAATATATAAGACTATAGTTATCAATTCTCATCCCAAAACCATGAAACGTAGCTACATACCGGGTGATATTTGTTGCCATTGAAACTCCCAACTCGATTTATTGATGCAAAGAAAATCAACATCATCATAAGAAGTCCAAAAAAACATGAAAATAAACAAAGATTGATATAAAATGCGGACATCTTCACCTCAGCCGAAACCACGAAGGGAGATAGTAAAAAAAAGCTCACCCAATAATGAGAGAAGAGCTTCCTACCACTAAGAAGTCGAGATGAAGGTGAGAGAAAAAAGAAAATTATGGACATTATATTGCTCATCATTATCCTTTAAAATTATAAAGATGAAAAGGCTTCTTGTCCTAACACTTACTGCAATCAGTCACATATTTAATTATTAAAATGGCAAATTGAATTCCCCAAATACAATATAATGATTCGTTTTGAAAATGTTACATCTATTAGGCATCAAATGTAACCTTGAAAAAATAAATATATAGAGTTTCATCATTATTAGGCACCTTGACAGAAGAAATTAATTATTAGGCAACACTTAGTAAAAAAATAGAGTATCATTATGATTTTTACGTTTTAAGAAGCAAATGAAAATAATGTGCTAATATTAGATTGTCAATGCAACACATGATGTCAAAGCGTGATATACTATTTTCACGGTCTCTTAAAGAGTATTGAAAATGCCCTATCAGTTAGGATAATAATAGTACGTAGCTTACTCTAACTTTTTAACATCATATTGCCTTTACTTTGCCATAATATTTCATCTAATTAAAAATCAGTTACATTTTAAGACTTAGATTTAAAATTTTAGATTAAAAACTCTTTAATATTATTTGAGACAAAACTATAGTTAATTACTAGTAAATCCATTCAAAATCTTTTTTAAATTTAGAGAAAATTTCTAGTAACACAAGAGTGGGGTTTATAGAATTTCATATTAACTTTGATCATTAAAATAATTATGAATTTAACAGTAGACATTGGTTTTAGTGGAAGGGTTTTGGTCAGTTAAACATAAGGTTTTAAGTTTAAGTTATTAAAATACATAAAATGTTTTTGGGAGACCTATCTCAAATTTTGCCCAACAATATTCAAATATGTTCCGGTAGTTAGATAGTTATATCAAATTAATCTTAAAGATTTTTTTAAAAGATATTTTTTTAAGATTGATTCATAATTTTTCCTATCAATTTTGGTTATGTCCTATGTGTTTATTGTCTTCCAAATGGTCCCTACAGAGCATGCCTCATGAACATGAACACATGATGCTAGGGTCATCAATTATGAAGCTTAATGTTCCCACTATGTGGACAACACCACTTCCTTAAGTTTAGTTCTACATCAATATGCTAGGATTGCCCAATGAAAAAATAAAATAAAATAAATAAAAGAAGGCTATTTAAAAAATTATGTCCACTTGAGTTTATAAAAAGAATAAAGTGCTAATCCAAAGATTTGATTTGTACTTTATATACTTTTTTAATTATTACTTAATTTGATAATTTCTCCAACAATTGGGATTAATGTTGTTTTGGGGGTTTTATTGAATGTAATTTTGTCTTGACCTTGATGATAAGTACACAAGTGTAACATCTGGCAATTAACACAAACAAACACCCTTATCTTTCCTGGACGTAAGATTGAGATGAATTATTGTACCAACCTTGCCTCATCATTAATCAGGACTGGCAAAAATTACAGGAAGATAAAGTAAACAAGACTAGAGTTAAAATAAATCTAGCAACAAAAAAACTTAGAAAAAAAAGTAAATTAATTTCCAACGAAGTATTATAATCAATTCTTTATGGGGTTAAGATGTAAAAATATATATGTGGTTATTTTAAAAGTGCGTTTCCTTCACTAGCTTTTTTTGAGCTTTTTTTGACTTAAAGTTAATTCAAAAAATGAGCAATCCAAACACATTTTTCTTAAAGTGACCGTGGCTTAAAAGCCACCAAATTTTTAACATCAACACCGAAAAATAAGCTACTTTTAAATAAGCCCAAAGTAAACAAGACTAGAGTTAAAATAAATCTAGCAACAAAAAAGGGAAATATAAAAAATTTCCAACAAAGGATTATAATCAATCTTAACCCTTTTTTTTTTAAACTTATTATCTGTTTGGATTAGCGGTAAACATTGTTTTTTCTAAAGTGATTTATGGTATATGAGATAAGTACGTTAGATGAGTTTTATTTCAACTTGGGCGAACGTACTTTTTAAATGATAACACACTTATGGTTGCTAGTGGCACAGAAATACCAATGGAGAAATCTATGAAAAAACTGATTAGTAAGTTTAAAAGCCATAGTTAATCTAAAACTATAGTTTTGTAAGTCTTTCAATTATATTGTATGCTTATTATTCAGTCAAACTTTCCCAAGTATGTGAGAGGTAAGTATCTCTCTGTATTAGTTCATACTTCACTACCCTTGATTTGAAGTATTTTGATTCATTTACCTTTAAGTTTGTGTTGCCATGACTATATATCCAAGCTTGTAATAAATTATCGTTGAAAATTTCTTTAAAAACACATTTTTCCAAGGTGGAACTCAAAATTTTAAGAAGATTACTAGAAGCATTTATATTCAAAAGCTATTGTATAAAATTCGTTAGGAAATTCACCCTGTTGTATTTTAACTTCATGAATCATAAGCTATGATTCCTAATTTCTTGACCTAATCAAAATGACAAAGGACTTTACACTTCCAAATCTCAACCACTTCATTTAGAATTTGTAGTGCCACTCTCTTTCACACACACTCTCTCTCTCATACTCATAGTCACAAGCATAGGACAAATCCAAGGGTAAAAATTCTCAGGAAACCCCTAAAAAAGAGAGATCCTTTACTAGGCTTTCGGTGATAATTTCAAGTGTTCATTCCTCTCTTTGCTCTGCTTTTCCCCTGCTTTACTCTTCCACAAGAGATTTTTGCGTAGTAAAGCATATAAAAAATCCAACCCCAGATCCTAATCATCATCATCCTCTTGCTTCTCCATAATTTTCCCCTCTCTCAGTTTTTGGAAGATGCTCCACCAAAGTCCAAGCTCCTCCTAGCTAGGACAAAAAGCACAACCCTAAAGCTAAAGCTGCTATTTCTGACTTTCTTCTTCCCCATTCTTCAACACCTCAATTGTCTCTCTCTCTCTCTCCGTCTTTTTCACTTCCTTTGACTCTGTTACTCCTACCCCATTTTGGTTCCTATTTCAACCAAAACTGTCATCTTCCAAATTTTGAAACTTTTTCGCGGTTATAGCAGTCCCTGGATTCAATATTCTCTGTTTTTTTGTTCCCCTAGAGACAGAGGATTTTCGGTTCCATGGCTATAGATTTGTGCTCTGAGATTTCCAGCGCCGGAATCAGCCCACGAATCTCCTTCTCGCATGATCTGAAGAACGCTAAGGATGATGACGACGGCGATGTCCCACTTGAAGATCAACGTCGCCAGCGATCGGACTTGTGCCTGTTGGACTCCAGCTCTGACTTTGTGTTCTCCATTTCCAATAATGTGTTGCCTCAAGAACTTTCTTCGGCTGATGAGCTTTTCTCCAATGGCAAGATCGTGCCAACGGAAATTAAGAAATCGAAATCTCCAAATGTCCCTTCTTCTTGTTCTTCTTCTTGCAGTGAGATTCATCCATTTTCAGAGTCTAATGTTTGTCCTCGTTCTGAAACTTTGAGCACTGGATGTATAGAGAAGAAGAAGAGACTCGTAGAATTCTTAAACGAAGAAGAAAAGCCTCCAACAAGATCTTTCTGGAAATTCAACCGAAGCAGTAGTTTGAATTATGAAGCCACACGCGGGAAGAGCTTCATTCGATCATTACAGTTTCTATCGCGAAGCAAATCGACTGGTTCATCTCTGAATCCAAAACAATCTGAGATTCCGAAGGAAACACAGAAACAGAGGTTGCAAAAACAGGCCTCTGTTTCAAGCAGAAGGCCATCGTTATCGTCATCTTCATCTTCATCATCATCCTTTTCAAGCTCAAGTACATTTTATTTCTATAGTTCGTCTCGGAATCCTCAATCTTTGAATAAGAAATGTGGATCTTCTTCTGGTAATGGGGTTCGAATCAGTCCTGTGTTGAATCTACCACAAGCGTATATTCACAAAGCATATGTGGGTTTCTTTGGATTTGGTTCGCTTTTCTGTAATGGGAAGATCAAAAGGAGGAACAAGTAGAAGTTTTTGTATCATTCCTATCTTCTTTCGCAGTTCTAGTCCTCTTCCTCCACTTCCACTGTTCATGTGAAGTGTGAGGCTTATGTAAATTCAATGGGATTATTAACAAAATAAAATTAGTTAAATAATGCAAGACTGAGTAATTTTGAGATTGATCATTTTTTTAATATGTTAAAGCACAATTAGGCTCTTCAGTATATTGGCAGAATTATTATGAGGTTTGGAGAAGATATTTAATTATAAACACGTTTCAATAACAAGTGATGAGCCTATAAACATATTGCCATTTCTTTGGAACTTGTCATTATAACTTTTCTGCTCTTTAATTGTTATCGGACTTTTGAGGAATTAAATTATTTTCTTGTGACCTTATAGTGTAATAACTCCCCCTTATATATTTACATATTTTCTTTATTTATGGAATTTGGAGGAAAAAGTAAGAGTCAGTAGATTTTATTATAGACTTTATCATATATTGTGTTATATTGAAATATTGGTGAGAATCATTTTTGTACTGATTTTTAATAACAACATATAATATTTAAAATAAGCTCTTATGGAAATATATAAAAATTCATGATTTACATTATTTATCAATATCAATAGATACTGATGGTTAAAAAAAAAAAATATCAATAGATACTTAAATAATTTTACTTAACATTTATCTAAAAACTAATTGATCAAGTTAATTATAGATAAATGAGAAAATATATCATAATTTTGTGTGTGTGTATGTGTGTTGTCAAATATGCTTATGTGTTTATTTTAATGATTTTGTGAAAATTTTACAGTATGTATTATTTTTGTACAAACACATTTTTCATATATCTCATCACAAACATATCAATTATCAAGATATATTTATTTTGATGAACTAATTTATGATTTTTATTCAAATGAAATAAGTCAGTCCCTACTATTTTTCTGTATATATATTGTATTTGTTTACATTGTTATCAATATTGATGAATTTTATTATATTACTTTCTTGTTATATCTCATGTAATAATTTGATTTCATGCTTCTAACATTTTTAATTTTACTTAAAATTTTAAAGCGATTTTAACTTAATATTATGGACAAATAATACTTAATTATTGAGTATTTAGATCCCAATATTATTTTATCATTTAAATATATTTAATATATATATATTATGCGGAATTTGAAATGAAATAAATTAATTTCTTATATGCTTGATTTGTTCATACTCAATTGGAATATTTGGAAAAATAAGAAGAAAATCGAAAAATTTTATGAAGTGTCATTGTGATAATGGAATGGACCATGATAAATGAAAGCTACATGTTAATGGTCTGAAATGGACAAAAACACATAAAGCACATCACTATGTTTAAGGCTTAGGAGACATAAATGAACAAGTCATCCTTCTTTTATGGGCTCTCCCATGCCTTTTCTCTTCTTTTTATCTTTTGATTTTTGTTTCGGTTAATAATTACATGTGACTGCTCTGTGTTCTTTTCAACATTATATTATTGAATAATACTTGTTCTAAGCTTCTAATTTCTTGAGCATGCCCATAAAATTATAAATTAATTTTTCATGGGCCCCCAAAAAAAATTGTTCTTTTTGTTCTATTTTTTGACATTTGGACAAAAAAATTCGTTTTAAAAAATATTAGGTAAGAAAAGGAAACCAACGATTAAGAGATTAGCAAGCTTGTCATTAATATTTGCACACATAGATACCAATATATGCTTTTTTCCCCTTCTTGTAGTTGTTTATGAAGCCATTCACCCATAAGCATGGCCCATTATATTATTCAGAGGCTGTTTGGTTCAACCATATTGTATACATGCAATGGTAGTCATGATTACATTTTTAAAAGAAAAGTGTTTGGTTGCTCTTTATCATGGTAATAGAGTATACCATGATAATAATGATTACTAAAAAATTGGTAATCCTCATTCATATCTCTCCCATTATCATTTCATTATTTGGTTGAAAATGTTCAATTTACCATTTAGTTTTATTTGTCTATTTCACTTCCCACACCACGACCGTTGCTGCCACTACCTCCTTCTTCTACATTGCCGCCACTACCTCCTCCACCACTGCCACCACCACCCCGCACTTGCCTCAACCTCCTCCTCCACCGTCATCACCGCCACCACTACCTCCTCCACTTCCACCTTTGTCACCTCCACCATTGCCGCCACTACCACCTCCTCCTTTGCGTCGTTCCCGTCATTGCTTCCTCCGTTGTTTCTGCTACTACCTCCTCCTCTACTACTATCACCACCCTCTACCGCCACTACCTCCTCCTCCTCCTCCATTGTTGTTGTAACCACTTGCCACCTCCACTGCCACCACCACACCACCGTTATCGTCGCCTCCACCACAACAACCATCTCCATCGAACAATCCTCCGCTAGATAGTTTGACGGTTTTGATTAGGCAAGGCACAATGGCCCTTGACTATTTTTTCTTACAAATATTATATTAAATGTAAAATAGAATTAGTGTGATATATTAATTTTAAATAATTATTAAAAAATAACTTATTGCACCTTACTTAAAAATCAAATCAAACATTAGCCCTGTAATTAATATTGCATTGCATTACTATTGTATTGTATTGTATTACACTGCATTGTAGGGTGTAATGAGATCAAACCAAAAAGCCTTTAGTATTTAATTTATCCATATTCATGGCTTATTACTTTTATCATTTTAATTATATAAACTTTTTCAACTATTTTTGTAAATGCTATTTTCCATAAATATTTAAAGTGTGTTGTATTTTAGAGTTAGTGAGAGTATATTATATCCGAAGTCATAGCCTTTATTAAAAGCCGGAAGTAACTCCTAATGGGGGTCATTGTATGACAACGGGTGGAAATAGAGTTGGGAACAGGGCCGGTCTGACCCTCCAGGGCCAGCCCATGAAGGGTTAGGGCCGGTTCTTCAAGGTCCGGGGTAAGAAAAATATTTATTTTTCAAAGTTCGGCTCGAGAGCACCAAGGTTAGGGCCGGCTCTCTAGGGCCTGGAAGTTACTATTCTAAATTTTAATTATTTTTCCTCCGTTTTTTAAAGAAATACAATTAGTAAATTACAACAATTAAAGTTCTAATTTATCAAATAAATGTTGTCAACATTAATATTCAAACAACATGAATCATCCAACAAATAAGCACAGTCACTAATTCATAATCAAATACAAACTATGTTTACAAATAACTCACATAAAACATAAGAAGCATATCACTAAGCGACATTAGTACGATGACTATTATTATCGTCATCTTTGTCACTATCATCAATTTCAGCGACATTTGGCTGTGTTTCGCTTTGAGCAGGCTCTAGTTCATGAGTAAGAATATCATGAATTTCTTTTCCCGCATCATAACATATTCATAATCTTTATCTGCAATATATAATAAACAAAATTATAAAATTATAGAATAGTTATTATGTTTTGTACTTAAATAAATAAATAACTCTATAACAAATATATAATACATATAAATTAATAAATTATCATTATATGTGAATCCATGCATCCAATTGTGAGTACAAATAATACATACAATGTAATATAAATATAAATTGGAATCAATCAGATGAGTTTGATGAGAAAAGAAGGTTAGAGGGAATTGAATCTTACGAATAACTATTATAGAGCGTCAAATTCAAACAAATATACGTGTATGTGTGTGATTCACATGTATGTGGTTTTGTTTTCTCCTTCAAATGGTCCATTATATTAATGATTGATTTGACCCCCAGGCTTGAAAATAAATAATCCACCTCATGATCCCCAAAACAATACCAAAATATCTATATCGTTGCCGTGTGAACCATCATCAGGGATTCATAATTCTTGTCTAATTTGCTTAATTAACTAATTAACTCCCATCTCACAGGACGAAACTAACACGCAACCAATTAAAACATACAATCCCTTCGTTAACAAGATCCATATATTCATAAGCAGAGACCCAACTTTATGCACAACATACAACCAAATTTAAGATAAATGTGCAACTAGTTCATCTTGCTAAAATGCAGCATCAGAAAGAACAGGAAATTTCTGGTTTCAACTTCAAATTAAAAGAAACAGCTCCTCGATCAATTGACTCTGGGCAGCTCCTGCCTCTTGGCACTCTGAGTAATTAAAAAAAAAAAAAAAAAAACTACGAAAAAGAGCCTAATGGGCCGCCCGGGGCCCTTAATGGGCCGCCCGGGGCCCTGTAAGGCCGACCTGTTTAAACTCGGGGTTCTGCAGGGCCAATTTCAAAAATCCCATCCATTTTTTAAGCCCGGTCCTTGACGGTCAAGGTGTAAACCGGGCCGGCCCGATGGACTTGGCCTAATTTCCCGACTTTAGGTGGAAGGCAAAAGGAGATGGCCGGTGTGAGAGATCAAGCTAGCACTATTGATAACGTACAAGGTAAAACAATGTTTCCAAATTAAATATAAAATCGCATTTACCTTATGTAGTCATGGAGTGAAAATTGAAGGGGTAAATTTACCAAACAAGTTAAATATTCCCCTCAACCAAAAATTCATTTTTTTTAAAATTTTTTGTCCACCTTCTATTGTTAAAAAAGTCATCAAGTTATATTTTTCCACAATATATTATTTATATAATTAATTAATAAACAATTTCTAAGTTTTTTTTTTGGAAAAAAAAAAAAAAAAAAATTGGTGTCATATTCTCTAGACTAACTTATATCAATTAGAGCAACTCTAATTAAGAAAGAGATTGATTTAACCTCGTTTGATATGACATTAAGTACAAGTTCTCCTAAAGTTAAATACTTTAGAACGAAGTATTTATTTTGTTCATAGTGCTTTTCTAAAAGGTACATTTTCATAACATTGTCCTTCTCTTTCTCATCATGGTTAGATGCTAGAAAGCCCTTTTCATTCACCCTCCTCCTCATCTCCATACTCGCCCTCCTCCTTCTCCTCGTCATCCTTACCCTCCTCCTTCACAAGCCTCTCCTCTTTCACTACAGTCTCCTCATCCTCTTCCTCCTCCTCCTCTTCTTGTCTCCTCCTCAAATGGAGGCTCAGCTGCAAATATTGGCTAGTTTTGATCACTCTACAAGGCATCTCAATAGACAGACCCACATTCTAAACAGGAAGTTGGACCTCATTCTTCATTACAATCAAGTTGTATATGATTACTTCCAGTCAAACCCTCCATCTCCTTCCTCAAACGTCGATGATGTGCCAAGCGAGGGGGAAGGGCAGAAGGAGGCAGATGCCTGCAGTAGTAGTAAT
Organism: Acacia acuminata; assembly: GCA_019022655.1. NCBI lineage: Eukaryota > Viridiplantae > Streptophyta > Magnoliopsida > Fabales > Fabaceae > Acacia > Acacia acuminata. The sequence goes on along the minus strand of JAFJYI010000220.1, from coordinate 42,507 downwards.
GATTGAAAACCACTACTTTTTTTTAATATTAAAAAAGATTAATGGTTAGGGCAATACATACATACATACATACATACATACATACATACATACATACATACATATATATATATATATATATATATATAAACAAATTTTTCTTCTCATTTCTTTATAGTTCTCAAAGCAACAGGACAAGAGCAATGATTGTGGGTACTGCGTGATATAGTACATGAAGGACATTATGACCCACAGTCCTGAAAATATTGATACAACAAAGGTATATTATATGCTCAATGTTTTCATTTATATATTCCAAAACCAAACCCGCTATATATTACAATATCTAACTTCCATCATTTGCCTATAAAAAACGATTTCCTTTTGATTTTCCAAATTTTCTTCCCTTAACAATATCCCCTTCAACTCACAAATGGAAGAAGTTGCTAAAGAGTTGGCGACATCTGTGCAACATTAGTGGGAGAGTAAATTCATATAGAATGGTCAGTAAATTTCTAAATATTAATGATTTGTTTGTTTTAAAGTTTTTATTTTACTAGTGCATAAATGTATATGAATGGCATTATTTTTATTTTTATTTGATTTTTTGTATTGTTATGTATATAAATGAATGTAAATATAAAATGTGATTTGTTATGTACAAAGGTATATGCAAGAGATGTCAAAGGTATAAACCCCGTAACATCCTAATTTTTATATTAGGATTTAATTACGATAAGAAAATTAATTAATCATGATACATGAATTTAACATGTAATTATCAAAATAAAAGTTTTTATTTAAAGTATGATTTATAAAATTAAAAGAAAATGGTGAAATAATGATGTGAAAATAATAATATTTTATTTTTATTGTTGTTAATAAAAAAAAGATTAAAAATATATACATATATATTATGAAAATAGTTGGCTTTTTAGATAATTTTCCCTTTTTGTAATAAAAAAAAAAGTTATAAAACGTGGCAGCCTTTGCTGCCACATTCATATGCTTAGGGAGGAGGTAATTAACAACCAAAAAAAAAAAAAAGTGACACCACAACGTGGCAGAGGGAGTATTATTATAAAAAAAAAAAAAAAAAAAAAAAATGAAATCATGATTCCACCGCCTCTGCCATTTATATATACTTGTATAGTGTTTACGCATGTATTAGTCTATGTGTGTGTAATTAGAGAGAGTGAGACCGAGTGAGTGTTCCGGGAAAAAAAAAAAAAAAAAAAAGAAAAAGGCGAGGGAAGGTGGAAAGAAGAGAAGAAAGGGATCTTTTGAGGTACATTATTTATTTTATTAGATCATTTAGATAGTTAAATTAAATTTTTTTAAATAAAATTTCTTCATGAAAGTGGTTCTACGTATTTTTCTCTTTCTAATGAAGGTAAAATAGTATTAATTAGTGAAAATTTTAGGGTTAGAATATTGGTAAAATTTTGAGTTTTGATAATAGAAGACCGTATATATGTTAAGCATAATTAATAAATAAATTTGGTTGGTTTATATTTCTTATTTGGTTACTGGAGGAATTTAGAGTTATTTTATATCTAAACAAATTTAGATTTGTGTGAAATATGATATTTTTACCGATCAAATGAGAGTCTAAGCATTTATTTGGATTACTAGAAATATTACTTAAGGTTCAATCGGTTGGTTTCGCTAAATCTTGAATTACATGAAAATATGAATTGAGATTTGAGATTTTAAAAATTAGAGTTGATATGATTTTGAGTATGTGGAGACCTGGAAATTGTTTAATAAATTAGATTATAATTATAAAAGCTAGTATTAGATTAAAATTGAGAAAAATAGATAAATTGTCATTTTTTTTAGGAAGACTAAAGTGAGATAATAATTTAATTAATTATTTAAATATGATATTATTGATCATTGTTAATTCTATTAACATATAATTATATATTTTTGTTAAAGGAGACTGATTTCTCTTACGCTTAGTGTTGTATCGAAATTTGAGGTAACCACTTTCCACTCATTGTACTTTCTTATATGATGTTTTGTGAGTGATTTTTAATCTACAAAGCTATGTTTTGACTGAAGTTGCCTTGTGGGATTTATTTTTGGAATGATTAGTGATATTATATTTGTTATGAAAAATGTAATTTTTATGGTTTCTTCTGATGAAATAATATTGTTATCTTAATGATTATTGTGACGATGTATGACTATCATAAATTTTGTTTGGAATTTCATATATTCATGCCAAGACTATGATGATGTGGAGCAAATGATGGTTGTGGAGTGATGATGAGAGTTATGGTGTATTAAATACCACGTGGTATTGCCGCCACCGAGCGACAAAGGATGGCCTTGATATTGCCCTTGGTATCATCCTAATCCTTTGGCGGGATTAGGGTCACCCTTGGGAGTGACACCTTTCCATATTCGGGGAAAGGGAACCCATGGTCCGATATGAGTTCTATAGCCTTTGGCGGGCTATACCTCATCATTGGTGAGCTTGGTGTAGTCTTGTCATGGAGACTAAACCTATTATGTTACGACCCATGGGTTAATCACGGTTATAAGGATGGGGGGGTGATAAGGATTGTCGGGGTATCGACCTATTGCTTGGCATGTTATATATGTGATTCGTGATACGATATTTGATTTAAAAGTTGATTGTAATCGATAATTTTGTGAATTTGATATTTAGTACTCGTTATTTAAAATGTTCCACTTGGCACCTCACGAGCACGTATTGGCGTTTATAATGAAATTTGATTGATGGTTACAAATATTTTTCGTAAGAGTTCTCGTGTGGGTCAATCAGGGAAGGCTTCGGAAGCTTAAGCTACTTTTGCTAACAGTAGTGCTTCCACCTTTTTGGTACATGTTGAATTATTGTATATTGCCACGTCACCAGGGCTCACTTGACATATTCTAGTATATTTTAACAAATTCTAAAGTAATATTGTTCAAAAAATATGAGCCTAGAAAAATAAAAATTCAAAGCTTAACTGTGCATAAAATATTTTAATAATGGTTTAATTAAGTTGATAAATGATAAATTGTCCTTCGAAATGGAGGATGTTACAAACCCCGCCCTCCCCTCAATTTTTTTTTTTTTTAAAATAGCTCGACAAATCATTGTTGCTATCTAACAACCATTATTTATGTCAATTTTATAATGATTGTTAAAGTGAAACCGTTATTTACATCAACTATATAATTATTTATGGCAATACAGAACAATTCATCACATAAATGAAAAGGATGAGGCTTTACAAAGATTATCACAATGGTCAAGCCTCCATAGCTTTCTCCCAATTGACTAGCAGAAGAACTATTATCCAAAAAATATTAAATCAATGGGGTGAGACAAATATATTATTTGTACATATGTATACACATACATTACCTCCCGGTTCTAAATATAAAATCAAGTTGAAACTTTTGAAAAGACTAAAAGAATAAATAAATTATTTTAAATTATTTATGTCTATCGTTTTTTATTTAAATTAATTAGTTTGATTTATAAACTAATATATAATATAATGATATACTACATATACTTTGATTAAATAATATATTTAACTTTCTTAATATTTCTAAAAAAGAAGTCAACTCCTTGTATTATATTAAACAGAAAGAAATCGTAATAATTATGTGTATCAAGGGCATTCACACATTAGGCATGATGACAGTGAATTTATGCTATATTTTCTGGCGAAGTTGGATTCCAATGCAGATGAGAAGTTATTCAATTGATCATTGGATGGAGACTCAGGTAAGATAATTAAGTCATAAATTGTGTAGAACAATCATCAATCCGCTAAAAAATGGCAGAGGGCTTACTTAGTCTCTGGGAATTTACAATTATATTCCAATTAAATCAACCTGAAATAATTAAAACTGATATCACACATATACCTACTTCAATTTTCCCTTTTCACTATACAGGGCCGTTTGGTTTTTCTTTTAAAAAAATATTCAGAAAATTTTAATTGGACCTTCTGACCTCATCAAAATTTATTAAAAATGCATGTCTAAATTTGAATTTTGATTTTTCAGGTCAATTTAATTGAAATTTTTTCCAATATTAATGTCTCCAATATTTTTTAGACAAAATTGTAATAAGTTCTCAATTAACAGAATTAATTAAAATTAGGTTCTTTAAAATTATCAAATTGTAATAAAGTCCCAAAGGAGTTGAGTGCTATTAATTAATTACAAATGCGAAAGTAAAATTTTCCCTCAATGAAAAGTTTAGATCATCAATGACAAGTATAGAGTAAGCCCTGACAAGTTTAGAACAATCAATCAATAATAAGTTATATGGCAACCAATGACAAGTTTAGAGCAACCAATGATAAATTTCATGACTACATAAAATATTAGTTCAAAAAACAAATACAAATAACATATATTGTTCCTCTCTTGCATCATTCATTGTTGGTTATATATTGTTATTTACCTTCTCTCCTACATACATATAATCACTTTCTCTGTTAAATTTAATACAATGTTTTACTCCTTCACCATCTACAAGGTCCCCAAAGGTTGTTGTATCATCAAAGCTCAATGTGAATTTCATGATTACTTCCGCTACAATCTTTTCTAACAACTAATGCTACAATTATTCTCAACTCCTCATACGTAGTGTCTTCGTTTGTGGTTTTTGTTCTAACACTACCTCACATATTGCAAATCAAATTCTTTTCCATTTAGAAAGTATCCCCGCAAGAAATATAATATATGCTTTTCAGATATACTCATCATCTTTTTAGTCACCTTGCAAACAAAGTTGTTATTGGCAACTAAATAAGCAACATTAACAACTTTATAGCACTCTATTGACGACATGTTTGGAAATCACATAATAAGGGCTATAAACACATAAAGCTTCATCCTTTCCAATTATCCTTGTCTAAGCATACAAAAAAACATAACGCAATCTCAAAAGGAATAGAGGGAATGCAAATTGTTCCTCACACTCAATGAAGCAACAATATAAATCATAAAGACAACATACAATTAACAATCTTTACATGTCTATGGTATTTATTTATGAAATTTATGTTGTTGCCATATAACTTGTCACTGGTTACTCTAAATTTGTTTGTGATTGCTCTAAACTTGTCATTGTGGTAAAATTGTACTTTTAATAGCTCCAATTTTTTGGGACTTAACTGTACTTTGATGATTTTAAGGGATCTTAGTATAATTGATCATGTTAATTGGGACCTGGTTACAATTTTTCCTATTTTTTATCTGGTTTTAGAAATTGGGCTCTTAGGCCAGTTGTATGCGTTTGTGTTAGGCCCAAAAGTAAGGCTGGGTGTGTAGTGCGTTTTCCCATCTTTCATTATGTCTAAGAATTCAGTCACCTTTTTTTTTATTAGAAACAAGAAAGTCATAAATTGATGACTCCCGATTTTTTTTTTTTTTTTTTTTTTTTTTTTGAAGATTTCATATATATTTTATGTTAAGTTTGGGGAGTCATTGGTACAAAATTTAAAAAAATTTCTTGAAATTTTATAATATATCAATTTGGGAAGTTATCTGAGGGATTTCATTTTCAAAATAGCAAGTTTCTTTGTTGTTGATATCATCATCATCTTCTTCTTCCTTTTGGTTTATTTATTTTGTTTGCTTCTTTTAGTTTAGACGGCATCGTTTTGGCTATGGGGATGGAGAAATTGAAGACCCAAAGGCACAAATTTGAAGGGGGAAAAACGGCAGTGGCCACCGTATTATAAGCCCGGGTTTTTCCAAATCCCTTTTACAAAAGACTCAATTTGTGATGTAAATATCGTTTTGTTTGTTGCCCTAAATTCTGACCCAAATTTGTAATCTCATAACTAAATATGACAGCTGGCCCAAAATATCTTTTATATATTTGTTTATTTTCTAGTAACACAAAAAAGACTAAGGCTTGTTTGGTATACGGATTCGGCGGAAGGAAAGAAAAATTACCAAGTTTCTCTATTTGGTACCATTTTAGATAAATCTTTCCAGGAACCTAGGTTCTTGGGCTCACCAATTTTCTCTTATATGTGGGAAGATAAAATCCTACTAAAATTAGTAAGATCTTAAGTTCCCATGTGAATAGTAACTTTTTAAATAAATTTACCCTTTAAATTCGAACTTAGCGGGAAATATTTTTTACATAAGTTAGAACTTGAAAAGAGCATATTTTTAAAAATATATTTTAGAAAAAAAATTATTTTTCTTTTTCATTTTGAAATAATTACTTTTGAGGGTAAAATAGACATTTTTTGATTCTTTACCAACTACCACCCCTTCATTTTTTCCTACCAAACAACTCATCTTCCCTTTCTTTCCTTTTCCTCCTCTAAGTTTCTTTCCCTACTCAAATTTTTCATGTATCAAACGGGGCCTAAAGGATTACGAAGGATGTGTTGTCAGTTTAATTAAGATGTTTTACTACCCCGGCCTTCAGTGATTAACCATTTCCGAATTGATCCAATTTCAAGTCAAGTTGAGGTTAAAGAAGCCTAAAGCAACGTCATGCATATATACCCTAAAATATATTGCTATATCAAAACTGACAAAATAAATTAATTGACACGTGTAGATGATTGTGGTCTAGCGAAGCAAAGCAAGTGGTTAAAGAATTAATTGAAACATTGAGCCCTTTCAATAATAATTGAAAGTATTTTTGAGGTTTTGAGGCTGTAATTGGTTTGGTAATTTGTTTCTTCCTCTGATGGTTATTTTTATTGTCTCCAATACCTAAAGTAGGATTTTAGTTGCATTTAGTGTGTATTTGGGAATTGAACACTCATAAAACCACGGTTTTGACTTAAACCATAGTTTTAAGGGAAAATCATATTGAGGTCCTAACCAATAAAAATAATATCAAAATATCTGATAGTTTTAAATTTCAATATAAATTATAAATGAAAAGAAGAGCTTGAGTTTTTTTTTTAGAGAAATTTTAATTTTGATTTTAATCAATAATATTATACTGTGTCACTGTAACATTATTATTTTTGTATAAGAGGAAATATATTTTATCTTAATATTTTGATTTGAAAACAAAATATAAAAATCATTTCATTTTACTATCATGTTATTATTTAATTTGATGGTGTTAATTTTTTAATTTAAATTTAATTTTCATGTCATCATTTTAAAAAAATTGGGTCAAAATTAAATAGAAGTAGTATTGTATTTTGTCCTTATCAATTGCAAGAGGCCATCTTGTTCCAGCCGGTGGCTACCCACTCTTCCTCACCATCCTTCCCTCATACAGTTGACGATGACCTTTTAAGGTGGGAAATCTGGTATTGGTCATGAATATGTTTTCATAATCTTAGACTCGAAGTAAGCAAGTGTTACAAATCCACACACACAAGGTGAGCTGCACTACTGAAGGATAAAGGAATTATTCACTTTCAAAGTTCATGCAAATAAATTAGATTTGGAAAAATTAGAGAGGAGTTAAAAGATTTAATTAATTATTCTTACTATTTTATTTTATATCTTATATTTATAAAAATTTTATAACCCCAGTTCTTTATGTTTTTTAAATCCAACTGCAAAAAATTTTCCTCCCTCCCCTCTAAATCCCTTGTACAAATTAAAAGAGTCAATTTCTGATCCATATATCGTTTTGTTTGTTGCCCTCAATTCTAACCCAAATTTGTAATCTCATAGCTAAATATGACAGCTGGCCCAATATAAACAAATTACGATTCAAAAATAAATTAGGGATTTGATGTAAAGAAACCAAAATCCCAAGCTAGTCTCACACCTTTAGAATCTGATGATACACTAATTGGTGAATTTCAGGATTGAACGCAAATCCCAAACAGCCTTGATGCTCTCATAACTTGTCTTCTTAATTACTTTTTTATGTGGAGGTGCATCCACTCATTTATATATGCAACATTAGTGTTACGAGATTTTTTTTTTCAAAAATAAATCTTAAAATATGCATAAAGTTGAATAAACTAATAAAATAATTTCATTTTACTTTCATGTTTTTTCATGTCATCATTTTAAAAATTTGGGTCAAAAATTAAACAAAAGTATTATTGTAATTGGCATTGTCAATGTCATGCCTTTTCTATTCTTCCTCTTTCCTACCTCCTGTCCAAATATAACAAGCACCATAATATTGAGGGAAGTGAGACAATAATATCACTTGAACTTTAAAATTTTGTTGAGAACAATAGTAATGAGATTAATAAGAATAATAAAGTAATTGAGGGAGAAAAAGGGCGTTGGGGTTGGCTGACCTAGCTAGCAAAAAAGAAGAAGTATAGTGACTGGTTAGAGTTGATGTGGGGTGGCACTCAGGTGGGAATAAAAGAATTCCTTTGTCTTAATACAGTACACTCGCCACCGGCAAAAGAACTTGCGGAGCTTTCTTCCCCGCCGTTTTGGCCGTGCAAGGCGTTAGGAGTTAGTATTATACTCGGTGGCGATGAAGTTATCCTACTTTTTCCCACCAATCTTAGCCAAGCCTCAGCCTCAAACGAATGCTTTTTTCGATAGGTGTCTAAGGGCAATAGGGCATATGTACGTAATTTTCTCAGTTTATATATTAACACCGTTTGTGACCTCCATTTTGATAAGTTAAATGTTGAATGTTGTTCTTTCCTTTCAATGGGTAGCTTCAATTGATATTCTCTTTCCATATTTTTCTGGGTTTGTGAATGCCGAATATATGTGAGACTTTTACTTGTTAATTCCATGATTTAGGATCCTCTCTCTCGCCTTAAATTGTTTTATGACATTAATTAATGGATCTGTAGTTAAAAATATGGTTAAACTTAGACAGATGCCACTTGTTTTATTTATTTATTTTGTTGTAAAAAAAAAAAAAAAAAGTCTAAAGGCTTACGAAGGTTGTTTTGTTGTCAGTTTAATTATGGTTTTTTAATTTGCTACCCCTTCAGTGATCAACCATTTCCTAATTGGTCCATGTTCAAGTCAAATTGAGGTTAAAAAAGCTTAAAACAACGTCATGCATATATACCCTAAAAGATATGGCTATGAAAACTGAAAAAATAAATTAATTGTCGCGTGTAGATCATTGTTGTCTAGCGAAGCAAAGCAAGTGGTTAAAGAATTAATTGAAAGATTGGAACATTATTATATATATATATATATATATATGTATATGTATGTATATATATATAGCCGGCCTTTAAATAATCATTAAAAGCATGTTTGAGGTTTTGAGGTCGTAATTAGTTAATTAGGATGAGAATATTATTCCAAAACTTGATGTTATTGGTTTGGTGGTTTGTTTCCTGAGGGTTAATGATGATCTCTTTGGTTATGGGATTTCGTGTTCGACCATCTCTCTACTTTTCATGCTTCCTTCTAAATATCGATTATACATTACCCACTCATCATTTCCCTTTCATCCCCATTTGCGTTTCTCTCTCATATGACTCAAATTTTATTTTCTTGTAGATTGCTTGAGATATAATGAGATGCACTGTTTAAAACTTAGGGTTAACTTTTTAATGTAACCAGCTTCTTATAAGTATTTTTCAGTATCATAAAATAATTTATATTGTCTCCAGTACCTAAAGTAGGATTTCAATGGCATTTAGTGTGTATTTGGGAATTGAACACTGTTTTGACTTAAACCATAGTTTTAAATAGAAGTATTATTGTATTTTTCATTGCCAATGTCATGCAATTTCTATCGTTACCCACCCACTCTTCTCATAACACCATCAATGTTATTCTTTAATTTGAGGTCATGAATATGTTTTCATGATCTGAGATTCTTTAATTAAGCAAGTGTTTGAAAATCCACAGGCACATGGTGAGTTGTACTACTGTAGGATAAAGGAATTAGTGATCACTAATTTCAAAAGAATGCAGATAAAGCCCCCACTGTAGGGCCCTTCCGTCGTATTCGAAGAGTTGGCCGACTCGTTTAACAGAATTCCCCTTCTTTAATTATTGTTAAAAATTCAATCACCTTTTTTATTAGAATGAAATTAAAAAAAAAACAAGTAAATCACATTTTCCGGTAAACGAAAACAAAACACTTGATGACAAATAAAGGTAAATGGGGAAAGATCTACTGAATACACACACAATCACACATATATCAATAGTTCAATCATAGGCTCAAGTGCCGGTAATGAAAAAAATTATAGGCACAAGAAATCACGGCAAGAAGAAATTAAATTTGCACTATAAAGAAGAGCATCATATTTGTAAATATTTATCACTCTTTATTTTATTTTTTTTAAAAAAAACGGGGTAACAAAACAAAATAAACAAAAACATTTTTTATTTTAATGTTTTGCATTAAAGTAAAATAAGCAAAAACATTCTTCAGCTCACAGTCAGGCGTCATCGAGTGGGAAGGTGTTTCGTTGTACAATTGATGAGCCATTGAAGAAGAAGAACTGTGGTCCAAAGTGAGAGAAGCGTGAAAAGGTTGGAAATTCAAGAGAGAAATTCAATTTCCGGTGTGATAAAAGAGGAGATTCATCTTTTAAACTAATTATGCTAAACAATCCAATTTACAATTTGTGATTTAAAATTTGGCTTTCTGGTCATCTCGTATATGGAATGCTTAATGTGCCAATTCAATAATATGTAACGTTGATTTCCTGCTTTCCTTGGATATCCACACATGTGCCTTCCCCAGTTGACTGTTGTTTATGAAGATGACTATATGTAGATTGGATTTACAATGCTTACTGGCTTTTACTTCTGTCTTTGACGGGATGTAGTCACTTCTTAAGAGTTACTCAATTTCAGATGTTATCGGTTTTTGTTTAAGACCTTCTCTCACTACTAGAAAATACCATATTTGTGATGGAATTTGCGAGGAAAAAAATTCCGTCGCAAATTTTGATAAATTTGCGAGGGAAATAGGTTTCCTCACAAAATGGTCATATTTTGCGAGGGAAAAAAGTTTCCCTCGCAAAATGGTGATTTTTGCGAGGGAAAATTAGTTCCCTCGCAAAAAAATGACCATTTTGCGAGGGAAACCCAGTTCCCTCGCAAAATTTTGCGATAGAACATCCCTTTCCGTCGCAAAATAAGCTAGTACACAACAATTTGCGAGGGAATGTGGAGTTCCAAAATAACCTTTTTTTTGCGAGGAAGATTGAGTTCCCTTGCAAAATCACTACTAAAAATGCAACATCCTCCCCCTATTTGCTAGGGAAAGTTGGTTGCCTTGCAAAATATATTTATCTTCCGCATAGTCTCTCCTGCTAAGACGCGTGTGGCATTTCTCACACCCACTCGAACAGCTCCATCCCTGGCGTCCTCGGCGATTTCTCCATGCCCCTCCCACCATCACACAGTCGAGCTCCCCTGCGCTCGCCTCTCTCTCTCGACCCTGCTCCCTTGCTCTCGTCCCTCTCTCTTGACCCTGTTAAGCAAAATTTCAGATCCAAGCAAAAACGCCGCCGTTGATTTTAGATTTCTTGGCCAGCGATGAACGAGTCACCGGATTCCGCCCTTGGGAACGCTACACAAGCAAAAAGCCACTGTCGGTTTCAGATCTGGAGATGGTGGTGGAAATGCGGATCGCTGATTTTCTAGATCTTGCCGCCGTCGATTTCGCCAAAGACCTTCATGTTTTTAGATTCTCGCCAGATCCCCTTCTTCAGATCTGAAACCAGATCTGCATATATGCTTCACATTGGACCTCCGGATACTCTCTAGTAAGCTCATATCGTATTTCTTTCACGTTTCATGGCAAAAAGTAATCTGATTTACGATTGCTATTTGGAATTTTAGATTCACTTTATGTATATATGCTTCTGAAATTCTTTGATTGTGCGCGCTTATGGGGTTGAGGGTCGGAGTCTGGCTTCCCCAAGCCAAGATCACCTAGTTAGGTCATTTAAAGTCCTTCCGTTTTTTATGATTGCTAATTCCTTTGAATTAATGAGTTGTTGCTTGTCTCGCCTAACATGATGAATTCATCAAATTTATGATAATACGAGCCCTTGTCTTAGTTTCTCTGTATCATTGTTGATAATTCAAAGAAAAAACATGAAAAGAAGTGGCAGAGGCTCCCAGGTTGTGTAAGCCCAGACCTTATTGATCAATTGACTGTAAGGATCTCTTGTTGAGTGCTATTATTCCATAATTTCTTAGATTTTGTTGTCATTTTTTCCCTCACTATTAATTACTATCGGTTGTGTTTTAATTCCAATTTCAGGTGGAATTCTGTTATCTAAATTCAAAGTCAAATTGGAAAAGGCTTGTTAGGGCATTGTTCAATGTACCAAAGACATCTCTGGAACTTCTACCATATTATTCCCGAATGGTTGCTACACCGTGTCAAATGTATGAAGGATGTCTCCTCCATGTCAAGCGAGATGTTGGAGGAGGAATTCAACTTCTTAATAAATAAAAAGGTTAGCATTATGATTTTTTAATATAAGTAGGACTAATCTGTGAAAACTTTTGTATTTATTTCACTTTTTTTCCTTGTCTGGTTTTCAAATTTCTTACTTTGTAGGACCAAATAAACATTGAGACAAAGATAAGGAACATATGGTTCATTGGAGAACTTTGCAAGTTTAGAATAGCCCAACAGCCTTGTCTTCGATTGTTTAAATGTATGATAAACTATCAATGAAATACAAAAACAAATGGTAATTACTTTTAATTGAACTATTATGTTTTAAACCATTTATATTTTAAAGTCAATCTTATGTTTTCAGTAAGAACCAATTGCCTCTAATGACCACATGGAATTTTGTATGTTTGCTGATATAGGGTCATAAAGCAAATAAATGAATATGATTTATCCTAGCCATCAATAAGCTCCAGTTTTGAACTGAAATGGTCATTGATATATTATTCGTTTTCCTTTGAACAACTTTCTTGACTCTAGTGTTCAATACTTGCCCCTGCCCCTTCTCTTAGACAAATTTAAGATTCAACACAAGATTTGGCTACTGAAATCACAAGATTTGCCTCCTTCCTTTTTCATACGACAACTATTCCCCTTTGCTATCTTTGTTGATGAAAAAAATGTGTCCTTTTCCTCAAAATCATCTATCAATACAAAATATTAAAAGTAATGGGAGCCGGACTGCTCACAAGTTGCCCATCTTACGTTTTTTTTTTGTTTTTGTTTGGCAAATATAAGTGACCCACCAAAGTTATTTACACAAGATATTTAGTAAATTATTGGCAAATGAAAAAGAAAAGCATATTAGATTGTAAGGACGTTAAGTTCAAGATCTTATGCGAGATTGACTTGAAGGGATGGGGTGTGGGTTACTTATCTTCATTTCAAAAGATTGTCTCCTTCAAATGTTGAACGGTGTTGTTGTGGTGAGTTTCTTGTCTTTGTTTGAAAACTTGCGTAACAACACTACTATCTTGTTCCTTTTGTGGTAAGGTTAAGCCTTTGAGAGCTTTTTGGTTGTTCTCATTGGCGCAATATGTGCTTGAGTAAAAACACCATATTTATACTGATTATTTCTATCTGTATTTTTATGGTGATGTTAGCATTTACTTTGAATTCGGTAGTCTCTCCTTTTCCTTTCTGGATTTCATGAGTTGCGCAGATGCTAAGACTACTGGATAAAGGGAAGAGGGACTGCCTTTAACTAGTTGTATTATTGTTTTATGTATTTTTCTATTGCATGACTCTGGAATATTTCGATGGAAACAATTTTAGAGTACGGAGCAAGCATTTTTTCTATGGCAAGTCAAAGGTATTCTATTGTTCTTGTTATTCTATTCCTGGAACAAAATTTATCACTGGGTTGACATTTTCTTTTTTCTTCATGATGACTTGTAAAGATTCTTGCTGGGAAACATCTTATGGATCTTGTTGCCGTTGATTGGTTCAAGGACACAAAAAGAATTGTTATTAATATTTTTTTTTGCTATGTAAACTCTTATGATTGTTACAATTTATTTTTATGATATACAAGTCTTTTTATTTTCTAATTTTTAATATTTTTTTATCTAATTATTTTATTTTTTATTTTTTAATATTTTTTTAAATTAATGAGGATTTTGCGAGGGAATTTCTTCCCTCGCAAAATTTGAAAGTTTTGCGAGGGAAAAGTGTTCCCTCGCAAATTTCTCGAGTTTGCGAGGGAAAATGCATTTTTGCGACGGAAAATTGGTTTGCGAGGGCGATTTTTGAGACGGAACTTTTTCCGCGCAAATTCGTCAGCAAATCGGTTTTGCGACGAAAAATGCCCGTTTTGCGAGGGAATTTTTCCGCCGCAAAAAACAGTTTTTTGCGTAGTGTCTCTGCTTCTCTTCTTCATCTTTCTTTACATTTTCTAATTTAATCATTTTCTTACCCAAGGATGTTTCTGTTTTAGTTAATTGTCCTTATTAAATTTATTATTTTCAGTTCGAGTTGGTATGCATGAAAGCACAGGATATATGTTAGAAAATATGATTTGGTACCAACTTTATTGATATTCTCATGTTAATAGAGCAAAAGCATGTTCATTTAGCGGTTGGGGTTTTAGATCATGTGAGGCGGTGGTGTCTATAAATTCAAATTTAAGCTTTGGTCTCGGGATGTTGATAAGGAGTTCACATTTCTCCCTAGTGCTGCTGGATAATTAAAATTAGACTTTTTTTCCTCAACGTGCCATGATAAATTATTGTTTGCTTTTCATTATTCTTCAACTTCTCCATCTACTCTTTTGAGCGAGAAGCAAATCAGAAAAGCAGAGAGATATCGTGAGATCAGAGGAGGCGTTACTCTTCCTTCTTCACTTCAATAACTGGGCCAGTGGAGTGACTTCCTCTTTCGTTTTGTGATTTATCTTTCACTTCTCTGTTGATTTTCATTATGCTAGTGAATCTGAATTTCCTTGTGATTGAAATAATTTTTTCCAAGTTTCTTTGCGGCCTAGAGAAACTAGGTGGATTGATTATCTTTTGTTTTAACTTATTAGTTACGTTTTAATATTAATTTTGGTTACTTCATCTTATTTATTTATTATCTACTTAGTGCTTGATTATCATTAAGTTTGGTCTTGGAAATTTAGATTAGTCTTGGGAGAGGAATCTTAATTGGACCATATAGTTGAGTAATGTGGGATCAAAATTTATTCTCATTTCCCAATAGAATGAGAATATATTTATTGGACCCATATAATCATAATGGAGTGAAATTAAACTACTATTGCGTATTGAGTAGTTATGTTAGAGAGAACAATATTAACTTGAATGAGGGGTGTAAGTAATCAGGAGATATTTAGATCCATTAGTACTCTAGATTAACAACATTAACATTGAAATTAATTAATTAAGTGAAAACAATGTTTATAAAGTTAATAAGGGATTAATGACTTTGGGTTGTTCTTTTAATAATTATGACAGTTTGTTTATTTCAATTTGATTTTAATTTTCTTTTCAATCATTTAAATTCAATCTGATTGCTCAAATCATACAAAAGTATTAAAATCAATGCTCAACCAGACTTATATATGACATTCCCATGGGAACTATATCTCATTAATTATTTGATGCCGTCTGTGCACTTTCACAGCCAAGAGTTGCAAATTTTGCTTTTTCTCATAGATTAAAAGAAATAGATGTTAATTCTGTGAATGATACATATGCCTCCAACGTGTTCCCTTGATATAATTCATTTGAAAGAATGGTAGTGTTCTGGGCGTGCCTTTCTTTATGAAACGTTTGAGAGCCACTTGTGGATCTTCAATTCAGCCATCAACGGCAGTCAATTGCACAACAAATTAAGAATCACTTGTGTCAATAGAGGATTCATCAATCTTCCTAATGCACCTCATCTTGCAAGCAATGTTACATGGTAGGAAATTATGGCTTTGTTGAAGAATTTCACTCCTCAAAATGTTTAAGTCATTTTGACTTCCACCTTTAATTGTTGTTTTAACTATTATTTTTGTCCGGTTAGCTTAGCTTTTTTACTCTCAAAAACATTTTACTCCTTTTAATATCATTTTGTCTTTTTATTGAAAAATAATAAAAAATATTAGAAAGTTTTAAATTTCATTATAAATTATAAATGAAAAGAAGAGCTTGAGTTTTTTTAAAGAAATTTTTATTTTGATTTGAATAAATCATATTATACTGTGTCACCGTGACATTTTTATTTTAATATTGTTTTTATTATTTTTGAATAAGAGAAAATATATTTTATCTTAATATTTCGATTTTTAGTTTCATGTTATTCTTTTATTTGGTGGTGTTACTTTTTTTTATTTAAATTTAATTTTCATGTCGTCATTTAAAAAATTGGGTCAAAAATTAAATAGTATAATTGTAGTTGTCATTTTCAATTCATGCATTTTCTATCCTTACCCACCTACTCTTCTCATAACACCAACAATGTTATTCTTTAATTTGAGGTCGTGAATATGTTTTCATGATCTTAGATTCTTTAATTAAGCAAGTGTTGAAAATCCTCGCACACATGCTGAGTTGTACTACGGAAGGATAAAGGAATTACTGTTCACTACTGTAGGGCCCTTCCGTCGTATTCGAAGAGCTGGCCGCCTCATTTAAGCGAATTCCCCTTCTTTAATATTGTTAAAATTTCAATCACCTTTTTTATTAGAATGAAAATTAAAAAAAGAAAAAAGAAAAAGTAAAGCACATGTACATTTTCCGGTAAAGAAAAACAAAGCACGAGGTGACACGTAAAGGCAAATGGCGAAAGATCTACTGAGTACACACACGAACACACATACACATCAATAGTTCAAACATGGGCTCAGGTGCTGGTTAAAAAAAAAAAGTCATAGGCTCAAGAAATCACGGCGGCAAGAAAAATAAAATTTGCACTATAAAGAAGAGCATCTTATTTGTAAATATATATTTATCACTGTCTAAAAAAAAAAAGAAAAGGGTAACAAAACAAAATGAACAAAAACATTCTTTATTTTAATGGGTTGCGTGAAGCATAAGAAGCACCACTCCATAAATAGGCACAAGCAGGGGTTCTTGGTCACAACTCACGAAGGATGAACAAAGATCTCTGCTTACACTTGTTCCATCACCTTGTCCATGATGGCTGATGTTGTGAAGAAAATACGTGAGCTTCGTGCTGAGATATGAAAGATCCAAAAACAATTAAAGAAGGAAATGGCTGTACTAGAAGCGGAATCAAAACCATCAAAATCAAAGGTTGATGACCCCATAGCAAAAGAAGAACATATTATTGCGGCCGCATCAAGGATTCAGAACCTTGAAGAAGAGCTTGAACAAGCAATACTATTGAAAGAACAACTCATCCAACTTGTACGCAATGAGCTGAGCGGAGCAAATTGGAGGTAGCTCCCCCTCTATCTTTGCCGCTAGTTCAAATGAAACGGAGGTCACAAACGTAGAGTTTTAATAATGTGGAAAGATTACATCCTTTCCGTAAAACACTTGATGGACTCTTCTTCAAGGGCGGCCCTCTGCTCGAGGACCTTCAAGGAGGTGGCCTTCCTGTAAATCTTGGGGAGCACAACTTCCTAGGGGAGGCGGTACTTGTTCATGATCCAGTCAGTCTTGCACCCACGGCCGGGGGCTCGCCCTCGGTAGAACACCAGGGTCTTCCTCAGCTCGATGAGGCCCTTCGGCTCCGAGAGGCTTATGATTCTTCCGCCTAAACCGGTGGCCTTTCTATATATCTTGCAGAGCACCACTTCCCGGGGAGGCGGTACTCGTTCATGACCTAGTCGGTCTTGCACCCGCGGGGGGCTCGCCCTCGATAGAACACCAGGGCCTTCCTCATCAGCCCGATGGGGCGCTTTGCCTCCGAGAGGCTTATGATTCTTCCATCTGAACCAATGGCCTTTCTATAAATCTTGTAGACCACAGCGTCCTTGGGGAGGCGGTGCTCGTTCATGACCCAGTCGGTTTTGCACCCGCGGCTGGAGGTCTCACCACTAGTGGAAAAAAGGCTTTTAAGACCGGACAAAAGGGGGGTCGTAAGACCGGATATGCGACCGGTCTTGTTCCAAATTTATTAAAAGTCTACCATTTAAGACCGGACTCGAACCGGTCTTAAAGAAACTCTTTTAAGACCGGACATTTAAAAACTTGGGTCTTAAAAAGTTGTACTAAATGAAGCCGAAATATTTTTTGTTCGATTCCTAAAGCTCGACTTTTAAGACCGGTCAAACAATAGGCCGCTCTTAAAAGATCGTAATTATAAGACCGGACAAGACACATACGGTCTTAAAAGACCGACTCTCAAGAGTGGATGATAAATACATCCGGGCCTTAAAGATTTTTATTTAAGACCGGACTTCTAAATATACCGGTCTTAAAAGACCAACTTTTAAGACCGGTTTAATATCAAAACTCAAAAGTGTCATGACCTTTAAGACCGGTCATATAATTACATCCGGTCTTAAAAGTGAACATTTAAGACCGGCTTATTATTTCCGGTCTAAATTTTCCCGAATTTTTCCCCGCTTGTTCTTCCCGATTATATATATATATATATACATAAATCCACCACCCAATCCAAAGACATAAAAGTCGATATTTTAAGCTACAAACTATGAACAATTATTTGAATAAATTGAATTGGAAAAAGAATACAAATATTATTCACCATGAGCTATTTGGCCTCTTAATTAATGATTACTATGACTACAACACCTAAATTAATTCATACAATAAGATAACTTACTTACAAATACAATAAGTTACAAGTACAACATACATGCGCCCAAAATAATATTCACCATGCCTTCATCTCGATTCCCCCACCCAACAACGTAACATCCTCTTATATAACATGCCCCTTTGGATCGGATCCCGCCACAAAAATAAAACAAGAACAAAATTCATAGTCGTGACATTAACTATGAACATAGATAGAAGGAATATAATATATATAGTTAAAGCCTTAATTAAAGTCTTCAAAGAAATCTGCATATGAATATTACCTTATGAATTGACTCTTTTATAAAGTGATATCTTCCCATATCCCTTCTTGATGATCACTTCTTATGCCGGTTCATTATCCGCTTCATCTTCTTCGTTCATGTCCCAGTAGACCCCTTGAAAAAGGAGTACTCTCGTGAATACCATAATTTGAATTCATTTCCTCATCAATATCAATGACCCTCTTTCCTTGGAGAGCTACACCACATTTTATTTTCTTGATCGGTGATATAGAACACTTGTTTTGCCTCGGTCTCGCCATAATAAAAGGTTCATCTCCAAAACTTTTACCATTGACATCGACTAATGTAAATCCTAGCCGATCGATCCGAACACCATTATTGACATTAACCCACTTGCATTTGAAAATGGGAAATCTAATTTTCACATAGTCCACCTCCCAAATCTCTTCAATAACCCCATAATATGGCATGACCGCCAATAAAGGGCTCTTGTCTTTCGAACCGAGAAGTGCATAGATTCAGCCTCTAACATAACACCACCGTTCGGACCGTGCTCGTATCATCTAGGGACTTCGTGTAAAATGTATAACCATTGATCACATACGAATTCCAACTTATGACATCAACCTCGGACCACCCGCTAACCATTTGATTGTATCGTAAACACATTCCTCTCCCTCGACCTTTTGTTTGAACCAGTTTGCAAAAGTTCTTGTTATGCTCCCTAATCAACCTTTGTTCCGCCATTCGATGATTTTCTTTCCTTACAAATGCTTTATGTGCAGCTATGCCGGCTTGAACTTCATCGACGTTATTCAAGATGAACAAATGGACTAGTGACAATTCATCAGATCCACACTCTTTACGGAAGCCCTCGTCTACCCCCATCAAATGCCGACGTTTTGGAAGCCCAATATGTCTTACTTTGGCCAAATAATCTTGACAAAATTCCATGGCTTCTTCAAAACATATTTCGAACAATCGATGCTTCGGCCGGTATGCGTTCTTCACGTACCCTTTTAGGAATTTCATAGATCTTTCAATTGGGTACATCCACCGTAAATGGATAGGGCCGCACATCTTTATCTCCTCACTAGATGAACAATTAGATGAACCATGATGTCAAAAAATGTAGGAACAAAAAGCTTCTCAAGGTGGCACAAGATAAGATATCCTTCATTCTCCAATTCATCCAACTTTTCAATCTCAAAAACTTTACCACAAAGCACATTGAAGAAGACACAAAGTCTAGTCAAAACGACCCGAAGATCATATTCGGCGATGCCTTGAATAGCTATCGGGAGTAGTCATTGCATCAAGACATGACAATCATGAGACTTTTGGCCTACTAATTTCAAGTCCTTCATCGATACAAGCCTCTTAAAATTTGAAGAATACCCCGTGGGAACTTTTGTGCCATGTAAACACTCACAAAACTTCGTTTCTCATCCTTAGACAAAGTATGAGAAGCCGGGGACAATAAGTTCTCTTCCCATCTCGGCCTTGGATGTAACTCTTCGCGTATTCCCATTGCTATCGATCCAATCTTGCCTTCACACCATCCTTGGAACTACCTTGTGTGTTGAGAAGCGTGCCGACAATACTATCACATACGTTTTTCTCCACATGCATGACATCAATACGTGTCTCACATCAAGATTGCGCCAATATGGAAGATCGAAGAATACAGATCTCTTTTTCCATATATTTGTTTCTTTTCTACACTTTGCAGTCTTACCGAATACGACATTGATATTTTTCACCTTTTCATAAACTTGCTCCCCACCAATGCCACCGGAGCATCTTCATACTCTTGGCCACCAAAAAGGCTTTCTTCAATCGACGATATGGGTGGCCCCGTCTAAGAAATCTCCTATGTCCAAGATAAACCGTCTTTCTTCCATGTTGAAGTTGATGGTAGCGTGTGCCTTCTTCACAAATCGGACATGCTTTATGGCCTTTTACACTATACCCTGACAAGTTCCCATATGCTGGGAAGTCGTTTATAGTACAAAATATCATGGCTCGCATTTTAAACACCTCCTTCTTGAAAGAGTCAAAAACATCAACGCCTTCCGCCCACAACTCCTTCAAGTCTTCGATCAAGGGTCAAGGTAAACATCAATGTCATTTCCTGGTTGTTTCGGTCCCGAAATCAACATAGACAAAGCATGATGTACTTTCGTTTCATGCATAACATTGGAGATAAGTTGTAAATAATCGTAGTACGTGCCATGAACTATGTATGCTTTGCTAAGGCTTCCATATGGATTCATGCCATCCGTGCTAAGGGCAAGCCTAAGGTTCCTAGGTTCTTCGCCGAAGTTCGGAAATAATTGATCGATTTTCTTCCATTGAGAAGAATCGGCCGGATGTCGAAGCTTTCCATCGAAATCCTCTCATCTCGCATGCCACCTCAAATTTTTTGCATCATTTTCATTCGCAAACAACCGCTTGAACCTTAGTATGATTGGAAGATACCACAACACTTTTGTCGGCCCCTTATTTGACTTGTACCTTGGGGTTTCACATTTCGGACAACTCTGCTCCTCTTCAAACTCTTTTCTATACAACACGCAATCATTCGGGCATGCATGGAGCTTTTTGTACTCCATCCCCAGTGGACAAAGTATTTTCTTAGCATCATAGTATCGATGTGGCAACACATTATCATCCGGAAGCATGTCCTTAAAAGCCTCAAGCATTTCGAAAACTCTTGTCGCTCCATCCATGACGTGCCTTCAAGCTTACCAATTTCAATACAAAGATTCAACAATTGGTATTTTTTACACCCACGGTATAGAGGGTCTCTCGCATCACCGCACATATTACCATATGCATGTGATTGATGAAAAGCCTCTTCTCCTACATCACGGATAATGTCCTCTATGTGATCATCCATATCCGTGTCATTATCATCAAAGGCCACTTCCCTATGTTGAGACCCAATTGGTATTTTTTCACCATGCCATACCCATATTGTATAAGTCTTACAAATTCCTTCACAAATTAAATGTGTGTGTATTACTTCGACTTAGTCGCCTCTCATTCAAACATTTTACACAAGGGCAATAAAACTTCCCACCCTCGATGGGCATTTTGTTTAGCAAATTTTATAAAGTCTCTCACCCCATTCTCGATATTCAACACTCGTCCGTTTAGCATTTATCCAACCGTGATCCATAGTAGAATTCCTATATATATAGACAGAAAGATTTAACATACATATATATGCTCAAATTTCGGTTATGTCTTTTTTTTTTCCTTTTTTTTTCGGATAAACTTGCTCATTAAATGTAGAACGAAGAATAACTTTTGGTCATAAATGTATCGCAGAGAATCCAAAAGAACCAAAATAAATGCATGACGAGGAAATTAAATGCATCGCGTGAAGGTCTTGTGGACTCACCTGTATCATATAAATTCAAATGCGTTTGCTTAGTCTTTCTTCTCCCGCCACGAACGTTGATGTTGCGTACATGAAAGAGTACCCTAAAAACATTTATTGGTCGGTTAGGTAGGTCTAAAATGCAATTATAATCTTCAAAATACAATATCCATTAACAACACGTAAAACCCACAAGAACATTTGATCGATTTCGCTCAACCCAGAAAAACCCAACGATGAGCGGGAAAATCATAAAGTTATATAACCGAAACACCTCTTACAAACTTGGTCTATAGACGTTTAGCTAAGGAACCGAGAAAGTGATTGTCGAGAGGTACAACGCGAACCAAATACGGAGTGGCGACGTAACCCGAGTAACACTTTAGGCGCGACAAGAGAAGTTCGAGAGAGGGAAATTTAATATTCCGCGCGACGAGCGAGACATGTTTTATATTTGGGATTTTATTAAGACCGGACTTTTATAATCCTCCGGACCTAAATTGAGACAATTAAACCGGTTCATTAAAAGAACACGGTTCTCGTGCGAGTTTAGTACTTTATCCCATTATCTGAACCTGGAAAGCAATAAACAAGGCAACTATGAAGGACGGATAATGGCGACTAAAAAACCTAAAATAAAAGAACGAAGACTTTAGTTAGTAATTCGACGGTCCTAAAAACACCGCATTTTTGTCGCCTTTGGTTTCCATATCCGATTGCCTCTTGTCCTTTTCATTATCGTCTTTCTTTTTCCGACAAAAAGGAAACAAACAAAACAATGTCCTCATGTAAATCCAACAACAGAAATTCGCAGAATACAGTTAAGAACATACGTAAAAAAAGGAGCTTTTACCTTATTCGGATAAGAACAAAAAAGTGACTATTCTTCTCAAGGTTGGACCTTCGTTGTCGTCGGTTTTACCTCCCCATGTTAGAAACAAAGTGTCCTTTTCATTATCTTCCTTCTTTTTCCGACAAAAAGACAAAAGACAAAATAAAAGGGACACCGATAATGCTGCTTCTACACATGGAGAGGTAACAACGATGATAATGAAGGACCTAGCTTGAGCAGAACGCCAGAACCTCGGTTGTCTTCAAATTTATCCATTTAATTTGTCTGAAAAGATGTATTTAAAGGTGATTGACTTTTAAGATCGCACAAATAAAAACATACGGTCCTAAAAGTTAGACGAGCGACTTTTAAGACCGACCTTCTATAATACGTCCGGACCTAAAAGTTCATGAAGTTTTTTAAGTTTTTAGGAGCGGACACTATAGAAATATACGGTCCTAAAAGTCTCATACTTTAAGATCGAAGATTTTTGCGGACCTTTAAGACCGGACATGCTGTTAATGAACGGTCCTAAAAGTCTCAGATTTCAAACACTAAATTAAATAACTATATCCACCATCCAATAATACATTCGAAACCCAAAATGGACACAAGAAAATTGTTCGAAAAATTAACTACATTTATGTATTGAATTTTACATTGCCTATGTATATTTACAAATGAATTGTTCAAAAAATAAACAAATTTACAGAAGATCGATTATTGTTGCTACAGATTATACTTACAAATGAATTTAGGACATTAATTATTGTCATTTTTCTGACTCTAAGATCAGACCATACAGATATTCACAAAACACATTGCGTATGTGCTCCAGTTCATCATCAGAAAGGGAGTTTTGCATTGAAACATCTCGTAACATCAAAGACAAAGAATCGAATTAACTTGCGTGCATATTTCATTTGTAACAAGTAAGCCAGAAACTGAATTAACTTGCATAATATGTAACATCAAATACATTTACCTTTGCAGTTAATTTAGTATCCCCTCGCCTTGTAATATCATACATGTGTTTCATGACGCGAATCGACCACATAAGTTGGACTCTCGTGGTTGCCGACGGGTCTAAAATGAACAAGAAATATATATCGAGCATATATATAGCTCAATGACCAAGTTCCCAAGGCGGTGTGCTACAAATTAAATATTGTACCAACCTCTCGGTCTGTACCATATGGGGTCTTTGTCCCGAGTAGCACGCCTTTTCTTTTCTACTATTTGGAAGGTCCTCATGGCACTATCATCAAAATCACAAATTTATCAATGATTCACTTAAAATTCACAAAGCAGAGATGTCGACAAGAGAATCAAAATGACATGCTTACTCGTTGATGGTCCGCACCAACGTAGGCAATGGCTCGAGTGTGAGTGGAGCATAAGAAGATAACTTTATGCTCGTCCATGCACATGACGACCAACCCGCCATGTGGCGGCTGAAAATTCACATCGAAACTATACTCGGTGATATATATATGTAGCAGAATTAAGTGAATTGCGGACAAGATTTTTGATATGTACTGTGGAAGAATGGCAAAAAGTACAACTTTCTCGATCACTTGACACAACCTCTTTGATATGTACTCTGTCTCTCCTCCATGGATGTGTGACTTGAATAGACAGGGCACAAGAATCCAAAATCGTTGATCCCGCACCTTTGAACCAATTCATGATGCAAGAACCTACCATAATGACATCGATCGGGGAATTAGTATATATGTATGTATGTCTAAACGATGCATTTAAATGATGTACTCATAGACGAAGATACTTACTTCATAAAAATTCTAACAACCGCATCGCAAGCTCTGTCGAGGAAGCAAACAGGGACTCAACATCAACGGTGTCAACTTGAACGGGCATAGGATGAGGGACACCTACTACTTCATCGACAAAGCCACGATTTATCCTTAAAATATCCACTTTTCATAAGATCGGATATTTTTTCCCAGGCACGACCAACTTAGCGATGGGGGATAGAGCTTGAGGATGGGCTTGATGGAGCTTGAGGAGGGGATGGAACTGGAGGAGGAGGGGTTGAAGCTTCAGGAGCAAGAGAGACATGTACAAGCTTCACCGGCCAAGGGATGAAGGTTCCCTTGACATCACTCACAAGTTTCAGCTCATCGGTTGGAGAGGAGCCGTGCATTAATGATCACCTTTTCAACGACACTCTGACTTCATCATCAGGCATTTGTTGGTGGTGTACAGTTGATCCTAAGTTGTGAACAGTCCCTTTTGCAACCAATAATCGTCCATCATGATGATCGGGATCCTCCACATAAAGGTCACAAGGTTGCTCGATTGTCCATCAATGCAGCTCCTCTAGTGCTCACGCACGATTGCAGTGAGTGTGTGAAGGGAACACCGGTCTCGACGATTGCTCAAAAGCGGCCTCGGTGACTCAGTTCCTCCTTCATCCGGCTCATCTCGGATTGAAACATTACGATCATTGAAGCTTTATTAGCAGCCGGCGTCGGTCCATCTCCTCCCGGTAACCATACTTTGTCTATGGCGTTTGGATGTACCAAAGACTTGCTTTATGCCTACCCGTCCTCCAATCCCCCTTACACGCCCGGTGATCCGGTTTTCCGGCCGCAACGGCCGAACATCATTCCTCCCGTCCGACACAAAAGATCCCTCTCGCTTCTTTGTTTTTAAGATCTTCCCGTAAGATACGGATAACGAGAAGCTTAGTAATGAAACATGTTTAGTAACTAAAAAATAACAATAACGATACTTACAATTCTTTCAAAGAACTAGACGAGTTTGTTCACTCGTGTAGGCGCCGCTTGGCTTTTGCCGAATATGCAACCACAACTCCTCGCGACGTATTGGAGATGGAGGAGCATGTATCACGAAAGGATTGGATTCGCTTCATCATCCAATCTCTTCCGTTTGGCAGCCATCAAATCTTTTTCGGCCTTTTGATATCCGCCGCGAAGCCCTATGAGGGCAATCATTCTTTCTACCTATCTCCCGTGCTTGTTCCCTTCTTTTCGTGAATCAGATTGAAAACATCTATTAATTATGAATTCCACCATGCATGTCACTAACAGAAATTAGAGAACTTCGCTTCATATGAACGTCAATCAAACAAGGTAGTCAAATTCTTCACTTCATCAAGTTTCAACATTTTATTTAAGGAAGATGTAGAATTGTAGAAGAAATTGGAGCTATGTTTTGTAGTGCTAGCTAGATAGATAGGTTAAGAAACAAAAGAGAATTATGCTTACGAATAATACAAACTTGATCCTTTTTAAGGCATCCAGGGATCAGCAATCCCCATTAGATAGTAACAATTGGGTATATAAAGTTTCCCTCTTTTAAGACTATTCGATCATTTCCTCCTTTGCATAAGACAAACCATTACACAATTAATACCTTCTCATCGCAATTTACCTTTTCGGGGTTGACATATCGGACTTGCATAGACAAAGGCTTACGTAATAATACAAACTTGATCCTTTTTTAGGCATCCAGTGGGATCAAGCGATCCCATTAGATAGTAACAATTGGGTATATAAAGTTTCCCCTTTTAAGACTATTTATTTCCTCCTTTGCAAGACAAACCATTACACAATTAATACCTTCTCATCGTAATTTACCTTTTCGTGGTTGACATATCGACTTGCATAGACAAAGGCAGAAATGTATACTTCTATTCACACACCGAACTATTATATAACTAACAGATTAGATGAACACAATAACATTCACATATCCGCACAAAAAGTTAATAAGCAAACAAAAGGGAAAACAAAACTAAATATATACTCACCGAGCTTCAGAGTGGTCCGAAGAACAAATTGTCGCCAAATTCGTTCATCAATAAATGTGTAAACTTCCCAAGGATGTTTGGCGGCGGAACATCGGAGAAAATATACGTGTTAGCGAGAAAGGTCTTAAACTTCCTCCACCGATAAGCACAATAAGACAATGTCTTGTCTTTCAACTTCGACAATCGGGACGGTGTATGTAACCCTGGATAGTCTCCCAAATAGGATCCTTTACATTCTTATAGTCCACACTTTTCCACTCATCCGTCAAGATGCTAACCTTGTTGCGTGCTAGACAAACAAAACTATTATATTTGCTTTTATTAGGACCGACAGTTCCAACCTTGCATCAAACCGAATCTCGAGCTTTGACCCGAAGTCCGACTTAGGGTCACATCCATCATTCGTGTGCCTCTTCTACCACGGCGTGCGGGGGCGATTACGAGCCTCATTGTGAGATGAAGAGGGTTCGTTCTCACTCACACCCGCCACACCAGAACTGGCGTTGCCGAACACGAATAGATTCGTTTTCACCGTCCATTTTCGAGACAGAAGAGAGGAATGCCCGAGCAAATGAGAGTAACAACGGGGCCGATGGTACGTGGGCGAGGAAGAGAGGTAATGCAACGAAGGGTTTCGAACGCGAATAGAGGTTCTCCACGAGTAACAAAAGCTTTCGCGCGAAGAAATGTATAACTTGCTTGGATTTTTAAGACCGGATGAAAAGAGACGGTCTTAATATTTACATTAATCTCGGTCATATTAAACGTCTGATCTAAAAAGTTTAACCTTTAAGACCGTTCCTTTTAAAACGCCGGTCTTAATGTTAATGAACTTTTTCGTACCGCAAGTATCATATGTCCGGTCTTGAAAGAAAACTTTTAAGACCGTCTTGTTGGTAAGTTCGGTCTTAAAACTTTAGACTTTTTATATTTAAATTTTTCCTTATTATGTTTTACCGCAGAAAATATAAGTACGGCTATATGAGATATATTTAGAAAGTAATTGAAATTTCAGTTCAATTTTTAAGACCGGTGGTATTTTAGTCGGTCTCAATAATGATTTTAAGAGCGGTGAAAAATTGGTCCTAAGGTGCAAGAAGTTCTTTATATTTACGGAATCGCAACGGCCATTCCTTTAAGACCGGAGTTTCCATTGTCCGCTCTAAATGAGGCGGTCTTAAAGCCTTTTTTTGCACTAGTGTATCAGAATTATTGGGTTGGTTTACTAGGAGAATACTAAATGACCACAACCCCCAATCACTGTGAATTCGGAGCTCTCGTGACTCTACCGCTTGACCAAGCCCAAAGATTTATGGCATACAATGTCAATGGTTTCAAGTTTTTCACTGCTTTCACGAGATCAAGGATTGCTAACCTAAAACTCGGTGTTTATGGCACGTTTGGGACAAGGAGTTATGCAAGCAAAGCAGTTGATGGGAACATGCAATTCAAAATGACGCCCGTATTATGGAAAGTTGCTTAATGTGGTCCAAATAAATTACCAAGGTTGTTTCATCGTGACTCTGTTCAAGTGTTTATGGGCAAATACGACAACGTCCCAGGACTCACGACCGACAACTTAGGCATCACATCGCTGAATTTCTCTCGGCCTATTCACACTGTCGATGAAGATGATGAACCATATATCTTGCCTCGAGGCACATTAGGTTTATTATGTCACCACGCAGAGGCATAAATGTGATTAGAATATGATGGTTCACTTAAACCCTCGGGACCTTTATGATATGGGCGACGTAATAACATCGCCTACACAAGTGAACCGCTCCAACCCGCTACTTTCAAAAAACTTCTTCCCAAATGGCGATGACAATTTACCTATAGTTTAGTATGTTTTTTAATATATGCTTTATGATTTTGTGTTTAAACATATTAAACTTACAAGTAACATTTTCTCCACAATTTTTTTTGTAGGGATGACAATGAAGATTGAGATAAAAAAATTATGCTTACGAAACATATTTAATATGTAATCCTCTATTTTTTTTTAAAAATCATAATAGCATTTGTAGCGGTTCTATAACCGCTACAAAGTAAACCTAACCGGGGCTACAAAAATAAATGGCATCAACCACTACTAAATCAAACCACTACAACAACGTCATATCAACCACTACAAGTGTTACGTAGATATCAATATAAATACCCCACCACACCTCATTTTATATGCTTCAACTGATTTCTACACATGTTTTCCTCGGTTCTCGAGAATCTATCTTACATTTTCTCAAGAGATTATGTGTTTGTGAAGGTGGAATATCACCTAGAGCGGGTGAATAGGTTATCTCAAAAATTCTTTCGACGACGATGGATAAACGATGAAAGCAAGAAGAGAAGCATAGAGAAATGACACAGAGGAATTATACCGGGTTTGGTCCAACTCTTGACCACGCTCCAAGCACTCTGACACTCTAGGATTTTCACTATCTCACAAATACAATTACACACTCTCGTAACTTAGATGATCCTTCTCCCTAGGACTCACTCCCCCTTACAAGTTGTAATCGTACATCCACACTCAAGATACCACTACATCGAGATTTGAACGATTGTAAAACAAATGATAAACTCTCTCACAGTAGATAATAAACACTCGAAACTCAATAATATCCGAAGATACAAACAAAATAGAAATTGATCGCTTTGTATGCTTTGTCTCGTGTAAGTGTTTGTTGTACTTGATGAATTCAATCCTTTGAGTATTTATAGTAGTTGAAGATTGAAGAAATATCCGTCGAGGCTTTTAAATGACCGTTAGAGATGAAGTGTATGTGGCTAATAATCGCTGTCATTATTCCCGTAATTGTGATTATGACCGCTGAGATCCAAAGAAAGGAAATGAAATATTCTTGCCTTAATGTTGTAGAGGTATGTCTATTGGTTGAGTTTCTCGAATAGGCAAGTTTAATAAACGTTGATTTCTTTAGTCAATATCTTGTATTGATCCTCATTCTAATAATCTGTAACTCATTAACAAATTGATTAAATGCAATTAAGAGAGTAGTAATGAGTAATGATTTAAAGAAATAAAATCATAATCAATTGATTTTGATTTTCCAGAGATGATTTGATAATTAGAAACATATGACTTTCAGTTTAAAGAGTTGATGCCTCAAGGTATTGACTTGAAGCAAGAATAATTTTATAAGAGAATTAAGTCTAAGAAGTTAACTTGAAACTTTGACTAGGAGGCAAATTCGTTTTCCACAAGTTGTAAATGCAAGTCGAAGGAAATTACAACTTGACTTTAGGTAAAAATAATTGCCTTGAGTTGGTGACTAGAGGCACTAACTTGATAAGCAAAAAGTCAAGAGTAATTCCTTTCGAAGTTCCCAAGTTTAATTTTCTGACTTGAAGCTTGAAAGTCATGCCTTGAGTTAATGACAAGAGTCATTAACTTGATATGCAAAAGTTAAAGTCGATGGCTTTGAAAATCTGCAAGTTGATCTCTTAACTTGAAGTTTAGTAAGTCTTGAGTTGATGACTTGAGTCATCAACTTGATATGCAAGAAGTCAAAAGTCGATACTTTTAAAAAAATAGAACAATGAAAGACTTTAACTCGAGTCAATAAGTATTTGCCTTCGGTTAATGACTTGAGTCATTAACTTGATATCAAGAGTCAAAGACGATGCTTTCCAAAAACTAGAGAATTGAAAACTTAACTTGATATGAAGAGTGAATGACTTGAGTTAATGACTTGAGTCATTAACCTGAAATGCAAAAGTTAAACCCGATGCTTTCAAAAGAAATGGCCAAATGTATACTTAACTTGAGTTAATAAGTGAATGATTTGAGCCAATGACTTGAGTCATTAACTTGATATCCAAGAGTCAAATCCGATGCTCTCCAAAGAAAAGAATAGACAATTGAAAGCTTAACTTGATATAAGAAGTTAATGACTTGAGTCATTAACTTGATATGCCAAAAGTCAAACTGATGCTTCTCTAAGAAATGGACCAAACGGCAGACAACTAGAGTCAATAAGTGTTTGCCTAGAGTCAATGACTTGAGTCATCACCTTGATATTCAAGAGTCAAAATCGAGTAGTTTCAAAATCTCAAGATTAAACACATGACTCGCAATTAAATAATTGACTGGAGTTAGCAATATTTATTTAAATCATTTCCATCATTTAACTAGAGGCATTGATTTAACTAGAGGCTTGCATAGATTTAATTTATTAACTCTAAGGCAAAACCATTTTAGCTCGAGGGCAACCAATGCAAAACTTCCAAAACACATTATAGATTCAAGTTAACTATATAAAACATGATTTAACCATGAATCTATTAACTTATTTACATTATATTTGTTATCATCAAAACATCAAAAACATAGAGAACTAACAGTTTGAAGAGGGTAAGCGCCGCTCAAGTAGATCAAATATGATGATCATCGAAATATTTCTTTTTCCTTCTAACTTTGTGATACTATTTTTTTTTTTTAATTCACAATTTTACGAAGATTTTTCAACATTCCTTCCACTTTCACATATATTATTTTCAGAATTAAATATTATTTAAATGAAATCATAATTAGTTGTTATTATACCTATACATTCTCATGTTTTCATTTTTTTACACCCGCGTAACATCCAAAATTTTTGGGATTTAAAATTAGAAATGTTGTATGGAAAATTATTATTAGAATTTGGCCTCGAAAGTAATTATAATATTAACTAATCGGAAATATAAGGCTTATTTTCCTTGAAATTTTTAGGAAAAGAATAAATTCAATTAGAATTTATTTCCTTATAATATGTAATTGTAAAATTATGGAATATTGGCAAAATATAAAATGATAAGTTAAAGCCGATGAATAATACTCAAATCAATCCCATTATCTCTACTAATCATCTAGCCGAACACAAAAGAAAAAAAGGAAAAAAAAAAAAAAAAAAAAGACAAAGAAAACCGCACATGTGACAATTAATTAGAAACGGTAAGATGTATATATACCAATCCAATAGCTATACACTTAATCTCGCCCACCGAAACCAAACCAACCCATTAGCCCATACTCATTTTAAATAACTCATCATTCAAACTCACTCACCAGATCACACCATCATAAGCAATATACATTCACAAATTTCATAAATTATTTTGTGCAAAGCCATTTGAAACAATAAAGCAAAGACATACTCCCTCAGCTTTTCCTTATTTCTTCGGTTAGGAACATATAAGATCAAGAGATCACAACGCTGCTTTTCATTTAATACTTTTGGCCGTCGATCGAGCACGCAATAGTCACTCCGACATACCTCTCGAGACCCACGTTGAATGTCTCCTGGTCCATTCTTTTTCCTTCCTCAAACTAGACCCTCCCTTCTCTATATAATCCATGCATTATATAATCTTGTCTCTTGGCTTCTGTTATGGACTCATATAAGAGGCCCATTAGTTATGTGGCCTGGAAAGGACAGCTGCTTCCAAAAGCTCTCCATAATCAAGTAAAACGCTAATTGACCTATAATCAAGGCTATAATCATGGATAGTACAAGTACCGAAGCATAGACACGTATGTAATGGAGCGCAGACAAGGGCCCCGGAGGCGCACAAAGCCTAAGGACCGAAAACCCTAGAGGTAATCTCTATAAATAGGAGGTTAACCCCATAGGTGCAAATTCTCTATTCATTCTATTTACTATTCCATCTCATTGCACACACCACCCCACCCCCTTTCGCTAAACGTCACTGTATATGCAATGATAACTGATATTCTTTTCAGTTGTCTTCCTCATAAACAATCTAGAACAATCATATTCTCTTTGGTTTTCAGGCATATATATCTTTAAGAGTATACTTGAAGGAGGAGTGTTGTATGGTCTTGGACTCTCCAACTTCAACGGCTAACTTTTAGGTGTAGTTTCTTTTAAGCCATGCCCATGGTCATATGTCACGAAGAAAGCAATTATTAATAAATGCTACCATCATGCTTGTTATGGAAACGGTTGTTATCAACCCAACATTAAAGAATGAGGTGGAAACTTGTCTACATTGCATGATATGTGGATCGTATAAGAAGGCTAATATGGAAGTCAAGATGAGATCAATGCAATTGTGACCATATTGAAAACCATAAATGATGATTTTCGTAAATAATCGGGGGTTCCACTATCATTGATACCACCCGGGCAGTATGAGCCACACTAGTGTTTATGGGGGCAAGTGAACTCCACAAAGTTTTTAAAATATATATATATTGTGAGGGAATTTTTTTACAACTTCTTGAGTAGTGTAGTGGTTATCTCACGGCCTTTGCATGAGAGTCGCGCCCGAACCCCGAGAGAGCTGTGCCGTATTTGTTTTATTTAATCCCAATCCAAAGAATTTGTTCCATGCCTTCCCAACGTGTATTCTTTTCATTTAATCCTATTCCATGCCTTCCATATTTTTATTTTTCTCCCCCAATCCATCGCACACTCGAATTGATTTGGTGGTTGTTCAATATCTTGCTCCTTTCTTTGCCCTTGGCCAATAGTAAAACAATCTCTTGTATTGATAACTTAGTAAGTTCACATTTACTCTAAGAATTCGAGGTATCACAATTTTTTGACTTAAAGTATCATGCTTTAGGTGCCTCAGTGCTCACTATCCATAATGTAACAGTTACTATAAAAATAAAGAGTGACATGACTACTCCCGTCTTTCTTGCTAAAGGCTCTTAACCTTTAGTTTAAGTAATGTCATTTAGAAGCAAAGATATGGCTATAACTTGTGCATTTGGTCAGGCTCATTTGAGATTGCCTTATTTTGATTACTCAGAAGGATTTAGAGCCAGTATAGTGCAATCTGCATATCTTAGCATGATTGACATCCAAAGAAAGTGGTGAATTCTTGAGTAATTCGTAGTGAGATGCTTTGAGATTTTCCCCAAATGGTCAGCTTGTGGACAGAAATTTGTATCAACTATGAACTATTGAGTATTGAGGATTTTGTATTTTTGGCTTTGGAATCTATTAAGCTCCCATGAGTTTAAATTATTCACAAGGATGACAATCTTATAATGAACAATATTTTTTAATGCATTTAAAACTTTCCTTTTTTTATTTAAAAAAAAAGTAAAAAAGGGGCGCCGCCCAACCCCGACTTCTCCTATTAATTGTGCACCCACAAATTTAGAATCCCTAGCTCCACCACCGCCACCTGGTACCTAAATGCAACTGAAGCACTCCAATAGTAACAAGTAAGTGAAACAAGCATACATTTGTCGGCTATGGCCTTAATCCATAACCCTACTTCTTTCATAATGTAGCATGCTCCTTAGTGAATAACTCCCAAGGTGTTTCGCCGTTTCTGTTTTTCTTATTCACATATGATGGTAGCACAATCTTCCTCACTCCTCCTGCCATATTAGAAGGTTGTTCATATATTAATTTCATATATATATATATAATTTTGACCCTTTTTATGAGAGCCTATGGGGTTTAAGAAATCAGCTAAAATTGGTTACAAGTACCTGAAACCATAACAGTTCGAGCTTCATTTGTGAAGCTGCTCCAGACCAATTCTAGTCGATCAGCATGTGCTAACTTTGCAGCCAAATGTAATATATTATTTCCATCAACTACGTCTGTATATGCCAATATGATATCCTTCATTCCACTATATGCATGGATTAGATTGAAGATTCTAGGATGATGATGTAAAACAGCCGCGTGAATTATACTATGTCTATTTTCACAAACTCCCAAATCAAATCAGGGTAAGCCTTTATAAACTCAGCTAAAAAGTCAAAATGTCCAACTTTTGTTGCATCAAATAGTAGTTTTGATGGCACATTTATGATATCTCTGATTTTTTACTTCGAGTCTACACCCTGAGAATTCGTTCCCACAGCAAACGAACAAGTTGAATGGCAACGCTATTCTTCGTACCTGGGATACATAATTTGATCAATTGAATATGCCAAATCAGTAAGTTAGCAAATATTATTCCACAAACACGTAGTTACAATGCTAATTTGGGTTGATTTTGATGATCTGGCCTACCATTTCCAAATCTTCTGTCTTCTGAGCCATTATGTGCAAACCTGTCATCCCATCATCTTCATCCCTTGCAAATGCTACTTCGGCTTCTCTCTCAACACTTTCAATGCTAAATCTATGAAATATTGAAAAAGTAATCAAGAAATGCCAATTTAAAAGTTGAAAGTTTAATAAGAAACATAGAGCTACATATCAATTAAGTTCAAATACTTCACAAAAAATGTCCACTTTTAATACTACAAAAAAAAAAAAAAAAAAAAAACAGTTAATTAGTGACCGAATCCCATCGCTAATTCACTGGTTTTTTTAGTTTTAATACATACCGAATACTTATTGGTGCCAACCACTTGTACTCCACTTATAAAATTGAATGTATTCATGCTTTATATATATATATATATATATATATATAAAGGCAACGTACACTTACCATAAATACCAGAGTCGATGCAAGTGAGAAATAACATATTACATTCCGCTTCAACAAAATTATCATCAATAGTGCGAGAGTATAGATATTCTGCCACATTAGCTCTTCCAAGGAAGGTCTTTATGCATCACTGAGCCTTAGCCCTGGATGATCTTATAAAATTTGTAAAAATATATATATTTTATTATATTTATTTTATTTAGCCACAAATTTGACCCCAGCAATTTTATCTTCTCTCGTAAGGATAATGTTTGTTTCATTACTCATTAGGTCACAGAGGAAAGTAAAATTCTTATTTGAGATACCGAAAATATCAGTACCATCTTATATATTTTTTTTAATTTATAATTATCTGTTACTATTTGTTTGTATTTTCCAAATTATTTAATACTATTTAAAATACTCCCTGGTCCTTATTTTAAGGAACCAACTAGCAAGCTTTCCTACAAGTCAATAAAAATGTGCTTAAAGTAATTAAATTTATTCTAAAATTCTAAGTAATTTTCAATATTATCCCTATTAATTATACTAACCTAATATCATATTAATTATTACTTCCTTTTTTTCTCGAAAAAAGAGTAATAATTAATTTTTATTAATTATTACTCTCACTCACTACCTTTTTAATTATGAGTATACATAGAAAAATATTTAATGCTATTTGGAAACAAGCAAGTGTTTTATAAAAAGAACCAAATATACTCTGTTAGTTGGCACCTTATAATAAGAATTAAAGAGAGTAGTTCAATATGTTTCTTTTTGGCCCGGCCAAAAAAATTTCCGCTGTTCCGCCATCGAGCTCTTTAATGCAAATTTAAACAAGAGGAGTGAATCCCGTTATATTTCTTATTTTCAATGCGTAATGCGGTACAACAGACTAACCGTAACACCCCCTGTGGTGCCAACATTCTTTACCTTAATCTACGCAGAGTGTGGCAAAATCGTAAATAGTTTGTTATACATCGATACAATGGAAATTAAATTTGATTACACAATGTGGGTATTCCCGTGGTTTATACCCCTTACATACATTTACATTCATTGCGTAAGTGAAAACTAAAACCAACTAAACACCGTCATCCCTGCTTCTTCAACCCGTCTCTCGCAGGCCGCTCTTCAAGCAACACTCCCTCCTCGAACCATGTGCAACACTTCTCGTCCGTGCTCACCTCGTCTATTGTCAGCGGTGGAGGGCGAGGATTCCTCGAGGAATCCCGCAGTAGACAATACCCATACAATGCATGTAAGATAAATGCTAATGTATGATATATTTGTCAATATCCATAATCTACTTAAACATCTAATAAACAAGTCAAGGACAGGGTTGCATGAAGTAACATACCTGACATTTTATCTCTGGCGTTAAACTGAATGTAACCTGTTTAGTTCTGAAAAAAGAACGAGACAAATAAACATAATGACAACAGATAAATGTACCTGGAAAACACAATTTTATGAAAAAAATCTAAAAGGTCTTCAAGATGTATAATAAAATAACTCCTGATGAAAATTAATGTTCAAACTAAGAGAGGGAGAGGGAGAGAATCAATAACGCAAATTTAATTTCCATTTATCACAGCACCATTGGGCATTCAAAATTTTTTCGAGTTGTGTCAGAATACTTTATCAGTTGCAACAAACAAGCAATTAGATCAACAGGGTTCTCACAATGGCATCCAACCATCCAGCCATATGGCACAGCATATAGAGGCGTCATCATAAATACACAACACCATGCACCAGAAGGAGAGGAAGTATCATACCCGACCATCACTCATAGGCTTTGTGTCAAAGATCATAGAATTTTTAAAACCAACACGCTGTTTTAGCTTTCTGCTTTCATTTTAATCCAGCAATTTCAGCAACATGTTTTGAAGTTAAAAAAACTTGACATAGTATTTACAATGGTGAAATTCCTTTTAGCATAACCCAAAAAAAAAAAAAAAACAAACATTATGGGTTTAAATTTTAAATTACATGCCCTTTGCAAATCAAGTGTCAGAAGAGAACAAGAGCTACGTCATGTGTTAAAATCTGGTGGTGGGACCTATTCTAGTATTGGCCCATTTTATTAGTATTATGGATCTACCAATGAAGAGTTAGTGATTCCATTCTATTTCCCATCTTTCCCATCTACTTTTTCATTTTCCCGTGTCACAGGTTACAGCAGGAATTACAAATATGAGCAGATAATAATTATATCCAGAAAACTATTTTTACCTTCCTCGTGGCCCAAAACTTTGATTCTGTCAGCTTACCACTGGCGACAAGTTCCCTATTAAGCTTTAGCAGCTTGCTGCAAAAATTGAACTACTGAAACATTGATAAAGGGTTGGACCTACATTAACCTTGAAGTAAACAAAGCAGATAATTGGAATCCAATAATAATAACATGAGATATGAAATCCTGAGTTACATTGCTATCCTACAATGTTATGATCCACAGCAACTAAAAACTTATAATCAGAGAAAAACACAACCAATAAGTTAACACGAAAGCCACAGTAGCATAAAATATTTTATTATTTATCCCTTTACATTGAAATAGGCCACAGAATCACTCTTAATTCATCTCCAAAAAATATGACAGCATGTTTCACAATGAGCATATAAGCCGAATACATGTCTTCCCGCAGTAGCTTAATTCTAAGTTC
The DNA here is from genome assembly GCA_019022655.1 of Acacia acuminata. Classification (NCBI taxonomy): domain Eukaryota; kingdom Viridiplantae; phylum Streptophyta; class Magnoliopsida; order Fabales; family Fabaceae; genus Acacia; species Acacia acuminata. Next base: position 4,601 of record JAFJYI010000220.1, on the reverse strand, counting down.
CATTTCAGCAGGACTCAGCTGCTCTCCAGAAATAGTTGGTGGAGCTTCTCCAGACTTGTTGCAGGAGAGGGCAATACCTGGTCAAAGAAAACCAAAATGCATATTTTGATGAATAATTTCAACTAACGAATTATATATATATTGAGAGGTAAAAAAGTGTTGATAGAAGTAAAAGATATGCCTATAAAGCTAAGTAAAAAAAGTTGGGGATACAAAGAAAAAACATGCTAAATTCAAAATTCACCTGAGTTATTGATGTATCATCAAACCTTTTCACTTCACACACAAAATTGCTATGTTAAAAAAATAAAAAAGATATACATCCCAAACTCTTTCAATATAGATTTCTATGCAACATATCAATTTCTTATTGCTGCCAGGGGAAGAAAAAAATGATCCTACATACAACCATATTTTTGCAAATCAAATTTCTACCAAGAACACAACAACAACATGCCTTATCCCATTAGGTTGGGGATTCATGGCCATGTGACAACAGAGTTTTATGTTGGTTGTCAATGGCCAAACACAACGTTCCTTTATCCATGCCAAATTTCTAATATGCATATGATATGTAAATATAAGGATATGGGTAATAACTAACAGATCATTAGTGACCGTTAGAGCAATAGGGTACAATAGGCTATAAATAAGACCCTAATGCATTTGTAATTCAATTGTTGATGGCTAATGAAGTGAATTTCAGTTTCTCTCTATTCTCCTCCTTTCTCTCTCTCCCAACTACAAATCCATAAAAGTAAACTTAATTAAAATGCCTTTTTATCCAAGCATTAAGATGTGAATTAAGGACTTAGGAAGAAATAAGGATACCCAAACTCCTTGTTGAGACTTTTGCCAACAGCTGTATCTGCCTTTCCACCACCATATCTTTTCTTAAAGTCTGCTCTGACACGCTCTAGAAAAGCAATAGAGATCTGCTTGCTAACAGATTCCTTTGCAACAACACAATAAGCTGCAATAATCCCCAGTTCATGAAATAAAGCATCAGTTGTCGCTGTGTGCAACTTAATGATGAAGTAAATCTTGAGAATCAGCAGTATGGCAAAACAATCCAATAAAGTCAATATAACTTGGCATGTAGATCTAAGGCAGACACCAGAGGGCGTGAAGAAGAGTGTGTGGAGCTTTGATTTGAGAAGAAATCAGAGAATGAGAATCGATGGATGATGGAAACGCACGCGGGCAAGAATGGATTTTGGTGCGGGAAAAATTGACCTAAGGAGTCTAATTTTTGAAGTTAGACTCCAAATTCCAATCTAGGAGTCTCATTCTCGTGACTTAGACTCCAAATTGTTTCCTTTTCGTCTGGGCCCACTTTTCGCTTGCTTTTGGTGTCAGAGCTGCACTTTTGGAGTCTAAGAATTAAAATTAGACTCCAAAAGTCACCCGCTAATTACAAAAAGCCACCGCATTTTTTTTACTTCCTTTTTTAAGAATAGGACGCCAATCGAACACAAAAGTCAATTTCGTAGTAGTCATAATCATAAATAGGAGCTTCAATCATTCAAGTATGTTACACATAGCAAGCAAGTATAGCAATCAAACATATACATACAAGCAATAATATCATATACATGCAAGTAAGGTAAGCCACTACCTTTAAGGACTACTCGTCCATACACGTGTTCCTCTTTCACTAACCATCAAGGTTGCTTGAAGTTCTTTCCTTCATTCTCCTTATGGCCCTAATGATATGACCATACTTTTAGAACCAGTGAAAAATGAATGTTTATTTACCTTTTAGCCCTTATTTCATTAACGTTTAATTAAGTAACACTACAAAAAAAAACCGATATTAGCCACGGAATTCGTGGTAAAAATTTTGCGACGGAATTTCCGATGAAACAAAAGGCGCCGAAAATATCGTGGCTAATCAATTTACCGACAGAATTTTTTTCGTTGTACCACGACGGATTAGTGACGCAATCCTGTTGGTAATTACCCATGGAATTTTCCATGTAATCGTGACGGAATTTGTGGGTACTCAAAGACGTAATTTCGTGGTAATCGCCGACGACTGTGTAACATGGGTAATCGACGAATTCCGTGGGTAATTTCGTAGAATCAACGACGGAATTGTGGATAATTTCCGTAATTAGTGACTAATTCCGTGGGTAATTTGAACAAATTTTCTCATGTACATTCACATCTCTCGTTTTTTACTCGTACGTTTTTTAGGCCCTTTTTTTATAATAATTAAAATGCACTTAAACAAGAAAGAATAATCATATAGATAGAAAACTGAACAAGTTCACGGCACATATTCATATAAGTGTCACAATTTAAAGTCACTACAAGGGTAAATAAATAGATACAACCAGTCACCAAGTTAGTTTTTACAAAAGCAATAAAAATATTCAACTATCATTTTCATTGTCTTGACGGGGAGCCTCATCATTGGCGGTAGGGTTAGAGAGATTAGGTAAGTGAATCCCAAGTGCTTGCAATGCCGACATAATCATTTCATTCGTGATTTCGTGCTTGCAACTTCTTCTTTCATTTGAGTCATCTTCGTTTGTATTCTGGATCCACCGTAGAGTTGACAAGGAGGTGTGGAAGAAGAACCAATATGTTCATCTTCGATCCCAACCCATAGATTCGCCCCTTCTTGTTCTTACCACCAATAACCTCTAACCGCAAATTAAATTCATCTTGATTAGACATGATACCTACACTTAATTGATAAATTCCTTTCGTCTAAGAAATTCATCCCGCAAACAAAATACATAAGTTATATGTTAACCTTTTATTTAGCTAAATAAAGACAACAATATTAACCTTTAGATGTTTACCGAGTTAATTCAAAGAACTATCCAAATCCCACAATACAAATATCTTCTTTCTTTCAATCATTAAGATCAAAATGCCAAGGTAAAAATATTCTATTAATTTTATCCGCAACCGCCTTCAAAAGATTCGGCAACGATAGTAGAATGAAAGCCGCAAAACACTTAATGAAAAATAAAACCGTAATCCCTCATTCACGAAAAACATTTTCCTCCACCCAAGTAACAATTCAAAATCCATTAGCATCCTATCATTCACGAATATAACAACTTGTTATGTTTTTCCACCGGCATTAGAAACAAGGAAGGAACATACACAAGAAGAACTCGGGAGTAATATCCACAAGTTTATGTGAAATTTCAAACGCCATCAAGAATCAATCAATGTCAAGAACGAATGCCATTGAAATGAAGACCTTTCAATACATGTAAGGCATATACTGTTATTCAAGAATGAAAAGATTACTCATTTGTAAGGCATCATCATTCATATAAATACCATATGGTATAGGAAAAATTATGCTCCATATCATAGACATATACTGATCGTCCTTCACAAATCATCGAGGAAATGTAAAGAAATATATCATTTGCCATGCTTCACTTTCATAATCAGATGGAAGATAAAAGTAAGCAATTAATCAAAATTTTGCCAATAATAATAGAGGAATTGCTAGCGGAATATCTATCCTCACAACATACAAAATTTTGCCATCTCATTTCCATTGCCGTTTTTTCAGAAGAAAATAATCTTTGCAATCTTGGAATGAGAGGTAAGAAAAACAACTGCTTCCTTGCAACTTTCTTTTTTCTTCCACGAGACTTGCTAGCGGAATATCTATCCTCACAACAAAACTTGCATTAGTAGGTGGCGCGTATCATCTTTATAATACAACATAGACCCATTCACACAACAATCAATCTTCTTATAATCTAGACCTAGCTTAGACACTAACTTCTTTGTTTGGTACAAGCCTCGAAGCATAAGGGTGTCTTTAGGTTGTGTCCTCCTCATGAGTTGGAAAACTAAATTAAAGGCATGCCGAGACATGTTAATTGTTGCCTTAATACTTAATAATTGCAATGTTGTGGAAAGCTGAGATTCTTCACAACCTTCCCATAACCGTTGTTGTGCAGCATGTAACATGTCATAAAATTCTCTTGCGTTACTATTTGGCATCTCTTCAACACCTTCATTAAAGTTATCCCAAAAACTTGGCCCAGCTGCATCCATCACCATCGTCTCATACTGACTTTGATGGTTTTCAAATGCCCCCATGGGAATGTGAGCCACCCGGTATTGGAGACATGGACCGATGATTTTCTCCTCATGTTTCACCATGACTAGTCCATACATAATAGTTCGACATGAAACCTTCTTATAAAGGTGCACCTTGACCTCATCAAACTTCGATAATACCTACTTTTACATTTCACACATGGACACCTAAGCTCTCCCCATTTTTGAGAATAAGGTGATTGATATACGTATGCAAGAAATTCAGCAACACCTTGCTCAAACTCTTCCGTCACCCATTTAGTATTCGGATTAATTCTATTATACATCCATCTTCGATGTTTCGGGACTTCTTCCATTCTAAAAAGCAAGCATTCTATTTTAGAAGAGGAAAAAGAAAATGTGCAAGTCGGAATGTTTATGAATTAAGGCATGCAAACCAAGGGTAAGATTTGATGCTTGACTTAGAAGAGGAAAAAGCAAATGTCATGTAAAAAGTCATGCCACATGTGCATTTCGAAATGTTTATGAATTAAAATCAATACAAGAAACCAATT